>VDFB02271358.1:714731382-714795476 GCA_007258455.2 Sequoia sempervirens | reverse complement strand
GGGAGAGAGATAGAGGGTAGAGGATAGAGGGTATAAGGGTTAAGGGTAGAGGGTAGAGGGGAGAAAGATCAAAGGAGTGAGTGTTTGAGATATAGGGATTTGAGAGAGGGAGAGGGTATAGGGGTTGAGAGATGAGGGAGAGACTCGAGAGAGAGAGAGAGGGAGGGAGTGGGAGAGAGAGAGAGGGTAGAGGAGAGAGGGTATAAGGGTAAAGGGTAGAGGGTAGATGGGAGAGATATAATTATGATTTAAGGGTTAAGGGTGAAATTGGGGAGAGATCGAAGGGTGGTGGTGGAGATAGGGGGTGGAGAGAGGGAGGTATAGGGTTGAGAGACAGGGAAGATGAGAGAGAGAGGAGGTGTGGAGAGGTGAATGAGTGAGAGAGGGAGAGAGGTGGGTGAATGAGAGTGAGAGAGAGGAGTAAGGAGGGATGGAGGTGAGAGAGGTAGATGAATGAGAGGTAGGTGATGATGGTGGTGTGAGTGGTGTTAGTGTGTGAGAGATGAGAGGAGATACAAGGAGGCATTGAGAGAGGGATGTGAGTGGGAGAGGTGGTGAGAGAGAGGTGAGTGGGTAGGTGAGAAGGTGAGTGAGAGTTGGGGGTGAGGTGGGAGGGAGGTGACAACAAGTGAATGGTGGAGGTGAGTGAGAGGTGAGTGAGTGAGAGAGAGAGAGGTGGGTGGTCAGGGGTGAATGAGTGAGAGAGAGGGGTTGAGAGAGGGAGGTGGTGGGAGGTGGGTGGGGAGTGAGGGAGAGGAGGCAGAGAGAGAGAGGTGAGTGGTGGTGAAATAGAGTGGTGAGAGAGAGGGAGTGAGTGAGAGAGAGTGAATGAGTGTGTGAGAGAGAGAGTAAATGAGTGAGAGACAAGGTATATATGAGGGAGAGACTCAAGAGAGAGAGGGAGGTAGTGGGAGAGAGTGAGTGAGTGAGAGAGAGGGAGAGAGAGGGAGTGAGTGAGTGAGTGAGAAAGAGAGAGTGAGTGAGTGTGAGAGAGAGTGAGTTTATAGGGTATAGGGAAGAGAGGTATAATCATGGTATATAGGGTATAGACAAAGAGAGAAAATAAATCTATTAAAAAACCAACTTTATCATAACACGAGCACGTTTTGAAGAAGTAGAGATATGGTTTTTTTAGAAAGAAATAACATGCTTGCGTTATAACACAAGTGCATTTTGTGTTGCACCAATATACCTATGATTTCAAGGCCGACATTATGCATATTCTCTTGGTTCTGTGTGTGCTATGACAAAAAGTAGCTTTTTAATGATGTTGTGAAGTGTGCATGCATGTTTTTCACATTCCACCACCTTTTTCATGATCTTTCTACCACCTTTGAATGAAATATCATAATTTTCACCTTGAAAGACATATACTATCAATTCAAGTTTGAATTCCATTGAAAATTGATATACAATTGAAGTTTCGAGGGGAACAAGAATTTGAAAAACTCAAATTGTTGATGAGTTTGAAGAAAGAAGAAGCTAGGGATACATAATTGGGTTGAACTCCTCCATTTGAAACTCTTGTTTTTTAGGTTTGTGAATTCTTTACACATTTTATTTCATTCTATTATGGCTTGCTTCCATTTTTGTTATTTTTCATATTTCATGTTGATCTTGTCATTATAACCTTAGGTTGTCAATGCACATATTAAATTACACTATTCTATACACTTTCCAATTACATTTTTAAGCCATATCTCTTTGAGGAATTTTGTTATTTAACAATTGACTTACCTTGTGTACGCTTCCACATTTTGTATACACATATATATGACATGCGTTTTAAGGAAGTAAAATAAAACATCATTTCTCAATCCTTTATTATGTAAGTGCATACCACTCTCCAAAGCTTTCATTGAGGTATTTTATCAAACAATTATACCAAGCAGCTCATTTCCTTGTCTATGCTACCAAATTTTCCATGCATCTCTCTAAAAAATTGGACTATACTCCTCCCACATTGATAGATCTTAGAAACTATTTTGGTTTTCATCTCTATTTCTAAATTTACCTCATCACTAAACCTACCTAATCACTTTTATTTGTGATATATTTTAAATGTTTCCTTAATTAGTCTACCTACAAGGGATTCTAACCCTTCTCTCCATTGTTAGAAGACTCTTTATTGAAGGCTAAGTTAGCAACATGGGGAAAGCTGCAGCCTATCTTGCAATCATGGCTCAAAATGGAAGCATGGAAAAAGCATTTGAATTGTGATGCAACTAGGGGAGGTCTTGCAACACAACTGAACACAAAAAATGAACCAACAACAACAATTCACAAGTCACAATTCTCAAAACTCTTCACTTTTCACCAAATCAACACTCTTCTTTATACCATTGCCAACTCATTCAATTAGGTATTTCTTCTCGATAAGATTCTTCCAGACCAAGAATTGAACCATTTCAAGGACCCTTTAGGGTACACAATAACATGCCATCAAACCATTATTGGTTACTTTGTAACAACTTTCTCAAATCAGGCTTTCTACGCCAACTAGGCCTCAAATTAGGACACTTTAGCAAAGAAACTTATCTTGAAACTTAACCAAAACCTCCAAACAAATGTGGGCAGCAACTGATATGTATTGAAACCAAATAATTCACAATTAGTTCTCAAAAATTCATCCACCAAGATGCCAAAACCAAAAAACCTCTTTTTAAGCCAAATAACCTAGGGCTTATTGGAAAACACACTTCCCAACCTTATCAAAGCATGCCACCACCTCAAATAGGTCTAAAATGACTTGCACAAACTCAATTCAACAAGCAGCAATGCTTCCCTAACACAATACTCACTTTAGCATGTCGAAACCTCTCAAATTCACATGGAAAACACCAAATTTCACTCTAGGGCTTCATGCCCAACTCAACTCTTGACCTCCCCTGCACACACTCAACATTCCCACACCCTTTTAGTGATGTTGTAGACCCAGTCCTTGAGTTAGAGTTATAACAGTGACAAGAATGGGTCAAAACACCATTTTAAATGACTTTCAAACTTTACAATTATGTGTTTAGGTCAGTCTAAAAAATGGTTGACATGGTAGGGGCAACATACGCCTCACAGAAATGGGGTGTCATGATGATATGACACCCCATTTATATGAGGCATATATCACCATGGCACCCCATTTCTATGAGGCATATGCTGCCCCTACCTTCTCAACTCTACCACATCACAATGGCACCTCATTTCTATGAGGCATATGCTACCCCTACCTTCTCAACCCTACTACATTGTCAAGCTAGTGAGTGAACTAGCTTGCCAACACTCTACTAGGAATCAACTCAATTGAGTAACTCTTCTCAATGACACCTCATCAAACCATGACATGAACCTTTTCAGGAACCCATTTGGACAAAATTTGAAATACTCAAAATCCACCTATCGTCACTTTAGACCAGAGCACTCAAATTTCACTTTTTCATTGTTTTAGGCTTCTAATTAGCCTCTTTCTAAAGAAACTATGCTTGAAACTCAATCAAACCCTATCAAACCTTGGGGAAGAAACTTAAATGTGTCAATAAAAGTCTCAAAGTGGTCATTAGGTGATTAGAGAAGTGATATTGCACAACAGATTTCATTTGGTGTAAAAATGGAAAACTTGCATTAGTTGCACAATTGTAAAATTAGCAAATAAAGGATGATGTTTTCTGTATTTGTAACACTTTTTCTTTTTTGTTTCAAGCTTGTGCGGATATTATAGTACCTTATACCTTGATTTTTGATTAGTTTTCAAATGTAAAAAATGAATTTTGAAATGTAAAATGTATGTAAAAGGTCATGTGATACAGTCAATATGATGGTTTGTGGATTGATGCAATAGGGGGAGGCATACAACACACAAAGTCACAATTCATATCTGCAAACACAACTATTAGGCCATAAACTCCTCACAATTTCTTTATTTATTAAAAATCACTATTTTCCCTTGTAGCACTGGGAATCAACTCAATCGAGTAAATTATCTCAATGACACCTCATCATTCCATGACATACTCAAAATCCACCTATGATCACTTCAGACTAGAGCACTCATATTTCACCTTTTCACCATTTTAGACTTCTAATTAACCCCTTTTTCCAAAGCAACTATACTTGAAATTTATCCAAACCATAACAAATCTTGGGGAAACAATTTAAATGTGTCAAAACCTCCAAAACCACAATCAAACCTCTGACATGCCACTGTACAATGGGTAATCCATAAAACCCTACTTTTTAGGGAAAACCGTAGGGGTTTAATGAAAAAGTCACTTACCAATCTACCCAAAACACAAAACCTCTTCAAACAAGTTTGAAATGGTTTGTACAGGCTTAATCAAACATGAAATAATGCTTCCTTCTCGCAAAACTCACTTTGGCCTACCAAAACCTCCACTTTTCATGATGAAAACTCATATTTGCACATTAGGGCATCACACCCAATCCAATATCATACCTCCCCTTCACAAAAAATCTTGAAACCACCTATTCCCAACTAAAAAAATCCCATTCCACCAATCATAGTAGTCACAGGGGGTGGAATGGGAAAAAATTACATTTATGTGACTTTGAACACCCCAAAAACAGGGTTAACAGGGAAGATTGAGAAAATCTGAGATAAAACTCCACAAATTTAAAAGAAGACTCTCAAAACTTCTACAAATGAAAGTTAAAAAATTCTATAAGATATTTCCACAGTTTGCAAGTCAAAACACCCCTATACGAGATCGTACAAGTCTACCAAGAATGGAAAAATATAAAAAATCTAAGAAAAAGTAGTGCTTATTAACTTTTATTGCTTCAAATCTTCAAGATCCCCTCTCATCGAGTCTTTAAAATATATTTATAATTTTTTTACTTCAAAATAAACTTTCCCAATGGATCTAACTGCCTTTTGAACTTCTTAATTGTTCATATTCCCTCAAGAAACAATTTTACACTTTATTTCTTGACAACTTTGCCAAAAATGCAATTTTTGCAAATGTCAAGCCAAGTATCCCTTAAAACACCTAAAATGAATAAAAAAGGACTAAATACATACTAAAATGGTCTCTCAAACCTTATTTTTTAAAAAATTCTTCAACAACCTACAATCCAGACCTTATGAACTCAAGTTGACAATTTTGTACCAATGGTGCTCGTGCATCATGGATCATGGTAGATGCTCTTGCATCAGTAAGCAAGGGGTTTCAATCTTCACAAAACCTCAAATGAATGAGTTTCAAACAAAGTTTCAACCAAAAACTCTCTATATCTTCAATTTTAACCCTTCACTCTGCCTTGTCTAGTAGGTCAGCAGACCCTAGTTTTAGACCTTTTCTCACAAACTTCTCAAATAACTTCACAAACAAATGATTGATTTAGATAGCCATTATTGAGTTACAACACTTCAAAGTCAATAGTGACTATCTTGGAACATGTGCATTGAAAATGGCCTTCTTTGATGTCCTCATTAAGCTAACTAGGCCTAGTTTACGAAGGAACATACCTATAAGCATTCAATAACCCCATGAACTTGTTGGGAAAACAATTCTCATGTATCGAAACCCTCAAATCCATAATTTTTCTTAGGAGAAACTTACTCCACCATGCCAAACCACAAAACCATTATTTTATGCTAGTATGAGGAGGGTTTATTGAAAGGAATGGTTAGATACCTTACCAAAACATGCCACCACTTCAAAACTTCTTAAAATCACTTGCACAAACTCAAAAGACAATCACCCAACCTCTACATGCAATATTTTATCAAACCCTAGGGTGAAACCTCATTTTTCATGCCCTTTTCCATCAAAATCTACAAGGGAAACAACAAAAACCCCATAAAACTTATTCCCTTTCACCAAATAAGCACCCTAACATAAAAATGTATTGGATCTATGGAAACAAAAATAAATTGAAAAAGAGAACACAATCACCGTATGCAAAACCGTACAGTTCAAGGAAACATCAAATTTTTGGTAAAAATATAGAAAAATGCAAGGAAATAATGAATTTATTGATATTCTTCTAAGTAAATGGTAAATTTATGCTAGGAATGGTACATTTACACTAGGAATGGTCCTCTTATGCACCCAAACATGTAGAATCACTCTGAGCTACGTTCAACTAACTCGACCCCTTAAGGGTCCAAAGTGTAAAACAAAAAGAATATTTGATGGGGTATTACTCAGAAACCATGGCACTTATGAAATCTTCATCTAATCCTATGAGATCAAGTTGGGCCCCTCTACAAAATCCTCTCTCAATTTTTTCTATCTTGGAGTGGTTTTCCCGTGGTCTCCAGTTTTCACTTGATGGAAAAAGAGTCAAATACAAGTAGTGCAAAATTGCAAAGTGGTGCAACTTTCATTCTGCAGCTCGTGTGATCAAATGAATTGTTCCAATGCATCCAAATAGGTATTTTTATGCTAGGCATGGTCCTATTTTACACTCAAACACACAAAATCGCTTTGAGCTATATTCAACCGAATCGATCCCTTAAGAGTCTAAAGTGCAAAATGGCTGCAAACTTCAACATGATGTTACTCAGGTACCATAATGCTTAGAAACTACTTGTATGATCCTAAAGGATCACGTTGATCCCTCTATAAAAACCTCTCTTGGTTTTGACTATCTTGAAGTGGATTTCCCATGGCGGCGGATTTTCACTTGATGGAAAAAGTGTTAAATACAAGCAGTGCAAAGTTCCAAAGTGGTGCAACTTTTGTTTTGCAACTCATGTGACCAAACAGACTGTTCCAATGCATTTGAATAGGTATTTTTATGTTAGTAGTGGTCCTCTTTTACACCTCAACATGCGGAATTACTTCAAGCTATGTTCAACCAGATCGATCCCTTAAGAGTCCAAAATGCAAAATGGCTGCAAACTTCAGCATGCTATTACTTGAATACCATGATGCTTAGAAACTTCTCATCTAATCCTATAGGATCATGTTGGGCCCCTCTATAAAAAATCTCTCATTTTTGGCTATCTCAAAGTGGTTTTCCCATGGTGATGGATTTTCACTTGATAGAAAAAAGTGTCAAATGCAAGTAATGCAAAGTTGCAAAGTGGTACAGCTTTCAGTTTGTAACTTGTGTGACCAAAAATACTATTCCAACACATCTGAATAGGTATATTTACACTAGGCATGTTCCTATTTTGCACCCAAACACATAGAATCACTCTGATCTATGTTCAACCAAATCGATCCCTTAAGAGTTTAAAGTGCAAAATGGCTATAAATTTTAGCATGCTATTACTCTGATTTCATGACACTTAATAACTTCTCATCTAATTCTACATGATCTTGTTGGGCCCCTCTATGAAAAGCTCTCTCGATTTTGGCTATCTCGGAGTGTTTTGTCGTGGCGACAAATTTTCACTTGATGGAAAAAGTGTCAAATGCAAGTGGTGCAAATTTGTAAAGTGGTGCAACTTTCATTTTGCAACTTGTGTGACCAAATAGACTATTCCAATGCATCTAAATAGGTATTTTTATGCTAGGAATGGTCCTCTTTCACACCCAAACATGTGGAATCGCTTTGAGCTACGTTCAACTTGATTGATTCCTTAAGAATCCAAAGTGCAAAATGGCTGCAAACTTTAACATATTGTTACTTGGATACCATGACACTTAGAAACTTCTCATCTAATCCTATAGGATTACATTGGGCCCCTCTACAAAAAATTCTCTCAGTTTTAGCTATCTTGAAGTGGTTTTCCCATGGCAGTAGATTTTCACTTGATAGAAAAAGTGTCAAATGCAAGTAGTGCAAAGTTGCAAAGTGGTGCAACTTTCATTTTGCAACTTGTGTGACCAAATGGATTGTTCCAATGCACCTAAATAAGTATTTTTATGCTAATAATTTTCCTCTTTCACACCCAAACACTTAGAATCGCTCTGAGCTACGTTCAACCAGATCGATCCCTTAAGGGTCCAAAGTGCAAAATGGCTAAAAACTTTAGTATGTTGTTACTCGAATACCACAACACTTAGAAAATTATCATCTAATCATTCAAGATCATGTTGGGACCCTCTACAAAAGCCTCTCTTAGTTTTGGCTATCTCAGAGTAGTTTTCCCGTGGTGGCAGATTTTCACTTGATGGAAAAAGTGTCAAATGCAAGTAGTGCAAAGTTGCAAAGTGGTGCAACTTTCATTCTGTAGCTTGTGTGAACAAACAAACTATTCCAACATGCCTAAATAGATATTTTTACACTAAGAATGGTCCTCTTTCACACCTAAACATGTGGAATTGCTCTGAGCTACGTTCAACCAGACCAATCCCATAAGAGTCCAAAGTGCAAAAGGGAAGCAAACTTTGATAAGCTATTACTCAGAAACAATGATGCTTACGAACTCTCCATATGAGCTTATGGGATCGTGTTGGGCCCCTATACAATAACCTATTTGATTTTTTGTTATCTTGAAGTCATTTTCCTGTGTTGTCCAATTTTCACTTGATGGAAAAAGTGAAATTGAAGCAGTGTAAAGTTGCAAAGTGGTGCAACTTTTATTTTGCAATTTGTGTAACCAAACTAACTACTCCAACTTGTCCCGATAGGTAGGTTTACGCTAGGAATGGTCCTCTTTTGCACCTAAACATGTGGAATTCACCTGAGCTATGTTCAACCAGCTTGATCCCTTATGATGGCTTGCAAAACAATGGAAAAGAGAAACATACACATGAAAGTTGAGAAGTCCAAGTATTCCACACAAAAAATGTATGATAATTGGTGTAGAGCACCTTATTCCTCCATTTTATGAAGAAGGTCTAGTTCAGTGGTTTTAGTCATTATAATGTCAAATACGACCATGATAGGCCATTTTGTAATCCTACTTTTAGTTTTGAGTTAGTATGGCATCATTTGAGTCAATTATGTAAGTACGAATAAGAAAATAGCATTGGTAAAGGAATTGGAAGAGATTACTAACACTACCCCTATTCAAAATTCAGAATTTAGGCCTTAAAAGCAAGGCTAGACGAGGTGAAAAGAAGAAATTTCTTGAGAATAAGTTAGAATAGATTGGAAATAGGGTGAGGTTGTGGAGTTTGATGTGTTCAAATGGTCTATAAGGACAAGGGAGGTCAAAAGTATGTTATGACATGATGCCCTAATTGGGAATAGAGGGGTTTTGAATGAAAAAGAGAGGTTTGAGGGAGTAAAAGTGGGTAAAGTCAAGGGGCAACATAATTTGGTAAATGTTGCCCAATGATGTTTTCCAATTGGAGGAATCATTGAGAGCATGTTGCTTTGTTAAATAGACCTATTCGGGGGTATACAATAGCATTGAGTCCATTTATTATTTGTATTATAAATTATAACTTGCTTTCTCCTGAGTCTATTTCATATACAAGAAATAATATTGCAAAAAGTTGACATATAAATCTTTCGAGGTGTTTATATGGTGACACATCAAGAACATAACAATTCATTTTGCACTATCATGATTATGCTGTGAAAATTTTAAAGACTATTGAAGATAAATGTTTGTATGATAATGTTTCAAGAAGTTAACTAATTAATCTACTCTAAATATTATGTTTTGCAAGTGTTGTGAAGATTATGTATCATTTTCTTAATTGAGTTGTTCCAATCAAAGGATTAAATATATTGGAATCTTTTTATGAATCATTTCATGGAATACCAATTGAAAACATGTTTTTTTCTTTTAGATAAAATTTTCTAGCAGCAATCAATTAATATTCAATACAAACCATAAAGGACAACAATGATCAATGCTAGGGCTAACCAATTAATAAGTATACACGTGAATAAGTCAAGCATGTACATGTGAATAAGGGAAGCACAAATACTTAAAAACACGTAAGACTTGAAGTATACACACGAATACATAGTATACAAAAATTAATACAAAGTATATGCACGAATACAAGGTATACACATGAAAAAATGTGAGTCACAAAGTATACATTGGAACACATGTAAGTTGTAAAGTATACACTTGAATACACATAACTCATATCTATTGAACCATAAATTTAGAATGCAAATATGGACACCATTGATAAAACAAATTTGTATTAACCAAATAGCCATGTAAGCATACATCAATATATGTCGATATAAGTATGAAATATAGGTACAAAATAGCCATATAAGCTTACAAGAATGCCATATAGGAATACAATGTCAAATATATCCAATACAAAATATGTACAAAACTGCCATGTAGTCATACAACAAAGGGTTTTGGAATCAAAAGTCATTGCTCTCCATGCTCTGGAAATAAATTCTTTCCATTTTCTTTTCAATTGAACAATGATAGGTTTGTCACTCATTTGTACTATGCTCGAGGAGTGCTCCAGCTGCTCCTCCTAGTGTTTAGTTCATGGTGAAGTTTTAACTGTTATAATAAGAAGTAAAGAAATTAATATATATAAATTTCATTATAAAAAATAATATATTTAAAAAAAATCACTTACCTCCATCTCATGAGCTCTCTCCATGAGGGAAATATTCACACACCCATGCTCAGGTGTGCTCAATCCCTATATAAACCATCCAAATAGAAATTAAAGTACGAATCAATAATGATTTGATTTTTCACTAGCTAACATCTATAATAACGAATGTAAATTGAAATTTACTAATTTTCCTCATACCTCCCTTGTTAGAGCCATCAAGGATTGTATAGTAGATGAAACACCAATCTCCATTTCCCTTGTCACATTCAAAGGTTTTTTGGCTTACAAAAACTAAAAATAAAACAACAAATTATTCAATCACAAAAACTACAATAGCAATCCACATCATGACTTATAATGTATGAGATAATGAACAAAATTTGGAGTTCTTATTAAACTATATATTTCTGATTATCATGCTTACTATTTTCCCTATCCATATCTTGTTCGAAAGGACGTGTTTTTAGGATTTTACCCATAGCAACAAGCTAGCGAACCATTTGATCAAATTCTTTCATAAACATGTATGATAACTATGGTGGCATAGAGAAGGCAGTGAACTATTTGAAAAAATACCTCAAATAAATGGGGTCTCGTGGTGATGGAATGCCATTACAAACAAATACACGTCATGGCATTCCATCACCATAAGATCACATTTCTTTCAAGCATTTTTTTAGAAATTTTATTGCCTTCTCTATGGTATTATTTCTTACTATTATTCTTTGATAGATATTTTTCCAAGCATCCATAATTTTTTGGAAAGCACCCATTTTAGGCTTTTAGCCATAGCAACAAGGAAGTGAGTAGTTTGATAAAATGCTTTGGTACACATGTATGGAAAATATGGTATCATATAAAAGGTGGTGAGATATTTGAAGAAATGCCTCGAAGAATTATGGTCTCATGGTGATGGAATGGAATTCCATCACCATGAGACCGCATTTCTTCAAGGAATTTCTTCAAACTACTAACTACCTTGTCTATGCTATTGCTTACTATTATGCTTTGAAATATTTTTTCCAAGCATCCATAGTTTTTCATGAAGGTGCACCTTTGCAAGCACATGCCTCCATGACAAGCAAAAAGTAAAAAGTGAACTGTTTGAAAAGATGTCGAGCAATAAAAAGTGGTCTCATGGAATTTCATGACAAGAAAATGCAATTGGAAGCTACGCGTAGACTTATTACAAATGCTATGTGAGGTAATTGCATCACTGCTTATGTTGAATTTCTAAACAACTATATTGTAGTTGAAATTTTGTCATCTATCAACATCTAGTTATTAGTTATGGAATGTGAAGTAATGCTTTGAGTTTGAATGATGTGCAATTCAATGTAATCAAAGATATGAATATAAACTACACAAATCTATTAAGTGCAATTCATTAGTTAAAATATTTATTCTATTACCTGCATGTAGGTTTGAGTAAATCCACTGGCACTAGGAGGTGTTACCTGGAAACCTCCAATATTAGCCTATTCAACATCCAAAATCAAATATTAAAATACCATTCATAAAAAAATGCTATTAACATGTAATAAATTTATAATTGTTTACTAGATACATACCCCACCAATAGATGTACTACATAAATAAGTAGGTGGAGGGCCGGTGTATCTAGTCTCAGCACTATGACCCTACAAATTTATTAAAATCACAAAACTAAATTAGTTAATCCTGCATTTCAAAATCAAAATTTAATAAATTAAATTCAGTAAACATGCTAACTTTTACCTGACTATCAATGCCATACACCTCATGCAAAATGTTAGCTGCCCTCTCCATCTCCATAGCTACAAACGAATCCTATGTAGCAACCTCTTGAGTGTTGGTAGGGTCATATGAACAAGTCACACTACAAGATTAACACACATGGGTTCGAAGGCCACCACTTGAAGACTCCCCTGGATAGCGCTATAGAATAGGGCTAGTATAATGGATGTCACTCTTGCTCAAAGTGTTGATCACCTCCAATGTCTCTACATTGACACTCTCCTTCACGATAGGAGGCATAACAACATGATCATGAGGTGGCCTAGCGAGCTTGTCTCCCTTGCCACGTAGGATTTGAGTGTGCACAAAATCTATCCTAAGCCGACCCCACACCTCTCCCCTAGAAGTCCCTCATATCAAAATAATTTGGGATTTTGTTCAATATGAACTCACTATATAGCTTCCTAAGGAAATACTGTGGGACTTCACAATTGTTGCATGGTGGGTAATCAAAGACAATGTACCACCTATCATAAAAAGAGTTCCTAATTTGTGGGTGGTGGCACCAATGAATAGGAAACATCTTCACATTAAGGGTAAGATTTTGATTTGTGTGCAGGTCAGTGAATAATGAGCACAAATTAGCTTTTGTAATTTTTAAATCCTTTACATCTTTCTATGATAGTTTATCCACATAATAAGCCCTAGCCGCCTGCCTCCTATCTTTCCATCCAGTTATTTGTTTGCTAATTGAATCTACATTTTTTAGCATATCTTTCAATGAACTTGCTAGGGACATTCTTTCTATAGTTGAACCATTTGGATCACTCAACCTACCAATTAAATCCTCAATTTTCTTTCTGTTGTTCTCAATTTCACTCATTAAATTTTGTTGAGTGCTAGGAGGGTGTTGAGTGATTGGTGGAGGAGGTTCTTGTTGTGGTTGATTTTGTTCTTGAGGATTTGGTTGATCTTCTTGTTGAGGATTTTGAGGTTTTGTAGGTTGATTTACATCTCCTAAAAATTCAAAAAAAAAAAATCAAATACAACCTAAAACTAACAAATTCAAAATAAAAAACAAACAATCCTTACCTCTCACACCTCCTTGTCATCGTGGTACCATACTTGTGAAGAAATAGAAATCGTTGGTGAAGATTTTTGCACAATGCATCCTCCTAGAATTTGAGCGTGAAAAATGGGGGTTTTGGACACAGACAAAAAAAAACACAATCGAAATGTAAAATGAATGAGTTTCAATTTTTTTTGCTTTTATCACTTCATAGCACGAGTATGAAAAATGGGCGTTTTGTCCACGGGCACAACAAAAAACATAGTTGAAATGCAGAATGAATGAGTTTCACTTTTTTTTTTCTTTTAACATGTCATAACGCGAGTGTGTTATAGGCTCGTTGTGGTTGAGCCTCAGGCTCGGCCCACCAATCCATAATGTGAGCATGTTATAACATGCTCGCATTATAGGCTCATTGTGGCCAGGCGTCGGCCTTGGCCCACCAAGCCATAACATGAGTGTGTTATAATGTGCTCACATTATGACTTTTCAAAACTTTTTTTGAAAGTGGCCACAAATTGGCTACCCATCTCCATGCACCCGCCCTATATTCCTAAGAAACCTCAATTCAAAATTGAGAAGTGACTTATGAGTACAATGTTGCACTTCTTTTGTGGAACTAGTAGAAAAGCGTATTATACTTGAAAAGGCTCTCATTGACAAAGGTGAAATCAAGATTACAAATAGAAATCCAAATGTTTAGAAAACCCTTACTGAAAGGAACAAATTTTGGTCTAAAAAAAAGAACGTAACCAATGATGGGATTGTCAATGCTAAAACCCTTCAAGTAGGACCAGTCATTACACTTAAAGGACACAACCCCTCCAACAACACACTCAACAATGTTGACCAAACTGCCAACATTGTCCAAAACCCAACAACCATGACCGCAAATGAGGTTTCCAAAATGTGAATTCACTCCCCTAGGGGAGCCAATCGAATTTGTCTTTAAATAAATGCTGCAACACAACCTCATACAGCTTCAAGAGCCTAGACAATATGATCTAGGACAATTTAAACCCTTTTGGTGCAATGACAACACTTTTTATGATTTCCACTAAACTAAGGGACATGTTTACAAAATTGTCGACAATTGAAGAACATTATACAAGATCTTGTCAAGAAAAAAACTATTGAAGTTAATGGACAGAAACAAACATCATCAAACATCGATCATAAGGTCTTTATTGATTCATTACATGACCATGGAAAAGAAAAAGCCTCTAGTTTAAGAAATAATACCAATAGTAATCTAGCCAACTATGCTAAGTCAAGTATGACTATAACTAGGGCACCATCATAAATCACATTTGAGCTGCCAATGGACAAGTCAACACTATTACCATATAGAAAATCTTAAATATGCTGTCAATACTCACTGAACTAAGATAAACATTCAAGGCCTTCCTCCATAGAAATAATTGAAATTGTCCAAGCCTCAATACAATTTACTTTACAAGTTGGGGAAGACCCCAATGCAAATCTCTATCTTGGAACTGTTGTGTATATCACCTGATCACCAAGCTATTATAGACAAAGCTTTGTAAAGCACGATCATCCCTAACAACCTTGATGTCAATCATTTCCTAGAGATGGTAGGCTACCTAACCAACTCTCATCATGCTACCTTCTTTGAGAAATATTACACAACTAAGAAGACACATCACAATGACCCTTTGCACCTCAAAGTTCTTGTTCATAAAATGACAGACAAGTCTTGGTAGACGGAGGAGCAGAGTTGAATTTTGCACCTTCCAATTGGTTAAGGAATTATGCTTCTTAGAGGCATGTGTGGGCACTATGAAGAGCATAGTCATTAAGGCATATGATGACCAAGAGCGGTCATCTAAAGGAGTTGTAACTCTTCCTATCAGAATTGGTCCTGTGGTTGTAGATATGAATTTCCAAGTCTTGGATCTCATCCTACCATATAATATTTTACTAGGCAGACCATGGATACATGTTGTGAAGTTTTTCCCTTCCACTTACCATCAATGCCTCAAATTCCCATACAATAGCACCAATATCATGATAGATGGTGATCCCGATCCTTTCTAGTATTACACAAACCTATGAGGGATACCCCAATGACAAGTTCCTATTAATCATGAGGCCTCATCATCCAACTCATCCCAGTATATCGATCCATCCACTCTTTCCAAAACATCCACTTCCAAACCACCACCTTCCATGCCTAAGGTCAAGATCCAAGATAATGGTTATGGAGAGTATCATATGAAAGCATCTTATTGTGTTAGCCATTTGGTTCCTCCCAATTCATATGATCTACCAATAGCTAATAGGAGACAATCCAAGGTCATCTTGTGTGTCCCTCCCACAATGGTTTTGAAAAAATGGGGGCAACTAAGTAAAGAAGTTGTAAATGAAGAGGATGTGACCTCTTGGTTATGCAAAGAAGACAATGAAGAACCTCCTTTGCCTGCTTAGATACCCACAAATTAATATGGAATAGGATTCAAGATAATGCAAAACAAAGGATATAACAGACATAGTGGGTTGGGACTAGATCAGAATGGGAGGAATGAACTTATCATTGTCTCTAAATGGTCGAAAGGTCTAGGGATAGGGCTTCAATTGCTCCAAATTTGCATTTCTAGTACCTCGACACCATCACAAGAGGAAGTAAGTGCTTCCAAAGATATTGAGACATCCAATGATCCATCTAACCAATGCTACTTCCATTCCCTTGAATCTAATGAATATGAGTGGGATTCCCTCTCTTTCACCAATTTCATGGACCTCGATAAACTATATGGGGAACGCGACCAAATGCTTAATTGCTCACAAATTCCTCCCAATTTCCATCCAAAATTACCTTCAAAGAAAGAGGAATGGATCAAATGTTGCTTTTGGGAATCCCTTGATCCTACCTCTTGGGAACCTGACAAATCCATGTCCAATAACCAAACCTTGACAATGGGACCATCTCAGAATCTACCTATTCCCAAGAAAAAATATAAGGAGTTGGTAAGAAACTTTTGTGACTATGTCAACAACTTAGCCTTTACCTTGACCTCTTTGAAATTTGATACTTCTAATGATGACATGCCCTTAGTATATCCCTAGCTTATCGATTGGGATCAACAAGACACCCCCGTCTTAGATTTCCTTGAGAATGACGAAGCAATAGCTAGGTTCCTAGGACTACAAGAAGGAATACCTAGTGTTGACCATAAGGATGGATTTACCATAGAATTAGATAACATGGCTTATTTTTTGGGGTTCGTTCACCCCTATAGTCGCAAAAAAAAAATGAAAAAAATGAAAATGATGAGTTCCTAGGTCAAAATTGAAAGGCACCTTTGGACGATGAAAAAGTAAAAAATAAGGATGCGTCTAGGGGTGAAAACCTCTCTGAGGCACCCAAGGATGGAGGGTTGAATGTTCTCCCTGTTGCTTAGAAAAAGTCACCAATGTTGGTTGAGGAATTTGTGGAGGTCAACATAGGCACTGAAGATAATCCTCAGGTAATCTATTTTGTAACATTTTTGACAGAAACATAGCAACCTAAATTTCATAACTTCTTCACAAAAAGATAGGTCAAATCTGCATGGTCATATGGTGACATGCTTGGATTGGATCCTAACCTAATATTACATAATTTTTCATTACAACTAGGTGTTAAACTTATAAAGCAGAAGTTAAGAAACATGCACCCGCAAATTGTTTTATTAGTCAAAGATGAACTAAAGAAACTATTGGGTGTTAGCTTTATCAGATTAATTGACTATGCATAATGGATTCCAATTTCATACCAATGACAAAACCAATAGGGGGGATCCACATCTGTACAAAATTTAGAGATTTAAACAAAGCATGTACTAAAAATGACTTTCCATTGCCAAACATTGACATAATTGTGGACCTAACAACAAGATATGAAATGTTATCCCTAATGGATTGATTTTAAGGATAAAATCAAATTAAAATCACCCTTAAGGACCAAAAAAAGAAAAATTTCACTTGTCCATGGGGAAATTATTGTTGTAACATCATGCCCTTTAGAATGAAAAATACTAGAGCAAAATATCAACGCACCATGACAACCATTTTTCATGATCTCATGCATACTCTCATGGAAGACTATGTGGATGATTTGATAGCTAAATTATTGACAAGGGCTGATCACTTTCATTCCCTTTGGACTAAAAATGTTGGAGAAAAATATCAATGCACCATGACAACCATTTTTCATGATCTCATGCACACTCTCATGGAAGACTATGTGGATGATTTGATAGCTAAATCATTGACAAGGGCTGATCACTTACAGGTTCTAGATAAGATTTTTAAAAGACTAGAAGAATAAAAAGTTAGGCTCAATCCTAAAAAGTGTGTATTTGGTGTACAATCAGGAAAACTTCTAGGATACATTATTTTAGGATGAGGCATTGAAGTGGACCCAACAAAATTCAAAGCAATAATGGACATGCCTCCACCAGCCAATATAAGTTAACTACAGACACTACAAGGGAGACTAAAGTCTATTAGATGATTCATAGTGTAGTTAGAAGAAAAAATACATCCCTTCCATCATCTACTTAGAAAAGGGGTACCCTTTTTATGGACTGTTAAATTAGAAGAAGCTTTTAAATGGGTCAAAGATTACCTACTTACACCACCAGTGTTAATGCCACCTATTGATGGAAAAACTTTGATACTCTACATCTTAGCAACCACATCATCGTTAAGAGCCTTACTTGCACAAAATGATAATGAGGTCCGCAAAAGAGTAGTGTATTATATCAACTAGACATTGGTAGGTTATGAGCTAAATTATAGTCCCATAGAGCATGCGTGTCTTGCAGTAGTTTTTGCTACTCAATGACTAAGGAACTACATGTTAAACCACAAAAAAATGTTGGTCACAAATATTGATCCTTTGAAGTATCTCCTTAGTAAAGCAGCATTAACAAGATGCCTACCCAAATGGGTAATGGTACTTAGTGAATATGATATCCAATATAGTTATAAAAGGACAAGTTATTGTTGACCAGCTAATAGATGCACCGAATAAGGAAAATTATCCTCTAGTTTCAGATTTTTGTGATGAATTCATCTTCACACTTGACACTAGAGTGGCATGGAAGTTATACTTTGATGAGTCCTACACATACCATGGTTCAAGAGCTGACATTTTGTTTATAACACCACAAGGAAACACTATTCCTAAGTCATTTAAAATTGCTTTTCCATGCACCAATAATGCGGTAGAATAGGAGGCTCTTTTAACAAGATTGTGAATGGCAATCAAATGGAAGATCAAGCACCTACAATTCTATGGAGATTCTTAGCTTGCAGTCTGACAAGTTAATGATGATTATGATACCAAAGATGAAAAGCTTGCCCCATGCAAAAGGATGTCAAATAGCTTCAAACAATATTTTGACATCATATTTCATCAAATACCTCACATAAAAAACAAGGTAGTAGACACCATGGCAACCATTGGTTCACTCTTGGACATACCGAGCAACACACCTAAATTCAAGTTTTTGGTAGAACATTTTTTCCCTACCTTTGATGTCCTAGATTCAGAGATGGTGTGTGAACTTGTTGGTCCCAATTCCCCATGGAACAAAGAAATAAATGAATATCTCCATGCCCAAATCCTACACCTTGACCTCTTGAACAACCAATGTAGGACATTTATCCGTAAGTCAGCTAAGTACACCATCATCAAAGATACCCTTTAGAGATGTGCCCTAGACAACACCCTATTGAGATGTCTTGATACTAAAGAGGCACAAGCAACCTTGTGTGGGTTACATGATGGTGTATGTGGATCCCATTCTAGCGGTCCCACCTTAGCTAAGAATAATATGAGACTGGGCTATTATTGGCCTAAAATGGAAAAAGACTCATATGTCTTTATCAAGAAATGTCAACAATTTCAGATTCACAGAGACCTGATACACACGCTAGCATAGGAGCTCCATCCAATAATGTCACCATGGCCCTTTTCCCAATGGGGACTTGACCTCATCGGTAAGATACATCCTACATCCTCCAACGATCATAAATTCATCATTACTGTGATTGAATACATTACAGGAATACAAATTTCTAAGTTTATCCTTAACTACATCATTTGTCGATGTGGTGTTCCTAAATCTATAATCATAGATAATGGCCACCCATTTAAGAACCAAGAAGTCTATCACCTTTTCCAAGAATTCCATATCCAACACCACTTTTTACTTCATGTTACCCATAGGGTAATGACCAAGCTGAGGCATCTAACAAACAATCCTCAGAATCCTTAAAAATACTGTCAATGATGTTGGTCATGATTGAGATTTACAGCTTAACCTTTCCCTATGGGCTTACTGCACAAGCATTCACACTCCCACTGGTGACACTCCATATTCCTTGTTATTCATTTATGAGGCCATCTTGCATATTGAGATCGAGATTCCTTCCCTAAGGGTATCTCTAAAAGGGAATATTGACAATGAAGAGTACCATGTGTCAAAATCATCTTTGTCATAGCTACAATAGGAAAGTCTTGAATCAAATTTTTTACATTGGTGACCTAGTTTTAATGGAAAATACAAAGAATTAAGTAGAAAGAGAAAAACTAGGAAATTTTGAGCCAAACTAGCTAAAACCTTATATTGTCTTAGAATCCTTTAGATCATGAGCATACCAGCTCTCTACCCTTGAAGGAGAACCACTATCAACACCAATCAATAGCCTTCATTTGAAGAGGTTCTAAACATAGCTTCTGAGAGCCTTGTCTTAATCAACAAAAATGCAAGAAAAAAATCCAAAAATCATTACCTAGGTGAAAACCTAGAAAATAGGAATGTTGGTAACATCAAAAAAATTAAAAAATAAGAAAATAGTAAAGAGAAATCAGTTGTCTAATAGTGAAAACCACTTCGGTGATGCTTTAGATGAGTACCATGGTGAAAACCTAGAAAATAGGCACCATGTGTAGATGAATTTTCTCCTTTGTCTACCATCATTTCATCCTGAATTTTTGGTCATATCATCTATCTTTCCTATTTACACACCTGTACATACCACCCATAATAAATGGTTTTCCATTCCATAACTTGGAATGATTGACATCAAGCACACTTCGCATCCCCCATTCCATCATGTTCATAATAAATTGGTCTTAAAACTGACTGGGGGCAGGCACTTGAATTACATCATTTGGTTCTTGCAGTGGTTATTCTGAGGAGGTAAAACAAACAAAAATACAAAAAGATAATAAAACTTTAAAAAGACAGAAAGATCAAAACATGCCAAAAACCCCCAAAAAAAAGGTTAGAATTAGTCGCACCAATCAATCTTTTTCATTGTCAAACTATGTTGCCTCTGTGACTAGATGTAGGCAAGGCCATCTATTGATGTGCGTCTGAGAAATTAAGTTAGTCCTTTTAGGTTTGTTTGTATAAAATCATGACTTAGTCCTTTATTTATAAGATGAAGTCATTGGTCGTGTCGAATTACGAGGTATTTGCTTGTGTAACATAGGAAAGGCCATCAATTAATGAGTCGCTGAGGCTGTAGTAGGTCAGTCCATTAGGGTTTGTCACATTCATCATCACACATGTCAGATATCATAGAATAAAAAATATTTTTCAGTTAGTCTTGATGGTCAAAGTCTGGTCAAACTACGAGGTCTTTGCATGTCTAACATAGGAAAGGCCATCAATCGATGAGCTCCTGAGGTTGTACTAGGTCAGTCCTTTAGGGTTCATTGTGTCAGTCAAAATAACTTAGACATTGTCATGAAACACAAACAATTGTCAGAACATCAAGACAAGTCACACATCAATAAGACAAACAAGTCAACAAGGTCATCAAGTCAAACAAACAAACTAGCAAAGCAATAACCAAAATAATCAACTTATGTCTTATACAGGATGTGTCCTTCCTAAAAAAACACACTGTCAAACAATCATCATTGCCTTATACAGGTGGTCACATGATAGAAACCAGACTCAACATCTTAAATGGTACACATCTTTATGAAACCAGGCTTTATCATTTCCTTATACAAATAGTCACACAATCAAAATCAAACTCAACATCTTATACAGTACGCATCATTCCTAAAATCAGGCTTTATCAAACAATCATCCTATCAATCTAGATAATTAAACAAGAAACAGATCAAATTTTGGAAAATATTCTTACTAGTTGTTGACATTGTGGCTTATTTGAATAGATGTCTTAATCACTATGAAGGTGCATTTAACTTGTCAACCTAGGGACATGAACTTGAAATGGTTTAGCATAGTATGTGCAATAAGGATCCAAAGTAGCTATATTCATCCTATAGCTACAAAAGACAATGCTAAAAGTAAATTGCTTGGAAAAAAATAACATAAATGTTGAGCATCAACCGACAACTATACTAAGTTGAAATGCGTGACAAAAATGAAAATCTGAGTGAAAAAATAGGAAACTACTTTCTCTGCTTTGGCTACAGGAACAGTCATAGAATGGAATTCTAGTGGCTACAGGAGCAATCAGTGCTAGATTCATAAATAACTACTGAAGGAAAAATAACAACTGAGCTAAAGGATGGAATACTCACCAAGTGGGCCACCTTAGATGAGTATCCCTTAAGACAAATGTAAACTTAGATGCATGAACTTATAAACTCATTTTATTCATTGGAAAACATAAGTACAATACAACAACATGACTGTATTACTAAAAACTTAGAATGCAAGTACATCATCAAATTAAGCAACCTCTTGAGGAGTATCCAAGTCTTATTTATAGGATAAAAAGCTACTAACTAATCATCTAACAAGGCAATCAACTCCGACAAAATAGGAGGACACCACTTTAGAGAAAGCAAGAAAAGTGGAGAGGCAGTTATGCATGCACAGAATCTGGAATCTCCAACCATCGAGAGTCTTCCATTCATTGACTTCTAAACGACCACCTTGTTGACTGTTATGGAAAATGACCAGCTGGAAAAATCTTCTTCAACTTTGTAGGCTACTAATTATATCCGGATGAAAATATTATTATGCACAAAAATTGCATATCTATAACTATCTTAAAGTAGCATCCATTAATCCACATGTAAAATCAACATAGATAGTCCATATAGCATGTCAATATAATTAAAGATCACAAAAATAAGCTTATGCCCAATGTCTATGGTTTTGAGTAAATATTATAAAAAGGTTAGCATCCAAGTATCAAAGTCTATGACGACTACAACAAATAGACAATAAACTTCTATCAAAATTGAGTCATAAACTAGACTCATCACTCCCCCCAACCTAAGGTTTTGTTGGTCCTTCAGTAGAGGAAGAGTTGTTCTTTTTCTTAGCTAATGCCCTAAAATTTGCAACTGTCAGCTATCCTACATCAGTTCTTGCTGTATGTGAATTAGGATCCCAGTAAAACCCTTGCTATCTATCCAACCTACTCCATCTCTATCTTTCTACAAATATGTCATACTCGTAATATCTAAAATTTGGCATAGGCCACAATAGGATAGGCGGCTAAAAATGCAATGGAAGCCAAAACTGTCCTTTTTTCCTTCCAATCTATATATATCTATCAACTCTCTTAAGTGTTGCAACATAGTTCTGCATAGAGTGAGGCTCAACTTGTTTTAATTGATCAATTAGGTTGTTCCATCTTTGTGCCAAATATCCCTTTATAGATTTTCCTATGGTTTTTTCTATCTCCTCATATTCTTTATAAACTACTTCTCTCTCAGGTAGGATTCTATTGCCATAGTTTGGTCTATAAATAATTCTATGCTAATCCATGAAAATGTTTCCTGGATTCCTAGATTCAGCCCTGATGGATAGGGGAGTGTTGGATTCAATTTTCCTATATGCCCTAAACTATTATCCCCAACTAATCTCATTCTACATCCAAGACATGAATTCCCTTAATTGGACATCCCCAACATACAAAAATGGATTCCAATCATGGTCTTGGGTCATAGCATAATTATGTAGATAAAATTCACACAACAAATTCTTCATTTCAGGAGGAACAATCTGATAAGCATTGAAAAATTCAAGAGGAATCTCAATAGAAGGATTCAAAACTAAAACAATCCTTGCTAGTTTAAAAGAAAGATGCTTCTCCTTCAAATACAGGGCATAGACCCTTGGAGGAGTCCTACACTCTAATATTTGAAGCACTAAAGCTACCATATCATCCACCTTCTTCTTTAAAGTAGCAATTTCCTCATCTTTATCTTCAATCTCTTCATATCTCTTTTGAATTTCCTTCTTCAGCTTGCATTTCTCCTCTTTCCATTGTTCTTCACTTCTTTGCATCTCTTTCCATAAATTCATAGCCACCATGTGTATTGGAAAGTTAGAGGGCCTATGTATTCCTACCAAAAATTTTCTTGGCACTGTTGCTTGCTCTTCATGTGGCTCCAGCTGCATGGACTCTATTTGTTCAGCCAATTTTGACTATAGGGGCACTGATTGTTTTCCCAGTTCTGGCTGCAAGACCTCTTGTTCTTGCTCTTTCTTTTTCTTTAGGAACTCTTGCTCTTCATATGCTTGGCTCTCAACTTGTTCAGTGATATCAGCAAGATCTGCTAGCATTATGTTTGTTGTCTCCTCAAATATGTCCTTTTCCTTGACATTCACTTGCCCCATTGGAGCTTTTGTATCCTCCTGTAATGTTTCTCTAGGCTTAGAGCTTCCCTACAGAGATACACCAAAGGCTAGACCAGTTGATCTTTCTTTTCTAGGAGGGATCTCATGTTTTCCTTTCACTGTAGGAAGAACAGTGTCATGGGTATGTGTAGGATCATGATGGGCCAAAAAGTGGCGATATGATGGGTATTTGTAGGGTATGTGGCTAATGGCTTTTCTTTTACCAAAAATTGATGAAATGAAAAAGGTTTTTAAAGGAGATTCTTAGCTTTCCACCAAGATAAATCATGCTTTAATTTGGATTTAATAAATAATTATTATTCATTTTCCATTTGAAATATGACTAAAGTCTTGATTGATATGCTGATTGAAAAAAATCTATATCTTTCAAACAGTATCATATTTTTTGAATCTGAAACATGCGTCACATTCTATGCTTCGTATACTATAGGATTAAAAAAATAAATTTGAATTTCATGAATTTTTGAGCAAGTTAAGGTGGTCAAACATACAAGTTTTTATATTTTTTAAAATTTTTAATAAAAAATTCATAATCAATTATTTACATGGAAAAAAATTACAAAAAAATATGCATCACATCGGCACATGAGTCCTCTACTTATATAAAAAATACTAGAAAAAAATATTATCATTTTATTGTGGTTAGGGTGGTTAGAAAAACACCTACTTCTTATCTTTTCCCTGAAATTTAGGTACTACTGCATTGAAATTTCAAAATTTCATCAAATAGATTTTTTTTCTTTTTAAATAAACCTAGTAGCTTAGAAACTACACTAAATTTGCTACAGATTCTATTCTTACATATTTTTGAAATAATATAGATAACTTATTCAATTTTTTACATTAAGTTGCCTAACTTTGATTTTTCTGAATTTTTTGCCACGTAAGGGCCTATTTTTTCCATGATGATCCTGCACATACCCTCATCCTTTCATTTCTTTGAGCTTGGAATTTCCTTTGGACTATGGTTTAATTTTTAGCTTTACCCTTCCTTATTTCTACCTCCTTTTTTTGTGCCCTAGTTTTCATTAAGATTCCAAGGGGAACATCATCATGAGAATTTGAAGAGGGACTTTCTTTGTCTGAATGCTTTGCCTCAAAATAACTAATCTCTATGGTTTGTTCAGTTGTAGGAGGGTTTACACTAGGGCCTACACCAAAAGTTGAGACACCATGAGTGGCTTTAGTCATGCTCAATCTTCTGCTAGTCCTATGAGGTTGAGGAAAAACCATAGGTTGCAAATGTTTTGGTCGAATTTGATCAATATTTAAGAATTCATCCCAAGTTATGTTAGATACATCATGTAGAAACTTTTCAACTAATAAATTTATCAGACAATGGTGGGAAACAAAATTATCTCTACATTTTTGTGTTTCAGCCACCATAATTGAGAGGTGGTATAGCATGTTTGACACATTCATCCTTATCCCATGCCTCAAATTATTTAGAAGTTTGAAGTGCATGGAATGTAGGCTCGATTGATGACCTTCACAGGTAATGTACTTCACAACATGAACAACTACCTACTTCCATGGCTTGGGTAGAGAGGTTCTTTTTACACCTTGTTTTTCCACACTCAATGGAGGGTCACTACGTTATGTAAATTTATCCCTACTTGACGTGGTGTCTTTGGAATTAGGGAAATTTTCACCATTTTCAAGTAACCCTATAACTTCTACAATATTTTCTTCAGTAGCCATTACTTCCAACCCTTTTACTGTGGCTTTTCCTTTAGACAATGTCTAGGAAAATTCCAACACAATGTCTTCATTAAAACCATTCAACTTTAGGAAATAATCTAACCATCTACAGTTTCCGAACTCAGCCTATGAAGGTGCATCCTGTAGTAATGCATCATGAACCATGGGTTCATTTCTAATTAACCCACCTCCCATTGTTCAGTTGTCTACAATCAAACAATTGCTTTGCAAAGTTTCCCTTCCTGCAATCTTCATTTGAAAACCAAACTTCTCCTCCCTGCAATGCTACAAAATTTCCAACACCAGTGTCATCTGAATTTTACCTTTTTGGGCTTAAGATTATGATAGGAGCAATAAAGGAAATAAAGGAGTAATAAATGGAGGCTATGATTGAGAAAAAGGCAGGTAGTTGATATCACCTCACACATGCGAGCCGCCATCTCACTCAGAATTTAAATCAGCCCAATTTAAACTTTGCTGATGTGAACTAGTATGGAAAGACACATGGATATAATATTCACACTTCCCCCCAACCTAGATTTGAGCATGTGTCCTCACATGCGTGATAGTTATGACAATTTGATAGGGCAGGGAATAATAATATGCTATGTAGAATGTCTATATTAATTTATAACAATTAAATGAAGTACTAAAAGAAAATTAAGAGATAACAACTTGATGCACACGTACCTGGATTCTTGGAAGATATGTTACAAAAATTATGGAGAAAGTATCAATCACCTTTTAAGAGGTTAGTTGAACAATTAATGGAAGTGGAGTGGAATGGAGTGAAGTGATGATGGAATGAAGTGAAATGATGGAGGCGTGATGAAAGAGATAAAAATTTGGAGATGGATGGGAAGATGGGTGAAGAAGTGGACCCCCACAAAAGTGGAGGTCTTTATTATGACAAATCACATACCTTATTTATCTAGAAGGAGGGACACTCAGTCCACTTCCTTCAACTACAGGAAGTTCGGGTGTTGCATGTGGATTGAATTGTTGCAGGAATTCCTCAGAAGTTGGTTTGTGATACAATTTGTGGAAATGACCATTGACAAGCAACCTAAATCTGACAAGGTCAATGGTGGTGAGTTGAACAACACAATTGGGGAAGACTTCAACAACCTCATATAGTCCTCGGCACCATGTCTACAATTTTCCTGCATTATCTTGATACCTTGAGTCATAGAGCAGGGCCTAATATCTTGGCTGAAATTTCTTGTCCTTGATGAACTTGTCATACCACTTTATTCTGTGATTATGCACTACCTCAATGTGATGCAAGGATTCCTTCCTCATTTCATCCAATGCATTCAACTGCATTATTTTGTCTCTTTATGCTTCAAAGATATCCATCCCCAAGTCTAGTGCAATCCTAAGAGTCTTATACTCAAATTTAATGGGCATCATAGCTATATTTCCATACAACAACTCAAATGGTGTGAAGCCTATAGTTGTTTTCTAGGTTGTCCTATAATCCTAGATAGCTTTTGGCAGTCTGTTTGCCCAATCTTTCTTATGAATAGCCACTGTTTTGGTTAGAATGACTTTAATTTCTTAGTTAGTCACCTCAACTTGGCCATTGGACTGAGGGTGATAAGGGGTGGACTTCTTGTGCCTTATGTTGTACTCATTGACCAGTCTTGTAACAAGAGTTGATGTGAATTGAGCCCCTTGACCAGTCACTATCTCTCTTGGAACCCCATAACTAGTAAAAATTTCCTCATAAAGAAATTGAACAACCTTATTATCTCTTGCATTTTTCATGGCCTTAACTTCTACCCATTTGGTTACATAATCAATGCATACCAAGATATAAGACTTACCATTGGATGGAGGATCAATGGGTCCTACAAAATATAATCCCCACTCATCAAATGGAGTGATCACTACCTGAGGGTAAAGGGGCATCTCATTAGATTTGGTTATCCTACCCATCCTTTGGTGTCTATCACACTTTCTTGTATATCTTCCTACATCCTTGTGGAGTGTTGTCCAGTAATATCCTATATCTAGAATCTTCACCATTTTCCTCTTCATCCCAAAATTTCTTCCACATGGCTCATTGTGGCATGCATGCAAAATATCATATGTCTCATCTTCCCTCACACATCTCCTCATGGCATGGTTTGGCCCAGTATAAAACAAACATCCTCCAATCCATGAAAAAGGAAATGACCTTTCAATGAGCACCGAGGAACTCTCCCTATGACTAGATAGTTAGCTATGTCAGCATACCAAGGTGTTCACACACTGATGGAAAATAAGTGTTGATCAAGGAAAGAGTCATCTATGACCTGATTATCCTTTGACGTAGTCAACCTTGAAAGAAAGTATGAAACAACATTGGCCTTCCCTAATTTATCTACAATGGCTATGTCAAACTCCTGCATCAACAATAACCTTCTTGCTAACCTTCCTAATATCAAAGGTTTATTCATGAGATACCGAATGGTTGCATGATCTATGTGCACAAAGATTTGGCAGCCTATTATGTAGTGCCTGAATTTGTTGAGGGCATAAATTATTGTCAACATTTCCTTCTCTATCACCGTATAATTGAATTCAACTCCTTACAAGTTTTTACTAACAAAATAAATAAAATTTTAAATAGATCCTTCTTTCTTCCCTAGAACTACTCCTATAGCATAGTCTGATGCATCTGTATGGATGTGAAAAGGAAGATCCCAATTAGGTCCTTTGAGTATAGGAGCATGAGTCAAAGATTCCTTTAGATCAAAAAATTCTTTGTCACAATCTTCTGTCCACTGGAATTCAACATCCTTAGTGAGAAGAGTATACAATGGTGTTGCTATTTTGATGAAATATTTGATGAAATTACTATAGTATCATACATGGCCCAAGAAACTCCTGACATCTTTCTGTTTTAGAGGTATAAGAAAATTAGTGATCACCTCAATCTTTTAAAGATCTACTTGAATTCCTTTGTGGGAGATGTAGTGGCCAAGGACTACACCTTTTTACATCATCATGTAGCACTTTTCACTATTTAGAGATAGATTGTGGTCTTCACATCTCCGTAGGACACTCCTAATATTTTCCAATGCTTCATTATAATCAGCACCATAGGTGGTAAAGTCATCCATATAGATTTCCATGCAATCATGAGATGTCTAAAAATATGCTAATGACTGCCCCCTGAAAGGTTGCAAGTGTATTTCATAAGCCAAATGGAAGTAATGAGTAAGCATAGGTCCCCCATGGATAGGTAAAGGTGGTATTCTCCTGGTCCTTAGGTGCAATTTGGATTTGGTTATAGCCATTGAATCCATCTAGAAAAAAAAAAGTATTGCTTTCCCTCAAGTGAGTCCAAAACTTGATCTATGAAAGGTAAGGGAAAATGGTCTTTTTTAGTGGCAGCATTAAGTTTCTTGTAATCAACACAAACTCGCTACTTTCCCCCTTTTTTGGTCACAATCACTAATGGAGACACCCACTGTCTATCTGAAATTGGGTAGATAAATCTCACATCTAGCAATTTCTATAGTTCTGAGCCTTTTATAATTTCTCTTAACACAGGGTTAATTCTTCTTTGCGACTGCCTCACTGGTGTACAATCATATCTAATGTAAATTCTATGGGTTCAAAGCTTAGGGTCCAATCCCTTCATATCATGATAGTCCCACACAAATTCATTATGGTGGATGCTTAGTAAGTTTTCCAAAGCCAACTACTATTCTTCACTTAGTTTGCTATTAATATTTAGATACTTTCCCTCTGACACCTGCACTTATGTAGTTAACTCTATCATAGCTACTTCAATAATGCTTGGTACTTTGAGTTCATGTGGAAGCAATGTATGAGACATACCTATTTCTGTAGAAAGTTCAGCTGTAGGAAGAGTAGGCAGGAGTAGAGTAGTAGAATGAGAGGATGATACTTCCTCTACTGCACAATGATTTTGAATTATATTAGACAATACTTCATTATCATCTTGAAGCTACATGAAAAAGATTTTTCCTAACATCATAAGTTGTGCCATAGAATTAACTTCCTCAGCCTCTTCACCAACATGTGGCCATATGGGATCATCCCTATCATGGGATGACTGAGCAGGAGGGTAGAGAACAAGCTTTTTGGTGCTCTTTCTATTAGAAATGGTCACATATCCTATTCTACATCCAATATAGGCATTTGTTGTTGCTAACTATGGCCTTCTAAGAATAATGGGATACCTGCCTAGTGTGGTTTTAGGAGAAAGAATCATAAAATTTGCTAGGTAATCCCAAGAGTCTAGAGTTACCACAATGTCCTCTACTATACCATTAGGTTTAACAGTTTAATTATCAACAAGCTATAGGATAGTACGAGTAGGTCTCATGCTTGCAACATTTATTTGTTGTAGGATATCCTTGGTCATTATATTTATTGCTGCTCCCAAATCAGTTAGAGCATTCTTTATTTGAATCTCATTTATGACAACTCCTACCATAGGAATCCTTGGGTCATTGTATTTGGGAACAGTCACTTTCCCAAGCATGATATCAACTAGTTGTCCCACCACATGAACCATAGTGGGGTCTTTCTTCTTTTTGCCTAGCTTCTTAAGGAATGCTTCCTTGATTTCCTTTCCATAGATTGGAACATATTTTATGCCCTAAAATAGAGGTATTTGGACACATATATGCTTCAACTAATCTAAAATGTCAAAAGTTGTGTCCTCCTTTTCTTGCTTTTGTTTCATAGTTTCCAACCTTTGGGGGAATGGTGGTTCTTGTTCAGTTTGCTTGAATGGGACTTGTTTAGGATTTTTAGGTGCACTTGATTAAATGGGGACATTTAGAGGCTCATCTTCTTCCACAAGAAGCTCAGTGATAATGGGTGTGGAAGAAGCTAGCAAAGTGGTTCCCGAATGCAAGTGGATGTCACTTACACTCACAACATATGTACAAAATTGATTTGGATCATCAGAGTATATTGGCTACTATTGTGGTTTGTTATTTGGGTTAGATGCAGGCTGAGCTAGTAGCTAAGTAGGTTTAGGTGCATTTGAACTTGAGCTAGCAGGAGGAGGCATTATAGTAGGTTTTTGGGTTTTAGAAGGTGGTTGCATGTAGCTATATGTCTGGTTTGGCCACTGCTATCCTCCCCTCCATTGATTTGTTTGTTGCCAATTTCCTTGAAATTGTTGCTAATTCCCCTGAGGTTGCTACCATTGGGTGGAGATTTTTGGTGATTAGGATAGGTATTTGGAGGGTTACTGCAAGTTTTTGGTGGATATCCTCCATAATCGGATGGATATGGGGGTTTCCATTGGTTACTAGATGAATAAGAATTAAAATATGACCCAACAAAAGAGAGTGGATCTGGTAGCATACCTTGTCTTGGAGCCCATGACCTCCTTTGTGCAACATAGTATACTTGATCCTCTTCAACCTAGATTGGCTTAAACTCGGGTGCAATTTCCTTTTTGTCAATATTAGATATCATCTTACATCTATAGTCCTTCTTTTGTTTGCAATGGGGGCAATATTTTTCCAACATTGCTTCTACCTCGTCTTGTTTCTTCTTGGCTTGAAGTGTATCCAGTTGAGTAGCTAGATTGTTTATAATGTCTTGCTTGAAGTCTTCCAACAAATGAGTAATCTTCATTATTGAAACTCAATTGGTAGATGACTTACTCATAGAAGATTGGTAAGCTCTCCCTTTCTTTGAAGCTTCCCTAGAATAGTTCTGATATATCTTCTTGATATCCTCCCAAGGAACTTGGGAGATATCTCCTCCTCCCATTAGGTCCAAGGTATCAAAGAAACTATCATTAATTCCTCTTAGGAAAAGAAACTTTTGTGATTCTTCATTGAGGGTATGGTGTGGAGATTTATGCAGAAAAAATAGAAACCTTGCAATGTAATCCTCCAGGCTCTCATCTTCCTTTTGCTACATTCTGAAAATGTTATCTCCTCTCATGTCACTGCCCCTACAATACTCCTTACATTTCTCAAGGAAAATTTTCTTCATGTCATCCCATGTCTCCACAGTATTTTTTCCTAGGATCATGAACCATCTTAATGTAGGTTCTTTGAGAGTGGTAGGAAATATCTTGAGCCTATGGGCATCAGTAGTATAGTCATAACTCCTACAGAGTATGTCAAAATCAAACAAGAATGTATCAGGAATTTTTTGTGACAAGCCCATAGAACTTAGGAAGGATTGAAGCAGGGGTATTTTTTAGGTTGTCTACTTCATTCTAATGAGCAATGGTGAAAGGAAAAACCGATTGGTTAGGTATGTTTCTATTTGCATCACCCATGCTTGTCTAATGTAGTTTCAAAGTAAAGGGATTCTCAATCTGATTTTGGTCCTCAGAAGAAGCTTCAGAGCTAGTCAAATCAGGAAATGAATCAACAAAGGGGTGTGGATCTTCTTCTTCTTCTTCTTCTTCTTCTTCTTCTTCTCTTGGAAGGTTATGATACTCAACTATCTAGAATGGATTAGGATTTTTAGGAAGGAATATCCCATAAGAATCTCCCCTCCTTCCTCTATGCATACAATATCAACTCACTATTACCTAGCTCACAAAAAGAATTGGAAAAAGAATGGTGGATCATTACTCTCCTACATAAAGGATATACCAAGAACAAACTTCCAAAAATACTACAACAAGAAAAACTATCAATGACTCTGAAGAACTCCTTAGTTTGACACCATCCCTGAGAATGGCACCAAAAAATGTCAGCCTCGTACAATGATCTAACAACTAGGCTCATAAAGTTGTGATTTAGAGATTAGACATCTAATCTGAATAGCTATCTTAATCACTATGAAGGTGCAATATTTAACTTGTCAACCTAGGGACGTCAACTTGAAATGGGTCAGCACAGTATGCACACTAAGGATCCAAAGTAGTCATATTCATCCTACAACTAAGAAAGACACAATGTTGAAAGTAAATTTCTTGGAAAGAAATAACATAAGTGTTGAGCATCAACCAACAACTATACTAAGCTAAAATGTGTGACATAAATGAAAATTTGAGTGAACAAATAGGAAACTACTATGTCTGCTTTGGCTACAAGAACAGTCACAAAATGGAATTCTGGTGGTTGCAGGAACAGTTAGTGCCATATTCTTAACTAATTACTAAATGGAAAATAATGACTAAGCTAAAGGATGGAATGCTCACCAAGTCACCCCCCTTGGATGAGTATCCATTAAGAAAAATGTAAACTTAGATGCATGAACTTATAAACTTATTTTATTCATTGGAAAACATAAGTACAATAGAGTAACATGATTGTATTACTGAAAACTAAGAATGCAAGCACATCATCAGATTAAAAAACCTCTTGAGAAGGAGCATCTGAGTCTTATGTATAAGAAAATAAGGTACTAAATAATCACCTAGCAAGGCGGTCAACTCCAACAGAATAGGAGGACATCACTTTAGGGAAAGCATGAAAATTGGAGAGGTCATTACACATGTGCAAAATCTAGTCAAGTATGTCTGCCCCAATGTAGATTTAACACAACTGTAATTCCTATATTCACTCAATAGACAATTAAGAACATTTACAAGGTGGTTACAACTTCTATTTAAATGAGGAATCTCCCACCATCAAGAGTCTTTTCTTCATTGACTTCTGAATGACCACCTTGTTGACTATTATGGCGAATGACCAACTGGCCGAATCTTCTTCAACTTTGTAGGACCCTAATTATATCTGTTTGATAATATTAGTATGCAAAAAAAATTCATATCTTTAACTATCTTAAAGTATCATTCATTAATCCACATGTAAAATCAACACAGATAGTTCATATAGCATGTCAATATCATTAAAGATCACAAAATAAGCTTATGCCCAATGTCTATGGTTTTGAGGAGATATTATAAAAATTTCAGAATCCAAGTATCAAAGTCTATGATAACTACAAAAAATAGACAATAAAATTCCATCAAAATTGATTCATAAATTGGACTCATCATGTCCCATGAAGAATTTAGAAAAGTAAGGATGTCTCCGGACTCTTTTTTTTTAACTATTGTTTGTCAACTATTTTTTTTTGGATTTGTCTTTAAGTCAAGTTACTAGCTTCCTCAAGGATATCCCATGAAGGATTTAGAGGAGCGATGATGTCTCATGACTCATATTTTATTTGATTGCACCTATCTATGATTTGTCTTGACAAAAAAACCGGGGCAATCTTGCCCTTAATATGAGTGAGAACATTCCTTGTCTGCGACTATCTGTTTTTAGTAGGTGGATGACCTTGTACACCTTGTTCTATCTCATATCATGGTGTTTTTTGTCCATTTGTATCATTTAATGCCCAATGATGATTTAATGCAAGGAATATTATGTTTTAAGGAAATATTGAAGATTTCTATTACTAACATCCATCTCTTTCATGCTACTATTCATCTTTTCTGCACTAACATTTCTTCTTTCTTGTATCATGACGGAGTCCTGTGACACAATAAATAAATAAATAACTAAATAAAACATCCTACATATGCATTCATGGTAGAAACATCATTTAGATATTTCCATACATATATACAAATTAAATAATACATATATGTTGCATTTGAAAACACAAAAATATAGCCATCCATCGTATCTAGGAATCCATGACATAACATGCATTCACAATAATAAAATGTATAGCATTTTATCATATTAAATACATTCACATAGCATTGTAAATACATAAGATCATATTGCATCTCATAATCATAAACATAGAATGCATACATGACATCCTTAATACCATGAAAGTAGATGCATACATCATCATATAGAATCAACACAACATCATAGGTTGCATGAATATCATAAAGTAAAATAGGCATCCATAATAAATGCATAAATAGAAGGACTGCATATCATATAATCACCACCAAAAATTATATATATATCACTCAAAAAAGTGTCACAATACAATGTCATAAGGTATCTCTCAAAATGGAGCTCTATGATCAAAATACAATATCTATACAAATATCAACATATCCCTAGCTTGAACTCCCACTACTCCCATGCAGAGAATGAGGAGGTGACTGATGGGGAGGTGTTGATGATCACTATGCAAAAGTGGGCCTATCATATGGTATTGTCCTATGAGGTCCTAGAACATGACCACTACTGTGAGATCTATTGTGAGACAACCTGCTAAGTGAACTGTTGCTACACTTTTTCCAATAAGTGGGAGCCCATCTCTCAGGAGGTACCTCTTTCTCATAGAAATATCTATAATATCTCTCTCTATCAGTAACCCTAACCAACTCACGAGCCATAGCTACAACTAGTCCAATGCAAGGAGCTGTAAACTCCACAAATATTTGCTTAGTCTCCTACCTCTGTGCCACCGCCTAATCTCTCTCCAAGTAGGAACTATCCTTCTCCATCTACATCCCATCCCTCTACACCATCAAAACTCTAAATCGATCCTCCAAGGCCTCTACCTTAGCCTATAAATCGACCAATCACTGATCAACGAGACCCTCCTTCTCATCAACATCCCACTCCTCAACTATCTGGTATCGAACCTCCCTCTCCTGATCTCACATATCCTCCTTGGGGTAATCATCTATATCCTAGTATCTTTCTTTTAGTAGATCAAGGGCATCCAACTCTGCCTCCTCCTTGATGGCCTCCTCCCAAATGGCCTCCTCCCCAATTGCCTCCTCTGTGATGACCTTCTCCTCCCCAATGACCTCCTTTGTGATAGCCTCCTCACCCCCACCGACCTCCAACATGGATACATACTCTCCCTCCCCTCATCCTCATAAATGGGTGAAAAATCTCTACCTTAGCCTCTACCACCTTGTCAACCCTGTCGACCACCCATCCCAACCCCCCTCCTCATAGATGGGTAAAAAATCTCCACCTTGACCTCTACCACCTTATCGACCCCATCGACCACCTCTCCCACCTCCCCCTCTCCCATCATCTCCTCCACCTCTACCACCTTGTCGACCCCGTTAACCACCCCTCCCACCTCCCCCTCTCCCATCATCTCCTCCACCTCTACCACCTTGACCACTTGCCCTATCACCATGCTGACCTCATGGTCTTGTCCCTCAACACTCCATAGGTGTTGGTTGATCAGGATCTGTATATGGCATAGGCCTATATTGTGCTCACCAGGTGTCATATGCCACTTATGTCCCAAAATTTGTGGCTCCACCCCTCCATCCCCATAGTACAGACTATAGTGCATCTATGTCCACCTTTGCAGTCCCTACAAGAATCTGTAGCCTCCATAGAGGAACCTCACTCGAAGATCTAGCGAACTCAACTCACCCCCACAACACATCTTGAACCTTACAAAACTATTGAAGAACTCTATTTGGTAGGTGTCTCTCAATGATATGAACTCGCAACATGGTCCTCCCAATTAGATATTGTGTATGTCAACAAAAAGGTAGGTGTCTATCATCATCCTGCCAATGTGCGCAATCCATGTAGGGCCTCAATATAAACTACACAATGGTGTCAATAGTGTGCCTCTAGTATCTAGTGTCCCCAACATGAGTCTGAGTGATGGTGCCATAATATCAAAAAAATGAGATCAATCATCTAGCTCATATACAACAGGTGGACAGAAAACAACAATGTGCTCCCATACCCAAATCATCAATAATGTATTACCATAGCTCATAGACTGCACCTCCCTGTACACTATATCATTCAAGTGGAAGTATAACATTACTAGTAGACATGGGCCCTAGGAATATACAACCTACCTCTCCAACATCACTACCAACATCTCTCCCCAACCACCAAGAAATCCATGACCTCGATGGTCTAGTAGTAGAATCCCTGCAATCAACGTACATAACAAACAATCTATTTGCTCATATATATCTACAAGGAAATGCCATCTGATCTCATAATGCACGATACTAAGCTGTCTAATATCATCATACACATAAAAATAGGTGTAGCGGACCCTCTCACCCCTAATCGATAATCGAAGAATCCTATAGAAATCCTCTAATGTAATTGTCACCTATCCTATGGGAAAATGAAAAGAGGAGGTCTTTGAGTGCTATCACTCACAAAGTACAGTAAGCGTCCCTTGGTTTTCCTGAATGGTGTGCATAAATGTCACATGATGCAAGCCAGACTCCATATCAACTATTTCTCTACACTCTGCAACTGGTCTCACAACTCCTAGGTAGCTGGCCTCGACTCCCGGGTGTATATCGGATCTAAAAAAACCTACAAATGCATAACAAATACCTTGTGTCAGAAACACGAAACCAATTTTTACACTACAAATTTTCAAAAAAAATTAAGTAAACGCATCGTTTTATTATCAAATGTGTTGCACAGTGCAAATGTGTCATTTAACATTGCACATGCTTCACAATAATACATGTGTCCCACAATCTAGTACATGTGAGAAATCATGCATATACGTCACAAAAATATCAAATGCGATGCATTACTACAAATGAGACACTATACCAAACAAATGCGACTTGCTATCACAAATGCATTAATATAAATTAAGAAAAAAAGGGGGCCTGGTCTATTTGAACAAATGTGTTGTATTGCGAGCAGATGTGTCACATGTATGAACACATTTGTGTTGAAGGAGAAATGACACATTTGAAAAATAAACTCTAATGTCCTAAAAATGAGTGAAAATTCAAAATTCAAAAGTCAGTTTTGGGGTACATACTAAGGGTCTTGCATCGGCTAGCTGTCAGAAAGTCTTAACTTGATATCCGTGATGCTCAGTGTATGGAACGAGTGACATTGTGCTGAATAGCTCTAGAGAAAAATCATGGTTTCTCAAACTTGAAGGGTGAAAATGAATTCATTTTTCACCCAATTCCTATTTATACCTAGGGTTTTTGAAGGTTTTCTTTCAAACCTTGTGTATTGGCTGCACTAGATTTCCAATGATCATTTCACATACCAAACCTCACCAAAACTGATTTCTTTCACCACCATCAAACTTCTCACTATCCAATTACCCAATCGAGACAATTTCCAAATTTTTCTAAATTTTTCTAAAATTTATCATTTTTCTTGAGGGGGTATACCCTTACCTATTTCACACTGGGGCACCATTGGGGTATGTTTTGACTGATTTTCTTTGACACAATGCCGAAATGACATTGTATCAAAGAGGGGAAAAATGTAGACACTAAAAATTGGTTTATGCTTGCGACTCTATTTTTGTCATAATTTTTATCTTCATTGGTATAATTAAATAATGTTAATTATTTAATTATTTTCATAAAGTAATTTGTCCTCTATTAATTAAATAATTTTAATTATTTAATTAACTCATTTTTACCTCTATTTCTTTTTGATTAATTAATTAAATATTATTTATTTAATTACGTCGCTAATTAAATCTATCTTCTTTCTAAAAATTAAATAAACTATTATTTAATTTATTCCTATGACACTTTCGACTATAATTAAATTATCATTTAAAATTATTTAATTATTCTTTAGTATTTTCTCCATTTAATTAAATAAATCTTTATTTATTTAATTTAATCCTAAAACTTTGAATGTTGAATTAAATTATTATTTAATTCATATAAAGGTTTATCCTTAGCATATTCCTCTATAATTAGATAATCTCTTTGTTATCTAATTAATCATTTATGACTCAAGTCAAGATTATATTAGATCACTCAGTTATCTGCTGATTTAATATTTGATTATTTGTAATGAATAGACTTTGGGTTAATTAGTCTGTTATCTAGATTTATTCTTATCTTCTACATGAAAACTTCTATTAATTGAATAACTTTAATTATTTAATTAAGTTATCCTCATCGGCTATCTATTTCAATCTTTACCTTTACGTGCAATCTCTATTATTTTGTGTCTTGACCAATTTCCATTGAAGATTAAATTATTATTTAATTTAATCTCCACCTTTTATGCTTTATAACTCGCACTAATTCAACCCTAATTCAAATGCATGCCACATATTTCAATCTTAATCGTCGGTTTATCTCTTAATTTGAGCCTGTCATTTGAAAATCATGTTTTCTATAAATTGGCTTTACCTTCATCATTATTACTTCTCTCAAAATCTTATATGTTTTGGAAGCAACTTACTTTAGAATCTTAAATGTTTCACTATTATCATGATCATGAGGCTATACTTGCATGCTTAATGAAAATATGAGGGCAAGTATCATACAATGGTGAAATGGAGAAGGATAATGGAGTTTATTCAATGGAATCAAATGTGCATTTGGTAAATTATGCATGTTTTTGTTCTCAATTATTAGCTTGGGTTTAGTATTGTTTTATGCTTTGAATTGCTTAATTCATGTGTTTTCCCTATGCTACACCTGACATCAAAGCAATGATCCAAGATGATGGTTGTGGAAAATACAAAATATTGAAAACACATTTGTCTTAGGAGAGTTACCTATTTCTCCTCAATCACATGGGAAACCCACATCTAGCACCAAAGAACCTGAAACAATCAAGATGGAAACTACTACCTTCACCAAGTGGGGGGATTTGAACCAAGAAAATGTCAATGAGGAAGATATATCTAAATTACTCTATCAAGAAGAACAACCTGTCCCTATTCTTCCCATGGAAGATGATAACAAAGGCCTATAGCTCATGCAAAATTGAGGATATAACAAGAATGAAAAGCTAGGACATAATGACAATGGTTTACTAGAGCCCATCATTCTTGAGAAACGAATAAAGAATCTTGGCTTGGGTTGTACTACTAGAAAGGTCACACTTATTTGAAAAGGTATTTTTGCTAAATGAGTTGAGGCTTCCTCTGGGTCACCTACATCGCATGATACAACCTTAGATGAATTTCCCCTTGATGTTGCTGACCTATTAGAGAATAACACCCTCTTTATGATATCCATAAAATCCTTTGTCCCAAGCAACCAACCAACTAAAATATTCCTAGTATACCCATAACTCATTGAAATGGACCAAGAAAAACCACTAATTCTAGATTTATTCAAAAAGATAAAGTGATCTTAGAATTCATGGGACTCCATGATAAATTATCATGGGTAGATCACAAAGCAAGCTTTGACATAGAGCTCCACACAAGGGCATATTATGGGGAGATGATTAAATCCTTTAGTTGCAAAATTAATGAAATGCAACTAACATGTAGATCCTTGAGTGAAAACCACCTAGTGGCACTCTCTAATCCTAAAATAGTAAAAATAAAGGACACATCTAACAATGAAAACCTCTCTGAGGCACCCAAGGATGAGGGATTCAATCTCCCCCTTGGTGCAATGCATCTAGAAAAGTCAATAGTGCTAGCAAAAAAGGACGCTCTAACCAATGTGGGAACAAAAGAGGCACCTAAGATCACTTTTCTATGATGAATCCTTGTTAGACGAAGAATAGAAGAACCTAGCAACATTCCTCAAAGAGCGAAGAGCCAACTTTGTATGGTCATACATAGATATTCCAAGCCTTGATTTAGAAGTGGTTGTACATTACTTATATGTTTATCTTGAAGCCAATCCTATCAAACAAAAATTAAGGAAGATGTATCCTTAGATAACACTCTTAGTCAAACTAGAGTTACAAAAGTTTCTTAACATTGGATTTATCTGACTAATAGATTATCCCGAGTAGGTTTCAAACCTGGTACCAGTCTCAAAAACCATGTGGGGCATTAGAATATGTACTAATTCTAGAGACCTAAATAAAGCATTCCCAAAGGATTATTTACCTCTTCCTAACATTAATCTCATTATGGACTTAATAGCTGGGCATGAAATGTTATCACTCATGGATGGTTTTTTAGGCTATAATTAGATCATAATTTCCAAGGAAGATCAACATAAAACCACATTCACTTGTCCATGGGGAACCTATTGCTGGAATGTAATGCCATTTGGGTTAAAGAATGCAAGAGCAACCTATCAAAGAGAAATGACCCTCATATTTCACAACATGATCCACAAAACAATTGAATATTATGTAGATGATATTTTAGAAAAATCAAAGAAAAGAAGTGAGCACATACAATTCTTAGGACCCATCTTTGATAGGCTTGAAGAATACAAGGTAAGGCTAAATCCAAAAAAGTGTGTATTTGGGGTCACATCAGAGAAGATTTTTGGATTTATTGTCTCACAGAGAAGGATAGAAATTGATCCAACAAAGGTGAAAGCCATCCTAGATATGGAACCACTACAAACACTGAAGCAAATGAGAGGATTACAAGGCAGACTGTAGTCCATCAGAAGGTTTATAACACAACTATTAGATTAAATCCACCCCTTCTCACATTTTCTCCATAAAGGGATAACCTACAAGTGGGATGACAAGTGTGATAAATATTTCTATTAGATCAATTATTATCTACTAACACCTTGAGTGCTCATGCCACCAATACCAAACAAGCCATTGATTCTATACATCTCAGTAATACCAACAACACTAGGAGCTATTATTTTAGCAAACATGATGAAAATGAAAAGGAAAGAGCTATCTGCTACATTATCAAAAACTTAGTAGGCTATGAAATGAACTATTCACCCATTGAAAAGGCATGCCTAGAAATAGTTTTTGCATCACAAAATTTTAGGCACTACATTTTGTCACATCAAATCAATCTCATTCCAAAGATTGATCCACTAAAACACTTGTTATCCAAAGTAACTCTTACAGGATGAATGGCTAAATGGGTGATGATCTTAACATAATTTGACATAGAGTATGTGGAATTCAAAGCAATCAAAGGACAATTAATCACAAACCAACTAGAAGAAGAACCTATCTATGCTAAGAACCCCCTGATATTTGAGTTCCCTAATAAATCAGTGTTTCTTATTAATCTCGCAACTCAGTGGAAGATATACTTTGATGGATCATTCACCCAACATGGATTCGAAGCAGGAATTATTTTTACCACCCCTTAAGGTGATTATATCCCAAAGTCATACAAGCTATCATTCTTGTGTACAAACAACATTGTTGAATATGAAGCACTAATAAGAGGTCTAAGGATAGCAATTTAGTGGAATATTCAAGAGATGAAATTCTATGGAGACTCATAGTTGGTTATCAACCAAGTCAATGATAAATATCAAACTAAAGATGAAAGGCTCACTCCTTACAAGAAAATGGTGGAGAATCTCAAGGATCTTTTCATAGACATAACTTTTGAGAAAATTCCTTGCATGAACAATAGAGTAGTAGATGCCATGGAAAAAATCAGATCACTATTAGACATTCCAAATAACATCCTCCAATGTGAATTCTTGGTAGAAAAAAATCTTGTAAAAACTTTTAAAATCCTTGAATTTGAATTTGCGTGTATCGTTGTTTGTCCTAGATTCCCATGGTACCATGGAATCTTTACCTACCTAAGCAAAGGAACCATCCCATCAAATATCACCCCAAACCTTAAAAATAACTTTGTTAAAATGGAATCCTAATTCGTGATCCTAGGTGATACCCTTTACTATTGGAGCATCAGAAGGAAATTACTATGATGTCTTAACCAAGAAGAAGCCTTAATTGCTTTAATAGAGGTACATAATGGCATATGTGGATCCCATTCTAGTGGTATAATATGAACTAATAAATTTTTGAGGATGGGGTACTATTTTCCAACCATGGAAAAAGAAGCTCATCAGTATGTGTAGAAATGCATCTAGTGTCAATAGCATGGTGATCTGATTCATGCTCCAACTCAAGAATTGCAGCCAATGATCACACCATGGCCTTTTTCATAATGGGGCCTGGACCTTATAGGAAAAATCACCCCAAACTCATCCAATGGCCACAAGTTTATCATAATTTCCACTGAATACTTTAATAAGTGGGTAGAAGCCATTCCTATGACCTACATAACAGGAAAAAAATTTGCCAAGTTTATCCCGAATTACCTTATCTACCATTATGGTGTTCCTTAAACTCTCATGTCAGATAATGGAACCCCCTTTATAATTAGGATCTGAAAGAGTTGTTCCAATATTCAATATCTAACACCGATTATCTACCCCACACTATCCCCAAGGAGATGCTGAGGCTACAAACAAAAATATCCTAAAAATCTTGAAGAAAATAGTTAATAAAGTTGGTCATGACTGGCATCTATAGTTAAATCCCACTCTTTGGGCTTATCAAACCAGTATCTACATGCCTACAAGTGCAACCCTGCTATCTCTAGTTTATGGATCAAAAGCTATCCTACCTATCGAGGTTGAGCTCCCATCATTATGAGTGTTGTTACAAAACCTGATTACTGAGGAAGAATATAAAGTATCCTGACTAAATGAGATAGAATTCCTAGATGAGCGACATCTTGATGCCTAAAATCACTTGCAAGTGTATCAAAACTGATTGAAACTAAGCTATAACAAGAGGATCAAATTTTGGTCATTCTAGGTAGGGGATCTAGTCCTAAAGCAGAATCAGAAGAACCTTCTAGATCAAGACAACAAAGGAAATTTTAAACCTAATTGGTTGGGTCACTTTGTCATCACAACAAGCTACGTATCAAGAGCATACTAACTGTCAACCCCTGAAGGTGAACCCTTGCAGGAGCCAACTAATAGCTTGCATCTCAAAAACAAATATGCTTAATCTGAAGGGTGTAAATTATAAAATACAAAAAAAAAATCATAAAATAATGAAAATAAGAAAAAAAAGAGAAAAAGGATTAAAAAAAGAAAAATAAAAACATCCTCTAGTGAAAACCATTTTGGTGGTGATTTGGGCAAGTACCTTGGTCAAAACCTAGCAAACAGGTGCCTTGCATAAACAAAGCATCTCCATCTATTCTTTTCTCTTTTGTCCTATCATTCTTTGTACTACCATTTGTCCATCATCAGTGTCCTTATCATGGCTTGACACTATGAGGTATCATGAACCCTTTAGCACTACTTGGCATAATCCAAAGGTTAGTCTATCCTACCTTTATCGAAGTAGTCTAACATGTCACATTGGGGGCATTTTGTTATGGGTCATATCGGGTTCTTGTATATCTTGAAGTCATCGGAGTATTATTTTGAAAATTCCAAAAACATTCATAAAATCTTATCTCATCAAAAAATCCAAAAATATTTAGAAAATTGTAAAGGAAATCCAAAACATCTAGAAAACATAAAAAAAACCCCTAAAAATGTCAAAACATTAAAAATCCAAAAGTGGTCTCCTTTTTGGACTACATCATCTTGAACTTGAACATAGGCAAGGCCATCACTGATGTGCCCCCGAGACACCCTAGGTCAGTCCTTTAGTCGTCTATCATAATAAACTAATGTCTTTCACCTATTCATATCTTTATCTTGTAAATAGGTTGAGTCGTCGAACTACGTGGTCTCTACATGGATAATGTAGGCAAGGCTTATCTTTGATCAGCCCCTATCACCCGACCCCTAGGATAGGTCTTTAGGTTAGGTTCTTGGTTGAAACTTGGTAAAATCTTGAAAACCCCTAAACATTGGTAAAATCTTTAAAATCCCTAAACATCCAAATATTCCAAAAAGACAAAAAAAAATTGAAAAATGGAAAACAAAAAACAATAGAAAACATTCAAAAGAACTAAAAAACCTCAAAATATCTTAGAAAACCCTAAATAGCCTCAAAAAATATGAAAATCCTAAACATTCACATAAAATTTCAAAAAAGACTAAAAATAGCCTCAAGACATTTCAAAATACCAAAAACATTTAAATATCCGAAAAAATTCAAAACCACCTATTCCATTTCCCTTTCACCCGCAATAAAATTTCACCTATAATAAATTGATTGTCACCTTCAACCTTTGGAGAAACAAATAGAAAATAAGCATAGCAAATTGTAAAGTGCAAACCCAAAAGTCAAAATCTAAAGTTAAAATCATATGTAAATACATCAGTGAATTTTATATCAACTCATCTTAGCATCATCATCCCAACATCAAACAACCTTTGATCAACATGTCCTAGGATGTATACTTCCTATGATGGACATCAGTATCCAATATCACTTTAGCTAAACTTAAACTAGGCAAGAGGTATAGATAACACTAACTGTTTGTCATTTATTTTTTCTTATGATTTATCTTAATGGCTCATTCTGAGGACCTCTCGATGATTTCTATCAAAGAACGATTAAGGCGCATCAATCATTATCTTTCATTTGTTGTACTTGTGGGTACTCTTGTAAAATAATCTTGGTGCATACTTTCTTAGTTGTGTAGGAAGGTCATTTAGGGTATGTTGTTAACTATTGCATGTGCTTTGGCCCAATATGTTCTAAGCTTCTAACTTGCATTCCAATGAGGTTTCCATATGTCAAGATGTAAATAAGAACTATCCTATCTATTTGTCAAGTCAAAGTCCATTACAGGTTAGATACAACGTTGTCCTAGTTATCGATACCTTGATGCATCGTGTCTATGTGTTATATCAAACAATAAGAATGATGGAAAATCCCAATCCCAAAGTGTGAGAATCTCATCATCCTACATTTTGCATTGTCTCGCCACCATCTCTAATAAAGTCTCGATGGATCATGGACTTGTTGGATTTTTTTTTAAGCAATCATTGAAATCAAGGGTCATTCATTCTTTATTATTCTATCTTCTTTTCACACTAGCCTAGTATCATGACAGTCAACAAAAAAATCATTAATACATCCATTCTGCATCCACAAACCATCAACATTAATGTATCTCATAATTGTAGCATAATCATAGCATCCATATCATAATCATTACATATCACATCATACATTCTGGATTCTCATTTGAGTTGTGATGAATAATATAAATTTGTTATTCTAAGAATCTTAAAACGTTGCATATTAGAAGCATTTACATCCATACATCCATATAAATGAATTGTCATCATAAAAATGCATAGAAAATAAAAAAATAAATGCATCCACATCATTTGCATCCATAACATCTGCATATCATAATCATACATGCATAACATATTGTGAAAAGATAATAAAAAAGAATGTATAAAAATTGCATCCATTTGTATCATGTTCATCACATATCACATTAGGATAAATAAAATGCATCCATACATGATAAAGTATAAGAAACCATATCATATCCATCGATGCATGATATAAAGTGAACACATCATAGCATAAATCATCTGTATTCATATCATATATATATATCAAAAAATGAATGTCATCGTACAAAATATGGATCAATGTATGTCTATCAATGATGAGTACAAATATCCATGAGGCTATCAAAAAGTTGCCCATGACTGCATATCTCTGATAAAGAATCAGGTAAGAAAATCAAAAAAATTATGTACATCAAAAGCTAGCCTTGATGGCTGCTACCCTCTCCAACCTGCCTCTCAGGATGATCCTCTACTCATAGTCGTGCATCATTGGGTTGTGAAAAATTGGATTGTCTCAGTGTTGTTGGTACATCACAATGATAATGTTGTCTCTAATATGCAACCTTTGTCACAACCTCCTGGTATAACCTCTCTAAAATTGTTTGATCATGCTTAGCCACCATCATAGCCTCAATCTAATGGCATCAAACAACCTCCTAGTATTTCTCTCCAGTCATAACCTATACCTACTGTAATGCTTGATGTCTCTCAGTTATGAGGGCAACCACCTGATATCGTGTCTAGTCTCCCTCAGCAGTAATACCCAAAATATGTTGGTGGGCCTGATCTCACTCACTAGTTAATGTTTACACCTACTGTTATAGCTGTTGAATCTGTACATCCCTGACATCTGGTGGTGGTAGTGGTGAGACAACTTGCTACTATGGTCCTTGTTGTCCACCCTACTACTATGGTGCTTTTTGTACCAATGGAGGCTACTGAGGAGGTTGTTGTTCAATCAGAAGAGCCCCTAGAACCTAACCATCCTGGCCATCCTGGCCACCCTATCCTATGCCTCTAGTCCCCCTACCTCTTGGTCTCCCTCAAGGAGGATAACCCACTAGATCTATTAGTCATTGGGGGGAACAAACCAAGCATCATATGCAAGAGTAGTCTGTGCTACTACCTATCCCTAATCATAGGTCTAGGACCGAGCCACCAACTATCTAAAGATCTCAATTTCCTCAAGATTTGGAAGTCAATCCCCATGTGGGAAATTCTTTGGCCGACTTTGTAAAAATGGCCCTATACTCGTCATCTGGCCTATCCTAGATCTCTCCAAACTATTGAGCCACCCTATTTGGTAAATATATCTCAATAATGGTCTACTCATGACACTGCATATATCAGGTCTACCTAGCAAAATATAGCCGCTAGATATCATCAAACCATGGTGGCATCTATAGCCAAGGGAGCCAATAGAAAGTTGTAATATCATCAATAGCCGATTTCCAATACAGGAGCCCAATTTTTTTGGTGTGCCTCAATGTTATGGCACCTCTATACCTCCAAATGATAGGATCATCTGGCTCCATGTTTGTCATCTAAACAATAGGTTAGCGCATGAAAATGTGCTCCCATGCCCAAATGTGAACTAGAGTCACCCCTACACCAATCTCTCTCCCATCACAGTACAAAAAATAATGTGAATCATGATATAGGGAGGCCAACATCATGGGCCCACACATGAAGAGTGTCCTCCTATACAACATACGATGCCACGTCAAGCCCAACCTGGGCTGAATCCTTTAATGCATATGTCTAAGGAAATCAAACTCAAAATGATGGCTGCAATGATTAATCAAAAGGTCAGAATGTGACCTCTATATGACTCAAGGTTGATCTTTGATGTAGATAAAACAATCTACTCCATCTCCATAACCTCGAGGCAGGCATCAAATCTGACATCAACATCATAAATCACTTGGTCACCATGAATCAACAAATGAAGGATCTGCCAAACATCCTCCAAGTTCATCATCACCTCACCTACCAGAAGGTGGAAGGACAAGGTCTCACTATGCCATCTCTCACACAAAGCAGTCATTATAGCTAAGTGTGTCTAGATGATAGGTGCATACACAACATACTAGAGGTTGATCTCTCCCAAGTTCTCCTAGCACAACTCTGACAAATCGCCAAGTCTCTCCAACATAGTGGGCCTATGCTCCTATCACATCAACAGTGGAATGACCTCCTATATTGACAAAGAACATGACATCAGGAAATTGGGAAAATTTGACTCAATTTGGGATTTACAGCACATAATTCACAAAAGCATCATTCTTTTCAATAGCAGATCACTATATTCAAATTTCAAATCACAACGCCAAAAGCATTTAAAATCACAAATTCCAACATGCATCGCCAGATACATTGGCATCACAATTTAACCTTTGGAAAACCCTAACCCTAATTTCTAAATCAACTGAAATGTCACTATATAAGCATGTGTTAGGATTTAAAATTAGAAAACCTAATTTTAAATCACAACTAATGTCACCATATTCATATGTGTCACTATAATTCATTTCAATGCCACCGATTTCAATTTGGGCATTGCTATATAGTGACACCGCCAAAGTTCAAATTTCAAATTGTATTAAATGCATCAAAAAGTCAAATTTCAAATCAAGTTTGGAGTTATATACCGGTTGTTCAACTCCTATAATGATTTCATTACTGGGCTTCTACAACCTCAATTCAGAGATTGGAAATTTGACCTGAATAGCTATTCAACAACTATGAAGGTGCATTTAACTTGTCAACCTAGGGATGTGAACTTGAAATGGGTTAGAACTATATGTGCACTAGGGGCTTAAGTAGTAAATGAATACTACAACTAAGAAACACAATGTTGAAAAAAAATAGTAGAAAGGGAATGAAACAAATGCTAAACATCAACCAACAACTATGCCTAAACTGAAATACAAAGTAGGAATGAAAATCTATGCAGCAAACAAGAACTATTCTATTCACTTTGGCTGTAGGAATAGACACAGAATGGACTTCTAGTGGCTACAGGAACAATCAATGCCAAATTTTAAGCTACGTATCAAACACTAAGTAAATACTAAACTAATGCTAAACTAAGAGAATGGATTACTCACCAAGTGACCCCCCTTGGATAAGTATCCTCTAAGCTAACAAAAACTCAAATGTTCAAAATCACAACTTTATTTTCATTCATTGTGAATTGTGCACACAAAGAGCAATGTGTCTGTATTACTAGAAATGAGAGTACAATGTTGTGCATCCCCCAAAGAAGGAGCATCAAAGTATTATTTATACTAAAATTAACAAGACAATCAACTCCATGACTAGGAGGACACCATTTAGGGAAAGCAAGAGAAAGTGGAGTGGTGGTAGTTATGCATGCATGGAATCCAGTTAGACATACAAGTCAAGCACAAACCTAGCACAATATTAATTCCCATGCAAGCTCGATCATTAAGGTCCACTGCAAGGCAGTTACATTCAGTTATATAAAGATTCCCCACTGCTGGCTGCCTTTGACCTAGAGCGGCTCCTCAACTGGATGTTATGGTGCATGCCCAACCAGAGGTGTCTTCCATAGCTTGGCATATTAAATATGTAGTCCCAGGTTAGTACACATAATAACTGCACATCAATAACCACTCCAAGAAATACTCATTAATTTCATACAAACTCAACATAGATGACCTACATATTATGCCAAACATCATTAAAGCTTGCAGAGATAGGGTAATGTCAAATATGAATGGTTTGAGGGAAAAATTACGCCAATACCATCATTTAAGCATTAAAATCCATGACATCAATAAGCAAATAGATTGTAGATTCAAGACCAAAAACTAGGCTCATCACTGCCCCCAACCTAACATTTTGCTAGTCCTCTAGTAGAGGAAGAAGTGTTCTTTTGCTTGGTGAAAGCTCTAAAAGTTGTAACTAAGAGCTTTCCAACATTAGTGGCTGCAATACATGAGTCGGGATCCAAATAAATTCCTCTCAATCTGTCAAATCTATCCCATCTCTACCTTTTTGTGGCAATATCACTTTGGTAGAATCTAAAATTCAGAATAGGCCACATGAGTATGGGTGGTTGAAAAGTTAGGGGAAGCCAATGGTGTCCCTGAGTTCTACCAATCTAAATATGCCTCTCAATTCTTTTTAATGCTACAAAATAATTGTGGATGGAATGAGGCTCAGCTTGTTTCATCTCATCAGTCAAACTATTCCATCTCGGGGATAAGCATCTCCTCATGGTTTCCTCCTATGTTGCTATTTTTACCTTATACTCAGTGTAAACTACTTCAATCCAAGGCATAATTTATTTCAATAACTCAGTTTGAGTAGGATTTTATGCCATTCTTTATAAATATCCCTTGGGTTACTTGATTCAACTCTAACGTGTAGAGGGATATCAGATTCCAATTGTTTATAAGTGCCATGTTGTTGTCCCCCCATGTTGTTTTCCCCAACTAATTTCATTTTGCACCCAAGACATGAATGCTCTTAATTGAACATCCCCAACATACAGTAGCGGGTTCCATTCATGATCTTTTGTGACAACATAATTATGTAAATAAAATTCACATAACAAATTCTTTTGTTTAGGTGAGGCAATCCTGTAAGCATCGAAAAATTCCATAGGGGTATGAATAGAAGGATTCAAACCTAAGGAAAGTCTTGAAATATTAAAAGAGTGAAACTTCTCTTTAAGGAGTAGAGCATAGACCCTCAGGGATTCTCTACATTCTAGAATCTTCGGTGCTAAGGTTTCCCTATCATCTACCCTCTGCTTCATAGTGGCGATTTTTGTAGTTTTCTCCTCAATTTCTTCATCCTTCTTTTGAATTTCCTCCTTTAGCTTCTATTTTTCCTTTCTCCATTCTTCCTCCCTTCTTTGTATCTCTATCCATAGATTTAAAATTGCTGCATGTACTAAAAAATTAGGAGGTTTATGGATTCCTACCAGTATTTTTGTTGATGACGGCTCCTCATATGACATTACTTGCATAAACTCATGCTATCTAGTTATCTTTGGCTATAAGGGTGTTGTTTCTTTTTCTTTTTTTCTACAGGGACTCTTGTTCTTGGTGTGGCTACATGAACTCCTGCTCTGGTTCTAGTTGTTGCTATAGGACTTCATGCTACATGATCTTTTTCTTATGATGCAGGAGGTTCTAATTTTCCTCCAATTCCTCTACAATGTTAGCAAGATTGGCTAGTGTTATTTTTGTTGCTCCCTTAAATATGCCTTCCTCTTTACCTTTTTCAACATGCTCCTGCTCCATTGGAGCTTTAGAGTCATCATGTGGGGTCTCATCAATTTTAGGGCTTTCCTGCACATGCTTAGCTAGTCTTCATCTCTTGGGAGGTCCTTCACGTCTTCCTTTGGTTGTAGGAGGAATAGCATCAACTTTCCTCTTTTTTGGACTTGGTATTGTTATTCCTACAGGCTATGTTTTGGCCTTCCCTTTCCTTATTTCTACCACCCTTTTCTATGCCCTAGTTTCATGAGGGTTTCAAGTGGAACTTCATCATCATCAGAATATGAGGAAGAGCTTTCTTTTTTTGAGTGCTCCGTTCTAGAAGAACTAATTTCAATGGTTTCCTTTGCTACAGGAGGATTTATGGTAGGGCTGACACCAGAGGTTGAAGCGCTAGGAATGGCTTCCACTATGCTCACCCTCCTACTAGACCCACGAGAATGATGTATATCCCTAGGTGGTGAATGCTCAACATTGACAATCTCCTCCTAGAAATAATCTTGATCAACCTTAATAAACTCTTCCCAACTCATTCTGGAAACATTAGACAAAGATTTTTCAACTAGCAACTTAATCAAAAAATGGTGGGAAATAAAATTATCCCTACCTTCTGGGTCTTGACTGCCATGATTGAGAGAAGATTCTAGAGCACATTGGGTATATTCATCATCCTCCCATGCCTCATGAAATGGATAGAATGCAAGTTTGACTGGCAACCCTCACAAGTAATGTATTTGATGACATACACAACTATTTGCTCCCATGGCTCAGGCAGAGACATTCTTTTTGCACCTTGTTTGTCTATGTTCAATAGGGGGTCATTTGGCTCTGTAAATTCAGCCTTGGTTGACCTAGCATCTCTGGTAAAAGGGTAATTTTTACCATCAGTAGGTAACCCTATGACTTCTACAATTCTTTCCTCCATTGCAAATTCAAGGGCAATACCTTCATCAAAACCATCCAACTTCAAAAAGTAATCTATCCATCCACATTTTTGAAGTGCAAGCAGGCATTATGCATCCTGTAGTAAGATATCATGCACTGTGGGTTCATTTAAAACTAACCCACCTCCCATTATCTATAGTCAAACAAATGCTTTGCAACTTCTATTCAAATTTTCTACAATTCCCCTTCTAAAAATAAAATGCACTTCCTTGCAATTGTAGACATCCAAATTTAGACACTTAATTTATCCAAATTTATCACTTTTCATCTAAGCATCCTCTTATCCGAGTTAATTAAGTAATATTAGTATTATTTAATTAATATCTTTAATTCTGCCAAATCTCTAAGGTATTTAATTAATAATTAAATACCTTACCCTCCTTAATCCTCTTTTCATCAAATGAATTAAATAAATATTATATTTATTTAATTCCTCACATGTCATTTTCATCTAATCCTAATCCATCTCCTAATTTTTTCATTAGGGATGTGCACATGCCTAATCCTTGATTAAGATGTGTCACATCCTCCAACTTTTGCAAGTTGGCTTCTAATCCTCATTTATCCTCTAATTACTGATTAATTAAGCCTAATCATTCTCCAAGGAATTTTTAATTCCTTTTTATTCTTCTAGATTCCCCTCTTTTATATGTGAATTTTTAATCCACATTCCATCCTTCCAAGACTTCTAGAACATTGGACTTGTTACAATTTCCACATGTGACCAACCTTAGACTTGTCACAATCTCCACATGTGACCAAGTCCCACCTTTTTGGAGCCCACCTTTTATCCTCTAGATCATCCTAAGAATGTGAATTTTTAATTCACATTTATATCCCCAACCACCTTTCCTTTTCCCATGTAGATTTTTGAGGAATTCCAAAATTCCTCAAATGTCCCTTTCACTCCCACTTGGGGACAAGAAATCCCTTTTTGTGGAAATCTCCTCACTCCCCAAGGTGCATGTCATTTTTTCACCTCATGTACCTTTTTGACAACTCATTTCCATCTCATCCCCCCTTGGCCACTTCACCCTCCACATGTCAAGATATGAGGGCTTGTGGGTTCTCAACCCACCATAGCCCTTCATCTTTGCCTTGTTGGAGAAATCTTGACCGTTGAATTCTCTAGAGAATTCAAATTCTCTTATAAATACCCCCTCCTCAAAGACATTTTAACACACTTAGCCATCTTGCACCATTATGCTACCAATTTGCATTCTCAACACTTTGCATTTTGATAACTGCATGCTGTCCATTTGAACTCTCAATCCTTTTGCCATCATTTAGCCATCTTTGTTAATCATTTGCACCTCCAATCTTGCATTTTGACATTCAAGCAATCATCTAAGGAGCACACAAACTATTCGTATCAAGGGCCAATCAAAGAGGTATCAACAACAAGGGAGGTAAAAGTGTTTGTGTTTCATTTTATTTGCATTTCTTTTCATTGAACCACTCTTTTGGCTAATCTTGAAGTGTCTTTGGTATTTTGTCATTCATGTTTCTTAGTTGTTTTGCACGTTTAGAATAGTAGAAATATCAAGGTATCACATTTCTGGCACGCCCGGTGGGACATATTTAGAGGACTTTGCTAACACTTTTCTTGCAGTGGGAGGGGCATAACTTTCCTTTTTTCTTTAAAATCTGACAAAGTTTACCGCAGAATGTTGGCAGCGCCCTCTTGGCCACTACAAAAAGGCAGTAGCGCCCCATATCTAAAAGTTTTATTCCTTCCAACACATTTGTTGTGATTAGGGACATATTTAGAGGGCTTTGCTAACACTTTTTTGTAGTGGGAGGGGCATAACTTTCTTTTTTTCTATAAAATCTGACAAAGTTTACCGCAGAATGTTGGCAGCGCCCTCTTGGCCACTACAAAAAGGCGGTAGCGCCCCATATCTAAAAGTTTTATTCTTTCCAACACATTTGTTGTGATTAGGGACATATTTAGAGGGCTTTGCTAACACTTTTTTTGCAGTTGGAGGGGCATAACTTTCATTTTTTCTTTAAAATATGACAAAGTTTACCACAGAATGTTGGCAGCGCCCTCTTGGCCACTACAAAAAGGTGGTAGCGTCCCATATCTAAAAGTTTTATTTATTCCAACACATTTGCTATGATTATGGACATATTTAGAGGGCTTTGCTAACACTTTTTTTGCAGTGGGTGGGACATAACTTTCTTTTTTTTCTTTAAAATCTGATAAAGTTTACCGCAGAATGTTGGCAGCACCATCTTGGCCACTACAAAAAGCGGTAGCGCCCCATATCTAAAAGTTTTATTCCTTCCAACACATTTATTGTGATTAGGGACATATTTAGAGGGCTTTGCTAACACTTTTTTTGCAGTGGGAGGGGCATAACTTTCCTTTTTTCTTTAAAATCTGACAAAGTTTACCGCAGAATGTCGGCAGCGCCCTCTTGGCCACTACAAAAAGGCGGTAGCACCCCACATATGAAAGTTTTATTCCTTCTAACATATTTGCTGTGATTAGAGATATATTTAAAAGGTTTTTCTAACACTTTTCTGGCAGTGGGAGGGGCACAACTTCCCTTTTTTCTTAAAAATCTAACAAAGATTACTACAGAACCATGGCAGTGCCTTTCACAGAACTGCAGCAGCGCCCTCCATAGAACCGTGACAGCGCCCTTCACAGAACTGCGGCAGCGCCCTCCACAGAACTGCGGCAGTGCCTTTCACAGAACCGCATCAACGCCCTTCACAAAACTGCAGCAGCACCCTCCACAGAAGCGTGGCAGCACCCTCCACAGAAGCGTGGCAGCGCCCTTCATAGAAGTGCGATAGCACTCCAAAACACACAGTTTGGAAGGTAAAATAGGCGTTTTGGCTTCGTTTTTGCTCTAGTTTTTTGCAGTTTTCGCGTGATAACTCTCTAACATTGTGGTGGCAAAGATATTGTTATTTTTCGCTAACGTTTGGCAGCATATTATAGCAGAATTTGACCAAAGATGAAAAAGAGGACAGCTAATATTTGTTTACATGGTCATCTACATAATCAGACTTTCAAAAATCATCTTTGCTATTTTCAAACATAGTCTAATTAGGGGGATTAAACCTCACTGTTTGCTGTGGTTGTTTATTTTTGTGTTACCTAATGGGGCATTGATTTGTTTTCACTTTCCCCTTGCACTTCGTGTGAGCCTAAAGAGTAGTTGGAAACAGTTAGTGTCTTCCTTTTAGTGGGACCTGCTTGGGGATTTCATCACCCCAAAGGACAATTCCAACCACGTGTACCGACGGGGTATATAAAAGGGGGAGAACGAAAGTTGTACCCCAATCTAGTTGCATCGTAATTGGCGGAGCGTCGAAGCTAAGGTGATACCTAGATAGACATGAAGAGTTGGTCTGAGTCTTTTAGTATCTCACTGGGGTTCCCGACTCACACTTGTGACGGACTGGTGTTCACGGTTGTGCCTCACGTACCAAAAGTATATCGATGACTCCCTAGAAGCCTTGTGCATCCTAGATTAAGACTTTGCCTTGCCATACCCGTAATATTAATCATAGGATTGTGCTTGCTTGAGGTGTTTTCTTGTGAAAAATCTATCAAATTTTTGATACTTTGGACTTGTTTTATCATTTTGTGTCCTTGCCATAGCCTTTGCCATAAAAAACCAAGCTTTGTCCCTGCAAAAACGCGGTGGCGCCCTGAGCAGAAACGCAGTGGCCCTCTGCGCAGAAACGCGGTAGCGCCCCTGATTTACTGTAGAAAGCTGTCTACGCCCCTAATTTTACTGGAAATGCCCCTAATTTTGTTGAAAATGCCCTTGATTTTACTGTAAACGCCCTGATTTTGCTGAAAATGACCTGATTTTGCTGGAAACGCCCCTGATTTTGCTGAAAATGCCCTGATTTTGCTGAAAATGCCCTGATTTTGCTGAAAATGCCCCTGATTTTGCTGTAAATGCCCTGATTTTGCTGAAAACGCCCTGATTTTGCTGAAAACGCCTTTATTTTGTTGAAAACGCCCCTGATTTTGCTGTAAACGCCCTGATATTGCTGAAAATGCCATGATTTTGCTGAAAATGCCCCTGATTTTGCTGTAAATGCCTTGATTTTGCTGAAAACACCCCTGTTTTTGCTGCAAAAAGGCGGAAACGCCCTGATTTTGCTGAAAACGCCCCTGATTTTGCTGAAAACGCCCCTGATTTTGCTGAAAACGCCCCTGATTTTGCTGTAAACGCTCTGATTTTGCTGAAAATGCCCCGGAAAGCTGTTACGCCCCTGATTTTACTGCAGAATGTTGACTACGCCCCCTTAACTTCCCGGGGCTGCCATTTACAAACCGTGCATCGGATTGACTTCGTTCAAAAATCAAAGTTGCTTAATTTTTTGAGCTCTATCCAATGGTACCTTCTATTTCATCTTATCAAGAATCTGACCATCCCAGGGCGGCTACGCCCTGCATTGCAGCGTGGACACGCCCCTAACTTCCCGGGGCTGTCATTTACAAACTGTACGTCGAATCAACTTCGTTCAAAAACAAAAGTTGCTTAATTTTTCAAGCTCTATTTAGTGGTACCTTTAATTTCCTCTTATCAAGAATTTGACCATCCCAGGGCGGCCACTCCCCGCATTGCAGCGTGGACACGCCCTTGACTTCCCAGGGCTATCACTTACAAACCATACGTCGAATCAACTTCGTTCAAAAACCAAAGTTGGTTAATTTTCAATCTCTATTTAGTGGTACCTTCCATTTTCTCTTATCAAAAATTTGACCATCCCATAGCGGCCAAGCCCCGCATTGCAGCGTGGACATGCCCCTAACTTCCCAGGGCCATCGTTTACAAACTGTACGTCGAATCAACTTCGTTCAGAAACCAAAATTACTTAATTTTTTAAGCTTTATCTAGTGGTACCTTTTATTTCTTCCTATCTAATCAAACTAATCCATTCCTCTGATCATCTAATCAATCCAAGCACACCAATCCGATCAAGTTCATCTAATCACAATTATCCAATCAACATCATCTAATCATTTGATCCCATCCAATCAAACTGATCTAGTACTTTAATCAAATTCATCAAATCATCTACCTGATCCAATCATCTGTCTACCGAATCTTATCAAAATCAAAAGCAATCCCATCCAATCATCCTAATCTGAGCTTTTGTCCAATCCTGATATGAGCTTGACCAAAATCCTGATTTGAGCTTTAATCTGTTCCCATCCAAAATCTTTTATCCATTCTATTTATCCTTTCATAATCATGAATCATCATCCTCCATCAATAGTAGTCAAGGGAAACCTTAATTACGTGGACGACAATAACGAAAGTCTTGTCGATCAAGAAGAATATGACATAAATCCCCTTGATGCTATCGTCACTAGTAAGCTTTCTCCACCCACTTTCTACAATCCAATCACCCCTTCCAGTTATCTCGTTATGTCTTCATCCATGCCTAATCACACTCCTTATGCCACCTTTGACAATGGATATCCAATATCTTCTTCATCCCCATATTTTTCACCTCTTTCATCTACATCATCCCCTTACGCAACATCTACATCCTCTTATCCTCATTTTCCATCCCAATACTCCTATTACAATTCCCCATCCATGTCCCCCTATCCTCATCCTCTTTCCCAGTCTGTCCATACTAATCTTACACCCACACCCTGTTACCTTGATCCTACATCCACATATCCTCATCCTAATCCACCATCCCAATACCCTTATTATAATCCATCCCCCACATCCTCTTGTCCCACTACACCACCTATATCCTCTTGTCTTAATCCACAATCCATGTCCCCTATCTTAATTCACCACTCCAATATCCTTACCTTAACCCTCCATCCAATCCTAGTCCTCCATCTACTCCTAGTCCTCCATCCAATCCCACTCATCCATCCCATCCTAGTCCTCCATCTACTCCTAGTCCTCCATCCAATCCCATTCATCCATCTACTCCTAGTCCTCCATCCAATCCCAATCCTCCATTTACTCATAGTCCTACATTTGATCCCATTCCTCCATCTAACCCTAGTCCACAAATCCATAATCCCTCATCCATTTCTACCACCCCATCCAAGCCAACCATATGCAAGTCTTTCATTTCAAAAGTTCTCCAAGGACTCATTACAAAGCCATTTAACTCTCCACATCTTGAAGTCATGGAACCATGCCATCTAGATCCATCATCCACTGTCACTAGTGATGAGACCCTTCTCCATACCACACCTATCATTGTTGTTACCACCCCTAGCACTGATCAAACCATTGAAACCATTAAACCCACTAAATCTAGTGAACCCACATCTCCTACCATGAGAGCCACCGAATCCATCAAAGACACCCAAGCCCAATCCACTCCCTCTACTCCTAGATCCAACCAATCTATCGAAGACACCCAAATCCAATCCACTCCCTCTACTCCTAGATCCACCCAAATCCAATCCACTCCTCCCACTCCCAGTAGCACGAAAATTGATTCCAACTAACCTCATAAATCTTCCATCCCTCCATCTTCTCCACTTGAAAAGTCCCAACAAGACTCCGTTACCATGGCTCCCACACACGATGAGTCACACCAAGAGTCTAATCCAAAGCATGCCAGCATATCCCCTTCTCTCGATCAAGATCCTACCATCCCATCTAGTCCACCTCAAGATCACAGTCCTCCATCCATTCCATCCCATGATCCCCTTGTCATTCAAGCTTCCACTGCTCCGTCTCCATCTCCATCGCATGAGCCCACTACCACAATTCCAGATCCTATCATGGCCCCTACTCCCTCTCCTAATGTTGCTATCCCATCATCTCCTTCTCATGATCCCCCATCATCACCTAAAAATGCTATCCCCACACCGCTCGCATATCCCCTTGGTCCTCTCACATTCCTCCATGGTGGTCTCCTCGTAGAAGAAAAACAAAACATATACACCAACCCTCCTCTTCCATCTAATAATGAACTCACATCATTCTTTTAGAATAACAAAAATCCTGTCCTAGATCGAATACTCAAGAAAATGAACTATCAAGGAAAAGGTTTAGGCCTTCATGAGCAAGGTATTATAGAGCCCATCCAAGCTAAAAAACACTTGTATCCGCAAGGTCTTGGATGTACTACTCATGACTTGCAATCCGAAAATGTTGGTACAACCTCTAAATGTCCTCAACGAGCCTTTTCCAAAAGAAATATGGGCTCTTCCCATCGCCCCACTAGATCATATGTGGCCATCCCCCCTCTATCGTATCGCCTCAAAACCACCGTCCATATTCCTCCCTCATCTGCTCCATCCATTTTGGGTCCTTACATCCCTCCATCTACCATCTCTAATCCTCCATCTACCATGCCAGGTCCTACATCTATTTTGGGCCCCTATATCCCAAAATCACCTCCTCCATCTCATCCTATCCATCCTTTCATCCATCCATCACCTATCCATGTAGCCCATCTGTATCCATCTCATGTTCCCTAATCGGGATCAACAAAGGCACGTACCTGTACATCATCCATCCACATATCATCCTAAAAATCCTACCTCCATCCCTCCATTCATGTGTCCTCCACATCATCCATCCATTCACACCCATCCCATTGCTACTAAAAGCACTTTGGCTGTTAAAGGAAAAATGCATAAATCTAAGCATCCACATGAATTTACGGCTCCCCATGTCCCCTCTAAAATACATGGTGAAGAGAAGAAAAATCCAAATCTAAATAAAATCTGTAGGCCACAAAGGCCCACCAAAGCAAAGATCAAAACCATGTGGATCCCAAAGAAAAAAGATGCAATGCCATCACATGAAAAATCAGTAAGAACATCCAAAGTCGCTAATCCACAAGCTAATCATACACCCCTTTCATCTCCTACGTCTGTCTTGGGTCCCTATGTCCCGAAATTCACCATTCCATCTCCTCCATTATCCCCACATTCTTCGTCCCTTAATTCTCTTATCTTTTCACGTCCACCACCACATGTGCCAATGTTGGTCCTGAACACATCTCCCCATCACATATCCACCCCATCATTCTATCCATACCCTTTCCAACATCCCATCCATTATCCCATGTATCAACCCCATCAAATCCCTCTAATTCATCCTCATGCATAATCCATTTATCCTCATAAGGTTGTACCAACATCCAACAGTCACTTCAAACATGGGCTCTTAACACCTTGATCCTTATCACATGTCCTTACCCATCTCCTTCTGCATGACATCCAAAAAGTCAAAAAGTCAAAAAAAAGAGTCAAAAAAGTCAAAAAAAAAAGTAAAAAAAAATAAAAAATAAAAAAATGTAAAGAGAAATAATCCATCCAATGGTGAAAACTTGGCAAACAAGCACCTTTGATAAGCAATCATGATGAAAACCCGAAACAAAGCTCATGCAAACTCATCTCCACTCTTAGTAACTTCCTCGACATGCATTCCCTCCATCCGCTATGCTTCCAGCTATGCACCTGTCCTCCTGTTATCCATCCTCTTCATAAATCCCCCATCCCACCTATCTTCCACATCCTACCATCATATCCCATTTATCTCCCATTCCCTCCATCCTTCTTGTGATCTTGATCAAAATAGGGGCACCTATCTATGCATGCTTTGGACACCTATTGGTATACATCCCCTTCATCCATGCTCTATCATATTCCTTAATCACCCATCCTATTCTCATCTAGTTATCTCCTTTATCTTATCATCCACTCATCTTACGTCCCTCATGCCTCATCATATATGACATATCTAGAGTGGGGGCATCTGCTTCCTTTGTGACATAGTCCTTGGAGAAATCATCTATCATAACATCCCTTCATCTCTCTATCCATCTATCATAGTAGCCCTTCCATCTCCCCATCATTATCTTCGTATCCCTCTATTCTAGCATCTCTTTCATCTCCCAATCCTTATATTCCCATCCATCCAAACAATCCCTCCCATCCCCCATCCCTATCCTATATCTTTATCTAATCTTTCATCTTTATCCTCATCCCATCTCATCCCACCTCCCAATCCCTTGTTATTGGTATTTGGCTATAGGCCTCCCCCCATGCAACCCAATGCCATTTATCTAATCATCATCACCCCTACTTCTCTCTTGCACATCTTTGCAATCTCCTATCACTTTTCATCACTCATCTATCTATCACATCATCCCCCCAAGTCATTTTACTACTTTGGATAACTATCCCATCCCTAAGCTTTATGTGATCATCATCATCCTATCTAATCCAACAGGTCTATCCTATCTTGTCATATCGGTCCCATCTTTTTATCGACTTATCCTATCATCATCTTATCATCTTTTATCCATTATTTGCCTTTGGTCTTGTCGAACTACGTTGCCCCTACGATTTCACATAGGCAAGGTCGATCATTTGATCCGCCCCCAGGGTTCCATCATCGATCTTCACTTTGCTCTTCTACCATCGGTCTTTCTCCTTTTGTCCATCCTATCTTTACCATCCATCAAGGTCTCCATCTTGGTCAGTCGTCCACCTTTCATCGAACTACGAGGGCTCTGCGCTTTCACGTAGGCAAGGCTAATTTTTGATCGGCCCTCGAGCCCCTAGGTCTTTACATTTTGTCAGTCCCATTTCTTGTCTTCCTTGTGTCGTGCCATCAAGCTATGCCCTTATCTAGCTGGTTCTTAACAAATAAGATCCACTTGTATCATGAGATCCAATCGATTTTGAACATCCCGCGTCATAATGATATTTTAATATCCATCATCTTTGGTCTCAACAGGATGTATCCTTCCTAACAGACCTCATCAATCCCATCTATCCCCTTGATCCCATGGCAAAGGACATTTGAAAGTGATTGCGATCTTTTGATGTTTTTGGCTTTTGTTTATCATTTGAGCTCCCTATCATCACTTGTCAAGACCGGCCATAATCCATCATATTATGGTGTGTTTTGATTGGTCAACATAGGGGCATATCTTGATCTTTTTATGTCTATTTGTGTCTTCTTGGTTGTCCCACGTAGTACCCACCAAGATCCCTGAGGTCTTGTGTTATGCTGGGGCATCCTTTTGTGCTTGTAGTTATCTCAATACCTGGCTCGACCAAGGTCTTTGTGACTTTGGGGTGTTGGGATAGCCTTTTTGTCTGTTGTGTTTGTTTTATGCATTAGACACTAATTCACCTTGGTTCTTCATACCCTGGTGTCTTGTGTTTGATGCTATAACAAAAATCAGTGCTCCAAAGATGATAAATTGCATTTAGAATTGCATCTCATTTTCCATTCTATCGTCTTGCATGTATCCCCCCATTCATTCATCCTTCATCCTTATCTCTATCCAATCTCCATCCATTCCACTTAGCCTGAATCATCTAATCATATCCTTTCTCTTGTCCCCAGTCTCATTATCAGCCTTGACCCATCATCATCATTATCCATTAGTATCCTTCCCTATCCCTTTGGTGTTGTTTTGGGATGTATCCTTCCCTCATCAACAACACTTTCATCATCATCATCGGGAGGTATTCTTCCCTATCCCTTTGGTGTTGTTTTGGGATGTATCCTTCCCTCATCAACAACACTTTCATCATCATCATCGGGAGGTATTTTTTCCTATCCCTTTGGTGTTGTTTTGGGATGTATCTTTCCCTCATCAACAACACTTTCATCATCATCATCGGGAGGTGTTCTTCCCTATCCTTTAGTGGTGTTTTGGGATGTATCATTCCCTCATCAATACCACTCAGTGGGATGTATCCTTCCCTATCCTCATGTTGTTTTGGGATCTTTAATTCCCTCATTGAAAACCCTCCATCCATCATCAACCCATTTTGGCTTGTACCTTGATTGGGGCAACATCACCTTTTGTCCTCAAATCCATTTGTGCTTCATCCATCTCCATATCACTTACTCTCTTACCCATCACCTTGCATCATCTTCCTCATCTCCCCTTGCATCACATCATCTATTTCAAGAGCACACACGTGTTCTCTTCAACCCGCATGTCCTCTCGAGGGGGCATCCTTCATCCCTAATTTTCATCATTTTCTTTTTCCCTTCCTAGTCACTCCTTTGGATGACTAGGGCATCTTTTCCAATCTAACCATCTTCTTCTAGGTTCTATATTTTAATATTCTTTGAAATGATGCTACTTCGTAACACCATCTCAAAGAGGGGCAAAATGTAGACATCCAAATTTGGACATTTAATTTATCCAAATTTATCACTTTTCGTCTAAACATCCTCTTATCCGAGTTAATTAAGTAATATTACTATTATTTAATTAATATCTTTAATTCTGCTAAATCCCTAAGGTATTTAATTAATAATTAAATACCTTACCCTCTTTTAATCCTCTTTTCATCAAATAAATTAAATAAATATTACATTTATTTAATTCCTCACATGTCATTTTCATCTAATCCTAACCCATCTCCTAATTTCTTCATTAGGGATGTGCACATGCCTAATTCCTGATTGTGATGCTATTACATCCAACTTTGGTGTTTGGCTTTTAATCCTAATTTCAAATTTCAATTATCTTCTAATTACTACCTACTGTTTCCAATCATTCTCCACAAGCGAATTTTAATTCCTTTTTATTCTTCCTAGATTCCCCTCTTTTATATGTGAATTTTTAATTCACATTCCATCCTTCCAAGGCTTCTAGAACCTTGGACTTGTCACAATCTCCACATGTGACACACCTTGGACTTGTCACAATCTCCACATGTGACCAAGTCCCACCTTTTTGGAGCCCACCTTTTATCCTCTAGATCTTCTTATGAATGTGAATTTTTAATTCATATTTATATCCCCAACCACCTTTCCTTTCCCATGTAGATTTTTGAGGAATTCTAAAATTCCTCAAATGTCCCTTTCACTCCCACTTGGGGACAAGAAATCCCTTTTTATGGAAATCCTCTCATCCCCCAAGGTGTATGTCCTTTTCCACCTCATATACCTTTTTGACAACTCATCTCCACCTCATATCCCCTTGGCCACTTCACCCTCCACATGTCAAGATGTGAGGACTTGTGGGTTCTCAACCCACCATAGCCCTTCATCTTGGCCTTGTTGGAGCAATCTTGACCATTGAATTCTCTAGAGAATTCAAAATATCCTATAAATACCCCCTCCTCAAGGGAATTTTAAGAACACTTTCATTTTGAGCACCCTTATGCTGCCCATTTGCCTTCTCAACACTTTGCACTCTCATAACTACATGCTGTCCATTTGAACCCTCAAGCCTTTTCAATCATTTAGCCATCTATGCTCATCATCTTGCATATTGAATCTTGCATTTAGACATTCAAACAATCATCTAAGGAGCACACAACCAATCCAAGCAAGGGCCAATCAAAGAGGTATCAACAACAAGGGAGGTAAAAATATTTGTGTTTCATTTTATTTGCATTCCTTTTCGTTGAGCCACTCTTTTGGCTAATCTTGAGGTGTCATTGGTATTTTGTTATTCATGTTTCTTAGTTAGTTATTTCACACATTTAGAGGAGTAGAAATTCCTAACCCCCCATCTCCCTTACCCCCCATCCCCTATCCTCCCTCCCCCTCCATCCCCCATACCCCC
>VDFB02271358.1:714573177-714731282 GCA_007258455.2 Sequoia sempervirens | reverse complement strand
TAATCCCCCATCTACTCATAGTCCTACATTCAATCCCATTCCTTCATCTAACCCTAGTCCACCAATCCATAATCCCTCATCCATTTCTACCACCCCAACTAAGCCAACCATATGCAAGTCCCTCGTTTCAGAAGTTCTCCAAGGACTCATTACAAAGAAGCCATCCCCAACTTCACATCTTGAAGTCATGGAACCATGCCATCTCGATCCATCATCCACGGTCACTAGTGATGAGACCCTTCTCCCTACCACACCTATTATTGATGTTACCACCCCAAGTACTACTCAAACCGTTGAAACCATTAAACCCACTAAATCCATTGAACCCACATCTCCCACTATGAGAGCCACTGAAACCATCAAAGACACCCAAGTCCAATCCACTCCCTCTACTCCTAGATCCACCCAATCCATCGAAGACACCCAAATCCAATCCACTCCTCCCACTCCTAGTAGCACCAAAAGCTCATTCTAATGAACTCTCATGAATCTTCCATCCTCTCCATCTTCCCACTTGAAGAGTCCCAACAAGACTCCATTACCATGCTCTGCATTACCTATGAGTCATGCCAAGAGTTTAATCCAAAGCATGCCAGCATATCCCCTTCTCCAGATCAAGATCTTGCCATCCCATCTAGTCCACCTCAAGATCACAATCCCCCATCCATTCCATCCCATAATCCCCTTGTCATTCAAGCTTCCACTACTCCATCTCCATCTCCACGCATGAGCCTACTACCACAAATCTAAATCCTCTATCATGTAGCCCCCTACCTCCCGGGATAAGCTATATCCCATCCTCTCCTTCTCATGATCCCCCATCATCTTAAAAAATGGGCATCCCCACACCGCTTGCATATCCCCTTGGTCCTTCCTCACATTCCTCCATGTGGTCTCCCCTAAGAAAAACAAAGCATATACACTCAACCCTCCTCTTCCACCTCCCACAATGAACTTGCATCATTCTTCTAGAATAACAAAAATCCTGTCCTAGATCGAATACTCAAGAAAATGAACTATCAAGGAAAAGGTTTAGGCCTTCATGAGCAAGGTATTATAGAGCCCATCCAAGCTAAAGAACATTTGTATCTACAAGGTCTTGGATGTACTACTAACGACTCACAATCCAAAAATGTTGGTACAACCTCTAGACGTCCTCAACAAGCCTTTTCCAAAAGACATGTCAGCTTTTCTCATCACCCTACCAGATCATATGTCACCATCCCTCCTCTATCATATCACCTCAAAACAACTGTCCATCTTCCTCCTTCATCCGCTCCATCTATATTGGGTCCTTGTGTCCCCTCATCCCCCATCCCATATCCTCCAAGTCCTAAGTCTATTTTGGGCCCTTATATCCCAAAATCACCTCCTCCATCTCATCCTATCCATCCTTTCATCCATCCATCACCTATCCATGTCGCCCATCATAACTATCCCACTCTCATGTTTCCTAATCAGGATCAACAAAGGCACTTACCTAAACATCCTCCATCTACACTTAATCCCCATACTCCTACATCCATCCCTCTATTCATGTGTCCTCCACATCATCCATCCATTCACACCCATCCCATTGCTACTAAAAGCACTTTGGTTGTTAAAGGAAAAATGCATAAATCCAAACATCCACATGAATCTAAGGCTCCTCACGTCCCCTCCAAAAGACATGTTGAAGAGAAGAAAAATTTAAATCTAAATAAAATCTATAGGCCGCAAAGGCCCATTAAAGCAAAGATCAAAACCATGTGGATCTCAAAGAAAAAAGTTGCAATTCCATCACATGAAAAATCAGTAAGAACATCCAAAGTCGCTAATCCAAAAGCTAATCATACACCCCTTTCATCTCCTAAGTCTGTTTTGGGTCCCTATGTCCCGAAATTCACCATTCCATCTCCCCCATTATCCCCACATTCTCCACCCCTTAATCCTATTATCTTTCCACATTCACCACCACATGTGCCAATGTTGGTCCTGAACACATCTCCCCATCACATATCCACCCCATCATTCTATCCATACCCTTTCCAGCATCCCATCCATTACCCCACATATCTCCCCCATCAAATCCCCCTAATTCATCCTCTTGCATGATCCATTTATCCTCATAAGGTTGTACCAACATCCAATAGTCGGTTCGAGCATGGGATCTTACTACCTCATATAGAACTTGATGCTTGAGTCATCCATCCATATCCATATCACGTATCTTCTAAATTCCCTTATCCACATCCCTATCCTTATCCATTTTCATCCCCCTACTATCCAAAAATTCAAAAAAGTCCAAAAATCCACAAAAAATCAAAAAAATCAAAAAAAAAGAAAGAGAAATAACTATCCAATGTGGTGAAAACTGGCAAACAAGCTTTGATAGGTACTCATGATGGAAAACTCCTGCAAATGTGACGCCATGTGTAAATCCCCATCTGCAGACTTGGGGCAACTCTGATATGTATTCCTCCTATCCTCGGCTTATGCTTTCCAAATTTATGCACCTTTCCTATTTATCCGGCCATAAACTCTATCCCACCTATCCTCTGATCCTACCATCATATCCCATTTATCTCCCTTTCCCTCCATCCTTCTTGTGATCTTTTGATCAAAAATAGGGCAAATTCTATCTATGTATGCTTGGACACCTATTGGTATACATTCTCTATCCATGCTCTACCAGGTCTTTGGGTCACTCCATCCTATCCCTCCTTCAAGCTTATCTCTCTTTATCTTGTCATCCCACTCAGCCTTACGCTCTCATGTCTTATCATATATGATATATCTAGAGGGGGGTATGTAAGCCTTTTAGACATAGTCCTTGAGACATCATCTATCATAATATCCTTCATCTCCTATCCATCTTCTCCATCATCCTAGCATCCTTTCATCTCTCCTAACTTTTCTCTGCCCTCATCCATCTATCATAGCATCCTTCCATCTCCCCATCCTTCTCTTCATATCCACCTATCCTAACATCCCTTTCATCTCCCAATCCTTCTGTCCCTATCCATCTATCACAGCATCCCTTCCATCTGCCCATCCTTGTCTTCGTATCCCTCTATCCTAGCATCCCCTTCATCTCCCAATCCTTTTGTCCCTATCCATCTATCATAGCATCCCTTCTATCTCCCCATATATCCTAGCATCCCTTCCATCTCCCCATCTACCCTAGCATCCCTTCCATCTCTCCATCTATCCTAGCATCCCTTTCATCTCCCAATCCTTATATTCCTATCCATCCAAACAATCCCTCCCATCCCCATCCCCATCCCTATATCTCTATCCATTCTTTCACCTTTATCCTCATCCCATCTCACAATCCCTTGTCATTGGTATCTGGCTATAGGCCTCCCCCCGTGCAACCCAATGTCATTTATCTACTCGTCATCACCCCTTGCTTCTCTTGCACATCTTTCCAATCCCCTATCACTTTTCATCACTCATCTATCTATCATATCATCCTCCCAAGTCATTTTATTGTTGTGGATAACTATCCCAGCCCTGAGCTTTATGTGATCATCATCATCCTATCCAATCTACTAGGTCTATCCTATCTTGTCGTATCGGTCCCACCTTTTTATCCACTTGTCCTATCATCTTATCATCCTTTATCCATTGTTTGCCTTTGGTCTTGTCGAACTACGTTGCCCCTGCGCTTTCACGTAGGCAAGGTCGATCATTTGATCTGCCCCCGGGGTTCCATCATCGATCTTCATTGTCCACTTTGGTCCTCTATCGTCTATCATTGGTCTTTCTCCTTTTGTCCATCCTATCTTTACCATCCATCAAGGTCTCCATCTTAGTCAGTCATCCACCTTTCTCTGAACTACGAGGGCTCTGCGCTTTCACATAGGCAAGGATAATCTCTGATCGGCCCCCGAGCCCCTAGGTCCTTAGGATGTGTCAGTCTCATGTCTTGTCTCTCTTGTGTCATGTCGTCAAGCTATGCCCTTACCTAGCTAGTTCTTCACAAATGAGATCCATTTGTATCAACAAATCCAGTCAATTTTGAACATCCTGCATCATGACGATCTTTTAGTTTCATATCCATCATCTTTGGTCTCAACAGGATGCATCCTTCCTAACAGACCTCATCAATCCCATCCATCCCCTTGATCCTATGGCAATGGAAGTTTGACATTGATTGTGATCTTTTAATACTTTTGGATTTTGTTTATCATTTGAGCTCCCTATCATCACTTTTCAAGATCGCCATAATCCATCATATTATGGTGTGTTTTGATTGGTCAACATAGGGGCATATCTTGATCTTTTTATGTCTATTTGTGTCTTCTTGGTTGTCCCACGTAGTACCCACCAACATCCCTGAGGTCTTGTGTTATGCTGGGGCATCCTTTTGTGCTTGTAGTTATCTCAATACCTGGCCCGACCAAGGTCTTTGTGACTTTGGAGTGTTGGGATAGCCTTTTTGTTTGTTGTGTTTGTTTTATGCATTAGACACTAATTCACCTTGGTTCTTCATACCCTGGTGTCTTGTGTTTGATGCTCTAGCAAAAACTAGTGCTCCAAAGATGATAAATTGCATTTAGAATTGCATCTCATTTTTCATTCTATCATCTTGCATGTATCCCCCCATTCATTTATCCTTATCTCACATCTCTATCCAATCCCCATCCATTCCACTTAGCCCAAATCATCCAATCATATCCTTGGTCTTGTTCTCAGCCTTGACCCATCATCATCATCATCATCGATTAGTATCCTTCCCTATCCCCTTGGTGTTGTTTCTTGGGACATCCTCCTCATCAACAACACTTTCTATCATCATCATCATCATCGGAGGTGGCCTCCCTATCCCTTCGGTGTTGTTTTGGGATGTATCCTTCCCTCATCAACAACACTTTCATCATCATCGGGAGGTATTCCTCCCTATCCTTTAGTGGTGTTTTGGGATGTATCCTTCCCTCATCAATACCACTCAGTGGGATGTATCCTTCCCTATCCTCGTGTTGTTTTGGGATCCTTCATTCCCTCATTAACAACACTCCATCCATCATCAACCCATTTTGGCTTGTACCTTGACTGGGGCAACATCACCTTTTAAATCCATTTGTGCTTCATCCATCTATATCACTTAATTTCTACCTATCACCTTGCATCATCTTCTCCTCATCTTCCTTGCATCACATTTATTTCAGAGCACACACGTTGTTCTTCTTCAACCAAGATGTCCTCTCGAGGGGGCATCATTCATCCCTAATTTTCATCATTTTCTTTTTCCCTTCCTAGTCACTCCTTTGGATGAGTGGGGCATCTTTTCCAATCTAACCATCTTCTTCTAGGTTCTATATTTTAATATTCTTTGAAATGATGTTACTTCATAACACCATCTCAAAGAGGGGAAAAATGTAGACATCCAAATTTGGACACTTAATTTATCCAAATTTATCACTTTTCTTCTAAGCATCCTCTTATCCGAGTTAATTAAGTAATATTAGTATTATTTAATTAATATCTTTAATTCTACCAAATCCCTAAGGTATTTAATTAATAATTAAATACCTTACCCTCCTTAATCCTCTTTTCATGAAATGAATTAAATAAATATTACATTTATTTAATTCCTCACATGTCATTTTCATCTAATCCTAATCCATCTCCTAATTTCTTCATTAGGGATGTGCACATGCCTAATCCTTGATTAGGATGTGTCACATCCTCCAACTTTTATAAATTGGCTTATAATCCTCATTTATCTTCTAATTACTAATTAATTAAGCCTAATCATTCTCCAAGGAATTTTTAATTCCTTTTTATTCTTCCTAGATTCCCCTATTTTATATGTGAATTTTTAATTCACATTTCATCCTTCCAAGGCTTCTAGAACCTTGGACTTGTCACAATCTCCACATGTGACCCACCTTGGACTTGTCACAATCTCTACATGTGACCAAGTCCCACCTTTTTGGAGCCCACCTTTTATCCTCTAGATCATCTTATGAATGTGAATTTTTAATTCACATTTATCCCCCCAACCACCTTTCCTTTTCCCATGTAGACTTTTGAGGAATTCTAAAATTCCTCAAATGTCCCTTTCACTCCCACTTGGGGACAAGAAATCCCTTTTTGTGGAAATCCTCTCATCCCCCAAGGTGCATGTCCTTTTCCACCTCATGTACTCCTCTTTCACAACCTCATCTCCACCTCATATCCCCTTGTCCACTTCACCCTCCACATGTCAAGATGTGAGGGCTTGTGGGTTCTCAACCCACCATAGCCCTTCATCTTGACCTTGTTGGATCAATCTTGACCATTGAATTCTCTAGAGAATTTAAAATTCTTCTATAAATACCCCCTCCTCAAGGGCATTTCCAACACTTTCATTTGAGCAACCTTATGCTGCTAATTTTTATTCTCAACACTTGCATTTTGATAACTACATGCTGTCCATTTGAATCCTCAAGCCTTTTCAATCATTTAGCCATCTTTATTCACCATCTTGCATATTAAATCTTGCATATAGTCACTCAATCCATCATCTAAGGAGCATACAACCAATCCAAGCAAGGGCCAATCAAAGAGGTATCAACAACAAGGGAGGTAAAAGTGTTTGTGTTTAATTTTATTTGCATTCATTTTCGTTGTATCACTATTTTGGCTAATCTTGAGGTGTCTTTGGTATTTTGTTATTCATGTTTCTTAGTTATTTTGCACATTTAGAGCAGTAGAAATTCCAAGGTATACATTTCTACTTAAATACTTAAAGGCATGTGCACATCCTCAATCCCTACTCTTCATTTTCACCCCCATCATCTTTCTTCCTAGTCATCCCTTTGATGACTGGGGCATCTTTTCCAATCTAACCATATCCTCCTGGGTTCTATATTTTAATATTCTTTGAAATGATGCTACTTCGTAACACTATCTCAAAGAGGGGCAAAATGTAGACATCCAAATTTGGACAATTAATTTATCCAAATTTATCACTTTTCGTCTAAACATCCTCTTATCTGAGTTAATTAAGTAATATTAGTATTATTTCATTAATATCTTTAATTTTTCCAAATCCCTAAGGTATTTAATTAATAATTAAATACCTTACCCTCCTTAATCCTCTTTTCATCAAAAAAATTAAATAAATATTACATTTATTTAATTCCTCACATGTCATTTTCATCTAATCCCAATCCATTTCCTAATCTCTTCATTAAGGATGTGCACATGCCTAATCCTTGATTAGGATGTGTCACATCCTCCAACTTTTGCAAGTTGGCTTTTAATCCTAATTAGCCCCTAATTATCCTCTAATTACTTATTAATTAAGCCCAATCATTCTCCAAGGAATTTTTAATTCCTTTTTATTTGTCCTAGATTCCCCTCCTTTATATGTGAATTTTTAATTCACATTCCATCCTTCCAAGGCTTCTAGAACCTTGGACTTGTCACAATCACCACATGTGACCAACCTTAGACTTGTCACAATCTCCACATGTGACCAAGTCCCACCTTTTTGAAGCCCACCTTTTATCCTTTAGACTCTCCTAAGAATGTGAATTTTTAATTCACATTTATATTTTCAACCACCTCTCATTTTCCCATGGAGATTTTGAGGAATTCCAAAATTCCTCAAATGTCCCTTTCATTCTCACTTGGGGACAAGAAATTCCTTTTAGAGGAAATCTTCTCACTCCCCAAGATACTTTGAAGGTACTTGTCCTTCCTCCACCTCATGTACCTTCTATCCATTCATTCTTCATCCTTATCTCACATCTCTATCCAATCCCCATCCATTCCACTTAGCCCGAATCATCCAATCATATCCTTGGTCTTGTTCTTAGCCTTGACCCATCATCATCATCATCCATTAGTATCCTTCCATATCCCCTTGGTGTTGTTTTGGGATGTATCCTTCCCTCATCAACAACATTTTTATCATCATCATCATCATCATCATCGGGAGGTATTCTCCCCTATCCCTTTGGTGTTGTTTTGGGATGTATCCTTCCCTCATCAACAACACTTTCATCATCATCAGGAGGTATTCTTCCCTATCCTTTAGTGGTGTTTTGGGATGTATTCTTCCCTCATCAATACCACTCAGTGGGATGTACCCTTCCCTATCCTCGTGTTGTTTTGGGATCTTTAATTCCCTCATTGACAACACTCCATCCATCATCAACCCATTTTGGCTTGTACCTTGACTGGGGCAACATCACCTTTTGAAATCCATTTGTGCTTCATCCATCTCCTCTCGCTTCTCCTTCCCTCTTCCCATCACCTTGCATCCTCTTCCTCATATCTCCCCTTGCATCACATCTATTTCGAGAGCACACACGCAGTGCCTCTCTTCAACCCCGCATGTCTCCCAGGGGCATCCTTCATCCCTAATTTTCATCATTTTCTTTTTCCCTTCCTAGTCACTCCTTTGGATGAGTGGGGCATCTTTTCCAATCTAACCATCTTCTTCTAGGTTCTATATTTTAATATTCTTTGAAATGATGTTACTTCAACAACCATCTCAAAGAGGGGCAAAATGTAGACATCCAAATTTGGACACTTAATTTATCAAAATTTATCACTTTTCTTCTAAGCATCCTCTTATCCGAGTTAATTAAGTAATATTAGTATTATTTAATTAATATCTTTAATTCTACCAAATCCCTAAGGTATTTAATTAATAATTAAATACCTTACCCTCCTTAATCCTCTTTTCATCAAATGAATTAAATAAATATTACATTTATTTAATTCCTCACATGTCATTTTCATCTAATCCTAATCCATCTCCTAATTTCTTCATTAGGGATGTGCACATGCCATCTTGATTAGGATGTGTCACATCCTCCAACTTTACAGAATTGGCTTATAATCCTCATTTTATCTTCTAATTCTTGATTAATTAAGCTTAATCATTCTCCAAGGAATTTTTAATTCCTTTTTATTCTTCCTAGATTCCCTCTTTTATATGTGAATTTTTAATTCATTCCATCCTTCCAAGGCTTCTAGAACCTTGGACTTGTCACAATCTCCACATGTGACCAACCTTGGACTTGTCACAATCTCCACATGTGACCAACCTTGGACTTGTCACAATCTCCACATGTGACCAAGTCCCACCTTTTTGGAGCCCACCTTTTATCCTCTAGATCATTCTAAGAATGTGAATTTTTAATTCACATTTATATCCCCAACCACCTTTCCTTTTCCCATGTAGATTTTTGAGGAATTCCAAAATTCCTCAAATGTCCCTTTCACTCCCACTTGGGGACAAGAAATCCCTTTTTGTGGAAATCTCCTCACTCCCCAAGGTGCATGTCCTTTTTCCAACTCATGTACCTTTTTGACAACTCATTTCCATCTCATCCCTTGGCCACTTCACCCTCCACATGTCAAGATGTGAGGGCTTGTGGGTTCTCAACCCACCATAGCCCTTCATCTTGGCCTTGTTGGAGCAATCTTGACCGTTGAATTCTCTAGAGAATTCAAATTCTCCTATAAATACCCCCTCCTCAAGGGCATTTTAACACATTTAGCCATCTTGCACCATTATGCTGCCAATTTGCATTCTCAACACTTTGCATTTTGATAACTACATGCTATCCATTTGAACTCTCAATCCTTTTGCCATCATTTAGCCATCTTTGTTAATCATTTGCACCTCCAATCTTGCATTTTGACATTCAAGCAATCATCTAAGGAGCACACAAACTATTCCTATCAAGGGCCAATCAAAGAGGTATCAACAACAAGGGAGGTAAAAGTGTTTGTGTTTCATTTTATTTGCATTCCTTTTCGTTGAACCACTCTTTTGGCTAATTTTGAGGTGTCCTTGGTATTTTGTCATTCATGTTTCTTAGTTGTTTTGCACGTTTAGAGTAGTAGAAATATCAAGGTATCACAGCAATATCTGGTAATTTCCAGTGCTGGCATCAACTAAATTTCCTTCTTTTATTTTAACTTCTTGCTTGCAATTTAAGACTATGGTAGGCCAATAATAGTAGGAAAAGGGGTGATAAATGATAGGAAAAACTAGCGGCTGTAGTTACTGTCATTTCATTCATGAAATCAACTCATTCTAAAATTTTGTCGCAGCTTAGTATGGTTTGACACATGGACAATAAAATTGGTACATCTTTCTCATTTCCCTCCCCCCAACCTAAATTTAGGTATGTGTCCACACATGTCAGATGGGAGTGGTGATTGGTCTAAGGAATGATGAAATTTATGTGAATACCTATGCTAACATACAAAAAATAAATGAATGTACTTAAAAGATGATTAAATATATCAATTAATGCGCACATACTTGAATGTGTGGAAGGTTTACTACAAAGATAATAGATAAAGTAACACTCACCTTGTTGGAAAACTTATTGAGTAGGGTGTTGTCATAATAGTGGTTTACAATTTCTGAGAGGAACGGATTTTAGTTGAAATCACATATTTTTAGAAAATATAATGATTTAAGCCTTAAAAAGTTCCATTTTAAGGATTCCAATTGAAGAGGTTTTGATCAAATCACCTTAGATCAAACCCCCTTGGATAGAACCTCACTAGTTTTAAACCATACCTATAAATGCATCTCCTTCACACCTATCAAAATGCTGATAAAAAATTACTTTTGATTTAGCTTTTGGGGAATCAAATGAACTCATTTAAAATTTATTTCAAATGATTATGGTATTCCTCAGAACAAGCTATCCAATGAATATAATTTTAATATGTTTTGGTTTTGTTATGTATTTGTTTTTTAAGTTTTATTAAACATAGGTTTTTCATCGAAAATGAATTTCTTTGTTCTTCACATGTGGAAAAATAGAGGATTATTAAAAAAAATTTGAAAAATATGAGTGCACTAGATATTGAAATTCTTGATCCAACAAAAAAAATTAAATTAAATTTTGACATATACAAAAAAAGTTACGCGTTATACAGTCACGTTGTGTCTAAATTGTAATTCATTTGACTTTGAAACTTGATTAAGGAAAAATAGTCAATAAAAACTATCTAACCAATTCAAACACTAGATATCAGAGTTACAAATCCAAATTTGAAATAATTAATTTTATCCTTCATGGAAAAAAAGTTATGCATTATAATGGGTGGCCACTTTTTAAAAATGTTGTTTTATGAAAAATCAATTTTCATGGGAGATGGAAAAAGAAGTGCAATTTGATTCCAAAAATTTTGAAAAAAATATTTTTAGAATCTACAGACAAAATTTGATGAGACTCTAGTTTGCACCATCTTCAAATTCCTCATAGTTTAGCTACTATAGGTGCCCGAATGTGAATATTTAGTTAAAAATAATAATTTCAGTGTCTAGTTTGGCCAAAAATTGTAAACCACTATTATGGGATCACCCAGCAATGAATGAAGATGGAGTGGAATGAGGATGGAAGAGAGAGAAAGGTGGCATGGATGGGTGGATGGGTGGATGGTGAAGAAATGTAATTCCACATAAGTGAAAGTCTTTATTATGGAAAGTACGTACCTCAATTAGGATGGAGGGACACTAGGTCTGCTAACTTCAGTTGTAGGAAAATCTGGGTGCAGAGTGAACTACTATAGGAATTCTTCTTTAGAGGCTGGCTTATGATATAATCTGAGGTGATGACCATTGACAACTAATTTAAACTTGAAAGGGTCAATAGTGGTAAGATAAACAACTCCATTTGGAAAGACCTCAACAACTTCATATGGTCCTAGCCACCTTGTTTGTAGTTTCCCTGCATTATCCTAGTATCTTGAGTCATAGAGCAAGGCCCGATCTCCTAGTTTGAACTTATATTTGATACATTTATCATGCCACTTAATTCTCTGATTTTGTATTACTTTAGTATTCTGTAGGGTTTCTCTCCTTATCTCATCCACATTTGGCTGCATGATTCTTTCTCTCTATGCTTCAGAAATTTCCATCCCTAAGTATACTATAGTTCACAGAGTTTTTTGTTCAAATTTAATTGGCATCATAGTTGTCTTCCTGTAAAGCAAATCAAATGGGTTGAAGCCTGTAGTTGTTTTCCATGTTGTCCTATAAGCCCAAATAGCTTCAGGTAATCTATTTTCCCAATATTTCATATGAATGGCTACTATTTTGGTCAAAATGGCTTCAATTTCTGGCTACTATTTTGGTCAAAATGGCTTCAATTTCTCAGTTTGTCACCTCAACTTAGCCATTAGCCTGGGGGTGATAACGAGTATATTTTTTGTGCCTGATATTATACTCATTTACTAAGGCTGCAACAAAATTTGATTTGAATTGTGGCCACTGATCAGTTACTATTTCTCTTGGAATTCCATATCTTGTGAAAATATCCTCATAAAGAAACTGTGCCACTTTATTATCCTTTGCATGCTTCATGGCTTTGAATTCTACCCATTTTGTTACATAATGAGTACATACCAACATGTAGGACTTACCATTTGATGGAGGGTCAATTAGTCCCATGAAATCTAATCCCCACTTTTCAAAAGGAATGATTACTATCTGGAGGCACAACGATATCTCATCAGATTTGGTTTGTCTACCCATTCTTTGACATCTATCATATTTTCCGGTATACCTCCCTACATCTCTATGGAGTGTTGGTCAGTAGTACCCTATGTTCAAGATCTTCATTGTTGTCCTTTTGGATGCAAAATGTCCTCCACAGGGCTCATTATGGCATGCATGCAAAATATCATAAGTGTCATATTCTCTTACACATCTTCTCATGACATGATCAAGTCCAGTATAAAACAAACATCCAACAATCCAAGAGAAATGAAAGGATCTTTCAACAAGTGCTCTTTTCTCTTTTGGGGAGAAATGACAAAGAACTCTACCTGCAACCAAGTAATTGGCTATGTTAGCATACCAAGGTGTTTGTACACTGCGAGAGAATAGATGTTCATCAAGAAAATAGTCATCTATGGGCTGGTTGTCTTCTGATGTAGTCAACCTTGAAATAAAATCTACAACAATAGTAGCTCTCCCTAGCTTATCTACAATAGTTATGTCAAACTCCTGCATTAACAATAACCGTCTTGCCAATGTTCTTATGATCAAAGGTTTATTCATGAGATACTTAGTGGTTGCATGATCGGTATGCACAAATATTTGGTAGCTTGTTATATAATGTCTAAATTTTTTTAGTGCATAAACCAATACCAACATTTCTTTCTCTATCACAGTATAATTGAATTCAACTCCTTGCAAATTTTTGCTGACAAAATAGATAGCATTTTCAACACTTCCTTCCTTCTATCCTAAGACTACTCTTATGGCATAGTCTGATGCATAAGTGTGAATGTAGAATGGAATCTCCCAATTGGGCCCCTTAAGTATAAGAGCATCTGTCAAGGTTGTCTTCAAAGCAGAAAATTCCTTGTCACAGGCTTTGGTCCATTGAAATTCAACATCCTTAGTGAGAAGGGTGTACAATGGTGTTGCTACCTTGCTGAAATCTTTAATAAACCATCTATAGTATCTTGCATGGCCCAATAAACTCCTAACATCCTTCTGTTTTATAGGTGTAGGTAGATTTGTGATTACTTCTATTTTTGCAGGGTCTACTTGAATTCCCTTGTGGGAAATGTAGTGGCCAATAAATACACCTTCTTGCATCATCATAAAACATTTTTCACTATTCAAAGACAAGTTTTGATCTTCACATATTTGTAGGACCTCGAGATTTTCCAATGCTTGATCAAAATCAACACCATAAATGGTGAAATCATCCATGTAAATCTCCATGCAATCATGAGAAATGTCTAAAAATATACTAATGATTTCCCTCTAAAAGGTTGAAAGTGCATTTCACAAACCAAATGGGAGTATCAAATAGGAATAGGTCCCCCATGGATAGGTAAATGTGGTCTTCTCCTAGTCTTCTGGTGCAATTTGGATTTGGTTATAGCTGTTGAATCCATCTAGAAAAGAGAAGTATTGTTTCCCTGCAAGTGTGTCCAAAGCTTGATCAATTAATGGTAAAGGAAATTAATCCTTCTTAGTGGTGGCATTACGTTCTCTGTAATAAAAAAAACTCACCACTTCCTCCTTTCTTGGGCACAATCACCAATGGAGACACCCATAGACTGTCTGAAATGGGATAGATAAATCTCACATCTAGTAATTTTTGTAGTTCTCCTTTCACAATTTCTTAGTGTAGGGTTAATCCTCCTTGTGGTTGTCTTATTGGAGTACAATCATTTTTGATATAGATTCTATGGGTGTAAAGTTTAGGATCTAGTCCCTTCATGTCATGATAATCCCATGCAAATGCATGATGATGGGTTCTTAATAGACCTACCAACAATAGTTGTTGTGTTGCACTCAATTTACTATTAACATTCAAATATCTTCCTTCTGACACCTATACTTGTGTAGTTAATTCTACCATGGTTGCTTCATTAACACATGGTACCTTTAGTTCACACGATAGCAATGTATGGAATATACCTATTGCTGTAGGAAATCCATCTATAGGAACAATGGTTGCAGGAAGACCATCTACAGGAAAAATGTTTGCAGGAATAGTGGCTGCAGGAAGAGTAGGTAGAAGTGTGTTGGTTGAAGTAGAAGATGGTGTGTCCTCTAGTCGATAATGGTTATGAAGGATGTGAACCAACGCCTCATCATCATCTTGAAGCTGCATAAATGAGATTGTACCTAGCATCATAATTTGTGCCATAGAATTAAATTCCTCAGCATCTTCACCAATTTGTGGCCATACAAAATATTATTCATCATGAGATGGTTGAGCAGGTGGATAAAGAACAAAATTTTTAGTGCTCCTTCCATCTAAAATGGTCATGTCACTTGACTGACATCCAATGTAGGCATCTATAGTGGCTAGCCAAGGTCTTCCAAGGATGATGGGATACCCGCTCAGTAATCATGGGCTTGGGAAGGGTTGGTAGCTTGGTTCCTGAACATAGATGGATATCACTTATGCTCATAGTGCATGTAGGAAATTGGTTAGAATCAACATAATATATAGGCTACTGTTGTGGCTTATTATTAGGATTGTGTGAGGGTTGGGTTGGTAGTTACATTGGTTTAGATGCATTAGGACTTGGATTAGTAGGTGGAGGCATTATGGCAGGTTGTTATGGCTGATAAGGTGGTTGCATGTAGGTGGTATTTTGGGTAGGCCATTGCTACTCTCCTCTCCATTGATTTGTTTGCTGCCAATTTCCTAGAGGTGGTTGCCAGTGTCCTTGAAGTTGCTGCCAATTCCCCTGAGGTTTCTACCACTAAGGTGGAGGACTTTGATGGCTAGGCCAAGCATTTGGAGGGTTGCACCAAGGATGTGGTGGATATCCCCCATAACTGGGTGGATATGGGGGATGTCATTGGTTACCAAATTAATAAGAGTTAAAATATGGTCCAACATAGGATAGTGGATCTAGTGGCATACCTCATTTTGGGGCCCAAGGCTTTCTTTGTGTAACAAAGTAGACTTGGTCTTCTTCAATTTGAATTGGCTTGAACTCGGGTGGAATCTGCTTACATTCTAGATTAGAGACCATCTTACATCTGCAATCTCTCTTCTTTTGTCTACGATGAGGACAATACTCTATCAACATCATTTATGCCAATTCTTGCTTCTTTTTAGCCTGAAGTGTATCCAACTGAGTGGCTAGATTGTTGATAATGTCTTGCTTGAAATCTTCCAGCAAATGAGTAATCTCCATTCTTGAAACTCCTCTAGTAGTTGACTTACCCATGGATGATTGATAAGCTCTGCCTTTCTTTGAAGCTTCCCTAGAATAATTCTAGCATATCTTCTTGATATATTCCAAAGGAACTTGGGAGATATCTCCTCCTGCCATGAGATACAAAGCATCAATATACCTTTGTTAATTCCTCTCAGAGCGAGAAACTTTTGTGAATCCTCATTGAGTGCATGGTGTGGAGATTTTTGTAGGAAAAATAGAAATCTTGCAATTTAGTCTTCTAGGCTTTCATCTTCCTTCTGCTGCATCTTGAAAATGTCTCCTCCTCTCATGTCACTACCTTTGCAATATTCCTTGTACTTTTCAAGGAATTTTTTCTTTATATCTTCCAAAGTTTTGATAGTATCTCTTCCTAGGTTCATGAACCATCTTAATGTAGCTTCTTTTAAAGTGGTTAGAAACAACTTAAGCCTATGGGCATCAGTAGTATAATCATAAATTTTGCAGAGTATATCAAATTCAAATAAGAAATTATCGGGATCTTTTGTCACAAGTCCATGAAACTAGGGTAGTGTTGAGGTAGGGATATTATTGATGTTGTGAACTTTATTCTAATGGGTGATAGGGAAAGGAAAAGCTGATTGGTTCTATCTATTCCCATTTGCATCTCCCATGCCTTCCTGGTGTGGTTCAAGAACAAAGGGGTTCTCAAGCTGATTTTGATCTACTAAGGAGACTCCAAAGCTAGTCAAATTAGGGTATGCATCTGCAAAGGGGTGTGGATCTTCTTCTTCTTCTTATAAGTTTTGGTACTCAACTAACTAGAATGGATGAGGATTGTTAGGAAGAAATATCCCATAAGCATCGCTCCTCCTTCCTCTATGCATGCGGTATCTCTCACTATCAATCAACTCACACAAAGAATTGATAAAGAATCAGGGGGGTCATTACTTCTTATGCAAGATTATGCTAATAACAACTTCTAAAGTTACTACAACAAAAATACCAATGACTCCAAAAACTTCCTAGCTTGACACCATCCCCAGCAATGGCGCCAAAAATGTTTGCCTCCTATAATGATTTCATAATTGGGCTTCTACAACCTCAATTCAAAGATTGGACATCCAACCTAAATAGCTATTCAACCACTATGAAGGTGTATTTAACTTTTCAACCCAAGGATGTGAACTTGAAATGGGTTAGCACTGTATGTGCACTAGGGGCTTAAGTAGTCACTGCATACTATAGCTAAGAAATGCAATGCTAAAAGAAAATAGAAGAAAGAGAATGAAACAAATGTTGAACATCAACCAACAACTATGCCTAAACTGAAATACAAAGCAGGAATGAAAATATGTGCAGCAAACAGGAACTACTTTGTTCACTTTGGCTACAAGAACAAACACATAATGGACTTCTAGTGGCTACATCAACAGTCAATGCTAGATTTTAAGCTACGTATCAAATAGTAAGTAAATACTAAACTAATGATAAACTAATAGAATAGATTACTCACCAAGTGGGCCCCCTTGGATAAGTATCCTCTAAGTTAACATAAACTCAAATGGTCAAACTCAAAACTTTATTTTCATTCATTATGAATTGCACATACAAAGAGTAATGTGTCTATATTACTAGAAATGAGAGTACAATGTAAGATCGTGCATCCCCTAAAGAAGAAGCATCAAAGTATTATTTATACTACAACTAACAAGACAATCAACTCCACGCCTGGGAGGACGCCCTTTAGGGAAAGTAGGAGAAACTGGAGTGGCAACAGTTATGCGTGCATGGAATTTGGTTAGACATGCAAGTCAAGCATGGACCCAACACAATAGTAATGCCCATGCATGCTGGATCATTAAGGTCCACTGCAAGGTAGTTACACTCATTTTTATAAAGATTCTCTACTATCAACTACCTTTGACCTAAAGTGGCTCCTCAACTAGATGTGATGGTCCATGCCTAGCTAGAGGTGTCTTCCATAACTTGGCATATTAAATTTGCAGTCCAAGGTTAGTACGCATAATAACTACACATCAATAACCACTCCAAGAAAAACTCATTAATTGCATGCAAAATCAACATACACAACCCACATATTATGCCAAACATTATTAAAGCTTGCAGAGATAGGGTAATGTCAAATATCAATGGTTTGAGGGAAACATTATGCCAATACCATCATTTAAGCATTAAAATCCATGACATCAATAAGCAAATAGACTATAGATTCAAGACCAAAAACTAGGCTCATCATCGATGATCCTGCACCTTGAAGTCGTTGGAACTCCTGAACTCAATTGAAAATGTGCCTAGGAAGCTCTTGACGTGCCATTTTTTCGAAGGGTTAGAGATCAAAATAGTTAGAATCTCTTAAGTTTGTTCATGCACAAATGAATCGAAAGTGACTCTTCTTAGCTTATTTAAGCTGGAAATTTAGGGTTTTTTGCCCTAATTTAACCTTCAAGATGGGATTTATCATCATTTTCACCAATTTTTCTAATCTAGACCTAATTTTGTATCATTTTTTGTGTTTTTGGCATAATGCTTGCATCCTAGAGCCTTTCTAGACCCTCGGGGTAGCTTTTTCACCTTTATCAAGAAATCAACCCAAAATTCAAATTTTTTGCCTAATTTCTCGAAAGCTAGGGAATCAACTTTATCCTTCTGTTGGGACATCTAAAAAATCATTTTTTTATTTTTTATTTATTTAATCAACAATTTTAATCTGAAGAGTGTTATTCTTTGAACTAAAGCAATAGGTACCTCACTTCAAAGAGGGGAAAAATGTAGACACTGGAAAATTTCCTAATCAATATCATATGCTTGAAATAGGTTTATTAACATCATTTCTTCTTCAAACCGTCCTCTTTTCAATTAATCAATTAAATTAGCCTAGCTATTTAATTAATTGCATCATTTTTGTCCATTAGCCTAATTAATTTAATTGGGTTAATTCATCCCCCTTCACGCTAATATTTCATCCTATTAAATTAAATAAATAAAAATATTTAATTTAATCTCCTAAGTAATCTTATTTAATTAAATAATCCTATTTTATTTAATTAAATATCATAACCACCTTTCCCCCTTTCATTAAATCATTTAATTTAATGAAAATACCTTTAATTCTTATATTCCCCTAATTACATGATTAAATCTTGTTTAATTAGAAATTAAACTAACTTTCCTTTAAGCAAAAGGGAATATTCCCATGGAACATTCCTTATCCCCCTTTTTGCACAATTAAGAATTTCTTTTAATTTGTAAAATGCCTTTTATCCTCACCCATGGAAATATTCCAAAAGAATATTCTTATTCCTCCATCATTTGAAAAAGGGATATTTTCACTTGGCTTCTAATGCAAGCTTTAACCTTCAACCTTTTGAACAAATCACCTTTGACATGTGTGAGTGGGTTAAAAGTGTTCCTTTTTGCTCAGCAAGTGTGAACTCTTGATTAAATCTCATCATGCATTCTCATCTGTTGATGAGAATCCATGATCCATTCCTCTCATCTTCTTCATCTTTGACCGTAGATTAATCTTTTTAATCTCAACTCTACATTTCTCATTTTCTCACTATTTGTAGACAAAGGAATCCATCTTTCAATTGTAAACTTATGCTATTGGAATCACTTGCATTCACACTCATATTTCACTAACTTTTAGCTTGTTTTAGTTAATTTCTAATTGCATGATAGCTTAGAGCATCCATTAATGGCTTCCATGCATCCATCTTAGTTTGTATATGAATTAGGGTGTTCATATTTTAGCTTAGAATTAGCTTAAATTAGCTTATCAATAGCATAGTTAGATCATTAGTAACTACAATCATGGTAACTTAGCTTGCATCATATTCATTTTTAGCATAAACTAGGTTTTCATACATCAATCACAATGGTTTCATCAATTCTCTTCCATAGAATCGATTAAAATAAGCTTACTAATCACAGGATTGGGAAAGGGTCGTTGTTTCACATCAACACAACACCAATTCCAAAATGAGATAATTTTCAAATGGGTTAGAGTAGGAATTTATCTGTTCTTATAGTTTGTAACTTTTAGTTTTAGTATAAATGCTTAGTTTAATATTTTCAATTTGAATGATCTTTTTTGGTAGATGTAGGTTTAACTAGAAAAATTGTGCTTTGATTCATCATGAATCAATTGTAATTGACTCAAACTGACAATCCTCGTCTCATAGATACATATTTCACCACCAGATCATCAATGTCTTTCACTGTTAGAGCTCATTTGTCAAATTTCATACTGGTGAGCTTCATCATCATTTCATTCTTCATGGCCTTCAATGCCATAATAGGTCCATTTGAGCACAAACCTATAACAACCCTAATTGGTTCCTTATAACTTATCATGTGCGACATGTCCAACCAAATGAACTTATCATGAATTCATCCTAGCACATATCTAACCCATTCATCCTCAGCAGAATTTGGGAAAGTTATTCTATACATCCAATTTCTACTCCCTCAAACACTCATACTCAGGTTTCAGCTCAAAATCATTTCTAGTCAACTCATTTACCCAATATTCTTCTATCTTCCTATGATCATACTCTTCCATTTTAGTGTGACTATAGATCCACACATCCTTTGAGTGCATTACACTATATGGAATCCTTGAAAATGCTTCTTCAAGGTCTACTTCCATGTAATTATATGGGTGCTTCTTAAATTTAGGTCAAGTGGCCACTCCGAAAAATCAATTACTTGAGGGGAAAACATTTTGAACCTTCACAAAAGTAGGGTTTTGAAAGAAATTGATAAATACCTTTGTAGCTCCTTGTTAGTAGGGTTTTACACAACACACCACAATTGCTTCAATTCGCCTTTTCTTTTCTCTTCACTTTAATTGTTCATTCATGAATGACTTAATCATATTTAAATGACATATCAAGTATTTTGTGATGACCTAAAATGCATTGATTGTGTATTTGATAGAGTTAAGTAAAAAATATAGCAAACCTTCATTGTGTCATCAAAAGCACCTTCAACCACTCTTTAAATTTTTGCAACAAAATATTGTGTACCATAGATACCACCAAAAGATTAAACCATGTCAATATACACATGTACCAGTGCATTGAAGGCATAAAAAAACATCTTTTCTGGGGGATTTAAATATTTTCTATTAAAACTCCTCCTAAGCCAAAGCTCTTCAACTAGTTTCTAGAGGAAAAATTTGCACTAGGGGCAATCATAGACTCACTCTTTACCTCATTCCCTTCTTTCTCCTTTTAGATCTTATTCATTTCCTTCTCCATTTCAACTAGATCAATCTTCTTCTTTACCAGATCAACCTTGTTTTGTGAAACAAAGGGTTTCACATTCTTAGGTTTGCAAAACTTAGCTATTTGTCTTGGTTTATTACATTTATGTCATATGACACCTTTTTGTTGAATAAAATAACTTCTTTCCATTTTAGATTTGCATTAAAAATCCTTATGCTCAAATCCATTACATATATAATAGTAACCATTGAAAGATTACACCATCATACCATTATTACATAAGCATTCATCATCTAACTTCTACACTCACTAGCTTTATGACCAAATTTATTACATGTAAAAAATTGACTAGAAAAGGATTGAATATTCTAATTCATTATGCTTCTACATTCCAAAGCATTATGCCCAAACTTATTGCAAGAATAATAGTAACCATTAAAGGATGAATACCTTTATACAACAAGTTTTCTGATAGGAGGCCTTTTAAAATCTTTATTCTAGCTTTGAACCAAAGTCACAGAGGCCACAAACAAATTAAGAAAAGTTAGTATGTCTATGAGCAAGAATATGTTGAAAGAAAATTTTTCATCCATAACATCCCTCCCTAGCTTTTTTACACTTCTGAGCATTGTGCACATGATGAAAAATATTCCTCTCACCAAAAACAACAGCACTACTAACAAATTTACTCTTCCTTCTAACTGTAGATTGGTCAATAGAAATAGAATCTAGGTCTTCATCATCACATACCACAATCTGTCCTCAAAATAGTTTTTTTTAAGAATCAACCAATTTAGTATGTAAATGAGTTTTATTTTCAACAAAAAATTAAAGAAATAGGTAAGTGGAGGGAGGAAATGATAAATACTTCTACTTGAAAGCAAAAAAAATTATAGTTGACTGATCTTTAAGTGGGAAAATATGGAAAAACTCGAAGGTGGTTTACTATTTTCAAATTTGGCAGAAAAAGACTGGAGATTTTGAAAACTTGTGATATCTCACCTGAATATTACCAGGTTCAATAGGCTTAACAAATATTCATCTCTTGTCCTCACCTCTCGACACCAGGAACATTAGGATGAGGCATCACATCACCAATGCCACTACCATCTAGATAATAGATCTATTTAGAGATTGGTTTGGTCATAGATCTACATCCAACAATTGATCACCCATAATGGAAACTGCAGTATCATGTTCATCAAAATAAAAACAACTAAGGTGTCAAAAACCAAAAATATTGAAAAATTAGTAGAAAATGATAATGCTACTCTGTTACATGGATCTATAGAACTTCCATAGCCCTCTCCTTTGAGACTTTTTTCTTTTCTTTTTGGTGTTCCTTTTCTTGTTGAACAAAAGCATTTCTAATATAGAAAAATGAAAAAATGGTCACTTGGATGTGTTTTCCCAAGAAACTTCCATTTGAAGTAGGATAGTGTTAAATTTGAGTCCATGAGTACGGTTGATATATTGGAAAAACTGTAAAATATTTTATAGGTTGTTTGTTAAAAATATTCTAGAGTTCAACAATAGACTATAGGATAAATTGTTAAATCTTATAGGGTTTAACAATAGTGGTCTCATATCACTATCATGGCTAGACTCAATTGCTTCCATAAAGCATCTATCTCTATTGACCATGAAATTTATGTCACCTTTTACTTTTCAACTACACTTCTCAAAATTTTATGTCTCTTGGATCTCGCAAATAAATATCTTAAAGAAACCCCACAACATAGATTTTTGGGTTTCTAGGTTTCCTAACCTTCTCAAATGATCTCTTATTTGAATAGAACCTAGAATATTATCTAACCATACAATGTTCTTTTCTCCACACACTTCTCTAAGAAAGTAAAATAGCAAACAAATAACTGGGATACCAAACCAAAAGGACCACCTTGATTCCTTGGTCTTCTAGAGGTTCTCCATCAACTCTTGTCTCAAGATTTTGCACAAAGCTATGTCCAAACCTCCCTTCACCATTTGGTGAGTTGTCCAAATAGCAGTAGAAAAAATTGAATTCTCACTATTTGTATAAAATATCTTATACCCAATCATCATTGCAACATATGTCACCACATGATCATCAATGCATTTCATTGTTAGAACTCATTTGCCAAATTTTACACTGGTGAGATTCATCACCATTTCATTCTTTATGGCCTTCAGTGCCATAATAGGTCCATTTGAGCACAAACCTATAATAAACCTAATTCCTTCCTTATTTATCATGTGTGATGTCCAACCACATGAACTTATCATGAATTCGGCTTAGCACATATTTAACTCGTTCATCCTCATAATTTTTTTTTGGAAAGTTATTCCACACATCCAATAGCTATTTTATTTTTTTGCTATTTTCCAAGCATCATACCATTCTATTTTAGTGTGAATATAGATCCACACATCCTTTGTGTGCATTACACCATATGGAATCCTCAAAAATTCTCCTTAAGGGTCTGATTCCATGGAATTATATGGGTACTTCTTAAATTTAGGTCTTGGACACTCCAAAACATCAATTACTTGAGGGTTAAACATTTTGAACCTTCAGAGAACTAAGGTTTTGGAATGAACTGATAAATACCTTGTAACTCTTCATCGGCAAGGTTTTGCACAATGCAACACAATTTCTTCAGTTCACCTTTTCTATTATCTTCACTTCAATTGCTCATTCACAAATGACTTAATCATATGAAAAATGACATATAAAGTCTTTTCTAATGATCTAAAATATATTGATTATGCAATTGAAAAAGTTAGGTCAAAAAGTTGGCAAACCTTCACTCTTTCCTCACATGCACCTTCAAACTCTCTACAAATCTCCAAAACAAAACATTACATACCAAAGATACCACCAAAAGATCAACCATGTTAGTATACACATGTACCAGTGGGCTGAAGGCCTCAACACCACATCTTTGGCAAGGGCATTAAATATTTTTTGTTAAAACCCCCCCTAAGCCAAAGCTCTTCAACTAGTTTTTGAAGGAAACATATGCACTGGAGGCTGGTATAGACTCACTTTTCACCTCATTCTCTTCTTCCTTCTTCCATATCTTGTTCATTTCCTTCTTCATTTCAACTAGATCAATATTCTTCTTTACTAGATCAACTTTCTTTTGCGAAACAGAGGTTTTCACATTCTTAGGTTTGCAAAACTTAGCTATGTGTCCTATTTTATTACATTTATGACATATGAAACCTTTTTGTTGATAGACTAACTTCTTTCCTTTTTAGATTCGCATTAAAAATCCTTATGCCCAAATCCATTACATGTATAATAGGGTATGTGTAGGATCATGATGGGCCAAAAAGTGGTGATATGATGGGTATGTGTAAGGTATGTGGCTAACAACTTTTTTTAACCAAAAATTGATGAAACGAAAAAGGGTTTTTAAAGGAGATTCTCAACTTTCCACCAATATAAATTATGCCTTTGAATTTAATAAATAATTATTATTCATCTTCTATTTGAATTATGAATAAAGTACAGATTGATAGGATGATTGAAAAACATCTATAGCTTTCAAATGGTATCACATTTTTTGAATCCGAAACATGTGTCACATTCTATGCTTTGAATACTATAAGATTAAAAAAGAAGTGAATTTCATGAAGTTTTGACCAACTTAAGGTGGTTAGACATACAAGTTTTTATATTTCTTAAAAGTTGTAATAAAAAAATCATAATTAATTATTTATTCGGACAAAAATTACAAAAAAATATGCATCACTTCACGACATGAGTCCTCTACTTATATCTAAAATACTACAAAAAATATTATCATTTTATTGTGGTTAGGGTGGTCTGACAGACACCCACTTCTTACTACATTGAAATTTCAAATTTTCACCAAATAGATTTTTTTAAAAATAAACCTAGTAGTTTAGAAACTACATTCAATTTGCTACAAATTCTATTCTTACATTTTTTTGAAATAATATACATAACTTATTCAAATTTTTACATCAAGTTGCCTAACTCTGATTTTTCTGAATTTTTCACCACTTAAGGGTCTATTTTTTCCATGATGATCCTACACATACCCAATAGTAACAATTGAAATATTGAACCTTCATACCATTATTGTAACCATTCATCATCTTACTTCTACATTCACTAGCATTTTCCCTTTTTGGGGTTTCCACGTAAAAATCTAGACATTCATGTCATGTATTTTTGATGGTTGCTTTCATGCTTTTCTTTATTACTATAAATTTAATATGCATGTTGAATGAATGTTTAAATTCTTAACTGGTTTCAAAGAATACTAATTCACCCCCTCTTAGTATTTTGGGTGTTCAACAATTGGTATCAAAGCTTGGTTCCTTGGAAGAATCTTAACCACTTGAGGAAGGTCTTAGAGATTGAACACATGGTTGTTAGAAGATATCCTACTCCAAAAAAATCCTGCTATTGGATTCACTAAAGAATATTGCATGGTTGAAATAAATGGAGAACTAAAAATAGCTCTTGAAGGTCTAGAAAGGACTAAAAGTGAGAACATAGATCTAAAGGAAAATTTCTAGGAAGAAAATGAATGCATCAAAGATTTGAGGGAACAAATCAAGAGATTTAAAGAAAGACACAAGGAGTAGTTGAAGAAAACAAATGAAACAATTACTAGTATGAGAGTACAAGTTGAAGAAGGAAAAAGAGTTAAAGCATGCCTGAATGCTAAGATGAAAAGAAAATTTGAAGAATATTCAAATTTTGAAGAAGAAGTTGTAACCTTGAGATCATATCTAGAGAAAGAAAAAAATCAAGAAGACAAATTCAAGATGAGATCTATAATGCTTGATGAAATGATTACAAATCAGAAGAATTATAAAGAAAAAGGTGGATTAGGATTTGAAAAAATAGAAATTTCAAAAGTAGATCAAACACCAAGTGCTAAAAAGGATAACAATGAACAAAAGAAGATTGAGGAAAAGAAGAGCAATGAAAAGAAAGTCTAGAATCCAAGGAAAGACTTCAAAATACCACCTATCAAACAAAAAAATGCACAAAGGTACTTATATTTTAATGGTTTCTATTATTCGTACAATAAATTTGGATATAAGACTATGGAATGTAGAAGTAGAATGAATCAGAATGTTTAATCTTTTCCCGATCAGTTCTTTACATGCAAAAGATTCAGTCATAAGGCTAGTAAATGAAAAATTCAAATGATGAATGACTATAAAAGTGGTATGATACTTCAATCTTTCAAATGGTACCTTTATCCATGTACTAGATTTGGGCATAAAACTAATCAATATAGATCCAAAATGGGTGGAAGTAAGCTTGTTCAAAATGTTGGCACTTGTTACAGTTATAATAGACACGTTTCCAAATTTTACAAAAGCAATAATGTGAAGGAGAACAATCCAATAAAGGTTGATCCATTAGAGATGGAAAATATTTGGAGAAAGAAGGAAGATAGTGAGACTAAGCTTGAGTCTATACCACAATCTGGTGTAGATTTTTCCTCCATAAACTATGTAGAAAGCTTTAGCTTAGGGGGAGCACTAATAGAAGGTCATTTATCCCTTGCTAGATGAATGATGTTGATTCTTTAGGACATTGGAATAAGGTGTAGGTCAAAATGGATAGCCTATTGGTGAAAGAACTAGTGGAAAATAGATTTGTAGAATTCTATGGAACTTTTGAAGTTGACTATGCATCTAGTTAGGGTTTTTACCGAATTTTTGAAATATGCATTCAATGCAAATTAGGTCAATTCAAAAGAGTTCAAAAGTGACTTCAAATTTAATCTAAGTCATTTTAAAATGAGAATTTGAGGAGAAAAGAGAAGTGAAGAGTGAGGTGAAGAATTCTAGTAATCTTGTACACAAAACCCTAATTGAAAAGCATTCAAAAGGTATTTATAGACTTCTATCTTTCCCTAATTTTTAAAAAGTATTTTGAAGTGTTGGAAAATGTATACACCACAAGTAGTTCAAGTTGTAAATAATCCTTTAGCTTAATTCAAATGAAATCCTAATAAATCCTTGGTGGATGATCTGGATGGTGTGTTCTTGCACATTCCATATGGTTTTTTGCACACAAAAGATGTAAGGGTATACATACGTGCAAAATTAGAAGAATATGATTAGTCTAAATTGGGTGATGTGAGGGTTAATGAACTCATCAGAGATGAATTTGAGCTGAAAATAGAATTGGAGAGATTGATGTGTGAAGCTATTTCCCTAAATTTTTCCATGATGATGCGTGGGTAAGGTTTTCCTTAAGAAGAATCCATGATAGATTTATTTGGATTGATATACCTTGAACTTGATTCACAAAGAGGCACTGATTAGTTTTGTTGTAGGTTTATGCTTAATTGAACCAGCTCTGATGCTCAAGTTAGTAAAGAATGAGTGGTGACAAAATTAACTAGTGCAAAATATGGAGAATTCTATATCAATAACTATAGTTAAGTATGCCTCAATCGTGATCAATAGTTAAGTATTAATTAATTTTGTGCCCTCAATAACTATTGTTGTATTGATTATAGTTAAGTATGCCTTAATGGTGATCAAATATAAATTATACATCACTAATAAGGTGAATTCTATATTAGTAACTATAATCAATACAACACATGAGATGGTTGTGAAGGATGCATATTATGATTTGTGTGAGTTATTGAGAGCACAATTGATTGAAAACCTATAAAAGAACAAGGACTCAAAGTAACCCTTCAAATTTAGTAAAATGTTCATTTTTTTACTATTTTACTTTTTAAATGAGCTTCTCAAAACAAAAAATACAACATGGTTGAAGGATAGACCTATGACACATCAAATAAGAGACCACCTACTAAGGTTAGGTGATGTGGATGCACATGAAGCAAAATTATGGGGATTTTCCAAAACCTTTCAAAAGAACATGAGAGACAAAGAAATGATTCCCCAGAGCATGGTGGAAAAGTATAAGAATGATAACAAATTCTTGGTAACGAAGGATAGTTGCATTATACAGGCTATTGAACCTAGTAACATTTGGATCCCATAGATGGGATATGAGGTTACATAGGAAGAAAGTATTGGTTTAGTGGAATTTATGATAAAAAAACCTAAAGAAACCACTAAGGAGAGGTACGAAACCTATGAGGAGAAATATATGGAGGTGCACATAAGAAAAAAGGAGAAACATATAAAGAAATCTATTGAGAAGATGACTGCACAATTTGTAGAGGTAATGTGCCTCACAAAGGAGAAAGTGGAGAAAGAAAAGAGCATGTTTGGTCCTTTGAGAGACAACTACCTCCTCTTCGATGGATCCCAAGTCCTTCAAGACTATGCCATTAGCAAGTTGAACCAAGAGAAAAGAGCCAAGTACTCCAGAAAAACAAACAAGTGCCCCTACCAAATAAAAGAATACTTTAGCAAAGTAGCAAAGTATGTCTGTGAAGGAAAAGTCATCCCCAACAAAGTAACAAGGAGCTCTTCAAAGGATAAGAATAAAGACAAGATAAACAAGAGATACATACTTAGGAGTGAATGTTGATGATGAGGAAGAAGAAGAAGGACCACAATTGATCTGAAAAAGGAAATATGAAGTATCACAAGGAGAATCAAGTGGAGAGAAACAAAATATTAACATTGTGGACACTTATAGTGAGGTTGAAGTTGAAAAGGGGAAGGAAGGCTATAATATATAGATGAGGGAGAAGAAAATAGAGTTTGGTAACAGGAAAAATACTCTAGAATCAAAGAAGATGAAGAAAGACAAGTCTTCTCCTCTGGTAAGGAAACATAGCCCCATGAACTTAGATGCTTTATAAATAATGAAATTCTGGAGCATGAAATGTTAGAAGATCTACATACTATAGTAGATGATGTTGAAAAATAAAATATAAAAGAGGTGGTTGTAAAATACATTGTTACTATTGAGGTAAATATGAAGAATATTGAAAAGTAGTTGCCTAAAGAATTGAGAAATGTACTATATGCTAGAAGACAAGAAGCCATCGATGAAAAAGAAAAGTTAAGATCTTTTGCTTTGGAGAAGGTTAGTGCAGCCCTCTTGGATGAACTTAAAACCACATTGGCTTAAGTGTATAATAAGGAGTTCTAAACAAAGCAAAGTATAAATACCCTTATGAGAAGAGATCAAAATTATCTTGAGAGGCTCCAAAATGAAACTGTGGAGAAGGTTGTAGACTTTGCACAAAGAGTAGGACTAACTCCAAACAATGAAGAAGAAATGCATGATGATACGCTAGCTCTGGAAGTTAATGTAACAATGGAAACATACAAAAAAAGATGCTCAACATGAGCATGGAACAAAAGAGGAGAACGTGTAGAATAACACTCTTTCAAATGTGCAAGACAATGTTGCAAAAGAAAAAATTACTGATGGAGAAAATAGTGTAGATGAAGGAAAGGGTATAGAGACAGAGAAGAAGGATGCACCTACAATCCACAACTCCCCTTCTCTAGAACCTAAAAAGAGTGTTGAAGAATAAATATAAGACAACCCAAAGATGAAAATGGCTTTGAATAACACTGATAAATCTATTGATGATGAGTAGAAGATTATGAATGCATTTGGTACTAAAGAGAAGAAGGATGATAAAGATCTTGACAATGCTAAGAAGATTAAAGAAGAAAAGCATAAAGCAACATTAGTGACAAGGAAAGGGATTTGGCAATGAAGAATGCATAAGATAAAGTGAAGATGGTTGGTGAATATTATGGTACCTCCAGAGATTCATTGAAGAATTTGTTAAGTATGCAACTCTAGTTTCAACAAGTTTTGTCTGCCTAGCTACTACATCTTCCAATGCAATAAGGGTAGGTAGATATCAATAATATTTCTCCATTGCACAACCTACAATTAGGTGATGCTTGCCATGCCTCTACTTGGAAAGAAATTTTTCTAACTCATTAGAAGAGCATAGAGCTTATTGAAGTAGTAAATGTGCTACAAGAGAGCATACCTAGTGCAAGCATTGATAATTCTTTATCTAGTATGGAAAATTTGAAGTTTTTGCTTGATTCCTTTAAAAAATATTATAGTGGTTTAAAGGAAAAAATGGAGAAGGAGATAGATACAAAGGTGAATGATAAAATATTAATTAATATAACAAAGAAATGTGTCTCTGCACATGATAAATTTTAGAAAAATTTCAGAGATGTAAACAATTGTGTCCCAGAAGCCAAGGTATTATTTCAATTTTGCATGAAATGTCTTGGTTTCATGAAGAGTATTAAGAATGAGATGGAATCCATTGAGTCCCAGATTGATAAGGCATCTCATGTCTATGATCCAACAACCAATACAAATGAAAGCACAAGGTTAGAAATTTAGAGCCTACATGAATAATTCTTCCAACTCTAGATGATGGAGAAGAACTCCTTATTGAGTTTGAAGCTTAGAGCCACATGCTTGACACAACCAAGAAGGAATGGAAAGAAGGCAAGAAATTTTGGCAAGCACACCTTACAGAATTGTAGGTGTCAATCACTTCTTTTAGTTGATGATGTACATTTTCTTTTCTTGTTATGTATTTTAGATTTCTTAATCAGATTTTACTGTATATATGCAGTTGGTTGAGATAGTTTTTAGTCCAAATTTTGATTTAGTTTGATGGATAGCATTGTTAGAGGAGTATTGGTTAATTTTTTAGAATTTAGGTTACTCCCATGTATATTACATATCAGTTAGGGGTAGCACATGATTATGTGAGAATCTATGTAATCCGATAAATGAAAAATCATGTAATTCATGCAAGGGTGAGAAGATATGTCTCAAAGTGGGAAAAAAAATATAACATATGTATGCATCATTTTCCCTTGATGTTAAAGGGGGAGATTAGTTTTGCAAAGAAATTTTGGCATGTTGCCATCAATGAAAAATGGGGTGATTGTTGGAAGTTTTTCATTGATATACTTGTTGGCAACATGAATATGAGTATGAGTATGGGAACTATACAATATGTAGATATAGTTTTGTCATTGATGTCAACATTGTGATTTAGTATGAAGGCCGATGTGAAGAGAAATTGGTAAAGCATGCACATGAATAAAGATGTTAATCTATTGCTTAGATGCAAGAAGATTTGATCCAATAAAAATAGTTGAGTTGAAGATTGGATAAATGTCAAAATGCATTTTTCAATGTATCTAAGTTTTTGATTTGTGTTGGTCTACCTTGAACAATTCTTCTCTATGGTTCTAATGCAAGTTTTATGGATGTCAAATGAGTCTAAATTCATATTTTCACATTTTTTGTATCTTGGTGTAGAATTTATGAATGAAAAAATATCTAGTTTTCCAGTGACAATATTTCTTGTACAAAGTGTATTCTTTGATGAATATGCACTTCACCACATAATAACATTTTTCTTTGTGGATTTGTGGAGGTCTTGATAGGTTCCAAGTGCACCTATGTTCCAATTGGCATGAATTTTGGAGGTCCACATGTCAGTTTTTGGTTGTTCAGTTGGTACATTTTGATGTTAGGTTACGAGTGGTCCCAACCTAACACATTTCAAGTATTGCAGAGGTTAAGTAAGTATTGATCTATTATGTGGTAACTATTATAGGTCCATTTTGACATATTTGAGGTGTCACATGTTTTGAATTTAGGCATGAGGTGTTACATGTTTGGGAACCAAGGACTCACTATCTAGAAAGAAAGAATCCTCACTACCTAGAATAGGAAAAGATATAAGAAAGGGTGGCTCACTGCCAAAATGAACTGCTAATAATGCATCTACAATAGACCAAAGATATGGCTCCAATTAAGCTCTAAAAAATAACTAACACACTTCATAATTTACCACTACACCTTTCACACTTCTCTACATCAAATGTTGCACTCACACTCTGCACTTATTCCCAAAATCATACTTCTCATAATTAACCTTGTATATATACTGCAACCAACCAAAACATCAATTAAGTCAGCCTAATTGCATGAACCATGTACCACATAGCCTGTCGGCTCAAAAATTTGACACACATGCTTTGTAGAATAAACCAAAATGTGTATAACATCAAAATAGTTTCGAATGACCTATAATCACTCACATAAATCCACTCCTTACATACTTCAACTTAGCACGACCACACAATCCTTAGGTCATCTCCACATAACAAAGCTAGTGAAGTCATAACCAAATGAACCAATTGTTCATGTTCACAACTCGACACGTAGACCACCAAAAAAAATTGCCACTTGGAGCACACATAATTTTGACACTTATAAACACTCCCTCAAAATCACATAGAATAGTATTCATCCATTGAGGAATATAGATAATTCCAACATACACTTTGCAATAGAAAATCTATTATTACCAAGATCAATACTCTTTCAAAATTATCTTATATTTTGGAAGGCATACAACCTTAAAAGTTTGGGTCTAAACACATTAAATGCACATCATCAACACCTCAAAGTATCATGACAATATTTTGCATTATAGCAGAGCAATGCGAACCACAAAACTAGTTCACTATAACATTGAAACTATACTATGAGACTTAGCCAATTATCGAAAAAATTTGGTCTTCTCTGGACCAACACTTATGCATCTCTACAAATGGGTTGACATCAATGACAACACCATGCACATCCAAAAACCATCATGCTCATGTTTCCAACACTATAGGGCAAAAGCACAAAGTTGTGTAACACTTTATAAAGGAAACAACCAACATTGATCCAACTTTTAAATTTGAATCACTAAAAAGTGGCATATATGTTTTGAATTTTGAAATGATGTAAACTAGTAAAATATGTATTTTTTACTATATTTTATGTTTGTATTTTTAAAAAAAATTAAAAAAATTGTTTTAAATTAGTTTTTAATAAATTAACACTAGAATTTTGTTGTTGATATAATGTTGAAAAAATGAAGTTGCACAAGACGTCAACCTTTTTATAGTAAATTTTATTTTATTTTTTTCATATTTTTTGTGTATTTATAACTTGAAACTTTAGTGGATGGATATATTTTTTTCCAATTTTGATAAATATATATTTTTAAATAAATATTAAAATGTGCATGAATAAAAAAATAGTTGTTTCCATCAGACGTCAACTTTCATATTAAATATTTATCTAAAATGGAAAAAAAAATATACCATCTTGAAATAGATTCTTTTATCTAGTGCATCATATTTTTTTCAAATATTTTTAATAAGTTTTAGTATTTTTTCCTGGCATGGTAATCAACCTAATATTTTGTGTTAATAACCTACTTTTAGGAAAAATAAAAAATAAGATATAAATAATAATTAAATTATTAAAATAAATATATTTTTGAAAACTAAACTCATGCATCTACAAAAGGGTATTTTTATATTTAAAAAAAAATGTTATTTACATTAGAGGAGTTATTAAAACTTCAAGTTTTCCAAATAATTTTAGTTTTTTTAGTAAATTGGACTCAGAGAGGTGCTCCATATATTTTTAGCCAACAATTTTAGTTGAAAAAGTTGTGGAAGTATCTAACTTAGCTAGAATGAATCTTAGTAGATCATGTGTTTGACCAAAATTGATTTTTAGTTAGAAATACTTAAATTCAATTGAAGTGTGACACAACTTTGCGCTTTTACCCTATAATAAATGTTTTCTCTAATATTATTAGAAGTAAAATTGTTGTGAGATAAATGGTTTCCATTTTTTTCAAACATGGAGTGTGTTCTTTTAGATGTTGGGGGGATTTTAAGTGAAATAATCTCTTTATGAATATCAACTTACATAATAAAATGTTAATGGTAATAAGGAATCACATTTTATCTTTATTTTGTGAATAATTTTTTTTTGTTAGTCTTTGGAGAGTTAGAACATGTCTTTAACTAGATGAATTTTTTTTTTTATCGTAGCATCACTATCTATGTATAATTTATGAATGTGGTTCTTTTAGAGTCATGTTATATGATATTAATTTATTTCAAGAAGTTTTCACAAATTTGGTTTAAGAACATGAAGGAGGAAGAGAAATACTTGAAAATGAAAAAAATAATATAAATACTACAAGAAATTGGTAATCTATTATGTGATAAGGGTGAGAGAAGGTATATATATAATCCATTGATTAGATGCAAAGGTATTTCAATTCTCTACCCTTACCTTATCATTATATATGGCCTTGTTATCTTACATTATTTTTTTATCTTATGCCCATATTAAGTCTAACATTATAGCTTAATTTATGTATACCAATTTATTTATGTGGACCTACATTTTTTAGATATATTTCTTGTTGTATATCATCAAAAATGGATAATTCACATCAAACTAAAGCATGTCTTAGTGTGGATTATTTCCAAGGATTATAATTAAAATCTAGGATTCTTTAGAGTAAATGAATGAAAATTTTCAAGTGTTAGGGTTGTCTCTCTATTCTAGAAGTAAAGATAATTTTGTGATTTTTGTGAGGTCTGTATGATGTGTTGTATAATTGGAGTAATATATCATTGTTATATGATGGAAAAAAAATAAAATTTCCTTGAGAAAATGGTAAATGCCACTTGTTCATTAGAAATGTGAGATAAATTACGAGATAAGAAATGATGGTTCATCCTCCATCTTAATTTATTTTCATATATTTTCAACCTTCTTAAAAATTATATTGATATAAAAACTACATACAAGAGGATTGCAAGAAAATCTCATTTTGAAGATAAAAAAGTGAGTAATTTCAAATGTTTATTTTCTTTCTATAATTCTATATAGATATCCAAAATTTAAAATGAATTATATGCATCTAAAATGGGCATTATATGTTATTAGTATAATATTTAAGATGGGAATTTCTTTCAAATTTAGAAACTTAGATGTCATGATCAAAAAATAGCTCATAAAATACTACCACATTTTTAAAATGGTCTAAAATATAATGTCCCTCAATCTCCTTGATGCTTTTCTCAATAAATGTATCGATGCATCTCTTGATGTTTACCCTCTATGTAAAGCTAAGAGTATGTTGAATTTCTATTTTAATTTGGTTCTACAAAATTTTAAATTTTTGTCTTTCATAATTTCTATTTGAAATTATTATTATGAGTGGGTTCACAAAGTTTTAATTATTATTTTTTAGAGGATTATTTTGAAAATCGAATAATTTTTTAATTTCTTTTTATTGTTTCCTTTTTATTTCTTGAATCTATTGTCTTGTCTTTAGATGTAGATCTGCATTCATAATTTTAAAATTATCTATTGCAAAACTTTTAAAATTGTATTTAAAAATGGTAGGTACACTTTTAGGTAACACGTTTCTTAATCATCATATCAATTATGGGCTTGATTTGAGCAATGAGTGCCTTGAATTTTAAGTGAAAAGTAAGAAATAAACTCAATAATTAGTGAAACAAGTATTTTCAAACGTAGATTTGTTTTAGAAAAATAATGTGTTATGAATTAAGATATATATATATTTTTAAAATGTATTAAACAAATTTATCTAACAAGTTTATTATCATTGATTTCCATGGATTACATAAGGTTTCATTGAAACAATAATGCTGCCAAAATATTTACACTAAAAAATGTATTATTTCCTATCAAATTATAGCATAACTTTTTGCTACACATTTTGTTAATCTATTTCATTATATACTATCATTTTGTTGTTTACTCATGACACAATTTAATATTTAATTCAATCATATTATTTATCTATTGTAGGCTGAGATAAAAAGGAATCAATATTTTCCTATTTTATTGTAACTATTAATAAACACAACTACAAACATTTAAATAAACATTATAAAGAAAATAAATTAACATTTATAAATAATATTTATATGCTTATTGTTTCAATGAAAAAAATCCATGAAATACAAAAGAATCTAATTTCCATTTTAATAAATCAACAAATTAAATAACAAAAGAAACCACATAACACAAAATATTCTACCATCATTCAGCACATTCAAGAAAATTTAAGAAAATATGTAATCTACTTAAGTCAAAAAAAAATTAAAAAATGATACACATTTATACTATCACCCATATAACGGTTTTGATGAAATACTATACAAAATGGGCAACTCCTAAAAAATATAAATATAGAATAATTAATTTTCACAAGAATATAATTATTTGTTGTCTCTAATACAATATATAAACATTAACTAACAATGAAAAGAAATGAAATTTTATGAATTTCTATACTTTCTTCGTATTAAATCTCTAATTTCCTTGAAGAGCTATACCGGATCATCCCAGAAACGTGGTAGAACAGGATGGAAAGCCGATAAATAGCGGCGCCAACGCCATGGTAACCGAACCACCAAAACAGAGGACAATCCATTTATGATTGGGGAGCACTACCACATATGCTGAAGCATGGAAAGTCAAAACAAAGCACAGTGCTGCTGCCCACAGAGTGATGCGGATAAAGTACTCCATCTTTGGAGATATATGCGGTGCAGTGGCCACAGTCATAGAAATCCCTAATGAAGCAAGAAAACTTAGCGTGTCTGCGACCAAGAAGACTTTGAAAGCTACTGTGTCGCCCATAACAGCCCTCCCCAGCTCGTTTACACCTCCGGGCACTGCGTACATGACGGCGAAGCTTCCTCCCGCCAACACCAACGCTACTGTCACCTGGATAACGGATTTACTCTTCCTTCTGACTGCAGATTGAACAGCACCAATAGAATCTGGGTCTTTTCCATCGGATACCACAATCTATTCTCAAAATAGATTTTTTTAAGGATTGACCAATTTAGTATTTAAAGAAATTTGTTTTTCAACGAAAATTTAAAGAAACGGTAACTGGAGGGGGGAAATGATAAACACTGATACTTGAAACAAGCAAAAATTCGAACCGACTAATCTTTAAGTGGTAAATTAGGGAAAAACTCGAAACTCGTTTAAGTTGTCAAATTTGCCAAAAAAAGATTGAAGATTACATGTGAAGTCTCACCTCAATATTATCAGGTTCAATATTCTCAACATCCCTCTGTCCCTCGTCCTCACCTCTCGGCACCACAAACGCCACTACCGCCTGGATAGCAAACGCCACAAACGCCACTAGCGCCTGGATAACAGATTTTTTCGAAGACTGGTTTACTCGGAGATCTGAATCCGGCAATTGATCACCCACAACAGAAACTGCTGCTTCTTGAGCAGTAGTATGCTGTCCATCAAAAGAAGATACACCTAAGGCGTCAAAAACAAAAAAAATTGAAAAATTAGAAGAAAATGGTAATTTTACTCTGTTACCTGGATCTCCACAAATTCCATAGTCCTCTCCTTTAAGAGTCTTCTCTTTTGGATGTTCCCTCGCTTGTTGAAGATTACATTTAAACAAAACTGCGTCTAATATAGAACAAACGAAAACGAAAGTGGTCGCTTGGGATGTGTTCTTCCAGGAAGCTACACCATCACCTATTTATCAACGGGGGTGGGGGCTGTTTTACCTGCTAGCGAGGGACTCGATAGCGATGGCCAGTCCTCGCTAGCACGCGACGACTGGCCATCGCTATCGAGTCCCTCGCTAGCAGGCGATGACGATTCCCCGATAGCGATGGCGATTCCTAAAACAGGTGATGGTGTAGCTTCCTGGAAGAACACATCCCAAGCGACCACTTTCGTTTTCGTTTGTTCTATATTAACTATGTGATGTAAAAGCCTTGCATTCTTTAGGTATTGGGTGTGGATATTCTATTATTTTAATGTTATAAATTATTTTAAATAGTATGTAAGGGAAAATGTTTATAAACATAAGTTTCTAATTAAGTTTTTATCTTTTTAAATATTAAATAGAATTTTTATCTTTCAAAAAAATCGTGTATCAAAAAAAGGTCAATTTTAGAATGCTAATGTATGTAAATCTAAGCATCTTGAGTGTTTACAAATGATCACAAAAAGAGCAATGAAGATTAGGCAATTTAAAGGGTTAGTTAAAAACTAATGGGGAGACTTTAGTAATGGATTCACAAGCAAAATGAACAAACGTGGGTTTTAAAATGGATACCAAATTGTATAAAATCTCAATTGTCATTCAATGGTTACAGATTGCAAACCCTATATGTTATTGAGATTTCAAATGATAGGAAAATGTAGAGAGAACCATGAATAGGCTTCACAAGTCTTCTAACGACAAAATGGAGTATCAATGTACTACTTCTACTATTTCCTCTAAATTCTTGTACATTTAACCTCAATTTCGTGAACTACTAGAGGAACTAACTCAACAAGGATATGAAAAGACTCAACATCTTGATTTGGAAACTTATATTTAAAGACAATGAGCTTGAACCAAAAGAGAAAGATATGACAAAGATAGTGAACTCAAACCCAAAGAGAAAAGGGTTCAACCAAAAGAGAAAGGAAAAATACAGTGAGCTCCTACCACTATCATAGCTGGGTTCAAATAGGCTGATAAGCGTGTTCACTATCCTAGTAAGATCAGAAGTTTCCTTGGTGAATGCATCCCAATCGACCATTTTTATTTTTCTATTATACTCATTAACAATGTGATGTAAAAGGATTTTATTGTTTAGATATTCGAAGTGAATATTCTATTCTTTTCCCTTACTATGTAATTAACAATGTTTATAAACAAAAGTTTTTAAGGAGTTAAGTTTTTATCTTCATAAATATTAAATATAATTTTTATTATCAGAGCTTTAAAAGAATCATGTATCAAAAGAGGTCAATTTTAGAATGCTAATATATCAAAATCTAAGCATCCTAAGTGTTTACAAATGAGCACAAAAGGAACAATGAAGATTAGACACATTTAGATGGATTAGTTAAAAACTAATGGGGAGACCTTATTAACAAATTCACAAGCAAAATGAACAAATATGGGTTTCAAAATGGATTTACCAAATTGTAAGAAATCTTAATTGTCATTTAGTAGTTATGGATTGCAAACCCTATATGATTTTAATTTCAAACCATAGGAAAATGTGGAGAGAACCATGAATAGCCACCACAAGTCTTCTAACTAAAAAAAGGACTATCGATGTACTATTTCTAATCTTTCTACTAAATTCTTATGCATCTAACCTCAATTTTGTGTAGAACTTCTAGAGGAACTAACTCAACAAGGATATAAAAGGACTCAACATCTTGATTTAGAAACTTTTATTTAAACATGCCTTAAATCTAAGGTAGCCAATTTTAGTGGCTTTGTAAAACAACTCTAACATGAACCAAATCATTCGATGACAAAAGTTGAGAGAAAAATCCCAAGAGACTTTGGCTAAATATTAATCGTAGAAAGTGATGATAGGAGACCACTAAAAAGAGTGTTGGCTAATAAAAATTATAATTATAAAACTATTCCCATTCTATAGTAACCAACATTTAATAGCTTCATAAGATCTTATATGCCTTTGGCTACAAAAGTAGGGAAAACTTTAGTGGCGAATCTTTGCCAATTGGCAAATTTTAGATATAGGCCAAGTCAAAATTGGTGAATTAATCACACCCAATAGGGTGGTCAAATTGCCTAGGTTTTACAAATTATTAGTCCAATGCATATGTTCATTTTTCATTGATTTATTTTATGAGGCATACTTAAGTAATAAACTCACTATAACAAACTATGCATTCCAATTGGACCAATTAATATTTTCACCTGTAATCTTAGAAGTATGTAATAAATCACCTACATATCCACCAATACTATTAAAACAATATTGTGTATCGGGACCCATTTCGCCAATTAAAATTTATAAATAGTTGCTTGTGAGGACCCATTTCACCAATTAAAATTTATGAATAGTTGCCTATGAGGACCCATTTCACCAATTAAAATTTACAAATAGTTGCTTATGAGGACCCATTTAGCCAATAAAATGAAAAAATAATTACATTTGAGGACACATTTCGCCAAATGCCGTGACACCTCCATGTTGATCATAGGGCCATAATTGCCCTGAAAATTACAATGTATCATTGTATAATCATGTGAGATTCACCAAATTTTTAATATACCATTTAAAAATTTCATGGAATTCACCAATTATGGATTGATATAAATATAATCAAAACTTCCATTTATTCTTACACATTTTATTCAGTTATGTAATTGTGAGCTCTCCATTCGGAAGTTGGACTTGGAACCTTGAAGTTCATCATAGGAAAGTTACAAACTTACAACATAAGCATCCCTACATTAAAGGTGAGTGATTATTTCTTCATAGTGTTATATGATTTCTTTACCCCTTTTCCATTCTTGCTTCAATCTTAAAGATGATATTGAGTAGGCCATAGGGAGTGGGATCTGTATTCTTTATCCTTCTTAAACAAGAAGACATTTTTATAGCTTTTATTTGAAGTGAGAGATCAATATGTCGAGCAATAAGTGCAACAATGGGAAATACTCCTCAAGGTGGTGAAGGGATTGGGAGGCCATCAAAACACCAAAAACATAGAGTTACCATATAGTCTTACTTTGGAATTGGAAATGCTTCTGATCCATTAGATCAAGATGGAGCTACATCATCAACTTTTCAACAAAATATTAATGAAGAAGGCATTCAAAATACCTGACCACCACCAGAAGGTCAAGGTGAGATTGTCATTGAGTTAAATGAGTCAAATGAGGATGGAAATACCATAGAAAATGTTCCAAGGCATACCTTAGTCAGCTAGAATTTGATAATTGACTTGGATGATGTTGGTAGTAAGAAAAGTAAAGGAAAATAAAAAATGGGGTGCAAGTGGGAAATGAGAAGGAATTTTCAACTTGGTTGGTTGTCAAAGTACCCATTCATTGTACAAGTGGAAAAAACAAACAAAGATGAACCTCAAACATTATGCATGTGTACAATTTGTTGTACGAGTGGAAAAAACAAACAAAGAAAATCATATTGGTAAAGTTTATGAAAAAAAATCATAGACAGAAAGGAACAATTAGTCGTACGATGGAAATTAGAGGAAGAATGCCTTCATGCTAAGTATGTTGTAGAATTTGAAGAGCATAAGCAAAGAATGTCAAAGCTTGGTGCATGTTGAGGTAAAACTAAGGCTTAATTTGGAAAAGCAATGGAAGGAACACATCTATTAAAAACTATTTAGATGAGTGTTGTTTTTCATATTTTGTCTAGAGGGCATCCCATGACAGACTACACAAAATATTTTAATTTATTATCTTTTCTGGGTGTTCCTCACTTTCCTGGCTCACATTGGTTAGTAAACACTGGATGGGATTGGGAAAACTATCTTGATACATGAAATAATTGAAGCCATGGGTATTATGTATCCTCAATTTTGGGTACACAGTTATCAAGATAGCCCAAGATATTTTCATGATAAAGTAAATATATTGATCAAACACTTTTCAAAAAGTGTAATATACAATGAATAGACAATAGAAGGAATTATAAATGCAGATAAGGTTAGAAAAAAATGTAAGAATTTTGCAAGAATTATGATGGACCAATTTGATTCTGTATGCATGGAAAAGTCCTTTGAACCAGGATCAATAACAAAGGCTTGGACAAAATTAGGTCAGAGTGAAAAATTTTGTGTTATGATATAAAAATATTTCAAACTTGTTGATTTATGTCAAACAATGATACTAGGGTTGGTGGATGATGAGAGAGTTTTCATTTCACTAGCATTTTTGAAATCAAAGTTAAGAAATAAAATAGAAAATAATTTGCAAAATTGCTTGAAGATGAAAGGAACTATGTATAATGTCAAAAAAAATACTTTTGAAAGGGCACTTGCAATCTAGAGGTCCATATGCAAAAGAAGAGGGTTGTGCAACACTCTAATTCCAAACCCTGGTACTGGTGGCATTGGCATTGGTAGTAGGACAAATGGTAGTGAGTGTGACATAATGAATGTTGAATCTGAGACATAGGCTGAAGAAAATGAAGACCACTCTAAAAATCAAGACAAATATTTTACTTTATCTCAAGTTGAACATTACTTTCAGGAATCTAACTCCACTTGGGAAATGGAAGTGAATTAGCAACTTTTAGGTATTTATACTGCGCTTCATGAATCATTTTCCAAACTATAGTGGATGATATTTTATATTGTATTCCATGAAATTGTGAATCATTTCACTTCATGATATTTTATTTTATATTTCTCTTCATGAATCATATTCCAAACTGTAGTTGATGGTATTTTATAATGTATTCCATGATATTGAATTTGATATGTGATTTTGTATCATTTGTAAAGAACAACACTTATCACACTACATATAAATTCCTATTGCATTTCCATTCACACAATCTTTGATAAATAGCTAAAAGGAATATTAATCCACTCCTTCAACAAAATCTAACAATTCAACATCCATAACATCAACACATGATGTGATATGACAACTTATAAATAATAGTTGATTATTTTGTCAAAAGATAGTGAATACAATATTGGAGAGAAAGATAGGTCAATATTATATTCAAAATTAAAGAAATACACTTAAGTATTTGTGTCATATTTTGTTATTATAGTGAAAAATTACAACATTTCCTATACATGCTATCAAATAGACTACAATAGGAATCCCAAAAGATGCTTAAATCTGGTTGTCTTTTTGGTCTGGGTGTTCTATTGATTTGGAATGTGTCATAAGGCTTAGGGTTCTATTTTTTCTTATGTTCTAGGGTTTATGTGTGTGTTCTAAACCCTCTCAAAAACCCTATTTGTCTATTCATTTTACCTACATTCTAATTATAGGTTGACCGGGTTTTACCCATTCCCAGTCTCTTAAGTCATATCTTCTACCTTTGCATTTGTTTCCTCACTAGCCCCTTGAGCCTAGTGTTCTCGGTTGCTACCCATATAATCCTTATAAATCTTTCCTTCTCTTATGCTAGTAATAAAATTCTTTAATTCTTGTTCTTTCCCTAAGTTTGGGTTTTAATATTTGCTCAATATCATTCATGTTATAAACCTAGGTAGGCAACCCCTTTGGTGGGTCCTACCACTGCTCAAAGGCATCGATGACTGAAGGTGTTGAAATCAATGCTTATTATGTTTTCTGAAAAAAAATCTTAGTTGTTCCCCACCTCCCCACTATTGTAAGATGCATACACTTTAAACCCAAAGGGGAAGTGGGGAGGTTGATGCATAGACAATTTCAACATTTGTGGAGATGGTGGAGTGACATGGAGATAAATCCACATAGAAGTTTTTGGTTTGTCAATGGTGACAGCCATTTGTAGTCAAATTTTCAAACTTATTTGACTGAATTTGATTCGTCTATTGAGACATCTAATTGTGAGATCAATGGTTAAAATTCAAAGTTGAAGATTGAGGGAAAATGAGTCATATCAACCATTCTGGTTCACGTAAGTGAACCATAATGATGGATATGATGCATACAAAATTATCAATTGGTATGTTTTAAAGCCATTAAAATTTCTTTAAAGTATAATTTCAAAATTTTAAAGAATTTAACATGTCTATGGAGTTCCCACTAAAATTTTCAAGCTTGTTCGACAACAAGAATCAGGGTTTTCAAGCGTTCGTAAAACCAATAAGTAAAATTACTATCCTACTTATCAATTGTTTAAATTTTTTTGCAAGTGCTCATTATATCATTAGAGTTTCTAGTTCATTGCATTTCTTTTAAGGTTTGATGTTCAATTCGAATGATTAGCCTATTTAGTCCTATTATTGCCTTGTATCAACCCATACCCTAGTTGTAAGCTTGCAATTTGCTGAGTAGTAAACCCTAGTTTACACAAAATCTCATACTATGGCACCAAAAGGAAAAGTCAAAGCATCCATGTCAAAAGGCCAATCTTCTAAGTTGAATCCTGCTTTGAGACCTCTAGTGCAGGACTTAACCAAACAATTGGTATCTTCAACCTCTAAGAAATCAAAGGGACAACATATGTACTTAGGCCCTAGAACTAAATTTGGCATCATTGATAATTATTGTACAATTAAAGATGCTTCCCTATTGTGCTCTAGATGGAGTCTTTTCTAGGGATGGTTTAGAAATAGGAATGTTGGCATCCCTTTCTCCAACCCCTAGAGGTTGAATATGGGTAAATTGGTTGTACACAACATGTTCATAGATGTTGATCTTCTCAAAGTAATTGCTACGAACTATGACCATCTGGTTAGGGTTGTTAGAGCTCATGATGGACAAAATATGATATGGGTTAATTAGGAAGAATTTGCATATGTGTTCAAGTTGAACACTTGGAGCAGTGACATGGTTGAGCTTCACGAGCTGATGTTGAGGGAGGAATACAAAAGGTTTAAACACAAATTCAGGGTGTCGGTGTTGACCAATTTTCTTATATCAGTTAGGAATGGAATCTACAAAATAAATATTACTTTGGGACCCTTTAATGTTGAGCCACTCCCTATTAAGTATTTCCAACCATATTTTTAGAAGACCTTTTACTCCCTCTATCAAATTTTAGGGTTTCATCTTGGTGCTAGCATGCCAATGGCCCATATGTACATAGTTGCGATTATCCAACACCTTAACATAAATACCTTATGATTTTTCCACCTATATAGTAGAGGAAATTCACAAAGGATTGGTAGCCTTGAAGGGTGGGAAACTTGGTGTCATATTTTGGTTGTTTTCACTCTTTATCCATATGTTTCTTTTCAAAGGTGCAAACTATTCTGGTCGAGAGATGGAACTTAAAAGGGTTGTTGATGGTATTGAGATGTTGGTGTAGTCATGGACCCCTATATTTGATAGGAATGAACAAAATATTGATTATGTGACTGCTAAAAATATTTTCACCACCAAATTAATATAGGCTCCAATGGTGGATGTACCTAGGATCCCCAAGGAGTTACATTACTTTTTAAGGCTAGCCGAAGGAGGCCTAATTTGAATATTGCTCACAATTAGTGGGGTGTAATCCCTTATAACAATTATATAGTTCTAAGGGTATTTGGCACACACTTGACACCCCACATGTACTCCCTAGGGAAGTGCCTCCAAGGATTTGGTTTTTGGAGTTGATGTGGCATCTAGGGAATGCAGATGATTTCTTCTTGGATGAGCAGCAAAAGGGAACTTTCTTCCCTACATACACTATGTTTGCTAATTTTTTCATGATTACACATGGATGGAGAAATATTGTGGACCACTATCTCAATCATTAAAAGATGAATATACCAGCATACAAGACATATGACCCTGAGGGATTCATAGTTTGGTTAATGAAGAGAAATAAGGGAGGTCGTTATATTCACACCAACACTATGCCTGATGACCTTATTAGAAATATTTTTGATCTTGATGTCCAAATTGACAGAATGAAGAAGTGGGGTTTTTTTATGAAATTGGAAATAGAAATTAATGTTATGGAGCCTTGCCGGTATTGGCATGGTGTGATGGTTTAAAGGTGGCATTGTTGTTTGTGCCACCAAGGTTCAAACCCCATTGAGGTGGTATTGTTGAATGGTTGTAATCCGGTTCATAGCTCCGGTCAAAAGCGTTTACCCCTTGAATAAAAAAAAATGTTATGGACCCTAATTTTAAATATTTTTCAGATATTAGTGACCCAATTTTAAAGATTGAAGTTGTGATAGATAATTTTGACAAAGTAGTAGCAAGATTAAAGGAGATAAAAGTTGTGCAAGATAAGGTGAAGGCCCCTATGATACAGGGATAGTCAGTTGTGCACTAGCCTTCCAAGAAGGTGCACATTTATTCAAGGAGGAAAGGCGCAATAAGGAAGCAACAAATAGTTGCTACTCCTGCATAATCTAAGGAGTCAAGTGCATTCACCATAGCAACAACTACTGCCATTTTCACTGCAACATTCTTCTACCCATAAAATAATTGTATTGGATTCTATAATTAGAGTGTCATCCCCTCCAAGGGAGCCATTCCCATCAATCAATAAGCAAAAGGTTGAAGCTTCTAGTTTGGTTGACTATCCTGTAGAGGATTTAGATGATTAAATTGCTATAACTTATGAGAAAATAATGTAGGGGATGTCATCTCTTCAAGGGGAAATAATATCATAGAATTTCAACCTTAGGTTAAGAAAATCTTACCTAAGTGGAATAAATAACTCTAAGGATGTTAGATTCCAAGCCTATGAAAGCTTTATGGAAGATGATCAATTTTTCAAGGCACAAGCTTTCAAGGAATTTTCATGGAGAGCAATGAAGGATGAGTATGCAACATTGGTGCAAATAAGGAGAATTGAAAGCCCCAAGAAGCCTCAAGAGGTTGTTGAAGCTGAGGTACAAGATGAAATGAGGGCCAATTGTTTTAAAATTTTTGCAGAAGAGGGCATGGAAATGTTGAGAAAGAGTGGAGTGTTATTACTCTCAGAATGGGACCTGGCATCAACAATTGCTTTTGATACTCTAAGAAGACAAGATGCCCCCATTTTTAATAGTCAAGAAGAAGTCACATTGGATTTACATGGGTCACCCTTTAGTCAACAATGAGACACACTTACTATTTGGGCTTTAGCCCCAACCACTAAAAAGATTAAAGTTGTAGAACCTGCCCCAGGTGTAAGAGGAGGCTTAATCATAAAAAGAGTTTTAGATACATCTGCTTTGGAGCCATGAATGTTAATGTGGAACTACTTACCAAAGCAACAATTGAGTCATTAATTTTTAGAACCAAATATAATGAGGTGGTTTCTGAGTACAACTTGAGCCAGCAAAAGATGGCTCAAATTTAAACTCAAATGGCTTTGTGGAAACATTAGTTCCAAGCATTGCATCCTAGTACCTCACATGCTGTAACCTTTCATCCTTCCCCAATTCTTTCACCTCCTCAAACTCAAAAGAGACTATATCCATTGAATCTGAAGATGTACAAATGGCACAATTAGCTCCTTAATCATTAGATACCCTTAAATTTAAGGAAGCTACCAAGGAGGAGTTGATGGAAAATGTCAAGACTTATGAAGATAGGATGGATGCTATTGTTAATTTTAATAATATGAATATTGTGACAAAAGTGCTTGAGAACTTGAGTAGGGTGTAGAGAAAAGATTAATGAACATTCATGCTAAGGGTATGTGCAGGATCATGCTGGGCCAAAAAGTGGCAATATGATGGGTATGTGGCTCATGACTATTATTTTACCCAAAATTGATGAAATGAAAAGGGTTTTTAAAGGATATTCTCATATTTCCATCAATATAAACTATTCTTTACTTTGAATTTAATAAGTAATTATTATTTCTTTTCTATTCAAATTATGACTAAAGTCCTAATTGATAGGCTGATTGAAAAACATCTATAACTTTCAAATGGTATCATATTTTTTGAATCCAAAACATACGTCACATTCTATGCTTCACATACTATAGGATTAAAAAAAGAAAAATTGAATTTCATGAAGTTTTGAACAAGTTAAGGTGGTCAGACATATGAGTTTTTATATTTTTAAAAGTTGTAATAAAAATCATAATTAATTATTTACATGGAAAAAATTACAAAAAGTGCCATCACATCAGACATGAATCTCTACTTATATCTATAATATTATAAAAAATTATCATTTTATTGTGGTTAGGGTAGGAATGGACACCTACTTATTTTTTCCCTAAAATTTAAATGCACTTGCATTGAAATTTCAAATTTTCACCAATTTTTTTTTTTTTTTGTAAAAAAACCTAGTAGTTTAGAAACTACATTCAATTTTCTACAGATTTTATTCTTACATATTTTTTAAATAATATAGATAACTTATTCAAATTTTCACGTCAAGTTACCTAACTCTGATTTTTCTAAATTTTTTGCCACTTAAGGGCCCGTTTTTTCCATGATGATCCTGCACATACCCCTAATTATGCTTTGATGTTTGATGCCATTAAGAGCCTTGATGGAGATAAATAAATTTCTATTCTTTTAATGGATAAATGGATTCCAAGAGCTAAAACACTAAGGGATATGGCTCTTGCATCCTCTCCTAATGAAGAGAAGCCTCCAAAGATACTTCTAACAACAAGATTTGTAACAAATATAACTAGTTCTTAAGGGTTGATTGAGTCTTTAGAGGTGAAAATTAGAGAATTAGTTAAGAATTTCAATGATTGGAAGTTTGGTCTTCTTCCAGGAATTCTAAATGAGAAGATTGAAGTTAATTTCCTGTAAGAGTGGAAAGACCAAGTAGCTCAAGTGAGAACTTTCCAAGCCAAAACAATATGTGATGAAATGGATTTGGTTAAGCTAAGGAACAATATGGAGAGGCTCATGCATATAGGTTCTTTCCTTAAATATTTTTATGAGGAAAATCAAGTGGCAGTCAGGTATAGCCCATATAGATAAAAGGTAGATGATATCATCAGATTTGACTAGCCTACAGAGGAGGAGTTTGCATTATGGAAGTCCAACTATATTGACATATTAGACATATAAATTTTTGCAAGTGGGAGTGGGTGACAAATTTTTGTTGTGGTCTGTAATAACAAAATTAAGAAGGGAAGTGCAATACATGGCCTAGAACGAGTTCGGATTAGGCCTTAGACATATCAACATTTAAATATTACACTTTCTCTCTTTCAAATGTGGTGACAAGGATTGCAAATGTGGAATTACTTTGGTATATTCTCTCTTTCACTTTATTCTTTTCTTCTACAAGTTTTTAAAACACATGGACTACAATTTTTTTTCATAAGGATCCTTTTAGAAGGTGAGAGGATCTTCACTAGCAAATGGAAATGGTTTTTGTCTCATATGGAATTCTCCCTCATATTTGGAAATACAAATGTAACTGCCTTTGGGGTTTTGAAATTGAAATTGAAATGTATGTAAAATGTAAATATGACTAAATGTGTAATTTGGACCTAAGCTTGTTTGCTCCCTTGTTCTTATAAAAGGGAATTCAAGGCCAATTGTATGGGTATTTGGTTGACAGATCTTTTGAACTCATGTAAGAGAATTTTGTAATTCAAGCATAAAGAAATAGAGTTCAATGTTGAGTATTAGGTATGAATTCAAGTCTATAATAGGCATTAATGGTTTTATAGTAGTGACGACATTTGAATGAGAAAATGCATATTCTAGAACAAATTCTCTCCTTTTGTATTTTGTCATATGAATTATTAATAAAATGATCTAGGATCCTTCTATTGGTCTTCAATCATTTTTGTTGAATGTATGATTTTGTCTTTGCTTTAATTCAAAGAATTAATTAAAATGCTATGATGGAATCATAGGTTTGTATGACTAGATTAACATATTATTAATAATCTCATATTTTAATTGTCTTAAAACTTAAACGTGTACTCAGTGATTCATTACTTGACTCAATACTTAATAAAATATTAACAATAATAGCATCTACAACAATGAACATCAACAATCATTTAATGTGTATCTAGTAGTTGAAAACAAACTTTTTCTTCAAATGATAAAATAAATAATACAGATAATTGAACATCACTAAATTTGAGTTTTTTTATTGATTTTCACATGAAGGAATACATAGAGGCATTGGCAATGCAAAATATTGCTCAAAGACAACTCTGCACAGAGCTAAGTTAGAACTTGGAAAGTCATATTATCAAATATCAAATCATTGTATCACCTTTTCTAGCAACATCCACTATTCACATGGTGGAATTGTCATTTGTTCTAACTAATGTTGTTTTACTTAAACATTTGTTAGCATTTCATTATTGAAATTGGAAATTTTCTTGAATTCTTTAGTCAATTTTTCATTCAAGGTTATTAGTGGTTTGATGGAATCCAGATAGTTCATCACATTTGGGTTATGAGGAAACTGGTCCAAATCAATCTTCCTTACAACCTCCATCTTCTTTTTGAAATCATCCTTTCCAAAAAATCACTCATTTGTGTCAGAAGCCTCTAGAAAACCAAGCTCTGTGAAGTTCCTTACCTTTTCATCCAACTTCTTCATCTTGTTTGCAGCTAGATGCACATATTCCTTTGTTTCATGCATTCTCAAACACTTTTGAATAATAGATGACAACATCATTGAGGTGGAAAACCAATTATTAATCCCTTTTGATTTCAAATCATTGTCACTGGCTTTGTAGACTATTTTTTGAACTTGATTTGTATATTTCTCTAATGCCATCATTTTTTTGTTGTCCACTAAATATTTGTTGAGCTTATTATAATGTAGTCTGATAGCATCAAACAATTGAACCATGTCACAAATGATCAATCCTCTACATTATTTCATCTCAAATATTTTGTTTCGTATGCCTCATTATTTCTCTACAAAAACATGTAGATAACTTATTTTGACAAGATTTAATTTCATTTTTTGCTTCCATCAAATTTGCCTCCAATCTTTCATTTCTTTTTCTCGTTCTCCAATTTTTGTTCCCACTCTGCATTTCCTTTCCCAATGTTGTCTTAATTTTTCTAAAGTGGATTTTTCCTCATCATATTTATTTTTTTCTCTCATCTATCCTTTTCTTCAGTTCATTCACTTCTTTATCATTTTGTTTATCCTCTTTGCTTGTTGATGTAGAGGGAGATTTTTTATTCTTTTTTCTAACTCATAGCTCTTGTTATCTACTACTTTCCTCTTTGCTTTCTCATTTTCTAGGTCTTCCTATAACTTTTCTATTTGATTCTACAACCCTTTTTCTCTCTCTCGCTTTAGAAATGATGTGTACACCAATTCATTGTTCTTCTTTGATACATTAATTTTGTTAGTATTTTTGAGTCCAGAAAAATCCAATCATAAACTTCTCACCTGAAATTTAGATTGATCTATCTGATTTGTTGGTTTATTTTGAACTGTGGGAACAACAATCATGTACTCCATGATTTAATTATTTGTTTCAAATGTGGGTAAAATACCATGGTTGTTTGTGGGCTCTGAAGTTACATCAGATGCACTCTCCATCAGTTGCTTCTTTTATTTTTTATAAAATTTTGATTTCTTTTTTAAAATCTTCAATGTAATAAAAACTTTGAGACATAGGAACAATGAAATGCTTGAATGGTGAAGGAATAGTACTTTCATTTTCTAATTCTATTGTAGCCACACTAACTATGGGACTAGGAGTGCTTCGAAATAACTCCTTTGTGGTGGAACTAGAAATGGTAGTGTGACTTGGACCTATCAAAATCCTTTGCCTCTTTTGTATACCTAGTGTTTGTGTGGTATCTTGTATTGTTGTTCTACTCCTCTTGTGTGTAATTTGTTGGTGTATCACATGTTGACCACTACTACTACTACTACTACTACTACTTCCCATACGATCGCCACCAATTTTAGTGGCAATGCCAGTTGCACTAGGCTCTCCACCATGGGAATGTCCTAGTTGTGATTATATCTAACCACGAGGATTAGGATTTGAAGCTCTAACAAATTGAATTGTTTCAGTTGTACTTGTATGCACTTGGTCTACTTTTTCACTTTTAGCTCCAAGGCCAGATTTATCAACTAGTTTTCTATTCTCTACATATGTTACCATCTAAGGGACTTGTCCTTGGGACCCCAAAGGACCACCTTCATAACCCATTTTTTTGGCTATGGTTGCTCCTGAAGTATATGCTTCTTTTGTGGCCTCACTTAAAATAGGTTTGAAATTGACATAGCTTTGTTCTTCCCTGTCATCATTAGATTCATCACCAACTTCTTGATCTTCATTTTCATCGAGATGCTCTATATTCCACAATTTTCTAAACTCACAATCTTCTTCATTATCTCCATACTCTGCAAGAGCTCGTAGATCATCTAGCTCCTTCCTCATAGACCAAAAGGTAGTTTTTTTTATCGTGACCAATTTTTAGCTATAACTTCCTAATCTAGAGAATTTGGAATTTTTACTCTACTAGATGGTTTATCACTTTTTTCATAAAAAATGTTGTACCTCCCAGGATTATATTTTGGTACAATGCCATAATTTATGCTGATAATTTTTCAAAATAAATGCCTTTCTCATCAAAACTTTTCTCCATTTCTATTTTGATGTGATCCCAATAATCCTTGTTTCTCATGTTTTCAAGCAAGGGTTTACTTTGATGTTGAATTCTACTTGTATCATTCTTATTGGCCACAATAATTGATTTAATGGTAACACATGGATCATACTACCAGTGATAGACAACATCAAAATTAAAAAAATTCAAAACATCATGTGCCACCTTAAATTCTTTTCTCTCGAGTGTGAACCTTCCACATGAAAAAGGTAAAGAAGGAAATAAAGTCTTCTTCTGTCGATTGACAAAGTGTAGTTCATCAATACTCTACATCTGCCTTACATATTCTAATGCAAATTCCCTTTCTATCACATGTATTGGAAGTTTGTATGGCTCTACTCTTGATCCATAAAATCTTAGCACAATAAATTCTTCCATTAAGTACCAATCAACAAATTGTATTTTTTTTCCTAGTTGAATGCAATTTCTACATGACATAGGAAATCTAGCCATTGGAGTATTTGTAATTGCTTAATGAAATGGAGCCAAAATTTAGTCTATAAAATTATTGTAGTTCCTTTGAGAATCATGCATCCTTATCTCAATGGTCCAATCATATACTGGAGCCATTTTATTTTCCTCGACATTACTATAGGGTTGAATTTGAAGCTTGTTGGTCTGAAAAATTCCACTAAATTTGAATAGAAAAAAATAACACAATTAGGTTGTGAACCTAAATGTCTTAGTGGAACCTCCTTTAATCATTAAAAAAAATTAAGCATGGTTTCTACAATGTGCTCAATAAAGTTATATTTGACATGTGGAACACCATAATGGATATCATATACCATTTCAAGGAGGCTTGCACCCACTTCCCAATTGCTATCCAGTCTGAGGAAAAATGCTAGCATATAAATAGTATCCTGAACCCATGGTCTAAAAATATCAAAATCATAAGGAGGCTTATGATTACCTTTCAATTTGTTTCTAACTTGCATGTTATCCTGAACTATTTTATTTATGATAGAACTTTTCTCCCTTTCATTCATTGCTTCATAGTCACTAGCTAGCAAGCCTTTTTGGGTCAATGTGGACGTTTCCAAATTCTTCAATTGTAAACCCCAACACTTTTCCAAGTTCTTCTGCATTAATGGATAATGATTCTTCTTTGCTATATTTATTAACAATTTCTCTTTTGTTTTCATCATAATTTTAGGCACAAACCATGATAAATTTTGGGCAAGGGAAACCTCATGTAACATCATGTGCCCTAATCCAGTTACACACAATGCATTGATATTATTAACTTGCATTTTACTTGAGGCCTTATTCTCAGATGAAAATATAAGTTTTGAGATATGCCTACCATATATTTTAGGATCATAAATATCATGGTATTCATTAGTGAAATGTGGGGTTTTAAGCAATTTAGCATAATGTATTTTTTTATTCGATTTTTCTCTAGTGGTACTGGTGGTAGACATGCTTATAGTCCTGTTTAATTTTCCTTAATTCTTAAGTATCTCAACCCTAAACCAAAACTTCAAAGTTTGACAAAATAATGTTTTAAGAAACAATGAAACGTAGTCGCAGGAATTCTTTCACTTACCCATACTTTGATTCTTGGAAAGATTAATATTGACAAGCATGGAATGGCTTTGTTGGAAGTGGAACCAAGAACAGGGTGGTGCACTGCAATGAGCAATCTAAAGATTGAAATCTCCCCATGTGTTGATCCTCTCACTTAGAAACAAATTCACTTAGCAGTAGAAAGTATTTTTTTTCCAAACATTAAAATGAATGAAACACCAATGTGTTGCTTTTGGACTACATAATTAGTACATGGCTATCCTGCATTGATAGAAAATTCTAAATTGTTGATCTTTGTAAATCTAATGGTTATAGGGTGATTCTAAAGGTTTAATTTCACAAGCCTAACACTATGTGCATTTCATTCTAGATTGCAACTACAACTATCCATCAAATATTTGTCGAATGGTTGAAACTTTAGTAATTTATGATATAAACAATAAACATGTGTAAAGGGGTCGATAACTTAACATTGTAAAGGACTTTATGTTTTAAATTTCCATGCAAATATTTCATAAATATTAAATACACAATTTAATTAATTTATTAAAGAAAAAAAATTGATTTGAATAGAGACATAGACAATGAGCTCAAAAATAATTTTTTACTATAAATGAATAACGAAGAATAACACAACCATTTATTTTATTACAACTAAATTACAATGTTACATTATTACATATCTTTTTGAAGATGAGTAGAGAATGCAAGCTCCAAGATCCTATTTTGTATAAATGGCATATGTTACTTTATATAATACAAATACAAATGTAAGCACCAAGCTTCTGCTGGACCGTTGGTGACAATGTAATACAAATGTCACTCTAAAAATAAATGCATGGTGATGGGACTTTCTCAGTCAATGATATGCTCCAAAAATAAATGCATGGAACTTGCTTGGTCAACCATGCACTATTTAAATAAATGCATGGGACTTGCTTATTCAACCATGCACTCTAAACATAAATGCATAAGGCTTGCCTGATGAACCATGCTAAAGAAATGGGAGTTGTGAATATACAAAATGTACTTATCTTGTTTGAGAACCAGAGTCATGTAGAAGATGAGGGGTAGTAAATCTACTCCCATCTTTTTCATGCAACTTCGATACACTAGGATAACACTTATCTCCAATAGAGCTCCTCAACCTAGTTCAAAACTTGTCTAAGAAGTCAAGTGAACCAAATCAACTTCTTTCCAATTCCACCCTTTCTGAACTTGAAGGAAATTGGTCTTTTACTCTATAACTACACAACTGGAGGTAGGAGAATTTAGAGTATCCCCAGTAATACCACATCATCTTCTTCCTAAATTCTTATTAAACTTACAAAATGAAAACCCTTATGACAATTCAGAATATTGCACTCAATAGTAAAGCCTTTAGCCTCCAACAAATGATTTTAGTTGTACTCACTATCCCTATTTATGGACCACCAATGCCACTATCATCTTGATCCCTGTTTACCTGTGAGTCATGCCAAGTGTGAGGTTGGGTATAATGATAATCGCATAATTCACACAAACCAAAAAACCAACTTAATCAATTTGTGTAATTTAATCCTTACATCTACAATTAAAATATTTAATTTGATTGACATCTAGCTACATGAAAACTATACCTCAAGCTAACAAGCTAAAAAAATCACCACTCGAATGATATGAAATCATTATAAATCTTGTTTCAATTGATCATTGGATTAATGACATCATCATCTCCAATACATCATGTAGATTTCAATATCAAGCTATCCAATCAATTGCTTTCGATATACATATGGAATTAATTCATACCCATAGTACCACAACCACACGTTCTTAAAAACTATTGAGAATTAAATGAAAGGTAGAGTACTTCGAGGAATTGAAAAGAGAGAATTAACAATTTCTCATTTTACCTTAATCATATCAATTTCCACTATTAAGTCACAATAAATTTTGCTCACTTATGATCAGAAGTATCTTTTTTCCTCATTGAGCTAAACTAATCTTGTATCTTTGTCATGATCTCGATCCAAAAATTCAAATTTCCACCCAATCTCTGAAGGGGGTAGGGTACCAGCTTAATTCCTTCCACTGGGGCAATAGTCAGGCATCCAAAATATCAAGAATTTTTAATTTTTTTATCTAAGCAACATTTTTAATATGAAAAGTGTTAGTCTTTAAACCAACGTAACAGGTACCTCGCTTCAAAGAGGGGAAAAATGTAGACACTTAAAATTTTCTTGAATGGTATTTAGTGAAGCCACAATAGTGGTCTATAATTGAAGTGAGGAAGGAAAACTCATAGAAAACAAATGCATGGCAAAAAAATTGATTTTCTACACTTGAATTCAATATACTAACATTGTTTGGTCCTGAAATTCATCTTCTTTTTGCCAGTTTAATTAAATAAACCAGTTATTTAATTAAAAGCATCATTTCATCTATTAATCTAATTAATCTAATTAGTTTAATTCCTACACTCTCCCACACTAACATTTCATCTAGTTTAATTAAATAATACAAATTATATAATTTAAATCCCCCCTTATCTCCTCTCATTTAATTAATTAATCTAAATAATTTAATTAAATGTCATTTGCATCCCCTTTTCATTAAATAAACTAATTTTTTAATGAGAAGTATTTCCCTCAACTTGCACAATTAAAACTTAGTTTGAATTAGAAAATTACTAATTTTCCTTATCCATTCACTTGCACAGGGAATATTCCAAGGGAATATTCTTCTATTTGGCTTAAAAAAAATGAAATATTCTTTCCTAACAAACTTTCAAAGTTATTACAAAGTGTGCTTGTTTGAATCATCGTGAGCCCTTGATGCTTTCTTTGATCCATGCGATCTTTGATTCTCATCCATTGATGAGAATCATTGATCCATGTCTTCACCCTTGATTCCATCTTGACCATTGATTCTTCATTTGCTCTCTTATAAATACCTCACCATTTGGAGAGAAATGGATCCACTTTATTAGCTAGTAAATTTATGTTTCCCATTTGAATACCATCTTTATTCATACTTCCACTATAGCCAAAAATTTTCATCTTTTCATCCACCCATGGCATTGTTTTATCATATTTAGCTTACTTTTTAACAATGGAGTTTGGTTAAACGTTCATCTCATCGAAGGGGTTGGGAAAGGGTTTCCATTCCACATCAATGCGACACCACCCCCCCAATGGGATAAGGTTTGGAATTATAGATTAGGTTTCTTTTAAGCTTTCATGTTTATTTCATGTTTAGTTTAATGGTTTCTTATTTTTTGAAACTTTTGAACATCTCATTGGGATTGTATCTTAGAGGGTTAAATAATGCTTAAATTCATTAGGATATGGTGTATTTAACTAAACTATGATTAGAATCATAGTAAGAAGGATGAAAAAGGGCACCAATAAGAACAAAGGTAAATTACCTTTCAAGTGTTTTAGTTTTGGAGAAATATGTCACTATGCTTCAAGATGTCCAAATAGAGTTGTGAACAATAAGAATAAGGAAAACAAAGATAAGATGATCAAGAAAAGTTGTTATTTTAAAGAAGATGTCGGTTTTTATAATGATGAATCTAATTATAGAGATGTTGATGATAATGAATGCTTGTTCTTGGCTTTAGACGATGAATTTGTTTATGCTAACTCTAAAATTTTTGTGAAGGAAAGTGCTCCAGAGAAGAAGGATAAGATTGAAGGTACTTTGGTATCTTCTTTTCATGTTATACAAGATAAGAAATATTGGGTTATTGATAGTGGCTTCTCAAATCATATGACCAAACAAAAGAGTAAGTATGTTAAACTTGAAAAATATGATGGACTTGTTAAATTTGGAAATGATTCAGGTGCTAAGATTTGTGGAATAGGTTCAATCAGTTTTGATGGAAAGAATAATATTGATGATGCTTACTATGTCAAGGGCTTAATGAATAGCCTTTTGAGTGTTTGAAAAATGTGTGGCAAAGGGAACAATATTATGTTTTAGGATGATGGATGTTAGATCAAAAAAGGGCTTGGAACTATGATTAATATTGGAAAGAGGATATTTGGAAATATTTATCAGCTCAAGGGTGTTGATTGTCATTGTTTTATGACTCAAATTAATGATAGCTGGTTATGGCATAGGAGGATGTGTCACATTAATTTTGATAACTTGGTTAGAATTAGTTCAGTTCAAGCAATAAGAGATCTTCCAAAGATTACTAAGCCTATCAATGGTATTTATAAAGATTATCAATTTCGAAAATAAATAAGAAGTAGTTTCAAAGGAAAATAAAAAAAATTTCTACCAGTTTGTTGGAATTGGTGCATATAGACCATTGTTTCCCTACAAGAGTGAGAAGTCTTCAAGGACACAAGTATTTCATGTTTTTGATTGATGATTATTCTAGAAGGAAATGAGCTACTTGTCTTAAGGATAAATTTGAAGCTCTAGATATATTCAAAGCATTTAAAGCTATAATTGATAATTAAATGGATTTGAAGGTCAAATATTTGAGGTATGAAAGAGGTGGAGAGTTCACCTCCAATGAATTTAACATGTTTTGTGAGAATTATGAAATAAAGAGGAACTTGTTTGCCCCCAGGACTCCTCAGCAAAATGGAGTGGTTCAAAGGAAAAACATGACTGTTCAAGAAGCTTCTAGGAATATGACAAAATAAATTAACCTACTAGAAGTCTATTGGAGAAAAGTAATTTATACTAGTCTTTACATACTTAACAGAGTTCAGGAAAAAGCTAAAAATCCTTGAGTTGTGGTATGGATGGATCCCTATTGTCGAGTACATTAGAGTGTTTGGAAGCAAATGCTATATTAGAAGAGATGATGAAAACTTGAGAAATTTTGATGCAAGGTCTAATGAAGGTATCTTCCTTGGATATTCTACTAAAATAAAATATTATAGGTGTTACAAAAAAGGGCTAAGAAGGATTGTTGAAAGTACCAGTGTCAAAGTTGATGAAGACTTGCAAAATTCAGTTTTGATGGATGGATATGAGTCACATGAGCCTTCTTGTAGAGAAGAAGAAGAAGAAAAAAGATAAAGAAAAAGAACTATAGAATGAAGAGAAGAAGCTCCAAAAAATACCCCTAAGACCCCTAAGTATGTGCAGAGAAATCATTTTGAAGAATAGATCATTGAAGAGAAAAGTAAAGGTGTATTGAAAAGAAGAAGAGTTGTTGAGTGGGAGGTAAATTTGCATTTAATTTTTGAATTTGAACCAAAAAAAATGATTGAAGCATGCAATGATGAACTTTGGATGAAGGAAATGCAAGAATAGCTTATACAGATTGAGATAAATTAGACTTGGGGACTGGTGAAAAACAAGGCAAGTCTTGTGTGTAAGGGCTACTCACAAGTTGAAGGAATAGAATTTGAGGAGACATTTCCTCCAGTTGCTAGAATGGAAGAAATTAGGATGTTTTTGGCATTTGTAACAAATAAGGGCTTTAAAGTTTGATAGATGGATGTGAAGTCTACTTTCTTGAATGGAGAATTGGAAGAAGAAGTTTACATGGAACAAGCGAAAGGATTTCAGTTATCAGAAAAACCTAATATACTATATAGATTGAAGAAGGCATTATATGGATTTAAGCAAGTTCCTAGAGATTGGTATGGAAGGTTGGAAAAATATTTGATACAAGGATTCAAAAAGTGTACCACAAATAGTAATCCTTACTTCAAATTTGAGAAAGATAAAATCTTGATAGTGGTTGTGTATTTTGATGACATAATTTTGGAGGAAATAAAGATATATGTAAGATTTTTGCAGAGGAGATGCATAAAGAGTTTGAGATGTCTATGTTTAGGGAGATGAATTTCTTCTTTGGACTACAAATCAATCAAATAGATAAAGAAATATTCATTTCATAATAAAATTATGTTAAATAAATGTTGATGAAGTTTGGAATGGATGACTCCAAATTGGTAGATACTCCTATGGTTACTAGTTGCAAACTGAGTAAAGATGATGAATTCCCCAAGGTTGATCAGAGGAAGTATAGATCTATGATTGGTGGAATGATATACCTAATTGCTAATAGACCAAATATCATGCATGTAGTTTGTCTTGTGGCTAGATTTCAAGAAGATCCTAAGGAAACAAATACTGTAGTAGTGAAGAGGATATTTAGATATTTGAAGGGCACTCTAGATTATGGTTTGTGGTATCCTAATGATACTAATTTCACTTTGAGTGCTTATAGAGATACAGATTAGGCTGGTTGTGTTGGTGACAAGAAAAGTACAAGTGGTGGTGTATTATTTCTTGGATGTAGATTGATATCATGGCTAAATAAGAAACACAATTCAATTTCTTTATCAAATATAGAGGTTGAGTACATTTTAGCAGCATCTTGCTACACATAGCTGTTATGGATGAGACAAACATTGAAGGATATTAGAGTTGTGTATAATGAGAATATTTCTATATTTTGTGATAATACAAGTGAAATTAAAATTTCAAAGGATTCGGTGAGCAATAAGGACAAAGCATATATCAATTAGGTATCACTTTTTGAGAGAGAAGGTTGTGTAGAATGAAGTGAATCTTGAATATGTACCTACAAAGGATCAAATTGTTGACATATTCAATAAGGCTCTTTCTAAGGATACTTTTGAGTATCTCTAGGAGAAGTTGGGGGATATTGGGCCTCCTTTCTTGAAATAGATGCATATGGAAATGCATCAGTCCAATGGATCTATGGATTCATTCTTTGTTTGGACTAATGTTGGTGGATACCTCTTAGTAGGAGTAGGTGGTGACATTTTTGTAGTATAGAATATATGTTGTCATTGTGTAGATGTTTCTTATTTGATCATTTTGTACTCCTAACGGGGAGTATTCAAATCATTTGCAAGTATCTTGGTTAATATCAAATGGGGAGAACAATGCAAAACATTTTATTCTTTTCCATTGATTTCAAAGAGGGAGAAATAGTCATGTGAAAAAGTTTATCTATATAGGGGCAGAGTGAAGCATGTGAAAAAGGAACACATTTTTAGAAGCAGAGAGAGATAGTTGGAGAGAAAATCATGTAAGGGGAGGAGAGTAAAAAAATATTGTGTAAGTTGTCTAATATAAAAAGAAGTGAGTGGGTATGTTGTCTTTGCTGGTTTTTCACATCCTTTTTTGCTATGAATGAAAAAGGGGGGGATTTTTACAAGTATGAAGGTGTTATCATTTATGTCAACAAGATTGTGTTGTCATTGATGTCAAATGTGTACTGGTTGAAAGAGATTATTTATTTAATTAACTACATTATGTTGTCATTAGTTAAGTTAGTGGTGTTAACATATATTTCTTTCTTATTTTCTTCTTTATTTTCCTCTTCTTCCTCTCCTTCCTCTCTCGAGGGTTTTTTTGATGGTCTATCTTTATTTTCTTCCTCATTATTATCCTCATCATATTTACCATAATTTCTCTTTTCATCTTTGTTTCCTTCATCTTCATTCTTGTTTTCTCCATTATTTCCAATATTTTCATGGTGTTCTTTTGGATTATTATCGGTATCATTCTTTTGTTGATCCTCAATGTTCTTACTAGTTGTATCCTTTGTATCATTTAAAGGAGTAGACATCTTCAAAGAAGCATGTATATCACCAACCTCATCCAAAGCAGGATGGTCCTTAGCTTCTGTGACAATAGAAGGCTTTTTTGCTTGAGTTGTATGAGATGTAGAACTAGTTCACATCCCATAATTCTTTGCCATTTCCCTTAATATATCAAGATTCCCTTGTCTCAACCTTTCAGTACTATCTTTCTCTTTAGTCTTTAGAATAGTGACTATCTATTTGACCCTGAACAACTTCGAACATTCATTTAATAAGGTACAACATATTCCTCAAATAGGGATGATTTGTATGTGTTTAAGGCATCAAATTTGATTTTGTCATCAACAATTATAGTTTCATTCCTTCTTTGTGTTCAAAGATCTTCCCATACATTTCCATCCACCTTCTTCCTTATATTTTCTATATTCTCATTAAAAATAACCATATATTGAATGCAAGAATTTAAAATGGTTTCCTTATCTTCTTCATTAACTTCAAACAACTTAGCAGTAGCTAGTAAATCCTCAAATTCTATCATATTATTTACTAAGGCTTCAATCTTTAGAGGTGGACGATCACTTACCGAAGGAGAGCCAGGAATGTCCTCCATAGGTTTTTATGTGCCTTCTTCACCCTTCTTCTTATGTACATGAATTTTGAAGGGTATGTACAAGATCATGATTGACCAAAAACCGGCAATATGAGGGGTATGTGTAGGGTATGTGGCTAACAACCTTTTTTCTACCCAAAATTGATGAAATGAAAAGGGTTTTTAAAGGAGATTCTTAGATTTCCACCAATATAAATTATGGTTTACTTTGACTTTAATAAATAGTTATTATTCATTTTCTATTTTAATTATGACTAAAGTCTTGATTGATAGGTTGATTGAAAAACATCTATCACTTTCAAATGGTATGATACTTTTTGAATCCAAAACATGTGTCACATTTTATGCTTCGCATACTATAGGATTAAAAAAAAACTGAATTTCATGAAGTTTTTACAAAGTTAAGTTGGTCAAATATACGAGTTATTATATTTTTTAAAAGTTGTAATAAAAAAATCATAATTAATTATTTACTTGGAAAAAAATTACAAAAAAGTATGCATCACATTAGGAAATGACTCCTCTACTTATATCTAAAATATTATAAAAAAAATATCATTTTATTGTGGTCAGGGTGGTCAGGCTAACACCTACTTATTTTCTCCTTGAAATTTAAGTACTAGTTACTGCATTGAAATTTCAAATTTTTGCCAAATAGATTTAAAAAAAAAATAAACCTAGTAGTTTAGAAACTACATTCAATTCGCTACAGATTCTATTCTTACATATTTTTGAAATAATATAGATAACTTATTCAAAATTTTACGTCAAGTTGCCTAACTCTGATTTTTCTGAATTTTCTGCCACTTAAGGGTCTGTTTTTCCCATGATGATCCTATACGTGCCCTAAAAGAATTATTTCCTTCCTTTGTCTCTTCATCAGATGAGATGTCGACATTATCTATGGTTTCAGTTTCTTCATTTCTAGTGGAGGTACTACTTCTTCTATTCCTTTTCAAATGTTTCTCTTCTTGCAAGCCAAGATCAATTTCTTCCTATGTAGTATCACTTAAGTTCATTTTTCTATTTTCCTTTTGCTTTTTTCTTCTTCTAGGAGTGGCAGATGGTGCAACAGGGGGTACATTTCTCTTCTTAAAAGCTTTGGTGTTGGGTCTAGAGGATGTAGGTACATTAACTACTACAAGGGTATTATGCTCTACCTTCTTTCCTTTTACTACTTCTATTCTACCAGATGTTTTAGGTAATGCAAAGATAGTGATATAAGGTTCTCTTCCTAATCTTCTAGGCCTAGAGGGCACGTCAACTGATATGTTCCTCTTCTCTTCCACATGTTCCCTTAGCCTTTCAACATCATCCTTATAAATTGAATGCATTTCAAAGAATGCCTCAACTTTTTAATTCTCTTTTAGCCCTTTGAGGTGTTAAATTTTCTAAATGCACTTTGGTAGACTTCTCTTCATATGTACTATGAAGGGTTAGAGTGGTATCGTAGTGCTGCTTAACAACATTTCAATGAGGCCCTCAACTATTTGATCATTAATCTCATATCCTAGAGACTCAATCCATAAAGTTCTAGCTTCTACTACTTCTATAATGCACTCATCATTAGACACCAAAAAGGTTATCTCCTTTGTAGATTTCTTTACTAACCTCCTTGGAACTCTATCTCTTTCATACATACTAGTTTGAAAAACTATGAAGAATGTAGCCAAAGCATCATTATGTGCTTTGAAGTCTCCAAGGTTATGTAAATGTTCAAATATTTGTTGTGCCACCGGTCTGTTGTGATTCCATATAATGATTTTATTTCCAGGTAGCTCCCTTAGAATGTAAAATAGTAAATAGAATACCAATATATCAAACTTGAATGGATATTTATTTGTCTTATTTTGGTTCATTATCCATAAGTTGATGCTAGAGAAACTCACACAAATCATAGTATCTTCCATTTACCACCATATCATGTGTAACATAGATTGCAATTGTAGAAACTGAGTTTCCTTTGTTGACAAAGTATATTTTTTGACCAATCATGACTAGAACATATCTCATACCGAGGTTTGTAATGGTTTTGGTTTTTAGGGCTCTCCCATCATATGTGGCACCAATTAGTTTCATGAGCACATCATTCTTCATTGCTTTTAGCACTCGTACAGGTCTAGTGTCACAAAGACCAACTACAACTTTAATCACTTGGTAATTACTCCAACTATGCTTGTCCAAATGAATATTTCATGCATTCTATTAAGTGTCATCCTTACAAACTTCACATCCATTTCACTTCAAAAATCTAGGAACCCATTCCATACATCTAACCTTTTTTGTACAAGATTTTTATATTCTAACTTTACCAAGGAATCATTTCCAATTAACTCATCCCATATTTTTGTGAGTTCTTGATGATCAAATTCTTCTATTTTGATATGAATGTAGGTTTTGGTATACTTAGTGGGTAAGACACTACTTGGAATTTGTGCAAATGCACCCACCAGGTCCATTTCGTAAACCTTCAATGAAAATCTTCTGAATTTTGGTTGAGGTCTCTCAGAAGTCTCAACCAAAGTGGGGGTGGCAATTTTTCTCAATTTATTTGTATAATCTTATGAAAATTGCTTCTAATTCAAATCCATAGAGTACAAATAACTATAAATACCTTTCTTAAGCTTCAACAAAAATTAGGGTTTGATAACAATTGCTCTAAATCACCTCTGAATCACTTCAACTAACTCTATTTTCTTTCGAATGTGTAAAAGTGATTTAACTTGACTTTATTTTTCACTTTATTACTTACTGATTTGCCCTAATTTTTCATTTAATGCCTTCCATTCACAAAAAATATGATAAACACCTTATGAATGCACTGTAAACCCTAAAATGCTCTCCAAATCTCCATATTTGCATATTTTCTACCAGAATCTTTTTCAACATCTTCACAAAGATAATTAACATCACATATCTTCATTCCACTTCTTGACACCTTTTATATTATGGGTTTATTAGATTTCTCTATAAATAATCCCCCTAAATCTAACACTAGGTTTAGATTTAGAAGAAATATTTGCACCAAATGTAGGTACAAATTCATTTGATTGATCGTTATTCTCAAGTTCTTCCTTTTTCTTCCAAATCTTCTACATTTCCTTTTTGACTTTAGTAGGGTCCACTTTATTCACAAGTTTATTCCTTTGTTCTGGATTAGATTTCTTCCCATTCTTGCTTCTACAGAATCTTGAAATATGTCCTAGCTTGTTTTAGGTGTAAAACACAAAAAATTTCTAACTAGATTCATTTGTATTAAACCTTGATTTGCATTGGTTAGCTTTATGTCTAAATTCATAACAAGTGTAGCAATAACTTTGTAAGCATTGACTCATTCTACCAGTATTGAATCTATTCATCATTATCTAATTTCTGCACTAAGTAGCTCTATGCCCAACTTTCTTGCAAGAGAAACATTATCCAAAAAAGAATCCAACATTCTAATTCCCTATACCCAAATTTATTACATTAAAAACAAAAAACATTAAAATATGGGTACCTTTGACCATTAGGTTTTCTGACAAGAATCCTTTCGGTATAGGTTCTTTGATTCTTGATCTATCTACCATTGCCTTGGATCTTCCTCTAATTTTCAGTCTTGTTATGAGTTTGATTTTCCTTTAAACTTTGTCCTTCTTCAAGTCTAAAACCACCTTTATGCTTAGAAGGTTTCTAAATTGTAATCAACTCATCAAGCATTGTAGTAATTGCTTTGAATTTATCCTCATGAGCTCTTGCTTCCTCCAAGTCAAACCTTAGAGTTACCACTTCTTGTTCAATATTTGTACATTCATCATCCTTGCTTTGAATTTCAGCTTTTTGATAGTCCTCAATTCTTTTATTTTCTTCCACTTGTACCTTTAGTTTGGTAATTTCTTCATTTAGAATGCTGAGATTTCTAGATTTAATCTTTTTGTTATTTTTGAACTTCAACATTTCATATCAAATTGTATGATCCATCATCAAGATGCTAGATAGAGAGAAGAGTGATGATGGATCATGGAGTTTGATCTGAAAAGTTGATGTTCAAAAATAACATACAGTTTAAATCTAGAAATCTCAACATTCTAATACTATGAACTATGGAAACATAATGTTGATTGATTTATTCATTTTATTTCTTTAGCTAATCACTAACTTCTCTATGCTTTTCTTACAACTTCTTGATTTTATCTCTCAATTTTGTATGCATTCATTTGCTTCTTTTAAGTTCTCCCTTAGGTTTTCTTTCTCATTTTCAATTATATCTATATCTTCAAGAGAAACATGGAGTTATTTAGTTGTAGAGATCTCTTCCAGAGGAAAAAGACACTTTTTGGTAGCCATGTGTTAAAACATCAATATCTTCCTTAAGCTTTTAATTTTTTTCAAAGGAACCAGGCTCTGATACCAATTGTTGGACACCCAAAATACTAAGAGGGAGGTGAATTGGTATTTTAATAAACCATTTAGATATTAACCATTCAATAATTAAAACATATCTAACTACAATTGTAAACAAAGAGATGAAAGGAATCATAACATCACATGACACATAAACACTAGGATTTTTACATGGAAAACCCAAAATGGGAAAAACCACAATGAGGATTAGCTCACAATATGTTATAACCAGTCATAAGATATTATAGGGCACACTACTAGGACACACTATCCTTGAAAGGACCACAAGCTAAAATGATTAAAAAGAGTGTGGCTCACTGCTAAAAGGATGAACTAATGAACTACACCTTCAGTGTGCTAAGTTTAGTTTAAATTAAACTCTAGAGAACAAAATCTTGCATTGATTTGTAGGTTCACAATAACTACCTACAACTTTACACAATATCACATAGTCATGATTCACTACTTACACACATACACATTACGTGCTCTTTTTCAATACAAAAATGTTTCATATATATAGACTGTTACATCTGCATACATAAATTAGGTCAGCCTAATTGAGTGTATACATACTTAATTCAAAATAACGTTTTTGAGTCAAACCAAAACTTCTTTGGTGCTAAAAAAAAATTGCAAGGAATAAATTAGGTCATCTTGAACCTAAGAAACAACTCTTTAAACATCCATGAAGCATACACAACCTATCTAAGTTGACCAGAAGAAGACCCATAAAAAAAACTATAAGCCATTGAACTTCTATCATTTATATCTTTTAGCCTATTCAACCAAAATCATTGAAAAAATTTCCATATCTACAATTAATAGTAATGACTAAAATATTAAAACCACATAGGTCAATCTTCTAATGTGAACAATTTCATAGCAAATTATCATATTAGAGTGACAAGAACACTGTTTACTCGATGGACAAAAACCATCGCCAACCAATGTTGGCATCAATGACAAAACACTAGAGGGCATCTTCATTCTTCCAATAGGGAGAAGGAGAAACTTCTAGATTCTAGGTAGATAAAATAGTTCAAGATAGTTCAAGAGAACTAAAGGAAATTGATGACATACCAAATTTGTTTGCAAAGTAATTGTAGCCACCAATGCAAATATTATTGGTACCTCTAGACTTCAAGAGCATGATGCAAGAAATAGAAACCCCAAAGCTTAATGTAGAAATTAAATTCAAGCATATCTTAAAGAGAGATGTAAATGGGGTGCTCGAGGATAGTGCAAGTTGCTACACCTACAGGGGACAAACACAAAGATAAAATAATTGTCCAATATTATCAAATATTTACAATAAATATTTGGCATACGTCATGGGAGAATGATATAGAGGAGATAAGGAATAATATTGAGACAATTACTACCTTTTTAAAAATTATAAGAAAAAGAAGAAGGAATTCAAGGAGTTAATATCTCAATTTCAAAGCTTTCTCAAGAACTAGCTTAGCCTAGCCAATCACTAGCAAAATTTTCTCCCAATCTAGTACTAATGTATAATGAGCAAGTAGATCTCATTGAAGGCATGAAAACAAGGAAAATATTCTTGATGAATGGATTAGAGATATAGTTAATCAAGGGGAAGAGACAAAAAAGGAATCCATTAGGAAATATAAGGAGGCTAGAAAATGGGATAGGAAAGATAAGAAATTAAATAATAATTGCAAAGAACTCCTAGAAAAAAATAACTTAGAGTTGTGGAGGATGAAAATGATACAAAAACTGGAAAATCAACAACTATCACAAGAAAAGATGATGACAAATGAACATATCCCAAGATTGAAAATTGGAAACTTTAGTTAAAGTGGGAGAAAAAGATAGTACAAGAGTGCCAAAAAACCTTAGATGCACTCTCCACTTCAACTAAAAAGATGATAGGTAAAGACATGATGCTCATTGATTCCCTTACCCAAAAGCTAAGTGACAAAGATAGCTTGGGATAAGAAGATGCTAAAGTAAATACCTTCAAAGTGTTAGGGTTAGAAAGTGGATATGTAATAGTTAAATGCAGATTTGATCAATAAAACAGAGAAATAAAACATAAAAAATTATAGCAAAAACAAGATAACACAAAGAATTTAGCGTGGTTCACCCAATCTAGGCTACATCCACAAAATTGCAGCCATCCAATGATTTTATTATCTAGTGTGAAACATATTACAATCTTTCTAATAATCCACTACTATAACCCCCATCCAAACTGCTTATAACAAGCTTTTTTAGAAGCTTCCAGAATTACGGTGATTTTCCTTTTTTGGTGATGATGCGAAAAAAACATGATCAGTCACCACATACCAACAATCTCCCACTTGGAGACTGATCAATCTGCACACCAACACAATCTCCCACTTGAATATTGATCTTGGATGACACTGCTAGACTTACAACTCCCACTAGAAATAAACACCTTGGACCCTACTACTCTATTATACTTGAATTCAACCTTGAAGGCCAACCAAAGCTAAAGAGGAGCACAACTTCTCCCTTGTCATTGCCTTCAAAAACATATCTATTGGATTGGAATTTGTATGTATCTTTTCTAGCTTGGCCTATCCATCCTCCAACACTGACTGAATGAAATGATATCAAGGAAAAATTATTTGCAAGATGTATAGCACTCTGGCTATCTGTAAACAAGTAATTTTTAGCCTATTTTTTTCCAAACTCTTCCATGAAAAGTTGCAGCCATATCATCTCATTTTCTGCCTCTATTGTAGCAACATACTCTACCTCTGTAGTGGATAAAACAACCACCTTTTGCAACTAAGAAATCCAACTCACTATTGTTCCACCAACTGTAAATACATAGCTTGTGGTACTCTACCTGGTATCTATATCCCCTACCAAATGTGAGTCAACATAGCCTTTTAAATTAGTATGAGAGCCCCCAAAATATAAACATTTATTGGATGTACCTCTCAAATACCTGAGAATCCATTTTACCGTATTCCAATGCTCAACTCCAGGGATACTCATCTACCTACTAACAATTCCTAGAGCATGTGCAATATTTGGTCTCATGCATACCATGGCATACATTAAATTTCCTACAACTAAAGCATTTGGTACCTTGGAAATTTTTTCTTCCTCCTCTTATGTCTTTGGAAAAATATCCTTAGCCAATTTGACATGACTTGGCAAAGGTGTGCTAACAGCTTTTGCATTCCCCATATGAAATTTTTATAACACTTTTTCAACATAATCAACCTAAGATAGAAACATTTTTTTTGTTTTTCCTATCTCTTGTAATCTTGATACCAAGGATTTGCTTTGCTTCCCCCAAATACTTCATAGCAAATGAATTTGCTAACTATTGTTTTAACTCCCTTATGTGATCCATCTTAGACCCCGCTAAAAGCATGTCATCAATATATAAATATAAGATAATGTATCTATCATCATTTAACCTCTTAAAATAAATGCAATGGTTTGAATTAAATTGAAAATAGCCTTTCTCATCCATAAAAACTATCAAATTTAATATACCATTGTCAAGGTGCTTGCTTCAAGCCATATAGACTTTTCTTCAATCTACACACTAGTTTCTCCTTACCTTTCACCTCAAATCCTTATGGTTGTTCCATATATATTTCCTCTTCCAAATCACCATGGAGAAAGGCTATTTTAACATCAAGTTGTTCTAAATGAAAATATTCATTAGCCACAATACTTAAAATAGTATGAATAAAAGTCATTTTAACAACTGGAGAAAATATTTCATCAAAAATCAATGCCCTTTTTCTATGCAAATCACTTTACAACTAATCTAGATTTAAATATTTTATTACCTCCATCCTCCTCTTTTAGCCTATAAACCCATTTGTTTCCTAAATCCTTTTTAGCTATAGGAAACTTGCATAATTCCCAAGTCTGATTTTTCAACAAGGAGTCTATTTCTTCTTCCATTCCTTGCTCCAATTGAACCTTGGTATCCACTTGTATAGCTTCATCATAACATTTTGGTTCACCAGCATTAGTTAATAAAATAGAATACAAAGAGGGAGAAAATATTTTTGGAGGTCTACTTATCCTTGAAGATTGTCTAACATTCACTGGATTTTTTGTTTTATTGTTGTTGTTGTTGCAGAGCATGAGGAACCACTAGAACATTGTTTTTTGGCGTATCATCCAACACTACATAATCATTTTCTTTCTTATCATGCTACTGCAACTGATCTTTGTACAACACTTTCTCATTGAATATGACATCCCTTCTTCTCGCAATATTTTGATTTTCAAAATTCCAAAGCCTATAATCAAATTCATCAATGACATATCCAACAAATATACATTTCTTTGATTTTTCATCAAGCTTGGTTCTATTTTCAGAATCTACATGTGCAAATGCTTCACAACTGAAGGTCTTGAGAAAAGAATAATTCACCTTCTTACCTGTACATGCTTCCTCTAGAATACCACAACCTAAAGGATTATAGGGACCTCTATTGATTAAATAAATATCAATGTTTACAACCTCTTCCCACATGTTTAAAGGAAGCCCAACATGCAATCTCATAGTCTGTGCATGCTCCATTATTGTTCTGTTCATGTGCTCAGCCACTCCATTTTCCTATGGAGTCCTTGGAACCATTTTTTCCCTATGAATACCATTTGAGTAATAATAATCTTCAAACTTTTTTTTGCAATACTCACCACAAAATTATTAGATCCGAGATATTTTAACTTTTTACTTGTCTCATTCTCAACCAAGCTTCTCCATTTTTAAAAAGTTTCAAATACATTAGATTTCTTCCTAAGGAAATAAATTGATACCTTCCTATTTACATCATCAATGAATGTAACATAATATTGAGAGCCACCAAGAGAAGATACCTGAGCTAGTCCCCATACATATATACGCACAAGCTCCAATTTCTCATCTTTCTTTTACTTCCCATCCTTGAGAAAACTAACTCTCTTTTGTTTTCCATACACACAACTTTCATAAAAATCCATATTAACACATTTCAAACCTAGTAAAATATTCTTTAAATGAAGTATTTTCATACCTTTTGCACTCATATGCCCAAGTCTATTATGCCACAGTGTTGATTCAGAATCCATAGCAACTACCTAATTTTCTACCTGTTGAATTACAACAGTTGTTCCTGAACATTTATTTTTATCTGCAATAGCTAAAGTAGAAGGAATAGTATGACCTATACAAAGGTATAAGGTACCTACTCTCACACCTTTTTCTATCGCTAAGGAAACTTTTGTAGCCTTCCAATTTTGATCATTAAATGTAACAACACAACCTTTATCATCTAGTTGCTCTGCTGAAATTAAATTTATTTTTAACTTTGGAATATGCCTTACCTCATGTAGTAGCAAATGATTCCCATTCTACAACTTAATCTTGATTCTTCCCTTTCCAACAATATGATAGGGTTCATTATCTCCAAAATAAACTAGCCCAAAATCCCCTTGGACATAATCAAGAAAATAACTTATATGGGGCGTAGCATGAAATGAAGTGCCTAAATCTAAAACCCAAGAATCATCAGTATTATCAAGGGAAAGAATCAAAGCATCCTCATTATATTTTTTACATACCACATTTTCCTCTTTATTTCCTTCCTTTTTGTCTCCTTTATTTTTTTGAGACTAACAATCTTTCTTTAAATGACTTGGCTTACCATAGTACCAATAATATCTCTTGTCTCTAGATTGGGACCTTTTGTCCTTGATTTTCCTTGCGACTTCCCATGATTTCTAGAATTGTTTCCTCTCTCCTTTGTTCTACTCCTACTTTCTGCATTCAAAACATTGTCTGATGTGGATGTTCCACTTGAGATTTTCCTACAAATTTCCTTGCTTAAAATTAAACCAACAACATCATCAAATTTCAATGTATTTAAACTAGAAACATAATTGCTAACAACCATTACTAATCTATTATAACTTTCTGGCAAAGGACATAGAATCAAAAGATCCCTAACTTCTTCATCAAAGTTTACATTACATAAGTTAATTGGCTGGTAACAATATTAAACTCATTTAAATGATCAACAACTGACCAACCTTCTACCATTTTTATATTAAATAAACGCTTCATAAGAAATACTTTATTCAAAAAAAAAGGATTTTCATATAACTTCACTAGGGTTTCCATCAACTCTTGAGTTGTATTTTTTGTTGTAATATTGAATGCCACCAATTGTGCCAGGCATAAATGAATGGCTCCCAGTTCCATTCTGTCTAGAAGATTCCATTCCTCATAACTCATTGTTGTTGGTTTCTTGGTTATTCCTTCCAATGGCCTCCATAAATCCTTCTGATAGAGATAATCCTCCATCTACATCTTCCATAACTAATAGTTCTACCCATTGAATTTATCTACCTTCAATTTACCCTCATCTGTGATTCCTCCCACTTAACCATGAGACTCCCACTTAACCATGAGACTCCCACTCAACCGTGAGACCTTCCTGAAGAGGATAACTAAAAAAACCCACTCTAATACCACTTTTTAGGGTTAGAAAGAAGATATATAATAGTTAAATAGAGATTTGATCAATAAAATAGAGAAATAAAACACAAAAAAATATATAGTAGAAACAAGACAACATAGAGAATTTAATGTGGTTTACCCAATCTAGGCTAGATCCAAAAAACCATAGCCATCTAATGATTTTATTATCCTGTGTAAAACATATTACAATCTCACTAATAATTTGCTACTACAATCCCCATTCAAGCCACTTATAACAATATTTTTAGAAGCTTCTAGAATTAGGGTTTTATAAAGTTGGTATTTTTTCTTTTACGATGATTTTCCTTTTTTGGTGATGTTGTGAAAAAATGGGAAAAATAAATAAATCATTTAAGAGTGTACAATATAGCATGATCAATCACCACATACCAACAATCTCCCACTTGGAGACTGATCAAGCTCCACACCAACACATAAAGGTCTATTTACAATGGTAATAAATGATCTTGTATCTCATATGAATAAAGCATTGATGGATGATGCAGTCATTGATCAAGAGATTCATTTAAAAATATGATAGAGATATAAGGAATATGAATGATGAAGTGAAGAAGATAATAGAGACATATGCTCAGTAAAAGTTCAATTAGAAACTCTCATAGAATATTGCAAGGGAAGATTTTTTTTTGCTAGTGTTTAGTGAATATAGGTTTTAGAAGGGGAAGAATGATCTTATTGAAGAGTTATCTAATATTGAGTAAATAATATTCATTCTCAACTTTTGTGGAAGTATTAAATGATATTTGGATTTCATATCATGACTAAAGGACTATATGTAGATGGATCTTGATGTTGGAATGTGTACAACAATTTGCATAGATTTTGAGCCATAGCCGAACCTGTAAAATTTTGGGAGAATTTGGAGGAAAGTATGAAAAGAAGATGAATACATAACAATGGTTGATTGAATCTAAGTAGCAAAGAATAACTAGAGGATTTCTACTAAACTCTATTTAATTATGTGGACATTTTACCAATTTAGAAAGTATTTATAATTTTGGGGAGAGTAATGAAGAATCATTAATGATAAAGTTTTATGTCGGAGATTGAAACATTTTTTCTTTGCCACCTCTCACCAACAAACAATGTGGATAAAATATCTTTTTACCACATGTTATCCTTTGATTCCATTGATGTTGTTGTAATCACATGGATTTTTAATTGACCTAAACCTTGAATCTATAAAAGGTAATGGGTGATTTTATTTGAAAGTATAAAAAATTGTTGAACTTGTGGAACCTAAATTGGAAATTTTCTAAAAAAAATTCCACCTGATGTTTTTTGTTGACTTTTAGTGAAAAAATGCACTTTTTGTAGAGATTTATAAAGCTAACATCAATTAAAAGTTCATTCAAGATCATAAATACTATACGATGTTAAGTTATTGATTTTGTGAAATAATTAAACTATTGTGCTAGCTTTGGGTGCATTTCAAGCTATTTTTCTTATGAATGGTTCATTTCTTTAGAATTTTACACTATTATGTAAATAGTTGTGTAGAAAAATGGTGAAGTAATATAAGTTCTTACTTCAACTTACAATTATTTCAATTTTTATCTGTTCAATATTTGAAAATCATTTCTTATTAAGGCATTTCCTTACCTTGATATTTTCCATTTTTTATCATAGATTAATAAAGGATTGCACTCAATTGCTATAACTTGTAAAGTTCATTATGAAATACTCCTCATATCTAGTAATTATATGTCACAAGATGTAATTCCATTTGTCAAACAAAAAATAAAACGAAACCTAGGTGAACATAGTAGGTTAAGACTTGACATTCTTGATCCTTGGGATAGCTAATTAGTAATTGAATTAGTACTCTTTCAAGAAAGATAGGTTCTTTTGTTCAAATTTATTACTATTTGATGTGTTTCTAACATACCCATCAACATAAGTGGTTCTATAACAAGGGTTTTATTTGAGTTATTTGTGATTCTTGAAAGCTAGAGAATCAAAGAATAATCACTAGGTCAAGATCTAGTGATCTACAAGTTAAACTATTCAAGTAACCATAGGGTAAGCTAAAGATAGAGAGAAAATTAGTCAATGTTGCACCATGAAATCAAGCTCCTTTAAACCACCATTTTTCCCTATGATCTTATTTAATATAGAATCATCTATCTTATTTCCTCAATATCACAAGTTACTAAAAAATCCAAATAAGCTATGTCCAAAGTATCAATTCTATAAGGACATAGAAGATCATTTGAAAATCCTCAAGGATATTTTTTTAGAGAAATGATACAACATAAAGATGCAATGTGTAGGTTATTTCACTATACTCTTGGAGAATTCTATGAGTGGTATATTATTATATTACCATATAATTTTTTTACATCTTAGGAATAAATGGAAATATCTTTTCTCGCTAGATTTAAAATTGCTATAGATTTGACAACATTATATCATCAATTTTCTTAGATTAGGTTCAAGATGAAGGAAAATTCAAAACCACATTCAATGATAGATTCCAAAATGATTATTCTATATTGTAAGATCGTTATGCAATAAATGAACAAGTTATGATCTTATTATATTATGCAGCATTAGATCCAAAAACTCTAGTGTTCATCAAATAATAGTACATCCCATTACTAATTTTCTAGAAGCATATGCTAAAGTAGTAAGTGTGAAAAAAGAGATGAAGCAAGTAGGAAATGGACCACTCATAAACATAGGAAATATAGCCATGTAAAATCATATGCAAAGAATTAATTAAGCATTGGCTAATCATACACATTTTCTTAATCATCTTCCTACTTTACCTCAAGGATGTACATGGAGAATAACTTCCCATAGTAAGGGAATAATCAATATTTATTCATGTATCCAAGATTTGGTATTATAGAGATCCATCCAATTGAAAATTATTTATTTCTTTAGATAGTGAGGGTTGAAGATGAGAAAGAAGATACCAAAGAAATAATAGTTCAACACAAGAGATTACCTACACAGGTCACTCAATTAATAAATCAAAAATTCTACACACATATTAATAATAAAATCCAATGAAATATGGCATATAACATTCCTATACCTCCATGAGCATGGAATACTAGGCCAAATAATATAAGTATTACTTCTCCATTATATAAATGAAATCCTATTGATAATAAACAATAAGCTATTCCTCTCTTAACTATTAGATATTTCTCTCTTAACTATGGAGCTCTCTTCTGGAGGGGATGATGGCAGTGGAGGAAATTCAAATTTGGAAAAGGTGGCAAACTTTGATCCTAGAGTTGGCAGTAATGGCGATCAGTTTGTTGATGGAAAGGTGATGTCATGAAAGTTTATTGTTGATGATTTGTGGTGCGGGTGCCCTCCTCTTAATGATTCTCTTGGTGGTAAAGAAGCTTTGAAAGATCATACCCCCTTGTCCTTCTCAAAGTAGGGGAATCTCAATTCTGAAAAAGTTGTCTTAGGATAGTTTGGTGGTTTTGTGGGTGTGGGTTCCAAATCACTTGATTTCTTATCTAATAAGATAGGAGATGTTGGGACCTTCTTCGGGTTGGCTTCAAAATGGCCAAATCTCTTTGGCTTTAAATCGTAAGGTAAAATCACATCTTCCCCAGTGGCTTGTGTTTCTAATGTTGTTATGGGTGAGTTTGCTATCTGAGTTCTAGACTGCATTGTTGAGAAAATCATGTCTCATAGGGAAATGACTCTATTAGGAAATTTTATGGGACCTTGACCCCACATTGAGTTGGTTTGTAAGTTCTATTTCAATCATGGGCACCCAAAAGGTCAAGTTGATGTTGTTTCCATAGTGAAGGGGTTCTTTTCTTTTTCTTTTAATTGTGAGGATGATTTCATCTCTACCTTAATGGGTGGTCCTTGGTTCATTAGAAAATATTCTTTATTGCTAAAAAGGTGGGAAACAGGATTTAATCCCTCCTCATGCTCTTTTTTAGCTACCCCAGCTTGGGTAAGGCTTCCTACCCTTCCCATGGAATTTTGGGATGAAGAAGTGTTCAAAGGAATGGAAAGTACCTTTGGTTCCCTTCTTTCTATTGATTAAATGATTTCCTCTAAGAAAAGGCTGGTCTATGCCCATTTTTGTGTAAACGTTGAACAATCTACAGATCTTCCTTCAGTGGTCAAGATTAACTCCAAACTTGGGGTGTGGGAGCAGCCAATGGAGTTTGAATCCAATCCTTTCATATGATTTCATTGCAAAAAAATTGGTCATTGGGCTAAAAAATTCCCTTTGAAGGTCCCCAAGCCTATGGTCAAACAATAGAGAGAAAAGGAAATAGTGCCTATTCTTGAGGATTCTCCCAAGGATCCCGAGGATGTTCAAAAGGATCCTATTTCAAAGGTTTCTTCATATAATTCAGTTTAGCTTCATGTGGTAGTGGTGTCAGATAAAGTGGCTCATGAGGATGCTTGTGTCAACAAGGAGGTGGAGGTGTTAGAGGGGAATGATTAGATGGATGTCTCTATGGATAAGCTTCCTCTTATTCTAACTAAGGAGGTTGGGAGTTAAAAGAACCTATAGTAGAAGGAAGAGGTGGTGTCTAAGAAAGAGTAGGTTGTATCTGAGGTGTTGCATTCTCCTTTGGTTTCTAATGTCTTGGGAGAAACAATTTCTCCTAAGAAGGTTGTTGTTTCTATCCCTTTGGATTTGGGAGGGTCTTGGTGGAGAACACTAATTCAAAGGAGTCTGGTGAAAGGGAGAAATAGGAAGAAACAGTCTACCCCTCTGGGAGTATCTACTAGAAACCGTTAGAGGCCTTATTGTAGCTTGAAACCAAGAGGAAGAGGTCGAACTTCAACCCTTTCCTCCTAGGATAAGGAAAGTATACTGGAGATTACTAATGGTACCCAAAGGACTCTAGTGGAAATGTGCTCTAAGGGCACATCCCCTAAATGTCAATGAAGATTATATCATGGAATATGAGGGGATTGAACCAGTGTCATAAATAGGATCTCTTAGCTAATATTTTAACGAATCATAAACTTGATATAATTTTGATTCAAGAAACCAAAAAGGGTTTTGAGAAACTTAGCACAATTAAAAATAATTTGTTAAAAGATTCTGGGATGCATTGTGTTGAGGTTTTTGGAGCTTCTAGGGGTAGTTTCACCTTTTGGAATCCTAAGGCTATTAGGGAAGTGGCTTTGTTTGCTAATGGTAATCATGTGGAAAACTCTTTTACTAATATCAGTGATAAGTTCTCTTGGTCTCTCTCTAATATTTATGCCCCAAATTGCAAAAGGGCTAGAAAGTGACTTTGGGATATTCTCATCCAGTTTAAGGCTCTTCATCCCTCATTAAATTGGTTGGTGATGGGGTGTTTTAACACTCCACTTCATGATTTTGATAAAATGGGAGGTTCACAAGTGGTGGACAACAACAAATTTGATTTAATGTGACTACTTAATAATAATGTGCTCCTTGATATATATTTGGAAGGTGCCTCTTACACGTGGTCTAATCAGAGGTTTGGGAATTCTTTAATTCAGGTGAAGCTTGATCTTGCTCTCATATCTCTTAATTGGATTATTTTTTATTCCTATTCTCTTTGCTCTTACTAGGGTGGGTTCAGACCATTTCCTCTCTTTATGGATCTTTTGGGGAGGAAGAACCTTTTTCCTTTCAAATTTGAAAAAATGTGGACCTGTCATCCAGATTTGAAAAATAGGATTCTCTCTTGGTGGAATATCCAGGTTGATGGGTTTTTTATGTACAAGGTGGCTAAAAAACTTTATTTTGTTAAAACCAATGTGAGAAGATGGAATAATAAATTCTTTGGTCAATTTTTTGTGAAGGATAAGGTTAAGGAGGATTTCCATGTGATGTAGAGTGTTATCTAGATTCAAGGTGATGTTGGTGATCTTGTTCAAAGGGAGGATATTCTTCTATCAAAGTTGCATAACATTATGGCTTAGGAGGAGGAATATTGGAAGCAAAGGTCTTGTGTTATGTAGTTAAATAGTGGTGATAGGAACACTAAGTTTTTTATCCTAACTACCTTGAAACACTGGGCCTCCAATAACATCAATTCTATCAAGTTCAATAATATGGTGATGGATAAGGATGAGGATATTATGAATGTTGGCTCATCTTTATTTTCTAATATTTTGAAGGCTAATGCAGGCCTTGATTCATCCTACCAAGATGATCTTCTCCAAAATATCCCTAGTGTTATAACAATTGATCTCAATCGGCAGTTGGTTTGCATTCCTTCGGAGGAGGAGGTTTGAAATGTTGTCTTCTCTTTTGAAGGTAACAAAGCTCCTATCCCTGATGGTTTTCCTATGTTTTTCTTTTAGTATTTCTTGAATATTGTTGCCAGGGGTGTGGTGGATGCTTTGAAGGAATTATTTGGAAGTGGCATACTCCTTAAGGAACTTAATGCTTCTTTCATTGTTCTTGTGACTAAGAAGTCGTGGGCCCTTTATTTTTGAGGAATTCCACCCTATCAACTTATGTAATTCTATTTATAATATTTTTTCTAAGGTGTTCATGGTTAGGCTTCAAAATATTCTTCCTCACATTATCTCAATTCAACAAAATGGCTTCGTTCCTAGAAGGAAAATTTTAAATTTGGTTTTGACTATGCATGAGAATATTCACTCCCTTTTTATCAATAAAAGGGCTAGTTTTCTTTTGAGTTTGGATCTTATGAAAGCTTACGATTGTTTGGACTGGGGATTCTTAATTAATATCTTAATGGCCTTTGGTTTTGGAGAAAAGATGATTTTCCTAGTTTCGCAGCTTATATCTACTCCCAACTTTTCCATTCTAGTTAATGGTTTACCTTCTCAATTATTTGGTTTCTCTAGGGGTTTGCATAAGGGGGATACCTTATCCCCCTTCCTGTTTATCATTTTGGTGGAGTCTCTTGGAAGGATTATGCAAAGGGTTGTTAATTTTGGTCAGATGGCTAGTTTATCTCCTTCTTCTCAAAACTTGATTTGTTCACATCAATAGTTTGTTGATGATATGCTTATAATGGGGGAGTCTTCCATTAGAGAAGCTAAATTTGTGAAGAGTATTTTTAACTTGTATGAATTGGCCTCAGGTCAAAAGGTTAGTCTTCCTAAGATCATGATTTATCCTCAATACTCCTGTTGATAGGCAACAAAGGATAGCTCGTATTCTTCAGTGTTCTATTGTGAAGTTTCCTTCATCTTACTTAGGAATCCCTTTGTCCTCTAATTTTATGCCTAATTGCTTTTGGAGGGGTCTAGTGGACAAGTTCAATTCCAAAAATTTTGGTTGGAAGGGTTCTTTGTTGAGTCAAGTTGGGAAGATTCAATTGATTAAATCCACTTTCCAAAATCTCCCAGTTTACACTCTTAGTTTTTTTCAGATGCCCAGGAAATTTGTGGACAAGCTTGAAGGTATTCAAAAGAAATTTTTGTGGTCAAGGGTGGAAGAATTTATTGTTATCTGAGGGGTGTAGATTGGTTTAGTTCTCTCTTGGGTGATGGTTTTTCTCCTCCCTTTGGGTGCATTCTTTGGAATGCAATGGTGAAATCAAAATCTATCATCTCCAAAGGTTTGAGATGGCAATTGGGGAATGGGAGAAGAATTTTTTTTTGGGATGATTGGTTGCTTGGGAATGGCTCGCTCAAATATAAACCTTGGACTCTCCCATGGATGGACCTTTGTGTGTAGTATTTTGGCCGTGATTATATAAGTAATGGAGTTTGAAAGAATTTGCATGATTTTTCTCCTAGTTTAGAAGTCCTCTCTAAATCCTTCACTTCTGTTCACATTCCTTCCCTTGCCCTGATGTATAGGATTGTGTGGAGGTTCTCTTCTAATGATAAATTTTCAATTTCCTTGGCTTTTTCCTTGCAAGTTTCTTTTATTGGTCCTTCTCCCTTCTGGGCTTGCCTTTGGGATCCCAAGTTGATTCCTAAAATTAATATCTTCTTTTGGCTTCTCTACCAAGGTAAAGTGTTGACCACTGATAACCTTTTGAGAAGAGGATTTATGTATCCTAATTGTTGTATTTTATGTGAAGAAGAGGTGAATAATCCTTGTCATCTTTTGATTGGTTATAGGTTTGTGCATGAAATTTGGGCATTTGTTCTCTCTATGTAGGATCTTAGTTGGGTTTGCTTGGCTTCCCTCAGTGATTTAGTGCTGCAATGGAACACCCCCTCAAATAATCCTACTTTAATTTCTCTTTGGTAATTCATCCTTCCTCATTTGGCTTAGGGTATATGGTTGGAAAGAAACAATAGGATCTTCAAAGATTTGGCTCTCCTATTTGTCAAAAGGGCTCATAAAATTTGTGTGGCTATCAAAGAAAAATTCTTCTCTCATACCACTTTTTATGATGGTCCTAAGGTGGTGATTTCTCAGGGGGATAAGGATGTTGTTCATAAGTGGAATTTATCTTGTGACTTCAAGGTAAATTTTTGAGGGAGGGTGTGGTGTGGAAATCCCCTCTGGTTGGGTGGGTAAAATTGAACATTGATGGTGCTGCTAAAGGTAATCCAGATCCTGTTGGTTGTGAGGGAGTGTTAAGAGATTCTAATGGTAGGTTTATTTCCATGGTGGTGCTGCCTTTGGGAACCTACACAAACAACTTAGTGGAAGCAGCTATAGCCTATAATGTGTTGAAATTTTCACAATCTAAAGGATTTACAAATGTTTGGATTGAGAGTGATTCCCTCAATATCATTAATATCTTAAAAAAAATTCATATCCTTCATGGATGGTGGAGGTAATTATTAATTATGCCATCAATATTATAGAGTCCTTCGAACAATGCCTTATCTCTCATGTTTATAGAGAAGGAAATAGGTTGGATGGTTTATTTTCCAATTATGGGGTCAATGATGCTAACGTGTGGGGTGAAAATGATCTTCTACCCCAAGAAGCTCACTCGATTTTTCAACATGATGCTCAAAGGTGCTGAGATGTTTTCTCATTTTATGATGATAGGTTGTCACATGTTCCTTACATGGCAGCCTATTTTGAGGTATATTTTATTGAGAGGAAAGGTCAAGAGGTATGGTGCATTGGCTTGAATGACTAGGCCTTTTGCCACATTGTCAATTTCACATGGATTATGGGTAGTCAAGAATCATTTTCCTTCTTGAGGTTTCTTATTTTTTGGTGGAAGCTTTCTAAATTCATCTACCTTCTCTTCAAGTTCTTTCTACTGCTAGGGTTTTTTTATTTTGCTACCATGGGTGGGAGTGGAAAAGATTAGAGCCTAAATATTGCGGCACTATCAAAGAAAACAAGAGATTATGGGAAATATTGGAAGCAGGTGGAGTTACCCCACATATGGAGAGTCTACATGGGTACGATAAGAAGAAATCCCAAGACTTTCTAGAGGCATGGCACAATAGGGTGTTGGAATTTAGGGGAAATGAAGTTACTATCACCAAGGAATTAATTGCTAAAATTACTGGTATGCCAATAGATGGGATGAAGTTTCACAAAGACAACAACGAGTCTAGCCCGACTATGGATGTCTTCTTCAAACATAATGAGTGGAGGAAGTTGGAACTGGTGAAGTGTGGAGGTTATTTGTGCTCTTTTCTTATGCAAATTTGGAGAGATGTCATGAAGGAGATTATGAGGTACTTCACTTTGGATGGTCACTTTTCTATTCTTTCAGTGAACCATTTTGTTTTGTTGAACCATTTTAGGCATAAAAGAGAGTGTTCTTTCCATATTACTTCTTGGTTTCATTAGAAAATGGTATTAGGGATCACAGTCATAATCCTAAGAACCCTATACTCCATGAAGGGCTTATTATGTTGATAATTGACTATGTTAAGGCATTTATCCTCCTTTCTCAACCCTCAACTAGTAGAAAAAAAAATGAGTATATCACTGGTTCTGAGGATAATTTTGAGGATGAAGAATACTTCCTAGCTCAGAAGCTTCTTTGAAAGGTGATTCAAAGAATCTTGTTGGGTTTGAGGGTGAGAAGAAGAAAAATCCCCAATCTAATGCTCCATCCAAAGATAAGGAGTCTATTTATGGTGATGATGTTGAGATATTGAAGCCCTCCCAAAAATTGAAAGCTTTGAAGGGATCAAGATGCAATAAGAAAAAGGATATTGGAAATAAAGGAAAGAAGGATCAATCCCTAATCTCAATGGTTGATGGGTATGATATGGGTGCTAAGGGTGAGGTTGATTACCCTAGTTCTAATCTTGGAAAAAGTTCCAGTGGTGAGAAGCTGAAGGGACCAAAGAAGGAGAACCTAACCAAGGAGGCCATGATGAATAAAAGCCAGTAGGGGATTTCCCCTATTCTTAAAGTACAAAACAAGAAGGTACAATAGGTGATTAGTTCTTCAGGGAAATTAGAGAGGGAAGAGTAGCAAGGGCTTCCTTACTAGGTGTTGGATCAAATTATGGATAAAGGGGTTGAGGTTTCTACTAAGAAAGGGAAGGGGATGTTGAAGAATGCTTCTTCCAGTGAGGACTTTGAGGCAGATTATGCCATTGACAAAAATGGTTTTAATATTAGGAGGGAAATCATGTCAGATTATCTTGGCCTGGTGAAGAATCACTCTCTCTATTTAATCTCTTTAAGTGGGTCTTTCATGAAATGAATTCTACCAATGTTCGTGTTAGAGCGGCTTGCACTAATGTTGATGATGCTTCCTCTTCTAAGGGACTTATTATCCAAGCTTAGATTGATAAGGTTCAAGATGAATTCAAACAACTTTGTGATACTCTCAAGATGGTTGTGAAGGAAATGTTCAATATGAAGAATTCCTATGAGAAAGACTTTCCCTTTTTTGGAGGGAAAGTTATAGAAGGTTGTGGAGGTTAGAAAACATGGCATGTGCAATGTGGTGACATTTTTGTGCCTTTTGAATGAAAAGGCTAGGAAGTGGCTGGGGGATAGCCATGGAGCCAAAGACTTGGTGGTTGAAGATGGTGTGCAGCATAAAACTACTACTGAAATTGGTCCTTCAACCTGTACTCACAAAAATTCCAAGCTTAATGCTAAGAAGGGTGTTCCTATTTTTGAAGTGGTGGAAGTTATGAATGATAATCAAAAAATTATTGACAGTGATCTTGAAGTGACGAACATTCTAAAAAATCTTTAGTTTGCTTTTGTTTTTTGTGCCTTTTTGGCTGTATGTGTGTCCTCTTTTGGCTAATTTTTGGTTGCTTCTCTTGTTTTTGATTAGATGTTGATGTAGCATCTTATCTTGTAAAGGGTTTTGAGGTCCCTTCAAAACTTTCTTTTCCTATAATAAAAAAAAGAAGCTAAGATCAACTTGACTAAGTTAATGTTAAAAAATTGATGTAGGATCTATAACACTAGTGTGCTTGTAGAAATAGATTGTCCTCAAACTAGAACCACATAAAATATATTTCTATCTACTATGTTCAATGTTGGACTAACCAAATCAAACACATATCAAAGAAATGGATTGGTTATGATAGGATATGATTCTACTATGGTTCTAGAAAGATATGTTTGCTTATATCAAGAAAGGCTTAGTGCAATAAAAGTTACATTTTCATGTGAGGATGAGTCAACAATGATGTTGAAAGTTTATTTTTCAATATCAAGATGAGAATAACTTGAATATAAAGTTGGTGAAGTGTAATCTTTTTAACAATACTACAAAAGGGAATGGTTACAATTTGAGGAGTAAGATTAATAATAATAGTAAACCAAAGGGACCTTTGACCATGTATATTTCTCCCAACAATTTTACTACTCTAGATAATTTAAATCCAATAATAATTTAGAGCAACTCCAAAATCCATCCCATGTAATCATCTAACACTTTCAATCCTTTAAATCACATGGGGAAACTAAAAACTACAGATCCATATGGTTTACTGAGTTACTTGGCAGAAGAAATTAAAAGGTTAATATTAATCTATCATTAGCTAAAATATTAAAGAACGATTTAATTAAGAAGGGTTTTCTTAAATATTTGGAGGATGCTTCCCCTAAAGATACTTCAATTAATAAATAAATCTAATCAAGAGATTTCTTCCAAAAAAATAAGGATAAAAGTTTCACACATGTTTCAAATGCTCATTTTTATTTATACAAATGAAAATAAAAAAATTTGGTAAGAATTTAGATAATTTTCTAGTGGACTAAGGAGCCTCTACAAACATTATGTCATTGATAGTATATCAATCATTAGGACTGGATCCATTAATATCCCCAAATAATGTGACTCAATTAGACACAAATCAGGTGAGTGTAGTAGGGTAGTTAACAAATATTCATATACAATTATTATCCAACCCTAGGGTGCAACATTTCATAAACATTTACTAGATATTCCTACATGTATAAGATGTTATTCAACATAGATTGTTCCAAAACTCTAAATGGCACATGGCAACTAATTTATCTCACATGTTCTTACCTTGGAGAGGTATTTCTAACTAGATTAGGATAGAAAGAGAGCCTCACATGAAACATATGATAACTAAGTACAATAAAAAAATGAGCTCCTCTACATTGAAGTATAACTTGAAGTTTATAGTTGTAAGACCTAAGAAGTCCAAATAGAAGAAGTATTCATATGTCACTAGAACAATAATAAAATTTACTCCATGTACTAATATGTTGATATAATTAGATTATGATTCTTTTGATGTAGTAAGTAGTTTCTTAGACAATTTTCAAAAGCTTATGTCTAGAGAAGCTATGAAATGTAAAGAGAAAAAAATATCCTTGAAGAATGCACTCTTAGAAGGATGGTGTAGAATACATGATTCATCACATTTAGAAACAACATGTCTTATTGCTTATATTTCATGAACAAATGATAAATTCACTTGATTCTAGAAGATCTAGTAAGTGATAATGGTCAACAAGTAATTAGCATGAGTGAAAATATAGAAGCAGTTAATAAAGATGAATCGATTGATCAATTAGTTAGTTAGGAAAATGTTAAAGGATTAAATAAGAAATTAGTAGAAATTGAAAATTTTCTAGAAGATATTCCTAATGTAAATTAAGAATCAAGATCCTTTGAAAATAATGTAAGTCAATGGAATCCAAAGACTCCAAAACCTGGGTATGTGCAAGATCATCATGGAAAAAATAGGCCCTTAACTGGCGAAAAGTTCAAAAAAATCACAGTTAGGCAACTTGATGTAAAAATTTAAATAAGTTATCTATATTATTTCAAAAATATGTAACAATATAATTTGTAGAAAATTGGATGTAGTTTCTACACTACTAGTTTTTTTTTTTTTTTTTTTAAACCATTTGGTGAAAATTTCAAATTTCAATACAGTAGTACTTAAATTTTAGGTGAAAATAAGAAGTAGGTGTCTGTCTTACCATCCTAACCACAATAAAATGATAATTATTTTTTATAATATTTTAGATATAAGTAGAGGACTCATGTTCTGATGTGATGCATATTTTTTTGTAATTTTTTTCCAATTAAATAATTAATTATGAATTTTTTATTACAACTTTTAAAAACATAGAATGTGACGCATGTTTTGGATTCAAAAAATGTGATACCATTTGAAAGCTATAGATGTTTTTCATAAGCCTATCAATCAGGACTTTAGTCATAATTCAAATAGAAAAAGAATAATAATTATTTATTAAATTCAAATTAAAGCATAATTTATGTTGGTGAAAAGTAGAGAATTTCCTTTAAAAACCCTTTTTGTTTCATCAATTTTGGGTTAAAACAAAAATCGCTAGACACATACGCTACACATACCCATCATATTGCCACTTTTTGGCCCATCGTGATCCTACACATACCCTAATCGAGGATATAGATGGCACATGAATTTGCATGAGTGACTTTAATTACACTACTCAACTAAACAAGATGCAAGTAAAAAATACAGGTGTGAATAATCTAAAGAACATTGATCATGTGAAAATGGAAGGTCACCTCTAGAAATAGTAATCTAAGAGTGTCTCTATGGTAATTTCTCCATATCACAAAAAATGTATGGATAACTAACCAATGCATCCACCAATTACATAGGAACAAAAACTAGATACACAGATCACTCCAAAATGCAACTAAGGAAGCATTAGCACCAATAGTAGAAATCCCCCCCCATAAAGCTAACAAGAGAGATCCATGACATGTACAATGAAACTATATGTCACCAAGAAATGCATGAAGGGGAAAAATAACATCTAAAATGTTCACATGAAATCACCTACAATTGAGAAGGGGTGTGCAAACAAGGCACACACGCATGAGGAAAGAATCACAAGGATTTGATGCTCACATGGAAGGTACATTCATTTAAAAAAGTTGTGATGGGAATAAAATGCACTACACAAACCCCATGGAACTTTATATCATAGTGTGAGTATAAAAGGCACAATAGGATGGGTATGTGTAGGATCCTGATGGGCCAAAAAGTGGCGATTTGATGGGTATGCGTAGGGTATGTGGTTGACGACTTTTTTTACCCAAAATTGATGAAACAAAAAGGGTTTTTAAAGGATATTCTTAGCTTTCCGCCAATATAAATTATGCTTTACTTTGAATTTAATAAATAATTATTATTCATTTTCTATTTGAATTATGACTAAAGTCTTGATTGATAGGCTAATTGAAAAACATCTATAGCTTTCAAACAATATCACATTTTTTGAATTTGAAACATGTGTCACATTCTATGCTTTACATACTATAGGATTAAAAAGAAATTTGAATTTTATGATTTTTTGACCAAGTTAAGGTGGTCGAACATACGAGCTTTTATATTTTTAAAATTTATAATAAAAAAATCGTAATTAATTGTTTACTTGGAAAAAAATTACAAAAAATATGCATCACATCAGGACATGAGTCCTCTACTTATATTTAAAATCTTATAAAAAACATATTATCAGTTTATTGTGGTTAGGGTTGTTAGGCAGACACCTACTTCTTATTTTTTCCTTGAAATTTAAGTGCTACTACATTAAAATTTCAAATTTTCACCAAATATATATATTTTTTAAATAAACCTAATATTTTAGAAACTACATTCAATTTTCTATAGATTCTATTCTTACATATTTTTAAAATAATATAGATAACTTATTCAAATTTTTACGTCAAGTTGCCTAACTCTGATTTTTCTGAATTTTATCACCACTTAAGGGCCTATTTTTTTCATGATGATCCTACACATACCGAGATATGTGAAATTCCCATGCAAGTACAAAAGAAAGTAAAATAGTCATCCCGTGCAAACAAAAAGTTTCAAGGAGATAAAACATCTAATTAATTTACCAAACTATAAGAACAAAAGAAATGGAATAAAATGTACCTAGAGAAAAATCTAGAAAAAGTGCATGGGTTGTTGTGAAGAGCTTTGAAAGACCTTTCGAACACTACAAGAATCACAAAAAATGAAAAAATTGGTCAAAATTTATAAGCTGAAGAGTGGAAAAATAGCATATGACTTTGATAGGCTATATAATGCACTAGTAGCAAAAAATTTTGATGATACCTACACCACTAGAAATGACACCAAACCAACTTTTTGATGATATCTCATTTTCCCATTTTAGATACCATACACCCAAGTTATAGCCAAAATAAAAAATTATCATTTAGGGACAAAAGGGGCTTGGAGAGGACCCTTTCCTACAACCATACCACCAATATCATGCTAGCGTTAACATGACATCAATGGAGTATTTACATAACATTTTATCTACTAGCAAAAAAGTCTAGATTTTTGAAAAAAAAAGCTTGTCAAGAAAGGAAAAACATGCCGGTATGTTCCTTTCAAACACCTAAATATTTGAAATATACCTTCTACCGCATTATCACTATAAATTTTGAGGCTTATTGAAAAAAAAAAACCATTGGAAAATTTAAAAATAGTTGTTGGATTCAAAAGTCAATTTAAGAGCTAGGCAGCTTATAAGCCACTAGTGGTCTAATAGCAACAACCTCCCTAATCCACTATTTTCTTAAAATAGTGCTAGGATATTAAAATTGCCCTACTTTAAAAAAGTGTTGAGATTTCCTTTTTAATTTAAAAAAAAAAAAAAAAAAACCATATGGACTAGTTGTATAAGCCTCTCCAAAAAAAATTGCCTCAGAAGCTCTCGATGATGAAATTGGACAAATTTATAGTGAAACTTATTGGAAGTATGTGTGGTATGTGTTGTCATTGATGTTAATAGATCTATGGTGTTGGCACTAATATCAATAGGTCTATGAGAATTTTTTTGGAAGTTTATGTCATTGCATTGTTGCTTTGGTTAGTTGCATTATGTTGTCATTAGTAATATCACTAGTGTCAACCTCTAATGTTTCCTTGATAAGCATGTTCCTATGTTGCAGACGGTTTGGTTGTGTACCGTAGAAAAATGGATCTTTGACATTTTCATGGTCATTTAGGTCTTTTTCATGTGATGTTTGGCCTATTTTGCTTAGATTGAATGTTGTAATATAACTTATACATTCACATTAGGTCTTGAATATTCAAATTATTAAGACTTTACGATGTCTTGTGAAGGTGTTGTGAAGTTTTGTAACACATTTCTATACTTTTCTAGACTCTTCTTCTTATAATTCATCTAAATATTCCCTTTTTATCCCTTACCAAGTCTTATTTGCAAGTGTTGTAAAGTATTCTAACAAACTTTCACACTTTTCTAGGATTGTCACAAATAATTACACCTTTCTTATGGTTTATTTGGCCCCTTTAGGAACTTATAGGCCTTAATTAATTGTGTTTTTTAATATAAACCTGATAAAAAACATTAAAGACAACTTAATTCCCGACACTCCCCTTGCTTGCCTTGAGTAGGACTCATTCACAATGGGTGGTGAATGAGTCCCTCTTGGCACAAAATTCAAGATAAATTCAAATTTCTTTTGGGTTTTTATTCATTAAGACCTTAGGTCGGCTTGTGATGTATTTTCAAGAAATTATAGCATAAGAATGCATAAATAAGTGTTTTTCTATCCATTTCAACCCCCATTCATTCATGCATTAAATCCATCGTAGAATTCAAGTATTCTAGCATCTTTATTCATTCAATCAAGCAATTATCAAGCATCTCGGAGTAGCCATTGACATGTCTTTAGACTTTAACAAAAAGCGTTTAGTGAGTTTATGACACTTGCATGTTATTTTTTCATCATTCCTTTCTGATTTCATTTTATCAAGGGTTTGATTACCAAAGTGGGATTTGACTAAGGCAAATCCCTATACTCTAACCCTTAACCATTTTCCCCCTCTTTTCATATGTGTTTGCAAGTCTTGTAGGAATATTTTTCAAAGAGATAGGTGTTGAAAACTGGTTAACAAGTCATCAAATCTATTCAAGTCAACAAAGACCTAATTCAAGCTTGGAGACATCATTCAACCCATTTTTTGTAGTTTTAGTTTTGTCAATCCGACAAGAAAACAAATGGAAATTTGGACCCATAGAGTTGACTTCTGAATTTGCATATTTCTATTGGTAGACTAATTCACCATCAGTGATGAATGAGTCCCATTGCTAGGCTAGAAAAAGTGACTTCTCAGGATTTTAGTTCCTGGCATCCCGAAACCTGTTTTAACAAAATTTACCAGAACTTGGACTAATTCACCATCTGTGGTGAATGAGTCATAGTGGTCATCAAAAGTGATTTATGAAACATTCCAAGACTTTCCATCATCACCATTCTTCCTCCAGGTGCACTCCATCCAATTTCATTAAGTTTTGTTTTCATTTGTGCATGTTTGTAGTTCATTTCTACATATCACACCATGTTTTCAAACACTTCATATTTCTTAGGTTTTGCATAAATAATCAATCAATTTTATTAGTTTTTTTCACTTAGATCATTGAATTTAGGAATAATTTCATTATACTTGCATTATTTTGAGTGAACCACTCATATTTTGTGTAGGATCTATCTCTCTCCTTTAGGTGAAAAACCCTAATTGAGCAAGGGAGTCATAGCATCCTAAACCACAAAAATCTTTGATTCATTTTGGTGAACCTACATATTGAACATTATCTTTCTGATTTGTATCCACATTTACATCCTAGGACTCATTTCATTAGCTTTTGCATTTTTTTTGCATTCTAGGGTTTACAACATTGCATTGGTGAATATCTCATATAGATTTCATTTTTGCACTCCAAATTATTAAAAAATACTAAAATTATGCATTTGCATCCTAGTTTTGCATCAAAAGAGCATAAAAATCATTTTAAATTTTCTAAAACATGACAAAAAAACTCACCCCTAGACTCATTCACCACCTTGGGTGAATCAATCCAGTTGCACTTTCCACAATAATTTCTATCATTTTCACAGTATTTTCTGCATTTTTGTTCTATGTTACTACATTTTTGTTTTAGTTTATAGAAATTTTTTTTTTGCATTTTATTATTCCTAGTTTGCATTGCATTTGCATCCACCCCACCTTTTGTGGTATTTGTATGACTGTTTGGTGCTCTATTGATAATACTTTAGTGAGGAAAAGTGCTCAACTCATGGCTTCCTGCGATAGCACATTCATTATGGACCTTGGGTTATCCAAAGCTCCTACTCCTGGTATTGACAATGGTGCTTTAGGAATGGATACTACCACCAATACACCTTTTCTTTCCCCTATAAAGCATGTTGACACAAACATTAATTCCCTTCTACAAGAAAAAGCAGTTAGAATTCATGAGGACTTAGCACATCTCCAACATAACTTGTGTCTTGAAAACATTTCAACAACTACCATTCCCACTATAGACAACATCCATCAAATGCTTGAAAGTGATGAAGGATTAGATGTTATGAAACAAATTATTGAGATATGTCATAAACATGCTTCTTCCACCTCTAGCACATCTCAACTAGCAAACACTATGGTTAGTCAAGGAGGATCTCATATTCCTCCTCCTTTAACTGTAGAATCCATACCGACCTATACCACTCCTCAAGTTACAACAACCATATAACAAGTTAGTCAAGTGACTCCATCTTTCACTATTCCACTAGCATTTCTAGTTCTTTTGTGGCATTGAACGTTCCATCCTCCACCACCTTCACCCCTATTAGTGTCCCCTTCACATGTCCTGATGCTACCTACACTCTATTACCATTCTCTCTTCCACCTCATACCACTTACATTGACCCTTTCATAACACAACTCTTCCACATTGTTTCTTCCATGCAACAACAAATATCCACCATAAACTAATGCCAAAATGCACCACCCACATACTATGTCCATAGTAACCCATTATCTTTGGAAATATTAAGAACATTGATTCCAAAAGGAATTGAGAGGTGTAGGTTTGAGAAGCACAAAGGTAAAGCAAATCCTACTAATCATGTCAATGCCTATAGTGCCTTATATGCAGTGATTTTGTCCTTGATGACAAACTGTTAGCTAAACTGTTTCCTAGGACTTTAAAGGATACTGCCTCAGAGTGGTTTTCCTCTTTACCCAATCATTCAATTCAATCATTTAATGATATTTTTGATGCCTTTATAATTCACTTCCAACTCCATATGACTCCCAAAAATACAATGGCTGATTTAATGAGGTGTAAAAAAAATGTGGATGAAAAAATAACTAATTTCATTTCATGCTATCAGTCATTGTATGCTCAAATAGATGTCAAGGTTCTTAAATCACATCTCCAAAAGATGTTTATTGAAAATTTTCAAAATCACATTCAAGGTAAATTGACCACAATGAAATTTCCTTCTTTCATGCATTTATGCATAGCTCTTTGCGACTATGACAACTCGGTTACTAGTCGTGATGCAAAATCCACTTCTAGCGGAGCTAAGAAGTGTGAACAAAGCAACCAAAATAACTCACAAAACTTTAGAAAACCAAACAAAGGCTTCTTATAGTTCAATCCCCCTCCTCCACAACCAAATGATCAACCCATTAATACTCAAGTGGTAGTCACTAAAGAAGCCATACTCTTTACCTATGGGGACCTAAAGAGACAATTTACCCCTTTACTTGATACCCTCCATAAAACAATGAATCAACCGATACAACAATAGATGATTACTTTTCCTATAGTAAAACCACTTGATCCTACCAAGACTTTACACCCCACCTTTAAACCAAATGCTTATTGTAATTTTTATCACCAAAATGGACATGACATAGAACAATGTAAGCATCTCAAACACCTAGTACAGGACCTCATTGATTATGTTTATCTATCCATTTCAAATATTGACATTAAAGGCAATCTGTCTGTTTCCCCACCCAACCAAAATTTTCAAATTTTTACCAACCCAATTCCTAAACACAATGTTTCTTTTGTAAAATCCAATGAACCTTCAAACAATGATGTGATGAATGTCGATACAAATGATGAACAACATGATATTACTCCAAATGCTACACATGTTAATCCTATTGATGAAATGGTAGGAACAATAGATGTTATCCCTTGTAAGGTTCAAACTAAAAACTCTCTTGATATTACTTTTTCTTCTCACGATATACTTAAAAAACTTCTCGATGGTCCTCTCTGCATAGTTGGATGCATGTATGATAAGCCCACAAATAAGAGATTAATAGATCCTACCTATGGCGAGAACGTGATCATGGAAGAATTTTTGGTATTACATGATCTTTATCAAGATGATTATGACAAACCAATAGCATGTATTAAAACATATCATGGTTGCATGTGCCCTACGATCGGATCGATCATACTCCCATTATAGATAGGACCTAAAACATTGGATGTAACATTATCTATCATTCCACAGTCGGATCAGTTTTGTCTATGACTAGGTCATCCTTGGGTTCACTCAATCAAAGTTATCCACTTGACAATGAGATATTTACTATCCACCATAGTGGCTTTAATTCATTGTCTTCTAAAGGTATTTTTTCCTTGGAAGCCTTCTAGCCTAAACCTATGGAACCCATCACCCCTCGCAGAGACTTCTTTTTCATTACCTATGAAAAGTTCAAATCCAAATGAAGAGTCAAATTGTCTCTTTGCCACATGTCTCCATCAACTTCCGACACTCCTATCTTAGATGAGATGATGCTTCAACCTAACTTCAAACCTAAAAAAAATTACAACCTTCCAAGCAACCAATAATAAACACTTCACCCTCATCATCTAAATGCCCAAGAAATAATGAAACCAACCCCGTCATGCCTCCCTACATTAAATAAGTTTATAAAGTGAAATAGAAAGTGACTGACACACATCCTTTGGTTCCTTCTATTCCTTCCCCTCAAGAAGAAAATGAGCCTATCATGGATCATCCCACTCTTTCTCCTAAACAACTTCAAAATAGAATTAAAGGAAATCAAGGTGCTAGAGCACATAGGCATCATCATCATCTCCTTGCTCGTTAGTTACATGTAATATAAAACAAAGAAAATAAAAATCCACATTTGATGGAATAAATACCCGACCACCCTCCTCCTCCTGACCCATCGCAAAATAGTACAACACAACCATCACAACAAAATGATATGATACAACAATAACTCTCGATACACCCTTGATTGGAAATTGGCATTTGTCCTCCTATTGTGATCAACTTAGATGATGATAAGGAAACAAAAAAAATTGGCGATCAGATACATGATGAAATAAATACATTGATTTCCTCATCTATGTGCCTCACTAAGATATCTCCTATCTAGATGGATGAACCTAGTACTTCCCCTAGTTCGGCAGTTGTAATTGTCCCTTTGGATAGTCAACCACCCTCACAATACATTGAACATGATTGGGAGGAAAATGACTTGCTAGATGGTTGACTTGCATTTTTCCTACTAGCCTTTTACATTTCCTTTTTTCCTTTTCTTTTCTTTGGTCTAATTGCATGTACGTAATGTGTTCCCCGTAATGTGTGTTTAATGTTCTCTCTTTTTGTGCACTTCCTCTATCTATACCTTCATTCTTCTATCTATCATACATCACTTCCACTTTCTCACTTTTGTTTTGTGTTTTCTTTTTGGGGATAATGCAAAGCATTGAGATGCCCTATGTCTCTTCCATGTTGACCTAAAAGGTCCCTTTTTCTTTCACTTTTTCTTTTCTTGTGTTTTCCTTTTGGGGATGATGCAAGGCATTGAGACCAAAATGTCTCCTTCATGTTGACCTAAAATCTTTTTCTTTTCTTTTGCCTTTTCATTTTCCTTTGCTTGTGTTTTCTTTTTGGGGATGATGCAAAGTATTGAAACTGCAATGTCTCTTCCATGTTGACCCAAATCATATTTTATTTTATTTTTGTTTACACTCTATTTGTGTCATTCTTCCAGTTCTATATGTATTTGGGGAATGATGATTGTTCTGAGCTCTTTCATAAAAACATTGCAGCAACGAACATACTGATCCCAAATCCAAAGATCCCTTATGTGTTTGGTGTGTTCCTTTTTGGGGGAAACTCCTCTTTCTTTCATTCATTTTTTCCTTTGCATGATGCAACCTTACTTGAAAACGTATGACTTGGCATAAGGGCTTTCTAAGTTGGCTTGCATGTCTTGTTCCTTTTTAAATTTTCCTTCGCTACTTTAAAGTAATTGCTCACAAAACGGTGTGTAGCAATTCCTTTAAATTGGGGACATACATTGGCATTATTCATTTTTCATTTTTCTTGGTTCTTAGTGTAGCCTTCTTGTTCCATATGATGTGTTTGCCACTTTGTGGATGAGATTGGGTATGATGTTCTTAATAAGTGTGATCTTAGCATATTACACTCCTCTTAGTGGCTTTGTGTGACACACTGCATACCCTAAGTTGTGAATATTCTATTATTTGATTGGTTCTCTCTTGGAGACATTAGACACAATGTTCCCTAAGTAATAGACCTTGCATGAACTAAATAAGACTCCTTTGAACATCTTTTACATTTTACGTTTTTGCATTTTTCATTTTGCATTCATATGGCTATCGTGGATAACACAAATTGCATGCATGTCATGCCATCCTTCTTGTTCATGAGTTGTAAGCATACAGAGCTTTGCTTTTCTCATGAAGCACGAACTGATGTTTTCCTTTTTGGCACTTTATTAAAGTTATCAGGAGGTATAACTTTGATATAGTTGAGCAGGAAGCCCATTCTAAGGCATGACTTTCCCCATAGCCACCTATGTGTTTGTGAGTACATAATAGCTAAGTATATGTTTCTCATCTTTTGGGCCTTCTCACCCAGTGGACAACCATGAGTTCTATCACCCCAAAATGAGTATGAATATTTATTTTTCAGACAAACAACCTAGATCTGATCCACAACTAGCTAGACAAATGATCAAAGTTTGATCCGACTCTCCCTTTTCTTTTTCTCTTCCACATGTGTGCTCCTTTATTCTTATGTTTGGTTTTCCATGGGATCTTCATCCTCGAGTTTTGATCATCCCTCTTGATAATTTTTGTATCATCTTGCTAGCATAAGTGCATTTGGATCCCTCTCAATATGCATGACTACTTTAGTGTGAGTTTGAAGCAAGTTCATCCTCTCACTAAAGTGGGGGCTAAATGTACTATAGAAAAATGGATATTTGACATTTTCATGGTCATTTAGGTCATTTTCCTATGATACTTGGAAAATTTTTCTAAGATTTAATGTTGTAATGTAACTTATACATTCACATTAGGTCTTGAATATTCAAATTATTAATACTTTATGATATCTTGTGAAGGTGTTTTGAAGTGTTGTAACACATTTCTACACTTTTATAGACTAGTCTTATAATTTATCTAAATATTCCCTTTTTATCCTTTACCAAGTCTTATTTTGAAGTGTTGTAAAGTCTTGTAACAAACTTTCACAATTTTCTACACTTGTCACCACTAATTAAACCTTTCTTATGCTTTGTTTGGCCCCTTTATGCACTTGTAGGCCTTAATTAAGTGTTTTTATCAATATAAATCCAAAAAAAAACATTAAAGACAACTTAATTCCTGACACCCACTTGCTTGCCTTGAGTAGGACCCATTTTCCATGGGTGGCGAATGAGTCCCTCTTGGCACAAAATTCAAAATAAATTCAAATTTCTTTTGGGTTTTTATTCATTAAGACCTTACATCAACCTATGATGTATTTTTGGGAAATTGGGGCATAAGTGCGTATAAATAAGTGTTTTTCTATCCATTTCAACCCCCATTCATTCATGCATTCAATCAATCATAGAATTCAGGTATTCTAACATCCTTAATCATTCAATCAAGCAATTATAAAGCATCTTGGAGCAACCAATGACATATCTTCAGACTTTAACAAGGGTTTCGTGAGTTTATGACACTTGCATCTTATTTTTTCATCATTCCTTTCTAATTTTATTTCTTTATCAACCAAAGTGGGATTTGACCAAGGAAAATCCCTATACTCTAACCCTTAACCATTTTTCTCCTCTTTGCATGTGTTGTAGGTCTTGTAGGTGGATTTTTCAAAGAGATAGGTGTTGAAAAGTGGTCAAAAAGTCATCAAAGCTATTCAAGTCAACAAATACCTAATTCAAGCTTGGAGACATCATTCAACCCATTTTCTGCAGTTTCAATTTCATCAAAACGATAAGAAGACAAGTGCAGATCTGGACCCACATAGTTGACTTTTGAATTTTTAGGTTTTTGTACGTGGACTGATTCTCCATTAGTGGAGAATGAGTCCCACTACCAAGCTGGAAAAAGTGATTTTTGAGGATTTTAGTTCCCAACATCTTGAAACCTGTTTTAGTAGAATTTACCAGAGCTTGGACTGATTTGCCATCCATGGCGAGTGAGTCCCAGTGGTCATCAATAGTGATTTCTAAAAAATTACAGAACCTTCCAACATCAGAATTCTCCCTCGAGGTGCACTCCATTCAATTTCATTAAGTTTTATTTTCATTTGTGCATGTTTCTAGTTCATTTCTGCATATCACACTATGTTTTCAAAAACTTCATATTTCTTAGGTTTTGCATAAATAATCAATCAATTTTATCAGTTTGTTGCACTTATATCATTGCATTTAGGCATACTTTAATTGTACTTACATTAGTTTGAGTGAACCACTTAGATTTTGTGTAGGATGTATCTCTCTCCTTTAGGTGAAAAACCTTAATTGAGCAAGAGAGTCATAGCATCCTAAACCACAAGGATCTTTAGTTTAGGTTATGATGAGGAAGTATTGTATGTGATGAGAATGTTTTTATGGTGCTCAGTTTCCAAGTGCTTTCAAGAAAATTTAAAAAAAAGAAGAGAAAATAGTGTGGTTGTGTGGTGATTTGACATATAGAGTTGTGTTCTTTTTTGCTTTACAATTCTTCTATGTTGAAGATATGATTATGTGTTTCCAATAGGTTGATTAGAGGTTTTCAAAGGTGTTATTGTAGACACCAAAATCTAGTCTAAGCTTGCGACTTCAATATTCTTCATAATTCATATTTTCAAGGTCATGATTAAATAATGTCAATTATTTAATTAATTCTCATTTCCTTAATTCATATATTAATTAAATAATCTTAATTATTTAATTAATTCTCATTTTCTTTATTCTATCTAATTAATTAAATAAACATTTTTTATTTAATTATGTTACTAATTAACCTTATACTTCTTGTCAAATTAAATAAATTCTTATTTAAGTTACCCTTTATCATATGTGAAGTTCTATAAATAAATAAATAATTTATTTATTTAATTATTCATTTAACCCCTTCATCACTTAATTAAATAAATATTATTTATTTAATTATTCTTCAATAATCAAATCTTGAATTAAATAAATCATTTAATTCATAAAAAATTATTTGAACACATTCCTCTATATTTAGATAATTGTGTAAGTTGTCTAAGTATTCACTTTGACTCAAATCAAGATCTATTTAAATAAGTCAGATAATTCCTAATCTAATGTCTAAGTTGCTTTCATGAGTAATCTATATGTCGTATCATTTAGTCATCTAGTTCTAACCTGTTTGCATGTATGTGCATATTAATTAAATATTTCTATTTAACTAATTAAATCTTGTGCATGCATTCGAATAGAGAGTTTCTTTAATCCATCTTTATCTTTGTCATGCAAAGACTATTCTTCTATTTTTGAATACCAAACTCGAAGATTAAATCATTTATTTAATCTTTATTTCTATTTCTAGTTTTTAATACTCGTGTCACTACTAATAGTTATCATAATGCATGTTTAATATTTTGATATCAACTATTCATTGATCTTTCAATCCTAACTTGTCATTCAAATGATCAATTTTCTATAAATTGATCTGTCTTTCATCATTGAAATCTCTCCTAAAATCTTATGACTTTTGGAGCAATTATCTTAAATATTCAATGTTTCGTTATTATCACAATCCTTAGGCTATGCTTGCACATACTAAAAATATGAGGAAAAGTACACTACAGAAAATGAAATGGAGAAGGACAACAGAGGTTATCCATGGAGTTGCATTGATCTTTGGTGAGATTGTTTTATGTTTTAGCTTATTTCCTTTGGTCTTTGTGGTTTGACTTTAGATTACATTAGAGATTTGATTGCATTGAGTGTTTTCTTTTAACCTTTCATTGTATTTTCTAGATGTTAAATTTGGTGAACTGGACATGAAGACACTATCTTTGTGTATCTGTAGAATTTTATTCATTTTTTGTAATTTTGTACAGAACGACGCATCTGTTTGATGAAACAACACAATTGACATTCAAAGACGAAGTTACTTGACAAACCAATGCAACTAAAATACTGGACCACGGGTGATCCCACAATAGTGGTTTACAATTTTTGGCCAAATTGAACACTGAAATAATTTTTTGTAACTAAATCTTCACTTTTGGGCACCAACAGAAGCTAAACCGTGAGGAATTTGGAGATGATACAAACTAGAGTTTTGTAAAATTTTATCTATAGATTCTAAATATATATTTTTAAAAAATTTTGGAATCAGATTGCACTTCTTTTTCCATCTCCCTCGAAAACTAGTTTTTTTCAAAAAACAACATTTTAAAAAAGTGACGCTCACCGTATAATGCATAATTTTTTTTCCATGAAGGATAAAATTCTAATTCTTTCGAATTTAGATTCATAACTCTGATATTTAGTGCTTCCACTTGGTTAGATAGTTTTTTATTGAATACTTTTTCTTTAATCAAGTTTCAAATTTAAACCAATTATAATTCAGACATAGCGTGACAGTATAACATGTAACTTTTTTTGTATATATCTAAATTCAATTTTTTTTATTTGTTTGATCAAGGACTTCAATTTATGGTGCACTAATATTTTTTATTTTTTTTAATAATCTGCTATTTTTCCATGTGTAGAATAGAGAGCTTTATTTTTGGTGAAAATCCTACATTCACGAGAAATAAAAAATAAATATAATAATTAAATTAAATTTATTTAAAATTATACTTTTTGGGAAGCTTATAAGAAGGACTACATACTTACAAAAAATAAATTTTAAATGAATTCATTTAATCCCCCAAAAGGTAAATCAAAAGTGGTTTTTCATTAGCATTTTGATAGGTGTAAAGGAGACTCTGTTATAGGTATGGTTTAAAACTAGCAGGGTTCTATCCAAGGGGGTTTGATTTAAGGTAGATTGATAAAACCCTCTTCAATTGGAATTCTTTAAATGAAACATTTTAAGGCTTAAATCATTATATTTTCTAAAAATATGTGATTTCAACAAAAATTAGTTCCTCCCATAAATTGTAAACCAGCTTTGTGGGATCACCCCCATGTGATATCAAAAATGACGCAATTGACTTACTTGACTGCATCTAAGATTAGAAATTACACATCTAAAAAGTACTCATGCATCTATTTTTTTTTAGTAGCAACTAACTAGTGAAATCCCACGATGCATCTGACAGAGAAAATGACGCATTTGACTGGTAAAGTTTTAGTTTTATATTTTAAATTTACAACTTCTTTTGTGTTTTTATTTTTGCTAATCTTCTTTTTCCAGTGTCTTGAGGAGTTAATGAATTTTTTGTAGTTCGATACTCAAAGATCAAAATAAAAAATACTAATGAATCTTTCTCCAAAATGCATGTCAAAGACCATAATTTAATTTTTGAAACAAATTGTTTTCCAATGTAGCAAATCTTTCATTTGGATTAAAATTAACAAGTGTCTACTATGTTTGGTGCAAAAGCACAATTTTGTTGTTACCCTCATGATTTGATATATCAAAGTATCATCTCCCCTTGCACATTTGTACAATCCTAGGTGTAAGAGAACTAGTTACTAACTCTAGAACTTGGGTCTATCCTGGTGGGAAAAAGTACTCACCCTAGGATGACTTAGACCGGTAGCACCCTAAACCCGAGGGCCATCTAGTCGTTATATAAAAGTAGATTCTTAGAGAAAGCCAAATGAATCACGCATATGGTTCTAATGAGATGGATTCAAAAGGGGACTCTCGCTACATGGATCATCCCCTATGAATGGAATGCCTGAGTTAAACACCTTTGTTTGTAGTGTCCAAAATCCCTCTATTTACTAGTACAACAAGTTGGACCTGTGACATCATCTCACGTCTTTACAGTTCATGTGTAGAGATGAAAGTATTCAATGGGATGTTCATGGGTACTATAGCTTGGCTGCCTCGAATGATGTTAATGAGTCATGGAGGGGAGCTTGATGGGTCAAGCTACTAATCATCTTCCTTGAATAAGCATAGTTGGGAAACCAAGTGAGAACTTAGTAAATATTGTCCTACATAGCCTAGTATTTGCTTGTCTATTGTCAAATTTAACGTTCTTTGAGTCCAAATCAAACTAAAAACACATTTTCTTATGATTCTCTTTGTTTTCCAAAACTTGATCATGAAACATAGTCAATTTAATCTCACAATTCATTAGAAAAATGCAACTGTCAACAGAGTTGCAATTGTTCACCAAAGATTCACATTTTTTTTTGGAGTCACATCTATTCAACTTTGAGTCACATCCGTTCAACTTAGAGTCACATCTGTTAACCTGGAGTCACATATGCCATATTAGCTCGCATTTTCTTAGTCAAAAACTGCATCTAATTTAGAAGAATGCACTTGTGATATTCTGTGATGCATCTAAAAAGGTGAGCCACAACTACAGTCTGGAACGAAGCATTTGCCACTGTCATAAAACTACCAGTGCACAAAATTTAGAAAAACCGCATCTAATACAGTCTGAATCGTAATTTCCATCAGAGTCACATTTTGAGAAACTACACCACAACTGTCTAATACTAGATATTGAACTTTACCAGAAACTCATAATTTATTAATAGAAAAACACATCTATGAGACATAACTGCAACTGCTAAATTCTACAACGCATCTTCCTGAGTATTAAAAAATAGAATTCATAGTCACAGTCTAGTCAACACATTCATACCAGTCTTTGATTTTACTTTTCATAGTAGTCCTTGAACATAAACCTAAAATGATTTGCTCAATTTTGCATCCTTTACATATCATTTAGTCATTACCAGAGTAATCCTAATTCCCATTTTTAGTTTCATCTTAGAGTACATATTACCTTTAGATCAAACTTTTAGGAAAGTCACTTTTACAAACTTTAGAATAGGTCCACTTTCTACACTTTGGAAAAAACCATAGTCTTAACGAAATATGTCATTGAACCTAGCCCTGCCATCATATCTTTTATCCTATAGTGAGTCCTTCTAGCTCATCAGTCTAGTTAGGGAGCTCACCTTATCTTTCATCCTAGTCCTACATAGGTTCCTTGACATATCACAATTGACACCTTGGTTAGACTTTAGGTAGTTGGTAACCTCGTCTCAATTTCACAAAATTTATTACCTTAGAAGCTTTCTTAGACATTTCATATTCATATACTGTCATCCTAGACTAGCATCATATTAGACAAACCTTATACACACAGAAAATACCAAAAAAATAGTTGCATACATTCATCCTTTATATTCAAAAAATCCCAAAAACATAGCTTAGGTTGCATACCTTAGACCTCATATCACATACCTTAGTCATACTCAATCTTTCACCATAACCTCACCACCATGTTTGCAATTTACCTTAATATGCTTGCTAGTGAAGTTGAATACCAGTTACTCTATAATGGTCAATGCCAACAAGCCATAGACTTCAAAATATAATTTATCCAATTCAAATTCCAATCAATGTCAACTGATGGTCAACTACCCACATACCCTTCCTACCAACAATCCATAAGTCCTAGTCATTCATCCATCTTCCCTCACTATCAAGAGTCACATGACATAATCTTTTCGATTAATCCACTACAAAAATCTATTAGTCATACCTATCCTAACCTTGACAAGGGAAACCAACCTTCCACTAATCCCTTCCAAGCCTCCATGTCCTATCCTAGTCCTTCATCCATGAATCCCTTCCAAGCCTCCATGTCCTATCCTAGTCCTTCATCCACTAATCCCTTCCAAGCCTCCATGTCCTATCCTAGTCCTTCATCCACTAATCCATTCCAAGCCACTCCATTTCAATCTACATTTAGTCATGAAAATGCATCTAGCCATGGTATCCAAAGTCACATCCCATCTACTAAACTTGAGGATACATGTCAAATGGAAAGTACAAAGCATGACTTCATGGCTTCACCTTCATTTCAAGATCAAAGTAGTCTATCCCACGACCCTGTCTTTAAGTCTATCCAAGAATTCCTTCTAGATAATCATGGAATCCAAAATACACCTATCCTTGATCAAGATTATGTTCCCAACCATATCATTCAAGAAAAACCCATCTTTGATCAAGGCACTACTATTGAGAAAAAAAGTCCAAAATGATCCCCTCGACCTTTATGCCATTCATGATCAAACATTTGAAAATGAACCTATTCAAGTACAAAACTCATCCATTTCCCAAATTGAGACACTTTCCTCCTTTGGACACATAGATGATATTCCTCTAGAACAAGAGTCTCCTACTCTAGACATATTTGAAAATGATCAAGTTATAGCTGAGTTCATTAGACTCTAGGAAAATTACCATAAAGACAGTTTTGACATCGACTTTGAAGCACTAGTAGAATCATCTGAATCTGATATGTCACATAATCACACCAAACATATCCAACATGTCAATGAAGATAAGACATTCTATCAACTAGGATCATCCACTTTTATCAAATCAAGCTTTCTTGTAGAAGAGGAGATTCCAAGTAACAGTTTCCACAAACACAATGATAGGTTAGCATCTTGCTTCCAAAATAAAAAATACCCCATTGGAAAGAGAATATGTCAAAGCATGTAGTATCAAGGAAAAGGACTAGGCATACACGAGCAAGGAATTCTAGAACCAGTACAGTTTCAAGAAAATCCTAGACATCAAGGTCTTGGTTCTCATTCAGTCTACAAATCTAATGATGTTAATGGTATCTTCTCGATATTGGGGGAAAATTTATCTGATACAAACACCAAAATGGAGTCCATGAGTAGTTCTTACCATAAGGTTGTTGCCAACACTCCTTCCATCCATACCATAAATTTTCATTCCAACATGAATAAACCTTCCATTTGGAACCAACAAAAACAAAATTCTTACAACTTCAAAGTTCAAAATCAAATATCAAAGGCCATTGAATCAATCAAAAATCCAAGTGGACAAATAAATTTAAAATGGATCCCAAATAAAAAATGGATCAAGCAAAGAAAATAGCTCAAAAGTAAAAGTCAATAAAAATGTGGAGCCACAAGAAAAGAGGATTCCCACATATAATAAATGTCCACCTCCTTCAAAATGGTCATCATACAAGGCATATAAAAGTCGTGGTTTCAAAAATTATCTCAATTTGAAACCCAGTCTCCATCATCCATCACCCCAAGTTTGGCAAATGAAAATCCCTACATCTAAATTTCCAAACGCGTCTACCATCATCTGTCATAATCCTACATCTCGCCTAAAGTCTAAAAATCCTATGTCACAAATTTGTCGCATCTTGGCAGCAACTCTTTATTGTAAGGACTCCCGTGGCACTCTATCATAATGTGCATAGTTTTATAAGGCCAAGTCTAGTGTCAACAAGGATCACAATAACATCAATCAATCGTATGCAAGTGCTATGATCCTGACAAGTCAACTACTTCATCAAGGTCATTATTGGAATATCATGGCACCAATCTCTACATCAACACCAGAAATAGATTCAACACAATCAATGATCATCTAAAACATCAAGGCCATCCAAAAAATACAAAAATACAAAAAAAATGAAAAAAAAGGTTGTAACTTTGATGAAATCCTGGAAAACAGGCATCTTGGTGACACCAAAAAGAACAAAAAAATAAGTCAAGAGAAAAATTTTGTCCAATAGTGAAAACCATTCTTATGGCACTCTGGATAAGTACCATGATGAAAACCTAGCAAACAAGAATCATGTGTAAGAAATTATCTATGTGGACTATTACACTTGGGGGCAAGTTGTCTCATCTCCCATACCCTTCATATGACATTTCCATCTATCCATCTTAGCCCTACCAATCACATCCATTTTCCCACCTACTTTGATCTTGATAAGGACTAGGGTAGAAACATAAATAATTCTTTGGAAAAAATCTTGACATGTTTATCCTTTGGTCATACATTATCCATGAAATATCATGTCATAGCCTTCATAGCATTTTCCAAACCCATATCTTGAAGAAAATGAGTTATCCTTATATGACATACTCCTTGGAGACCATATGATATTTTTTCTAGCCAAAAATTCTCATGTCACTTATCTTTTACCCAAGAAACCTATCATCTATTCATACCTATCAAATGCCTTGGATTTTCCCTTGTCAATGGTCTAAGGATCTCCCATCATCCCATCTAATCCTAAAAATTCATTCCAACTGAAACAAGCCCAATCCATACAATCTTGCTATGCATCCTAGCACATCATTTAAAAAATTCCTTTGCTTTGTTTCTAGCCTTGCTGCAAACTTTGATCCTTTAGTCATATTATTGTCATCCTCACGTTGTTTTGGGATGTGTCCTTCCCACGTTAGACACCGTTGTCAGCATCCTCATCACCTATCAATTGGTTTTCAGCTTAACTAGGGGCAAGATCATGGTTGTCCTTGGATTCTTGTGCATGCTTGATTGCTTGCTTGTAGGAATGACATCCATGTACATAGTCCACATCCCTGTACATAGTCGAGATCTTTGTACATACTATTTATCCCTATACATATCACCTATCTTTCCCGTCCATCACTTGTACATACCATTCATAATAAGTGGTAGTCTTTCCCATAACTTGGAACGATTGACATTGAGTGTGTTTCATATCCTCCATTTTATCCTATTCATAATCAATTGGTCTTATACTTGACTATAGGAAAACACTTGACAAGTGTCATATTGGTTCTTACATAGGCTATGCTGAAGACACAAAACCATCGAAAAATCCAAAAATATTAGAGAATTTTAAAAAGACAAAAAAATAAAAACATGTCAAAAATTAAAAAATAGAGTCAAAGTCAGTCGCACTTGTCAGACTTTGTCCTTTGTTGAACTACGTTGCCTTTGTGATTGGATGTAGGTAAGGCCATCAATCGATGAGCCCCCGAGGCTGCATCAAGTCGGTCCTTTTAGGTTTGTCTATATAAAATCATGATTCAATCCATTGTCTATATGACAAGGTCATTGGTCATCTCAAACTACGAGGTCTCTGTGTGTATAATGTAGGCAAGGCCATCAATTGATGAGACCCCAAGGCTGCACTAGGTTAGTCCATTATGGTTTGTCACAGGGTGAAGCCACAATAGTGGTTTACAATTTGATGGAGGAAGGAAAACTGAGAAAAAATGGCCCCATGGCAAAAAGATTGGTTTTAGGGGTTTGAATGAACCTACAAGTTTGACTGAACCCATCAATCATGGGGCCACATTTCCCACCCAAAAAACAAAAGGGAAAATGCATATTGAGGGGGTTCGCTAGAACCCCCTGGTTCTAGCGAACCCCCCTTTTCCCTAATTTTTGACTTTGTTCACACAAAAAACCTAATTTTTTATGCTTTGACACTCAGGTTGAGGATGAAAATGGGGGAATCTTCACAAACCCAATTGGATTCAGGTAGTCCTCGAAATGAGCTATCCAATGAATATAATTTTAATATGTTTTGGTTTTATTACGTATTTGTTTTTTTAGTTTTATTAAACATAGGTTTTTTGTCGAAAATGAAGGTCTCTATTCTACACATGTGGAAAAATAGTAGATTATCAAAAAAAAAATTTGAAAAATATGAGTGCACCAAATATTGAAGTTCTTGATCCAACAAAAAAAATAATTGAATTTCGATATATACAAAAAAGGTTACACGTTATACGGTCGCGCTATGTCTGAATTGTCATTAGTTTGACTTCAAAACTTGATTAAAGAAAAAACATTCAATAAAAAACTATCTAACCAAGTTCAAGCACTAGATATCGGAGTTACAAATCTAAATTCAAAAGAATTAGAATTTTATCCTTCATGGGAAAAAGGTTATGTGTTATACGATGTGTGTCACTTTTTAAAAATGTTGTTTTTTGAAAAAAACCAGTTTTTGTGGGAGATGGAAAAAGAAGTGCAATTTGATTCCAAAAATTTTGAAAAAAAAAAATTTAGAATCTACAGACAAAATTGATGAGACTCTAGTTTGCATCATCTTCAAATTCCTCACGGTTTAGCCGCTATAGGTGTCCAAATGTGAAGATTTAGTTAAAAATAAAAATTCCAGTGTCCAGTTTGGCCAAAAATTGTAAACCACTATTATGGGATCACCCCACATGCACTATTACACACGTCTTCTACTTATAGTCAATATTGTCAGTCAAAGTCTAGTCAAACTATGAGGTCTCTGTGGGCATAACCTAGGCAAGGCCATCAATCGATGAGCCCCTGAGGCCACACTAGGTTAGTCCATTAGGGTTCATCACATGCACTACCACACATGTTTGTTATCTTCATACAAATCAAGCTTATTATAGTCAGTCTTGTTAATCAAAGTCTCATCGAACTATGAAGTCTCTATGTGTATAACTTAGGCAAGGCCATCAATCAATGAGCTCTTGAGGCCGCACTAGGTCAGCCCTTTAGGGTTCATCGTCACACACAGTCAATTTTTAGCACATCATATCAAGCCATGCATCAATCTGGTGAACAAGTCAATAATGTCTCTAAGTCAAATCAAACAAATTGACAAAGCACCAACTAAAATAGATAAACTAATGTCTAATACAGAATGTGTCCTTCCTAAAAACAAAAATCATCAAAACAATCTACCTGTGTCTTATTCAAGATGAATCCTTCATGAATACTAATATCAGCAAAACAATCTATGTCTTATACATGATGAGTCCTTCCTGAATACAGACACTATCAAACAATCAACATCGCCTTACACAAGTTATCACATCAATGGCATCAAACTCAATGTCTTATATGATACATGACTTTTTGAAACCAAACTTTGTCATGCCTTATATAGATAGTCATAGCATCAAAACCAGACTCAAATTCTTATCCAATATGTGTATCTCCTGAAACCAAGCTCAATCAATCAATAATCTTATCAATCAAAACAAATCAAACAAATAGATCAAATTTTGGAAAATATTTTACTAGCTTTTGACTTTATGGCTTATTTATCTTATCATTTCATTTGACTTTATCATGGGAATTATGTTACTAGGTTTCTCAATGATGTCCCGTGAAGGATTAGAGAAGCAAAAATGTATCACAATTCTAGTTTCTTTGACTATTGTCTATGGATTATCTTTTATTTTTTATTTGGAATCCTATTACTAGCTTTCTCAAGGATGTCCCATGAAGGATTTAGAGAAGCAACGATGTATCATAATTTTGTTTTCTTTAACTGTTGTCTATCAAATGTCTTTTAAATTTGATTTTAATTCATGTTACTAGTTTCCTCAAGGATGTCCCATGAAGGATTTAGAGGAGCAATGGCATCTCATGACCCGTCTTTTAATTTTTTTGCTATCTATGGTTTGTCTTAACAAAAAGACTGGGGCAACTTTTCCCTTAGTATGAGTTATGACAATCCTTGTCTGCGACTATCTATTATTAGCAAGTGGATGACCTTGTACACCTTGATCTATCTCATATCATGGTGTTTATCTCCATTTTCATTAGTCCCACCCAATGATGATAAAGTGCAACACCTTTTGTGGTATGGAAAAACATCAAATATTTCTAATACTAACATCCATCTCATTTCTTTTTATTCTTATTCATCTTTCTTTCCATACTAACATTTCTTCTTTTCTGCATCTTCAACACCCTTATCTATTTCCCCCTATTCTCTTGTCCTTCATCTTCTAGTCCTCTCATCAATTTAGATAACACACTCATGTTCTTTGAACTTGTCTGTCCTCTCGAGGGGGCATACCCTTACCTATTTCACACTGGAGCACGACTGGGGCATGTTATTTATTATTTTTTGACACAAACGTTGAAATGACATTATGTCAAAGAGGGGTAAATGTAGACACCAAAATATGGTCTAAGCCTGTGACTTCAATATTCTTCATAATTCATATTTTCAAGGTCATGATTAAATAATGTCAATTATTTAATTAATTCTAATTTCCTCAATTCATTTATTAATTAATTAATCTTAATTATTTAATTAATTATCATTTTCTTTATTCTATCTGATTAATTAAATAAACACTTTTTTATTTAATTATGTTACTAATTAACCTTATCCTTCTTGTCAAATTAAATAAATTCTTATTTAATTTACCCTTTATCACATGTCAACTATAATTAAATAAATTATTTATTTATTTAATTATTCATTTAACCCCTTCATCGCTTAATTAAATAAATCTTATTTAATTAATTAATCTTCAAATATCAAATCTCAAATTAAATAAATCATTTAATTCGTAAAAATCTATTTTAACGCATTCCTCTATATTTAGATAATTGTGTAAGTTATTTAAGTATTCACTCTGACTTGACTCGAGATCTATTTAAATCAGTTAGTTAAATCCTGATCTCATGTCTGAGTTGCTTTCATGAGTAATCTATTTGTCATATCATTCAGTCATCTAGTTCTAACTCGTTTGCGTGTACATGCATATTAATTAAATATTTTATTTAATTAATTAAATCTTGTGCATGCATTTGAACAAGGAGTTGCTTTAATCCACCTTTACCTTTTTCATGCAAAGACTATTCTTCTGTTTTCAAATACCAAACTCGAAGATTAAATCATTTATTTAATCTCTATTTCTATTTCTAGTTTTTATCACTCATGTCACTACTAATAGTCATCATAATGCATGTCTAATATTTTGATCTCAACTGGTCAATGCTCTTGCAATCCTAACTTGTCATTCGAATGATTAATTTTCTATAAATTGATCTATCTTTCATCATTTCAATCTCTCCTGAAATCTTGTGAGTTTTGCAGCAATTATCTTAAATCTTCGATGTTTTGTTATTATCAGAATCCTTAGGCTATGCTTGCACGTACTAAAAATTTGAGGGAAAGTACACTATAGAAAATGAAATAGAGAAGGACAACAAAGGTTATCCATGGAGTTGCATCGATCTTTGGTGAGATTGTTTTATGTTTTAGCTTATTTCCTTTGTTCTTTGTTGTTTGACTTTAGATTACATTAGACCTTTGATCGCATTGAGTGTTTTCTTTTAACCTTTGCATTTTTCCTAAAGTTACAGTTATATCTAAATTTTTATTCTAGATCATTATGCAAAGAAATTTGTGTTCACCAATATGTGAATGGTGTATTCAGTGTTGTCTATGAGAAATGGTTTTGCTCTACATTTCTCTATAAAATGGTTTCAAGTCTTACGGATCTTAAGGTGTTCTCATAGTGATCATATCTATCATTAGTTGAATTTTTTTGTGATTTGTTCTTCCACAAGTTGGTTTCTTGAGTTACAGTGTGTGGAAGGTTAACTGATTGTATAGGATAAGTATGTTCTGAAGGTGAAAGATGTTGTGAAGGAATTTGTTCAGTTTTGGGTTTTATAGAATATTCCAATTTTTTTTCAAGTGATATTTTTTTCCATGAGTTTGATTTGATCAGAGGAAGTGTGTACTTAAAATTTTAATGGTGTTTACATGGCTTAGGTCAACCTTGGGTGTTTTCACTAATTATAAATTTTCTTTGGTGATTGTGTCCAAGTGTGGTGTGGAATGTATGAGTGGATTTAGGTCTAAGTTAAGGTGTGTTGTGGTCCAACATCATTATTTTCCACCATGAGAATGCCTTGGTGCCAACCTAATTTAAATTTGCACGACTGGGGTGCATAACTGACCTTGGAGAATTTTTTCAAGGTTGAGGATGGTATAAATGATTGTTGAGATGATGGATGATCAATGAATGATGTGTGTGAGATGTTAGACATGATGTGAAGTGTGACCTTCAATGAGTTGGACTACTAGATGCAATGGGTTGAAGGTGTCTACTATATTCAGAAAGGCTACGAATGTACTAGTGATGTTGTGGTGGAAATCTCCTATTGCTTTGAGATGGATTTGTCATTGTAGCATTCTTCTTTATTATTTTCTATAATCTAAAATTAAGCCTTTGGCAGTGATCCCTTCTTTCTTTTAGGAAGTGATCCCTCCAATAATGCACCTATTGTATCTAATGTTGCAATACTTTATATTGTGATCTAATCCTTAGTGTTGTTTTCCCCTTCTTGGGGTTTCCACATAAATATAGTGTTCTCATGTGTTTTCATTACTATTTCTCATTTTTACATTCTACTAATGCATGGTAAGGGTTTAATGGTTGTTAAAGGCTTAAGAGACTAATGTAGATATTAATATTAATAAGGTTTTTGATGTTTTAATGTATAATTGATTCACCCCCCTCTCAATTATCTTATGCATTTAACAATTTGTATCAAATTAAGGTTCCTTAGAAGAAATCTTAACCACTTGAGGTAGATCTGGTATGGTATACAAGAGGGATGCTCCTCTATTTGATGGATTAGATTATGCATTCTAGAAAATCAGGATGGAAAAGTTCCTTGTCTCTCTTGGATTTGGATTTTGGAAGTCTGTTAAAACCGGATACACTATTCCTGCCAATGGTCTAAGAATTGATGATGCGGTTAAGGCCTATGAGAACAATGGTAAAGCAAGGTGTGCTCTTTTGAGTGATCATTATAATACTAAACTTATGAAGGAAATGAATCTTAAAACTGCTAATGAGATCTAGAAAAAGTTGGAAATAATTTATGAAGGAGATGATAATGTCAAACAATAAAAGATGCAAAACCTAAAGATCATATTTGAGAACATGAAAATATTAGAGGATGAAAACATCACAAGCTACATGCATAATGTGGATGAATTTTTCAACTCCACTAGAGGCCTTGGTGGGAATCTTGATGAAGATAAAGTGGTAAAGAAGGTACTAATAACTCTTCCTAAAACTTATAGTCATAAATTTTCTTCTATTGAGGAAGCACTAGATTTAAGAAAATATACTAGAGATTAGTTGTATTATACTTTATTTTCCTTTTAATTAATATATTTTGGTCTAAGTGATGAAAATAATGATACTTCTTTCAAGGTTGAAATATCAAAAAAGAATTAGGAATCAAATCATAATGATCTTTATGATGTAGAAGCAAACTTTGTAAGGAAAATGAAGAAGGGTACTAGAAAGTGTAGAGCTAATTTACCTTTCAAAAGTTTTGGTTATGGAAATATAGGTCATTATGCTTCAATATGTCCAATCAAAGCTTTAAATGATATAAATAAGGAGAACAAAGGTAAAACAATTAGAAGTTATTATGCTAAAGAAGATGCTAGTATATCTAATGATGAAGATGATGATGTTGCAAGCACAATAGATATGATGATAATTGTGTTAAGGGTCTATGGCTCTTTGGTGTTGGACAATTATGTAGAAAAGGATACAATATTATGTTTAAGGATGATGGATGTGAGATCAGAACAAACTTTGGAACTATGGCTTCTACTAGAGGAAGGATAGATGGAAATGTTTATTAGCTTAAAGGTGTTGATGGTCATGGATTTATGAATAAAATTAATGAAATTTGGATATGGAATAGGATAATTTGCCACATAAATTCCTATAGCCAAGTAAGTATTAGTTTAGTTCAAGTTGTGAGAGATCTACCAAAGATTACAAATCATATCAATGTTGCCTGCAAGGAATGTCGAATTGGAAATAAAGCTACAAGGAGTTTCAAAGTCAAAGAATAATTTACTACTATAATATTGGAGTTGGTGTTTATACATCTTTGTGAACCTACCATAATAATAAGTCTTGAATGTGATAAAACTATTTCATGTTATTAATTGATGATTATTCTAAAATGACATGGGTTACTTTTCTCAAATAAAAATTAGAAGCTCTAGACAATTTTAAGGTATAAAAATTTATGGTTGAGAATAAAATGTATAGGAAAATCCAATTCTTAAGGTCTAATAGAGGCTGAGAGTTTACCCCTAATGATTTTAACAATTTTTTTGAGAATCATGGAATAAATAGGTATTTATCAGCCCCTAGGACTCCTTAGTAGAATGGAGTAGTTGGAAGAAAGAATATGACTATTTAGGGAGTTGCAAGAACAATGATGAAAGAGAAAAACCTATTGGAAGACTACTGGAGAGAATCAATTCATATTGTAGTCCACATACTTACATAATAGAAGCAAGAGAAAATAATTCAAAGACTCCTTATGAGTTATGGTATGGAAGGATTCCTACTGCCAAATATTTCAAAGTATTTGGAAGAAAATGTTATATCATAATAAATGAAGAGAACTTAGGAAATTTTGATACAAGATCTAATGAATGTGTCTTCATTGGACATTCTACAAGAATTAAAGCTTACTGGAGTTACAACAAGAGGCTGAAGAGGATATTTGAGATTGAAATTATCAAATTGGATGAGGATATACATAAGAACTCAGTGATGATAGATGGATATTAATTAGATGAATCCTCTCTCAGGGAAAATGACAAAGATGAAGGTAAGAAAAAACAAGTTCAAATTGAAGAGGAAGAAGATTCAGAAAGTATCCCTAATACTCTCAAGTATGTGCTAAAGAATCACTCTATAGATTAGATCATTGGTGACAAAAGCAAAGGTGTGCTGACAAACAAGAAGTCTTCCATGATAGAAGAACATGTAAACCTATGTTTACTCTCTAAAATTGAACCTAAAACAATGATTGAACCATGCAAAGATGAATATTGAATCAATTCTATGGAGGAATAATTTATGCAAATTGAGAAGAATCAAACTTGGGAACTTGTGGGTACTTAGGAACAAACTAAATGAGAATGGAGAAGTGGTAAGAAACAAGGTGAGGATCGTGTGTAAATATTACTCACAAGTAGAAGGAATTGATTTTGAGGATACATTTTATTTGGTGGAAATAATGGAAGAGATAAGGATGTTTTTGGATTTTGTAGCACATGAGGATTTCAAATTTTATCAAATGGATGTGAAGTCTACATTGTTGAATCAAAATTTGGAAAAAGTGGTATACATTGTGTAGACACAGTAAAATGTCTTAAAAAATATCATACAATCAAATTAGGTATACTAACATCATTTCATCCTCAAACCTATCCTCTTTTTGCTTAATTGATTAAATTACCCTAGCTATTTAATTAATTTCATCATTGATATCTATTAGCCTAATTCATCAAATAGGGTTAATTCACCCCTTTCAAACTAACATTTCATCCCATTAAATTAATTAAATAAAACTATTTAATTTAATTCTTAAATGTCATTTCACCTTTCCCCCATTCATTAAATCATTAAATTTAATGAATATCACTTTATTCTTCTAATCCCCTAATTGTATGATTAAAACCTTGTTTAAATTAGCAATTATCTAATTAATCCAATTCCTCCCACTTGCAAAGGATATTCCTCCTTCGCACAATTTAATTTAGTTTTAATTAACTAAATATCCTTTTTCCTCCACCCATGACAATATTCTGTCTCCTCCAATCATTTAAGAAAGGGAATATTCTCACAATGCTTCATGTGCAAGATAGCTTGAAACCTCTTGTGCAAGTTAACTTTTAACCTCTTATATAGGTCAAAAGTGTGCTTGTTTGGAAGGAATGAGAACCCTTGATCAAATATCATCTTGCATTCTCACTCGTTGATGAGAATCCATGATCCATGCCTCCAATTTCCTCCATCCTTGACCATTGATTAGCTTTTTCAATCTCAACCCTCCATTTCTCATTTTCTCTCCTATAAATAGGTCACTATTTGGTGACAAATGGGTCCATCTTTCAATTTGAAAACTTGTGCTTTTGAAATCGCTCACACTCACACTCATTTTAACTCACATTTAGAATATCTTAGTTCTTTTTTTAGTTTCATAATAGCTTATCTTCCATTAATGGCTTCCATGCATCCATTTAGCTAAATAGATAATTAGGGTTTGACTATTTTAGCTTACTATCATTTGGATTACCTTAGCAATTGCATATCTACATATTTTAGCATAAAATCATGGTAGATTAACTCTTGCATCATGCTCAATTTAGCCTAAATCATGTTTTCATCCACATATCACAATGGTTCCATCAATTCTCTTCAATAGAATTGATTGAAACAAACTCATTGATCATGGGATTGGGAAAGGGTCATTGTTTCACATCAACACGACACTTATTCCAAAATAGTATAAGTTTTAAATGTATTAGAGTAGATATTTAAATTCTTTCGTAGTCTATAATGTTTAGTTTCAATAAATGTTTAGTTTAACTTTCATTTGAATTATGTTATTTAATATTGAGTATTAGTGGCATGAATATGCTTCAATTCTTCATGGATCAAGCATAATTATCCCATACTAATATCCTCAATCAAATTTTTGTGCTAGGAGGGATTTACTAACTTTTTTTGATGATTTTTTCCTAAAAAATCTATGAATTGCAACTTTCTAGGCTAGAGCAACGCTTTTGGAGGCTACAGTGATGCTATTTTTGACCAAAGTGATGCTATTACTCACCAAAGCAAACCTATTATTCACTAGAGCAACGCTTTTACAAAAGTGGCGCCATAATCGAGAAAAGCATCACGATTTGCAAAGGGTGTCACTATATTTCTATAGTGACACTATCATTTTATTTCTTTTATAGTCTATCTTAAAATGGTCATATTTTGGTGTGGACATTGGAAATGGATGTTTCACTTCCTTGTCCACACAAAAATGGAATGAGAGGAAGGGATTCAATTTCACAATGTTCACATTCAACAATACCTTAGAGATCTCAACCCAATGAAGGATGTGAGAGATATAACTATAAGATATCCTCAGATATAACTGAGAAAATAAAAAGGGGATCACAACCAAGTGTAAACTTGGAAAAAATGAAATGTTTGAAAACAAAATGTGATATGCGAACATATGCTAAATGACCTAGAAATGCAAGTGAAACAAAACAAAAAGTTATAAAACTAAAAATGTGCACCAAGAAACTTGTTGGGGATAGAATAGGGCTTAGAAATATTGAAGATGTTGATTTTTAAGCCTGGTCAGACTCATTCACCATTCTGGGTGAATTAGTCTTGATTCTAGAAAACTACACAAGAGCCTCTATTTTAGCCAAATGGGTATCGAAATCCATAAAAAAAAATTAGAAACACCTACAGTGGGAATCATTCGCCACTAATGGTGAATGAGTCTAGTTTGAGTTGTCTAGAAACTCAAAAGTGGAATTTGTAGCTCTCAGTTTTCTCTTTATGTTCTTCTAAGTGTTTGGATTCAAAACCCTAATTTTTGAGACTATGACTTTTTGTGAAGATTTTGACCTTTAAAGTAGGGAGATAACTCCAACAAGTTTGAAACCTATTCTCCAATCATCTCCAAGCCTTAAAAGTACCTATATCTACAATCACACAAAGAAAGAGAGAAAATGTTGATTACTAGAGAATGGGGGTTTGCCTTGGTCAAACCCTGTTTAGGTAATTAAACCAAATGATGAAATGAGATCTAATGAAGCATGAATATGAGATAATGAAATTACAACCTTTCCATGATGAATTATCTTGAAGTGTTACAACAATTGATGAATAATATGCCCTTGTATGCCTTAGAATTGATCTTGAAAGCTATCTTGATGACCTTGTGAAGACTTGAAATGCTTAACCCATGCTTGCTTGACTTGATAGCATGAATGTATGATGGATGTACAATAGATCAATTGAATGAGTATTAGAGATCTATTTTATATAGACAATCGACTCAATTGATCATTATTTTGATCCCCAAGGCTGGCATTCATCAAAATTCAAGTTAAGATTACAATTTTCCCACTCAATTTTGAAAAAGTCCCAAAAAGGGACTCATTCGCCACCCTGGGTGAATGGTTCCCTCCTAAGGGGACTCATTTTCCCAAGGTGGTGAATGAGTCCCACCTTGAGGTTTTTGAGGTGGGTCTTCAAGATTTTGGGGTTTTAAAGTTTTTTTGTCAGGATATTAGTCAAACTATGGCTCGAGATGCAAAAATAAGGGGCCTAGGGGCCTATTAATGATTATATAAAGGGTGATTAGTACTAGGGACACAAAGTTCCATGTGAAAGTGTGGTTAAATACACTCTACAACATTAAAATGTGGTCCACTTAGCCTAGAAAGGTACAAGATCCAATATGAATGTGTAAAACCCATTACAACACTAGATTTAGGCCAAGTTTAATTTACAAGACTTCTAGATTAATGTGAAAATATAATTAGATACATTTTACAACATTGAATTAAGGGAAATATAGGTCCATCAGACTTAAATTCTTAACAAAAGTCTAGAAAAGTGTGAAAGTGATTTATGACACTTTACAACACCTTTACAAGACATGTATTTTACTCAATTTAAAAGGGCCCAAAACCTAATGTGAATATCTTATCCACATTACAACATTAAATCAATGCAAAATTAAGCAAAAATCATAAGGAGGGCCCAAATGAGACAAAAAAGTAGAAGGGTTACTTTTACAGTGTCCACATTTAGCCCCCACTTTAGTAAGAGGGTGAATTTGCTTCAAAATCACACTAAAGTAGACATTCAAGAGGGGTCTAATAATACCAATGCAAACAAAAAAGGATGAAAAAGATCAAAGGAGGTGGCCAAGCCCCCAAGATCTGAGATCCCAAGTCAAACTAACATAAGCGCAAAAGGACACACACGAGGTGTATGATATTTATCAAAATGAGATACGCGATCATGCAGTGTCAAGCACTAAAAGAAATGAAAATGAGAAGAAATAAAAATGAGGTGAATCAATCTTCGACTGTTTTTCCAAGATGATGTGGATTAGATCTAGGCTATTTTTCCAAAAATGCATACTCACTCTAAGGCAATGGAACTTTTGGTTGTCCGCCAGGTGAGAAGTCCTAAGAGGTGAGAAACATGCACTCATGGTTGGTATGCACTCACACACACACAAGTGACTATGGGGAAATTCATGCCTTAGATTAGGCTTCCTGCAAAACCATACCAAAGTTATACCTCCTGATAACTTTAATAAGGCACCACACAAAAAAGACTTTTTGAGCTTCATGAGTCAAGAAAAACTTTTTATGCTTGAAGCTCATAAACAAACACAATGGCACTATAGACATGCTAGTTGTGTTATGCGAGGTGGCCATATAAAAAATTCAAATACAACATGCAAAGAATGTTCAAAGGAGTCTTGCTTAGTTCATGCGAGGTATTTAACTTAGGGAACATTGTTTCTAATGTCTCCAATAGAAGACCAATCAAAGAATATAAGATTCACAACTTAGAGGATCACAATATCACAACAGCAAATTAGCACTGCCTTTGGTACCAAATTTTAGTGTATTTTGAGCACATGAGTTGAACAATTTGGCTAGAGTTAAACTTGGCGCAAACAGGCATGGCCAGTTTAGCATTTTTTTTTGCGTTGACTTTTCCACCATTTTTGTTGTCAGAGTTAGTGTTAGTTTTAGTGCCAAAAAATCAAGTGCCTCTATTAGCGCCTAAAATAGTGTCGAGAAGTGACGACAGAAAGTGTGCCAAAATTGGTGCCCAATTTGGCTTCTGATTTTGCTTCCATCTATACTCCCATTTTTGCTTCTAGTTTTGCTTCCAATTTTGCATCTAGTGTTTCTTCTAGTTTTGCTTCTAGTTTTTCTTCTAGTTTTTCCTCCAAGTTTGCTTCCAATTTTGCTTCCGATTTTGCTTCTAGTTTTCCTTCTAGTTTTGCTTCCATGTTTGCTTCTATTTTTCTTCTAGTTTTTCTTCTAGTTTTGCTTCTGATTTTACTTCCAAGCTTGCTTCTGGTTTTGCTTCTAGTTTTGCTTCCGATTTTGCTTCCATTTTTCCTTCCAAATTTACTTCCAGTTTTGTTTCCAGTTTTTCTTCTGGTTTTGCTTCCAATTTTTCTTTCAATTTTTCTTTTGATTTTGCTTCCGATTTTGTTTCCAGTTTTGCTTCCAGATTTGCTTCCAATTTTTCTTTCGGCTTTGCTTCCAATTTTGCTTCCAATATTACTTCTAGTTTTCTTCTAGTTTGGCTTCCATTGTTGCTTCCTTTCTTGCTTCTAAAAATGCTTCTTGTTTTGCTTCCATTTATTAATTTAATATGTTTTATTTCAATTTAATTAGTTAAATATATCGTGCCTCTTAAATAACTCATATGATTATAGAGTAAGTAATTTAATTATTTAACTCATATGATTAAATAACAATATAATTATTGTAAAATGATCATCATTTATAATTAAAACAAGTGAATCAAATATCTATAATTTAATTGAATTTGACAACATCCATCCTAAGCAGTAAATTAAAATCATCATACTTAATAAATTTCCATCCAAAAATTATCAACCACTTTTAATATATATAAATTGACAAGTCAATACTAATAAGATCATCACAATATATAACTAAAACAAGTGAAAGTCAAATATGCCAGTACATCAAAAACATGTCAAAATGATACATGTCCAACAGTCGACATAAGTGAAAATGATACATGTACAAATGATATAAATAAAATTGATAAATTATGTAACTCAAATTGATACAAGTCAAGATAATACATGTCCAAATGATATAGTGAAAATGATACATGTCAATATGATACAACTCAAAAATATACTACAGTAGGCCGTGGAAATGATACATATGATAGTAATCATGAAAAGATTCATCATAATGATATATCAACAATTATCCATGATGTATTCTATATGATCATGAATGCCACTGGTTACTATCACCAACTGTCTCATCATCATCATCACCATGTTGATCATAATCATCATCGTCATCGTCATCATCATCATCATCATCATCATCATCATCATTTTCATCAGCCTTGATGTCTTCCATATCTACATCATCATCATCTTCTGGGTATGTACAGGATCATCATGGAAAAAAAAGCCCTTAAGTGGCCAAAATTTCAAAAAACTCAGAGTTAGGCAATTTCACGTAAAATTTTGAATAAGTTATCTATATTATTTCAAAAATATGTAAAAAATAGAATTTGTAGCAAATTGAATGTAGTTTCTAAACTACTAGGTTTGTTTAAAAAAAAGGAAATCTATTTGGTGAAAATTTCAAATTTCAATGTAGTAGTACTTAAATTTTAGGGAAAAAAAAGTAGGTGTTTGTCTGACCACCCTAAACACAATAAAATGATAATACTTTTTTATAAGATTTTAGATATAAATAAAGGACTCATAGGTGTTTGTCCTGATGTGATGCATATTTTTTGTAATTTTTTCCAAGTAAATAATTAATTATGAATTTTTTATTACAACTTTTAAAAAATATAAAAAACTTGTATGTCTAACCACCTTAACTTGGTCAAAACTTCATGAAATTCAATTTTTATTTTTTTAATCCTATATTATGTGAAGCATAAAATGTAACGCATGTTTTGGATTCAAAAAATGTGATACCATTTGAAAGCTATAGATGTTTTTCAATCAGCCTATCCATCAGGACTTTACTCGTAATTCAAATAGAAAATGAATAATAATTACTTATTAAATTCAAAGTAAAACATAATTTATATTGGTGGAAAGCTGTGAATCTCCTTTAAAAACCCTTTTCGTTTCATCAATTTTGGGTAAAAATAAAGTTGTCAGCAACATACCCATCATATTCCCACTTTTTGGCCCATCATTATCCCACACATACCCCTCTGCCATGTGATCTATATCAGAAGAACCAATATTTTGTGGATCTATATCATGTTGAGGATCAACTTGATCTTCTGGAAGACCTGTGTTCTGCAAAAAAAAAAACATTTAAAATGAAAAGTTATTGTTTATTTCATGCAATAATTTATTTTTCAGTTATATATCTAATATTATAACATATGAGATGAAACCATAATCATATTACATCAAATCAAAGCACATACCATAGTAAAATTTCAAAAAATTATAGCTAATACTGGTGAGTCAGGACAAACTTCAGCTTTCTAAAAACAAGCCAATTAGGTTGGCAGACTTGTGGATCAGGCCAGCATTTGGTGGAAGAGGAAGAAAGATGACTGGAACTTTGGAGGCCTGCCATAATGGATTTCAGTATTCAACAATGAGAGAAGAAGAGAGAGCTAATATCATGTATCAAAACATTAAGCATGCATTCTTCTAGCCAGCAGAGAAATAGATGATTACTTTGCTTCATTTTCATTTGCATAACCATATCACAGAGTGGAAACCAAGAAGATCAAGGATGTTAAGTTTTATGTGGAGGTAATGGATGTGGTCAAAAATTTAGGAGGGTAAAGAAGGTCAATGTATGATCCTGATGAAATTGAGGAAAAACAACAAGAGAGGGACTCTGAATTGATGTCATTCCTCAATCTTCACTTGATGGCATCAAGGAATGGCTGAACTCCATGGATATAAAGTATTATGAAAGTAGAACGAACTTGAACTGGCGGCCAATTTTGAAGAGTATTATTGATGATCTAGATAAATTTATTGAAGATGGTGGCTGGGAATTTTGAATATGGAAGCTAGTGATTCTAATTTTGATAATTCAGAAGAGTCAGATCAAGGATATGAACCCTTTGATGTAGAAGAGGAATCAGAATCAGATTTCATGTAGCCACCATCAAGAGTGTTACAACCCAACAAGATGGATGGAATTCTTATATAAGGATAATTTTCTATGTTATAGGTACCGACTTGAAGCCAAGAGAGGGACTCCAACTTTAATGCCAACTACAATGACAACATTGAAATTCCCTAGCAGTATTTATGTTAAGGAAATTTCCTTTAGATGCAAGGATTCAAAGCACATCAACCATGTGGTACAAATGATGAAATTTGAGAGACGATCTATAGCAATGAAAGAGTCTGAAAAGGAAGAGAGATCTACACTGGTGACTCAGGAGAAACTTTAGCTTTCAAAAACAAAGCCAATTAGGTTGGCAGACATGTGGATTAGGCCAACATTTGGTGGAAGAGGATGAAAGATGACTGTAACTCTGGAGGCCCACCATAAAGGATTTCATATTCAACCATGAGAGTAGAGGAGAGAGCTGATATCATGTATTAAAACATTAAGCATGCATTCTTCCAGCCAATTGAGAAGGAGATGATTACTTTCCTTCATTTTCATTCGCATAACCATATCATGGCATGGGAACCAAGAAGACCAAGGATGTCTAGTTTTATGTGGAGGTAATTGATGTGGTCCAAACTTTAGGAGGGGAGATCCTGATTTCTACCAAGAGGCACAAAGTCAAATGAATTAAGTTCACCTACATCTCTGCCAAAGTTTACTTCCAATTTTTCTGACTATTTTTCTTGACTGTCTAAGTTTACTTACAAATTTGAAATTTCTTTCTAGTCATTTTGATGAGGATATATTCAGCCAATGTGTAATCACCTTTTTCTTGTATCACAACCATAGTAATGAGACTCAGACTCACCTCAAACCCAGCTAGGGTGACTCAACTCTGGGACTCAGGGACTCGGCACAAACTCAACAAAATGAAAAAACCCTAGAAATTTAAATATTTTTAAGGATTTAAAACTTGTTTCATGCACCATTTATTAAACAAACCTTAAATACACAATAATATCATTAAATAGAAGAAAATTTGATCACATACACAAGTATACATTGATCACTTAAGTATAAACACAAATTTTAGCTAAAGGAAATACACATACACAAGTATACTACTATTATGCCCTTAATAAATTTTTACTTGGTTGCAATGTCATTTGAGTAGTCTTAGTCTTATGCTCCAAATTGATTAAAGAAGTGTGGAAGTGTTAAGCTCCAAATTTCCAATACTAAGTATATCTATAACTATAGATTGTCTCTATCACATTCACAATAGAAAGGAACTTGTTGGAAGTAGTATGCTCTAAATTGCCAATACTTAGTGAATCTAGATCCATAGTTAGTAATGTCCAAACAAAACTTGTCCCAACAGCCATAGGGAAATGGGAAAAGTTAATGGGTAATAATCAATGGGCTATGCAGGAGGTTGTCATACTATCAGCCAATTAGCTAAGCCTTAATCAACTGACTGTATGACAACCTCCTGCATAGCCCATTGATTGTTACCCATTAACTTTTCCCATTTCCCTATGGCTCCTAGGACAAGTTTTGTTAGGACATTACTAACTATAGATCTAGATTCACTAAGTATTCGAAATTTAGAGCATACTACTTCCAACAAGTTCCTTTCCATTTTGACACACTATTAATGTGATAGAGAAAATTTATAGATATAAATATTAAACAATGTACATCTTGCAATAAGCCAATAACACAAAAAATTAACATTCAAACTTTAAACTTTATAATTAAATTATTAAACTAAAAAACTGTGTTAGCTTTTAGTTAGCTTTTTTTGATAGCTCTACTAGATGTTGAGGACATTCCATTTATCTTTTGAATGTTAAGAAGTCAGAGTTTCAAGGATTTGTCAAGTGAATAAGAGAGCTATAGGAGAAGCCTTATCTAAAATATTTTGAACTAGAGTTTGATATACCATTTAGAGAGCTTGGTTTTCATGGATATAAAGTATTATGAAAGTAGAATGAGCTTGAACTGGCGGCCAATTTTGAAGAGTATTACTAATGATCTAGATAAATTTATTGAAGATGGTGGTTGGGAATTTTTGAATATGGAAGCTATTGATTATGATTCTGATAATTCAGAAGAGTCATATCAAGGATACAAACCCTCTGATGTAGAAGAGGAATCAAAATCAAATGAGGAAGGTTCAAAAGATGAATCTCTTGTGGAGTTAGAGGAGGACGAAGAAGAAGAAGAATATTTTAAAGAGGGGGAAGGTAAAACATGGGATGAATTAGAAGCCAAAGCTAGAAATGCAATCATTTACTTTTTCCAAGGAAATAAAAAAATATATCATTTAACCTATTAAATATACTTACAAATTATTGAAGGAATGTTTTTCAAAATTATTGAAGAATTATCTCTTTTTTCTGGTGTTGGACGTACATTAGACATTAATGTTGATGGTCGGCGATTTTCTATGTAATGAATTTTTTTCTTTCATTTCCTTCGATGCTTCTTGGTTTGTGAGAGTAAGGAGAGTGTTAGGATGGTGGTGTGAAGTAGTCTAGTGGCTAATGTACCAAATAAGAAATGGAGGCCAACTTAACTCTGAAAGTGAGGAGGAAATTGGATCCTTTTGATGGAAAAGTGATGATGAAGAGACTACATGGCTTGTTCCTCTGCAACGATGTGAAGGTGGCACAATCTAAGAAAATCATTCTGGGTAATGGATTCAAAAATTTTAAGCACAGATATCATACTAATATGGATGTATACTCTCTAATCATGGTATGGGGACTAGACTTAGGAGAGTCAGTGGAGGTTGTAAGGAAAGTGATGAAAGCATTGGTGCATAGGGATTTCTTAGTAAACATGGATTGTATCCTAGAAAGGGTTATATAAGGAAAAGGCTTTGTGAGAAAAGGCATGGAAGGTGTGGAACTAGAAGTAGTAGAGATAAATTTCCCTTTCATTAGGTGGCCAAAAGGAAGAACCAAAGTCATGTGGAGAGAGGGTGAAAAATAGGGGTGGCAACATTTGAAATTGTGCATCGAATTAATGGAAACTAAGGAGATAATAGCGGGACTCAAAGCCATCACCAGAGAGGAGTTGTGTGAGAAGAAGGGTTTGCATCTAAGAAAGAAGGTGAAGTCGCTCACAAAAATGTGCCCATTCAATCTAGGCAGAGCTTCTAGAACTTTCGCGTAAACTAGTTTACTGTGCTTAAGCTAGATGTTGATGTATAAACTTAAGGGGTTAAGCCCTGTTTTTGGTTTTGCTACTATAAATAGCTGGTGTTTGGTTAGTAGTTAGTTGGATAGTTTTCAGGTAGTTATGGTAGGTCTTTTTGATTTGTAGGTTTTTAATTCTATTTTAATAGAAATGATTTGATGGTGCTGGAAGAACTTTTTATTTGGAGCTTTGTATATTTTGATTTATCTTAAATAAAATAAAAATATTATCATCAATTGAAGAAAAAAAAATTTAAATATCGTTTAATAAATTTGATATAATCTTATAAACAAATTCAAATACCTGCGTACTCTCCTCACTGGACTTCCTTCGTGCATCCTAGCTTTGTGATCTCTTCAGTTGCTGGTAGCGCCCTGCTCTGTTCCTTCACATGGCATTTTTCCCTTTGTTGTCATCTAATTTCTTCCTTCACATGGGAAATTTTTTAATTTTTAATTTTTATTTCTTCCTTCGCGTGGCATTTTTCCCTTTTTTCCCCTTTTTTGTTGTAATTTCTTCCTTAATACTAGCTTGAGTGTTGGCTTTTGGTCTTTAATGTAATTAGTTTGGGGCGCCTAAGGCAATGCCAAGTGTGCCTAATTGAGTGCCTATTATTTTATGTTTTACTATGGTACCGCAAGTCTTCTACCATTGGCGTGTAGTAGTGCAATGACCACCGCCATCCTACAACTCCTTCATTATCTTGATGTGGTAGAGCAATTTTTATCGCGGTCCCAAAAGTTGCTTCTCCCTTCTCAACAGTAGTGTAGTGAAAGCTTCTATGGCAGTATTTTTATTCATAGAGGATGCCATGGAGAGAGGACGTGGACAACATAAAAATAGTAAATATCTGAGAGGAAAGTGGGTGGAAATAGATGAGACAACATTGATTAAGCACTAAATTTATTTTGATATTTTTTTGTGAGAAAAATTACTAATGACATTTTCATAAATGTTATGTGAGTAAGATTTATGGAAAAATTGTGCAAATTTTTACATAACTATCATGGAATGTGAAAATTGAATGTTATTAATTTTCATAAATGTGTTTAACTTTTCCATGAATCTCAAATGCCTAACCTTTGAAATGCTTCAGTAATATTATGTTGTACTTTGACAATTGAAAATCTATTTTATTCTGTTAGAAAGCTTTTTTATTTTCCATTATAATTCTAGACCAAACAACATTTGTGGGGATGGCCTTTTACACCAATCTAAATTTGTATGAAGTTCATGAACCTGTTGTTAAGCAGTAAATTCCTTTCATAGACAGGAAATGTAAAGGATTCATTTAAGAAAAGATAATTAGTCTCATTATTAGGGTAATCCACATGCAAAAAGTAAAAAGCACATAAAAAATATTTGTACAATAGAAAATTATATTGAATCATTTTTTGATAAGGAAAAACAGGTCTTGAAGGGGCCCTGAAACCCTTTACAATGATGCCAAGCTGCAAGAGAAATGAAACCACTAAGCCTAGTAGCCCAAAAAACCAAAAAGCTGACATAAGATTGAACATTAGCAACCCATCAACAAACCCAAAAATAAAAAACATCAACAAACCTGTTGAACCAAAAGAGGAAGCACCATCTACAACAAATTATCTAAAACATTAGTCGAGGCCATGTTCTCCTTGATGACCTCCTCATGGATACTGATAACATCCTTTAGCTCCTAAATAGCAACAACAACCTTCTTTTTCATCTTGCTCCTTGTCCTAAGGCATGAACTTGCTTGCATGTCCTTCTCCATCACATGAGTAGAATCTTCTGCTTTCTCCACCAGGTAAGAGCCACTAATCTCTTCAATCCTTTCCTCCATATTACCCAAGTCAAGTAGTTTTTTGGTCCAATTCAGTGCTTTCTCATTTAGAACAGAAAGACCCATAGCAGTGGTCTTCAAAGAGTTATTGTTGATATTGACCACCGTTTTGAAGTCCTCTAACATCTTTCCCATTTTATCCTCTAGACTTTCCACTTTGTCCTCTAACATTTTATTAACAATAACTTCCAAAGAGGAAATTATTTTCTCATGAGAAACCCCCAAATGATCAGCATCGGCTAGTAGCTTATCAAGCATACTATGCATTGATTTCACTTTACCTTTTATTTCCCACTCCTTTTGGTTACCTTTTAGCTTAGCAACACAAACATCTTTCCAATTTTTCATCTGAAGATTTAGCTCCTTAACCTTAGAAAATAACCACTTAACCAGGGAAATCAGGTTCCCGTCCCATCTTCAACCATTCTACAAAACATATTCATGTCAATTTCATCCCAGTTAACTGGAGGCTGACCCTTCTACTCCAAGTCAATAGGGACATTAAAACAATCCCTATTCTATTCATCCTCTTCTTTGGTTAGGGAATCCTTGACATCCACCTTTATCCTTTCCTTATCTGGGAGATTCTCCAAATCAGCTAACACCTCTAGATGTTCCTTCCTCACTTACTTCTCCATAGTAGAAAAATCCTAAGAACAATTAACTGCATCAATCCCCTGCATATCCATGGGGCTAGTCTCATTAGGCTTCACCTCCATCTTAAAGTTTCCCATATCAGGAAGGCCACTCAGCTGACCACCCAAATTAACTAGCACCTTAAGCCCTTGTACTGGGGAGCTCTCTAGCAGACCATCCTTACTAGGAACAGGGTTTCCCAACAAAGCATTCTAAACATAATCAAAATTTGAAGAATCCACATCACCCACAAGATGACAACCCTTCAAACCCTCATCACCCATAGGATGAGAACCCTTCAAACCCTCATCACCCATAGGATGATGACCCTTCAAACCCTCTTTTCTAGAAGACAACGTGGGATTCACATTCGAACCAAGGGCAACCACCTCAATTTTCCTTTTGGTAGAAGCTTTAACTTTCTTCATGCCTTTGGTTTTCCCCTTCAAATATTTTATAATAGAATTAGCCATAGTCTCTCGCAACTCCACATCAGTCTCATCGCCCTTACCCCATTCTTATGATTCCTCATCCCTTTCTTCAAAGCCTCCTTCATCAACAAACATATCCTCATATTCTAACTCTTCGTCCTCCGAACTACTGACCCTTTCACTGGTAGAGTCCCCTATTTCATTAATGAAGGAGCATCCAGTGGTGTAAGGGCAATCTTGCATCACCCAAAAATAGTTAAATTTCAAGTTTATTAGTTTTTAGATGTTTTTTAATTTTTTGGATACCCTTTTCGTCATAATAAAATTCCCAATTTATGGTTTTTATTTTCTATTCCTGGGTTGAAAGATATTGCAGTTTTAGTTTCCCAAATTTGCACCCAAAAATTTTTCAAGTTAGATTTGAGGCACTTAGAGTTCCTAGATCGGCCCCAAAACTTGTATAAATTGGCATAGTGGATTTGGAGTGCATTCTTGACTTCAAGACCTTTCCAACGGTTCAAATTGTTTGCGAATTGGAGCCCCGAATCAAAAGTTATGGCCCCAGGAAGTTGGCGCACTTTCTAGAAGATACAATTACAAATGTTCTTTTGAGATTTGAATTTTAATTTGTAATTTTTCAGCGCCAAACGGCCTAAACTCAAATTCGAATGTTTTTGTGGCTCCAAAATTAAAGAGGAGCTCTATTTATGGGGTAGTTTCTAATTTTTGGGTAACTTTTCAGGGACAATCTCGCATATTACGAAAGGGTTATTCTATAGCTTTCTGTAACTTGCATGTGTTGTAGAACTTGGGGATTTGAGATCCTCTGCATGTAAGAAGCTCCATTTTCTAAATAATAAAATTATTCTCTTGTTTGTGGGTTATTTTCTAAGTCTCAGGTTGCGCCCTCATCAAGTGGTATCAGAGCGGGTTGTCTTGAGCGTGTGGATAGATCGCCGATCATGAGGCAGTTCACACCAGGACAGTGGTTGTGGGTCAAGGTCAAGAAAGATGCCTCCAAGAGTGATGCCTAGTAGGCATGGTGGTGCCAGAAGTGGTCGAGGTGGTAAAAATGCTGGTGGAAGAGATGCACTGGCAGCCCTCCAAAGACAGATTGATGCGTTACAAGAGTAGTTGAGAAGAGGGTTAAACCTGAGGGAGGAAAGTGATGATGAGAGGAGAGGAAGAAGGTTCAAATGTAGAAGGAAGAAGAAGCAATTGATCAAGACCAAATGTGGCTAATAAGGGCCATTTTGAAGATCGAGAAAAGACTAGAGCGAAGCTCCAGTTATTCCTAAGTACGAACCCATAAGAGTTGATCGACAGATCAATGAGCTAGAATAATATTTTGAGTATGAGGAAATAGAGGACCCAGATCGGGTTAAGTTTGTGAAAATGAAGCTAAAGGGCCATGCCAATATTTGGTGGAAAGAGGTCCGTTGGAAAGAAATTGAAGAGGAAAAGGAAATATCACTAGATGGATCGCATGGTGAGAAACCGAAAAGCGTTCATACCGACTAAAGTTAGACTCATTGAATAAATTGCAAGGGTTGAAGCAAGGAAGGCGGTCTGGAAAGAATATATTAATATTTTTACAAGATAATTATCAACGGATCACATAGAGTTCAATAAAAATAAGGTAGCTCGATATATTAATGGGTTACGACGAGCATTTAGGAGTTCACCTAGTCGAATGACCACCATTGAGGATTTCTATCAGTTTTCTCTGAAGGTGGAAGAGAATCTGAACAAAAGATTTGATGGCAAGCAAAAAGGACAAGGAGGTCAAAGTGGAAGGGGCAGTGGAAGACCTTCAGGAAGCCGAAATGATGATGAAAAAAAAAGTGAAAATGTGGGTACCAACCGAAGCCAAAGGAATCACAACTTCTATCGCCCTCATGATCAAAACAATGGTGATCAAAGAGGTAGAGGATGAGGGAGATATGGACAAGGATCTAGAAGAGGTGGTTTCAAAGGAACATGTTTCCAGTGTGGTGAGGAAGGGCATCGAGCCTATGAATGTCTACAACACCAAGGAAGGGCAGACAAAAGGCTAGAAGGTCGTGGAAGGGTTGCGCATGTAGATGAGGAGGCCCAATTTGAACATTCTAATGATGCTGAAAGGGGAGAAGCCCTAGTGATTAGGAGAGCCCTGGTGACTGAGGAAAAGGAACCAGAATAGAGGAAGAATCTATTTTGCACAAGGTGCAAGTGTGAAAGAAAATGTTGTGATGTCATTATTGATGGTGGAAGCACTGATAATCTGGTGTTAGAAGAGATGGTCACAAAATTGAAGCTGAAGAGGGAAAGGCACCCGCATCTGTAATGGATTGCCTGGTTGCAAAAAGACCACAAAGTTTTGGTCAATGAGCAGTGCCTAGTAAATTTCAAGATCATGAGCTACTATGATGAGGTACTCTATGATATCATCCCCATGGATGCATGTCACATGTTGTTGGGGAGGTCGTGGCAGTTTGATAGGAGAGCTATACATGATGGCCATGCAAACACTTATTCCTTGACAAAGGATGGGGTTTGTTACAAGTTGAAACCCCTGAAGGAGACTAAAGAAAAGGTATGTAGTAGTGCTAGAATTTGTTATGTAGATGGAAGAAAATTTTTAGAAGGTATGAAGCATGAGCATGTGTTATGCATTGATTCCTAGAGTGAGTAAGGAGGATAGTGAGAAGGTTCTAGAAGAAGTTTCTGGGATGTTGGATGAGTTTCAAGATATTGTTTCTGATAATGTACCTAAGGGTTTACCACCAATAAGGAAGATCAGTCATTAGATTGACTTGATTCTTGGAGCCAGTTTGCCAAACAAGGCAGCTCATAGAATGACTCCATTGAAAATGAGGTTGAACAGAAAAGTTCAAGAGTTGTTGAGAAAGGGTTTGATATGGGAGAGTTTGAGTCCATGTGCAGTACATGCAGTACTAGCACCAAAGAAGGATGTGGAGTGGAAGATGTGTACAGATTCTTGAGCCATAAACAAGATAATAATCAAGTACAGATTTCCCCTGCCAAGGATGGATGACCTGATGGACTGTTTGAGTGGAGCTCAATACTTCACAAAGATTGATCTGAAGAGTGGATATCACCAGATCTGGATTTGAGAGGGAGATGAATGGAAGACTACCTTCATGACCAAAGAGGGCCTGTATGAGTAATTATTCATGTCTTTTGGGCTAACCAATGCACCGAGCACATTCATGCGGCTCATGAACAAGGTACTAAAAGAATTTCTGGGAAGTTTTGTTATTGTGTATTTAGATGATATTTTGATTTTCATTAAGATGTTGGATGAGCAACTGATCCATATTCGGAGAGCCTTTGAGAAGTTAAGAGAAGAAAAACTGTTGATTAATCTGAAGAAGTGTAGTTTTGTGAAGAGGGAGTTAGCGTACTTGGGGTTTGTTGTCTTAGCAGAAGGTCTCAAGATGGACCCAGAGAAGGTGAAGGCTATTCTGGAATGGCCTATCCCAAGAACTACTACCGAGGTGAGATCTTTCCATGGTTTGGCTAGTTTTTATAGAAATTTCATTAGAAACTTCAGTAGTATTTGTCGACCCCTAACTAAAATAATGAGAGGGGATAGAAAAGAATTCAAGTGGAGCAATGGAGCAGCAAAAAGTTTTGAATTGTTGAAGCAGAAGGTGACAAAGCAACCTGTTCTAGCCCTCCCAGACTCCAACAAGGTGTTTCAGGTGGATTGTGATGCTAGTGGATGTGCCATTGGAGCAGTGTCGAGCCAAGAAGGTAAGCCCATTGCCTATTTCAGTGTAAAGTTAAATGATGCCAAGAGAAAGTATTCTATATATGATCAAGAGTTTTATGCAATAGTTCAAGCTTTAAAGAAATGGAGACATTATTTGTTGCTGAAGTAATTTGTTCTATATACTGATCATCAGGCCTTGCAGTACCTAAATAGTCAGGGAAAATTAAATCAGAGGCATATGAAATGGGTAGAGTTTTTGCAGAGTTATACCTTTGTTTTGAAACATAGGAGTGGGAAGTCAAATAGGGTTGCAGATGCCTTAAGTAGGAAGCATACATTGATGACAAAGATGTAGATTGAAGTGGTTGGGTTCAACGAACTTAAGACACTATACGCAGAAGATCCTAATTTCGTAGAGGCTTGGAAAGCTTGCAAGGAACCAGTTACAGTGGATATGACAAGGTGGCTAGATTTCATAATCCAGGATGGCATGCTATTTAAGGGAAGTCAATTATGTATCCCAAGGAGTTCCATGAGGGAGAACCTGATAAAGGAGAAGCATAGTGGAGGAATAACAGGACATTTTGGTCGGGATAAGACCATTTCCATTATCAGTGAGCATTATTATTGCCCCATTTGTCACAGGATGTGAAGAAGTTTGTACAAAGCTGCAAGGTATGTTAGATGGCTAAAAGAGTGAGTCAAAATACAGGCTTATATCAGCCCTTACCTATACCAAAGAGGCCATGGGAGGATATAAGTATGGACTTTGTTCTTGGTTTGCCAAGGACACAATGAGGAAATGATTCAGTCTTTATGGTGGTTGATAGGTTTTTGAAGATGGTACCTTTCATTCCATGTTAGAAGACCCATGATGCAATCCACATTGCTAACTTGTTCTTCAAAGAGGTGGTGAAGCTACATGGTCTGCCAAAGAGTATCATTTCAGATCATGACACCAAATTTGTGGGGTACTTTTGGAGGACCTTGTGGAAGAAGCTGAAGACAGAGTTGAAGTTCAGTTCTGCACACCATCCACAAATAGATGGGCAGACAGAGGTTGTTAACAGGAGTCTGGGTAACCTACTGAGATGTTTGGTAGGAGATAAATCCAAGGGATGGGACTTGATCTTACCCCAGGTAGAATTCTCTTACAACAATTCTATCAATAGAAGCACTGGTAGATCACCATTCCAAATTGTGTATGGAGGTAGCCCCATAACAGCTCCAAAATTGAGGAAGATGGACCAAGAGAAGAAAATAAGTGTTGAAGCTGAAGATTTTGTAGAACACATCAAGGATATACATGAGAAAGTAAGAGAACATATTAACAAGATGAATATGCAGTATAAGGCTAGGGTAGATCAGAAGAGGAGGTATAAGGAGTTTTAGATTGGTGATGAAGTGATGGTCCACTTGAGGAAAGAAAGGTTTCTAGTGGAAACATATAACAAATTGAAAATGAAGAAGTTTGATCCCTATAAAATTTTGAAGAGGCATGATTCAGGGAATGCATATGAGGTAGAGTTGCTAGATGGATTCAACATTTCCCCTATGCTTAACATTTTAGATTTGACAGAGTATCAAGAAAATGGCATAGAGGAAGTACCAACGATGGAACGGTGTGGGATTCCAGCACCTACTTCAGAAAAGGAGGAGATTGAAGAAATCTTGGATAGTCATGTGGGAAGAAGTACCAGGAACAGGCAGTATGAAGAATATCTGGTGAACTGGAAAGGAAGGCCTATTGAAGATTCATCCTAGTTGCCTAAGGCAGAGGTCAACCGTTTGGGTTTTCCTCCACCATCTGAGACATGATAGGGTCACTTCTCAAATTACCCTAGGTGTCTGATGCAGGAGCATCCAGTGGTGTAAGGGCAATCTTGCATCACCCAAAAATAGTTAAATTTCAAGTTTATCATTTTTTAGATTTTTTTTACTTTTTTGGATACCCTTTTCGTCATAATAAAATTCCCAATTTATGGTTTTTATTTTCTATTCTTGCGTTGAAAGATATTGCAATTTTAGTTTCCTAGATTTGCACCTGAAAATCTTCTAAGTTAAATTTAAGGCACTTAGATTTCCTGGATCAGCCCTAAAACTTGCCAAAATTGTCATAGTGGATTTCAAGTGTGTTCTTGACTTTGATACCTTTCCAATGGTTCAAACGGTTCATGAATCGGAACCCCGGATCAAAAGTTATGGCCCCGAGAAGTTGGCGCACTTTCTAGAAGATACAATTGCAAATGTTCTTTTGAAATTTGAACTTCAATTTGTAATTTTTTGCCGCCAAACGACCTAAACTCAAATTTGAATTTTTTTTTGGCTCAAAACTAAAGAAGAGCTCTATTTATGGGCGGGTTTCTAATTTTTGGGTAACTTTTCAGGGACAAGCTTGCATATTGTGAAAGAGTTATTCTATAGCTTTCTATAACTTGCATGTGTTGTAGAACTTGGGGATTTGAGATCCTCTACATGTAAGAAGCTCCATTTTCTAAATAATAAAATTATTATCTTATTTTTGGGTTATTTTCTAAGTCTCGGGTTGCACCCTCATCATTCATACCCATCATTTTTAACTTTCTTCTTACGAGGAGTTTTAGGGGAGACCTAGATCAACTTTAGCTTGATATGATAAAAAATTAAACACATAAGCCCTTGATGAAGAACCAACTTCTTAGGGTTCTTTTTGTGGTCTTCAATACTCTTCTCCATAGAATGTAATAGGTAAATAGGAAACAAGATCGAAACATTATGTATAAAATTATTTAAGAGCATAAAATGGTGAGTGTAAACCACAAAGAATCTACCTTCAAGGGTGAAGTAGTGCATAATGGAAAACATGAGGTCCCTCCAAAGTAGCTTCAAGGGCTTCCTAGCATAACCTCCACTTCTAATTTCCTTAACCTTCTTTGTCTTGTCATGTTTAAAGAAATTCACAAAATCCTTCTTAGCCACTCTCGTGTCTCTGAAAAACTTTCTCCTAGCAACTAAAAGACCAGTTACCTCCACAATAAAATCCTCTTTAATTCGAAACTAAATGCCCTGGTAACACAGAGACCTCCCATTCCATCCTTTCAAAAAGAAATCCATTAAATCATGGTCTAGGTCTTGAATTCTCTACATAAATTGAGTAACCACCCCCCCAATTCCAAGTGCTCCCACACAATAGCATTTATTTGAAACTCTTCATAGGAACTCAACTCAATTCTGCAACGGTCACCACCCATAGTGACAGGAAACAAACGAAAACCCAAGAACACCTAGAAGAAATGAAAAAGTAAAATGAACTAGGTGCTACTCAAAACAATACAACAAACACCCACAATACATGTGGGCTTATCATTCCAAGTAACCATGCCAAAACTACCAGTCCATCCTTCTACGGAAACCAAGGAAAGAATAATGAAACTGAAAGAGAAAAGGGTCAACATGCAAAACCCAACTTAAAATCATAATGAAAAAAATTTCCCCGAGAATATCTCGCCTAGAAACAAGCCAGCTGGTCATCATTAGAAATACACTTCAGATTAAGAGGTAGAGATTCAAAAGAATCCTACTCAGATCTCTCAGCCACTCCCACATTGGCAATCCCATCAACCATCATGTTCACTCCACAAAAAACATGTGTGATATTGATCTCCTCAAAAGAATTAATAATACATGTCGATTCATTAATAAAATTGGCAATTGACCATGAAGGAGGAAATTTCATCATGATACAATTAATCACATTAAGAGATTCCCCCTCTAGCAATATTTTAGAAACACCTTGTTTCTTAGCCAGAACTAATCCATGATAAGTTGTTGTAGCCTTCGCATAAAAAAACAATTGTACAATAAAAAATCATATTCAATTAGTTATGTCTTATTTTGCTTGTATAGTTATCTGAAACACATAGGGTATTCACCATACATTTCCCTTGACAAAGAAAATATGTGCTTTCATTTCTTTTTACTATATATCTCAGAAGTGAAATTGTTGTTACATACTGATGCACTAAGAAAATAATATATACAAAAAAATGCAAAGAAAATGTTTGAAGTTTTACATGCAATCTACTGTGTTGTGTTGAACGGAATCAAGATTAACTAGGAAAAGAAATAAAAATAAAATTTTGACGATTATACTTAAAAGTGAACAAGATATGAAAAGTGTGGACAATGATGGTGTTGAAATTGAAAACCTTGATTCTGATGACATTACTATTTTATGTCATTAGAGATAAAGAGCACATACAATTTTATATACATAGAAAATAAATATTTGAAACTAGTAAACTGAAAATGTAAACACTGTAAGATTTTTCCTTAAACAATAATTCACATACTCACTTACAAAAACCGGTGAAGCATTTTTCATTCAAACTTTGTTTTCTTTAATAGACATAACAGTAAAAGAATATTTACAAGTACAAGAATATATACACTATTTCATAGAAAATAAGGAATATTTCATAGAAAATAAGGAATATTTCATAGAATATATCTTTAGAATGTAGGAACTTCCTATGTTGGATATTTGGAAATTCCTACACACAAGTTTTGCTTTGGAGCAAAAACACCCAGAAGTGTTTCACACCGGCTCAAGGTACAATCATAAGTTAATGCATGTTATTGATTATTTTAGATGGAGATTGGAGCAAATGCAAAGCCTGAGAATTCAACTAGAAAAAGAAGATATGTATGTGGATGTGGCCCTAAAGCTATTAAAGAAACAATTCAAACGAGTGATTGTACAAAGATGAGCAGATTTTATGATTTTATCTTAGAATGTAAAAACTTTCTCTATCGGAGATTAAAGATGTCAGGTTGGATCAGAAACTGGATAAGCATGTTTATGATTTTATCTTTAGAATGCAGGAACTTCCTCTATCAGATATTTGGAAATTCCTACACTTAGGTTCTGCTCCTGAGCGAAAACACCTATAAGTGTTTCAGATTGTCTCAAGGTACAATCTAACCCGGTTATGACACCGATAACAATCCATTTTTTCCTGAACCCTCCATACCCGAACGTTGCATCACAATATATTCTTCTTGCACATAAAAATGCCACATATTAACCCCTTCTAAATAAAACTCAAAATACCATGAAACAATGAGTCCCCTATATTAGTAAGTAGGTAGTCTTTAGGGCATAGTTTGATTTTATACAAGGATGCTCATGAAGGGAATCTTCAAGTGACAGTGAGTGAGTTGTTTGAGATTGCAACTAATGGTGCAATATCCAGTCTTAAAGGTAGTGAACAAAGTAGTAAATGTGCAAGAAAATCATATTGTACAAACAAATAGTTCACAATGTTATCTTGCATAATGCCTTAAGTTTGAAGACAAAAAACTCATTGTATCTTGATGAAAGTAGTGACCTTAATGGTCAATCACTTGCAACCATGATTTTAAAATATTCTATTGTTCTTATGGAGGCAACATTTTAAGGAAGGCAGTGAGTGGTGGTTTGGAACAATGGTAGGCATGAAGGAGTTTCTTTATATGCATACTATGCATTCTAGCTTAAGACAATGTTCTTAGAAGAGATTGAAGGTGGATTATGAAACTCAAGGGTTACCATGATAAAGATTAAAGCAAATACTAAGATCTATTTAAAATCCACTATCATGAAGATATTAAAAATGTCAAATGCAAAACCCTAGTAGCTAGAGTAATGAACACAGTGTGAAAGAGGAAAGTGTACTAAGGCAGATTTAGGAGATCTCCACATTATCTAAACATAGGACAATACATCATTTATTTATTTTTTAAAATTAAAAGAAATTATTCTAAACCCTATATAGGACACATTTATACTTCAAAAGCATCTGATTTATTTTTTTAAATTAAAAGAAGTCGTCCTACACCCTATATAGGATACATTGATACTTCAAAAGCATTTGAAGGAGTTTGAGATTATGCAAACATATGTCAATTAACTACCTGGATTACAAATAGTGGTGCAAACATTGTAACCCCTATTGATCAGAGTAGGAATGAAACAAACAACAATGAATCCTATGCCTCCTATCATGCACATCTCCTTACCTTTCTCTATCATTCTTTACTAAAACACTTCTCCATTTCGGCAGGCTACGCCATAAAATAGGGTTTCAACAAAGGTTTTATCGTATGCTTATTAAAAGAAAAACTCCATTCTGGTGGGCTATGCCTAAAAATAAGATTTTGAAAAAAAATTAAGAGTAGGGTATGTGTAGGATCATCATGGAAAAAATAGACCCTTAAATGGCAAAAAAAATAGAAAAATCAGAGTTAGGAAACTTGACGTAAAAATTTGAATAAGTTATCTATATTATTTCAAAAATATATAAGAATAGAATCTGTAGCAAATTGAATGTAGTTTCTAAACTACTAAGTTTGTTTTAAAAGGAAAAAAACTATTTGATGAAAAATTTGAAATTTCAATGCAAGAGTACTTAAATTTCAGAAAAATAAGAAGTAGGTGTATGTCTCCAATTCTAACCAAAAATAAAATGATGATATTTTTTATAAGATTTTAGATATAAGTAGAGGGACTCATCCCATGTGATGCATATTTTTTTTGTATTTTTTCCAACTAAATAATTAATTATGAATTTTTTATTACAAATTTTAGAAAATATAAAAACCCTAGATGTCACCACCTTAACTTGGTGAAAACTTCATCAAATTTATTTTTTCTTTTTTAATCCTATAGTATTCAAAGCATAGAATGTGATGCATGTTTTGGAATCAAAAAATGTGATACCGTTTGAAAGCTATAGATGTTTTTCAATCAGCCTATCAATTAGAACTTTAGTCATAATTTGAATAGAAAATGAATAATAATTACTTATTAAATTCAAAGTAAAGCATAATTTATATTGGTGGAAATCTATGAATCTGCTTTAAAAACACTTTTTGTTTCATCAATTTTGGGTAAAAAATATTTGTCAGCCACATACCCATCATATTACCACTTTTTGGCCCATCGTGATCCTGCACATACCCAGTATGTTTATTAGATTTTTAGATTATTTTGGTGGAATGTATTCAAATGGATTGTTATTGACATGATTTTCTACATTTAGTGTTGTAAATTTTAGTGATGCCACAATTACCATACTACCGCTATCTCTTATTATACCTGCTATAGTATGGCAGTGTTCTACACTTCCCTTCTATTGTTTACCACACTATTGCCTTGCTCAAGGCTTCCTATTGTAGGGTTGTGGTGTATACCACTCTACCACATATGTTGCTCACCTTCCTCATGGTATAGCAGTGTGTGCTTTTGATCATTACTTGAAGAGTGTTGATGATACAATCTTATTTATCTTACTGATATCTCAATGTCTCATCGACATTAGATCGTATGTTCCTCTGATATTGGTTGTCGATGTCGATGAGACAAGTTAATATCTCTTTCTGATATTCCAATGTCTCATTGATATTTTCCTTTAGTAGTATTTCTTTATATATTAGTGTAACTCTGGCACGTCGGGGAGACTCATGATTATCGTTGCAATATGGCGGTGTTTTCTCTTCCCTTCTGTTGTTTACTGCACTACCACCTTGCTCAAGGCTTCTTGTTGTGGGGTTGTAGTGTATACCACTCTACCGCATATGTTACTCACCTTCTTGATAGTATAGTAGTGTATGCTTTTGATCATTACTTGAGGAGTCTTGATGAGACAATCTTATTGTCTTACCAATATCTCAATGTCTCATCGACATAACTTCGTTATATCCAAGAGTTGTGTTTCATCGAGCACTTGTGGATATACCTTGTCAATGTGACGTAAGTGAGTCTCTCCTTGATAAAGGAGTGCCTAAACTAGTATTAAACCTGAAGCTAAACTCGAAGCCAAAATTGCAGCTCAAAGTGGCACTAAACTCGAAGCTAAAATCATAGCCAAATGTGGTCCTAACAATGGCATCACACTCAGAGCCAATATCGGCATGAAAGACTGTGCTAATGTAGGTGAAAAGTATCACCAAAATTAGAGCCAACTTGTCCTAGTCGGTGCAAATAAATGTTGAAAATAGTGCCATCCTGATAAATAGCATCGACGTTTTCAAAAAATTGGCAAAAAATACATTAAAATAGTGGGTGGAAGCAAAAATAGAGCAAAAAATGGAGCAAATCACAGGGATTTGTCGTAGTGGATGTAGTGCATCACATCAAGCCACTAAGAGGAATGTAATATGCTAAGAGATAGATCACACTCATGAAGGACACTACACCCAATGCCATCCACAAAGTGAAAAATGCATCGTATGAAGTAAAAAATTTGCACTAAGAACTAGGTAAAGGAAAATGCAAGAGAATAATTCCAATGTATGCTCCCACTTTAAAGAAATTTCTAAACACCATGTTAAGAGAAATTACTTTAAATTAGAAAACAATAGATGGCAACATAAAAGGAGGACATGACAGCTAACATAGAAAGCCCTATGCCAAGTCATATGTTTCTAATAAGCTATGTCATGAAAAAGGTAGCATGTCACATGTGAGCCACCTTAAGGCATTTCGTCCACATCCCAAACTTGCTCTTATATGTTCATGAAAGGTGATCAACTAGTCAAAATAGGCAATGACAAGTGACATATGAGGACAAGGCTAACTAACCCCTTTCCCCCATTTAGTGCAGAGCAAGAGTGAGCCAAATAGGATGGAAGTAAGTATGAATGAGAGGAATTAGGTGCTTCAACACAAGGAAGAGCACCACATTCCTTGAGATGTTGAATTTTGTTGTTTAAAGCCTTAGATGAAAATGGAGATAAGGGAGGGAACCCTAGATATTTCTTGAAAGAGTATGATATGTCAATTTGCTTCATATGTTCATGTGTAGGAGGGAGATTGTATTCGATACCATAACAATCTTCCAAGTTAGATAAAGGCGGTTTATGTTTTTTGAGAAGGATTGGTTTCTTCATGAGAACACAAATCCTTTTTAAAGTTATGTGTCATCTCCCCATAATTGATGGGAGTTAGATAGCCCCCATCACTATCATGGGTTAATGTGGTTGACATAGAACCAAGTTGAGCATATAAAACACAAGGTTGTTTTGGTTTAGGTTGTGATATTTCACAATCTCCCATAAAGGAAGGTGTGAAATTCCCATCATTACTAGAACTTGTATCTAAAAATGAATCATTTGTATACGACTCTTTGGACCATGAGGATGATATTTTGGAAACTTTATTGAAATAAGGCATAAAATCTAGCGACCCCCAATTATCACTAAAGATTTTTGTTGTAGGTGAAGGAGTGGCATTAACTTGTATAGGCTCAACTTTTGATCTTGGAATGAAAGTATTAGGGGAGTTGGAAATGTTGTGATCATTAGATTCATAGCTTCATTCATCTGTGTCAACCATGTATATCTTGTTATTGTACTAAAATTTCATTGTACGGTGAAGGGTAGATGGGACTCCTTTCATAGCATGAATCCATAGTCTCCCTAGGAGAAGATTGTATGGAAGGGGTCCTTGCATGATATGGATAGAGGTAGGCAACACTATAGGTCTGACCTCAAGAGGTAATGTGAATATTCCTACTGGTTTCCTATTGACATTTTCAAAGCCACAAATATGAACATCATGAAGCTGAATGAGCTCTTTTTCCATGCCAATTTTTTCTAGGAAATCAATGCTACAAACATTGATTTCAGCTTCATTGTCTATGAGAGTGCACCTAACTACAGTTTCATTAATGATCACCTTTATCATGAAGGCTTCATTCTTGTTTTGAGTCTCAATTGAGGGTAATTCATGCTTAGAGAGTGTGATTTATAACTGTGTGATTTATGTGGGATGAAAGGAGGATGTTTCATTATTAGATTTCATAGAACCTTGGATCTCCTCTTTCTTTATTTGTAATAGTTTTTGAAATAGGCACGTGTATGTAGGTGGTAGTTGAATAAGTTTCCATATGGATATATTAGCAGGGTTTTTTTAAGATCTTCAACTATATTATGAAGAGGTGAACAAGGAGAACTAGGCCAAATATGTTGAGGTGATAGTGATGTTATGGGAGCTATTTGTGGTCCCCTACATGTTTGAGCAACTATGTTATATCTTGGTTGCTACAAAAAATTGTTATATTGCATCCTAGATTTCAAGAAATCTCTTAGTTTATTATGTGATTCACTAATGGGAGGTGACTTAGGAAGCTCACTAATTAATTGAGGTCCAATTTGTGTCATCATAACCTCAACAAGCTTGTTCTTATTTACATTATCTCTTAGTGAAGAAGATTCTAATGTCACTTCACCTAAGGAAGCCTCATTACATGTGTCAATGTTCAAATTTTCTTGCACCATGATATCCTCCTTGGGAAGAGAGCTTTCAAGATAACCACAAACTAAATGTTAATGACACTTAAAGGTAGGTTCTTCTAAAATGACTTCATCACAAGTAGGGGAATGATCAATGGTTGAATTGTCTTGTTCATCAATGAGGATTCCTTTTTCAAGAATGTTTTCTCTAGGGGAAGAGACGAAATCAAGATTCCCATGACTTTCATCGATTAAATCTTCTAACATCAAAGTATCATCTTCACAACTAGGAGATACACTAGGAGAAGAACAAATGTTATTGTCAAGATTGTCCAAATCATGACTACCTATTCTTGTGTTGTCGTGTTCATGAATGTCTTGTCCACTAAGAGAGGTAAGAGGAGAGAAACAATTAGGATTCTCAAAACTCTTATTGATTGGTTCTTCTAACACCAAAATATCTTCTTCACTAATAGGAGATATATTAGGAGAAGAATAAATATGATCATTAGGATAGTCCAAGTTTGTATTATCTTTCACTAAAACTCTCTCATAGGGAGGGGATATGAACTTTTTCTTAGCATGCCTAGTTATGTAAGACACTAACATTGTTTGAACAAAAATGAAAAGCACTTGTAACCATTTCATGCAATGTTTCAACAATGTAAAAAACTTATATCCAAATATGCAAAACACTTTTATCCAATGTATGCAAAGTTTTAGGAATTCAAATAATTTATATTTTAAAATGAAAAGCACTTTTATCAAACTTATGCAAAGTTTTATGAGTGTAAAAATTATATATGAAAAAGTGAAAAGTACTTTTATCCCTATGATGCAAAGTTTCAAAAATGTTAACATTTTTAGATCTGATGATACTTACAGTAATTGAAATGACTTCCCTAAATTGATTTTTTTGACCTAGATGCATAAAGCAAATGTTCCCAAAATTTTCTAGACTTATAGTATATGTTACTAGGGGGCTTAGGAAGCACATAAATGAGGTTTTTGATGTTGTAATAGACAATTTAAAATCTAAACTAGGACTGATTTTCCCAAAATGGTGAATGAGTCCCAGTTAGGGTTTTATTCAAAAAAATTAGAAATTTTCAACTAGTTTTGATGCTTTTTATATTATATGACCTAAAGACTAAATGAAAATGTATATTTTATATGATTTGAGATGAAAAAATGTAAACTATATACACTTTTACTAATGCAAAAATTGGAAACCCTAGAGTGCAAATTAACTAATGCAAAATGCAATGCAATGTTAATGCAAGATAAATCTAGGATGATGATGGACTCTAGATTAGAAAAGAAGGTATTTGAAAGTCAAGTTCACCAAAATGTGGAAACCATAAATGGATGCTTCACTTCCTTGTCTAGACAAAATGGAATGAGAGGAAGGGATCCGATTTCACAATGTTCAAATTCAAGAATACCTTAGAGATATCAACCGAATGAAGGATGTGAGAGACTTGACTATAAGAGATCCTTAGATATAACTGAGAAAAGGAAAAGGGGTTCACCACCAAGTGTAAACTAGGAAAACATGAAATGTTTGAAAACATAATGTGGCATATGAACATATGCTAAATAACCTAGAAATGCAAGTGAAACAAAACAAAAAGTTGTAAAACTAAAAGTGTACACCTGGAAACTTTTTGGGGATGGAATAGAGCTTTGAAATCCTAAAGATGCTTATTTTTAAGCCTGGTGGGACTCATTCACCATTCTGGGTGAATTAGTCTTAATTCTGGAAAACTACAGTGAAGCCTATTTTAGCTAAATGGGTATCCAAATCCACAAAAAATTCTGAGAAACACCTATAGTGGGAATCATTCACCACTAATGGTGAATGATTCTAGTTTGACTTTTTTGGAAACTTAGAAGTGGAATCTGTAGCTCTCGATTTACTCTTTTTGTACCTCTAGGTGTTTGGAACTGAAACACTAATTTTTTAGACTATAAGTGACATTTTGGGAAGATTTTGACCTTACAAGTAGGGAGATGACTCCGACAAGTTTGAAACCTATAATTCAATCATCTCCAATCCTTCAAAGTACCTAGATCTATAATCACACAAAGAAAGAGAGAAAATGTTGATTGTTAGAGAATGAGGGTTTGCATTGGTCAAACCCCATTTAGGTAATTAAACCAAATGATTACATGAGATAATGTAATTAGAACCTTTCCATGATGATGGATCTTGAAGTGTTGTGACAATTTATGAAGAATATTTACTTGAATGCCTTAGAATTGATCTTGAAAGCTATCTTGATGACCTTGTGAAGACTTGAAATGCTTAACCCTTGCTTTCTTGACTTGATAGCATGAATGATGATGGATGGATAATGGATGGATTGAATGGGGATTAGAGAGATCTCTTATATAGACAAGCCACTCAATTGACTATTATTTTGATCCCCGAGGCCAACATTCATCAAAATTCAAGTTAAGATTGCAACTTTCTTGCTCAATTTTGGGAAAGTCCCCAAAACGAACTCATTAACCACCTTGGGCAAATGGGTCCCACCTAAGGGGACTCATTTTCCCAAGGTAGTGAATGAGTCCTGACTTAAAGTTTTTGAGGTGGGCCTTCAATATTTCATGGTTTTAAAGTGTTTTTGTCAAGATATTAGCCAAACTATGCTTCAAGATGCAAAAATAAGGGGCATAGGGGCCTATTAATGATGATATAAAGGGTAATTAGGGATTGGGACATAGATTTCAATGTGAAAGTGTGGTTAAATACACTCTACAACATTAAAATAAGGTCCACTTAGCCTAGAAAGGTACAAGATCCAATGAGAATGTGTAAAACACATTACAACACTAGATTAAGGCTATCTTTAATTTGCAAGCATTCTAGATTAATGTGAAAATACAATTAAATACATTTTCCAACATTGAATTAAGGGAAAGATAGGTCCATTAGACTTAAATGCTTAATAAAAGTCTAGAAAAGTGTGAAAGTGATTTATGACACTTTACAACACCTTTACAATACATGTATTTTATTTAGTTTACAAGGGCCCAAGACCTAATTTGAATGTGTTATCCACATTACAATATTAGATCAATGCAATATTAAGCAAAATCATGAGCGACCAAATGAGACAGAAAAAGTAGAAGGGTTACCTTTTCAATGTCCGCACTTGGTCATAAAGAGGTCTTTTTTGAGGATTTTTTTGAAAATGGGATAGAATTTCATCCTCTACACAATGGTATAGGTGTTTTTCAATTTTGGTAGAGTTAAATTTTCCATTTTTGCACCTAAAGTCAAATCAAATTACAACTTAGTCTAGGTTATAGGGTTTTAATGCTTAATTTTTTATCTAACCCTAACATCTTCTTGTTTTCTTGACTTCATCTAACATTTGGAACATGGATTATAGGTTTGAAGAGGAGTATGGAGCACTTAATTGAAGAAAAAGGCAGTTAGATCTTATAATTATAACAAGCATTTGAAATTTTTGGGACAATTATAACCCATTTATTATGCTTTTCATTTTATTCTTTAGGACCACACAAATTTTCATTTTGGTTTATAAAAAGAACACTCAAATGGGACTAAAATTGAACCCTCATTTCATCATTTTATTTTGGGTTTAAAATTGAACAAGGCAACTTAACATTTAGTTGGGTGCATAAAATGAATTCATCTTAGCTTTAGAGGTTAAAATGAATGAGTTATTGCTTTGTTGTGACACACTTGTAGTCTGTATCCAATCCCCTTGTGCTCCATGCAATCTTGAGTGAAAAGAAGCACCCCAAGTGTACTTTGTTGTTTTTGTGCACTTATAGTATGTATCCACTCCCCTTGTGCTTCATGTGATCTTGGGTGAAGAGAAATACTTAAGTACACCTTTATGCTTTGTGTCACCCTTAAGAAAGGACTTACTATGAGACACACCCCACAATGGGAAACTCAGGAAAATTCTTGCAAGCACATTTACCAATGGGCTATATTAAAGGTTTGAAAATTGTGAGAAAGTACCTTCTATCCTAAATTGTATAACATGCTACACCTAGTACCATGCCTTAAGTGGAATGGGAATGGTAGTAAGATCCTTAAGTGGCAAAGCGGGTGTGTATACAACTAGGTGTTCTTAGTTTGTTACTAAGAACAAAATTGTTTACTTACCAAAAATCCTTAATGCATGTTGGTGCAATAACGATCATTCTAAAGCCGCCCCACATTTGTACTATTCATTGTTGAAATAGAAAAATCCTTAGCATCTTAGGATCTTCATTATTTTTAGATTTGGTGGTCCTTAGAAATGTGTGTCATGGAGGGGATCCAATGTCACCAAATCTCTAACTGTTTACATTGTCTTAGCGTTTGGAGAAATCTGAGTGGAGACTCAACAAATATGTCCATTCAACCTAGGTTGTAAATGATTGCTAGTTAATTTAATGCTTTACTTGGTTCCAAAATGTTGCAAACAAACATTCACAATCTTCCTTAAAATTTCAAACCTTTTGGTCTAAATATGGATACCTTTTGAAAAGTCCTTAATATTAATGTTAGTCCTAAGTATTTCTATCCTTGGAGATTTCTGAATATCTTGACTTATATCTCAATCCATATTTTGCAAAGTTAACATAGGAAACTATGGCTTCAACCTCATGATTTTCACAAAATGGACATTGTGTAATTCATAATGTTTTGTACATAGCCATTTAGTTTGAAAACATAATCAAGACAAGTGTTTGTGGTAAAAAGAAACTCAGTTAAGCAAGATAAATTGACAAATTGAATTCCACATGACCATTTTGCATCTGATCATGCTAATTGAACAACCTGACCTTACACCTGCTATCATACAAGGAAAAAATTACAAGCATTGAGTCCAAAATCATTGAGTTCTATTGTCAAAATCATTGAGTTCCATTATCCAAAGTCATTGAATTATATTTTCAAAATCATTGGGTCCTATTTCCAAAATGATTTGGGTGCTATTTTACTAAAATCATTGAGTTCTTGGAATATTATCACTTTAGGGACTTATTTAGCATGTTTCTCACTACCTTGGTCTTGGAAAAGAAATTTTCACTCTAGGTCAACATTGGGTCCAACATTCCATCCATCCTTCATCATATTTCATCCTTCACTTCACCAAAATTTGCAAAAAAAATTAACACACCAAAACTCTTTGACTTAGACATCAATCAACCCAAACCCTAACTTAGCTACTTTGTATGTGAAATGTATCCTTTTCCATAAACTTATTTAAGTTAGTTATCATATTTGGACTAGTTTATCTTGAAGGTCACAAGTCTACCCTAAAGATTCTCAAGTTCATAAACATCCTTTATCCAAACATCAAAACATCAAACCTTTTAAATCAAAAGTGTCATCTCAAAACTTTTACAAAGATCACTCTCCACATCATCCACCTTTTCATCTCCCATTGTAATAATTTCTCCAAAAAGACTTAGAGCATCCCTTTTACCTAGATTTGAGTCAACTAGAGAGTTCAAACATTACAAATCTCAACATGACTCTCCCAAAGGTGACCCAAAATTTATGGTAAAGACAAGATCACAACACAAGAGAATCATGGAGAAATCCAAAGTCACATTTACCTCAAGTGATCCAAATCCTCAAGAATTTGATCCAAGAAGTCAAGTTACCCCATCACAACAACCATCATCTCCATCAAGACCATATGAGATAGAAGACATGATGAATAACCTATTTGAACTTACTAGGGAAGAAATCATGCAAAAAAGCCTTAGAAAATGTAGCTCCAATTTCCCCATCTTTAGTTGCATAATAATTGACATAAGGCTTGAATTCATCTATGATTCAACCAACTCCATCCCTTGTTCCAATTCAACCCTTAAAATATAATCTTGCAACTAGGCTAGGAACCAACCTTGGGCTCACTTCATGTCAAGGAACAAACACAATTGTGGGTATTCACAACATGACCATTCCATTAACTGCAAACCTTCCGCAAAACACAAGTTTGACACCAACATTTAGAAAACCACTTACATTCCATGATGCCACAATGACCTCGACATTTCAAGTGCATCCATAGCCATCCATCACCCCAAATACCCCAAGTATTCCCAATGTTACACAAAGTAATGTGAACCAAGTTCCACAAATAGGACAGCAAGGGAAAGATAACACCCTCATGCAAGGGAAAACCTTAGCAAGTGGTTCCAAAAACCCCATCAAAACATTTGAACAAGTGGTTTCCCAAGCTATCCAAGTCAATCTGCCATCCACTTCAAACCCAACCATCACCAACCCAGATCAAAACAACACCTTGGTTATGAGTCCCATCAACCAAGGTAATACGTTGATCCCACCTCAAATACAACAAGGAAATCCTCAAGAAATCATTCAAGGAAACCTTTTTAATCAATGGACTCAAGGTCCTAATATGTCATTACCATTGCAATATCTAATGACATCATCATCTTTCCCCACAATCCCTCTCACCATTCAAAATCAAATGGAACCTCAAACTTACATTCCTCCATCTCAATCCACCATCTTGCAAGGAATGTTAAACCAAGGGAACCCCTAGCCTCTCATCAACAACCTACAACCCATGCAAAACCTAAACACCCAAACCCCATCACAAATATCTCAACAATCAAATGATCCTACATTGCAAGCACATGCCTTAGCTTTATAGTAATCACAACAGGTTTATCAACAAGTCATCCACCACCAACAACAAGTAGCCTTAGTAGCACAACAATAACAATTAGCCCTAGTAGCACAAAAATAACATCAAGCAACATTAGCAGCATAGCAAAAACATCTAGTAATCTTAGCAACAACACAACAACAATAACAAGAAGAAGCAACCTTAGCAGCGCAACAACAACAAGAAGCTCAATAAGATGACTTAGTAGCACAACAACAAAAATTCCAACAAGCCACATTAGTAGCACAATGATAAAAACAAGCCCAAAAAGCCTCCTTAGCCACATAATAACAAGCTCAACAATAAAAATCCCAACAACAAGCATTTCTTTCTCAATAATATACCCAACAACAACAACTACTCACAAAACAACAGCAGCAATAGGGTCTATACTATAACCCTCAACAAAACATCATCAACCTGAACACATTAGGAGCATATAAACCTCCAACACAATCACCTTCACAATATCCTACACCACCATACACACCATAGAGCACCTCATCATATTAGAATCCCATGTATAATCCATCCACCATCCTACAATATGCAACATATGTTTGTCCACCAAACCTAAAAAATGATATAGCATCACAACTTAAGGAATTATCACAAGAAATGTAGGATTTCTAAATGGGAAAGATGAAGAGGCCCCATACACAAAAAAACCTATTTCCTTATCCATTCAATCAAAACATCACAATGGTACCTTTCCTTCCCAATTTTGAGGTACCCAAATTTGATAAATACAAGGGGAGAGGAAATCTTGTGGATCACATCAAGGAATTAATTGGCATGTTCATGGATGTGGCCTATAATGATTCCTACTTAATGTGCCTCTTCCCACAAAGTTTAACAAGTCCTATCATGGATTGGTTTTCACAATTACCTCCAGGCATCAAAACCTTCCAAGAAATCATTGATAGATTCATAGATCACTCCTCCAATCTTGACATGGATGTGACCCTAAAAGAGTTGTACACTCTCAAAAAAAAAAAGGAGAATCTTTTTCCAATTTCTTACAACGATGGAGGCAAAGAGCTAGTAAAAGAAAGTGGCCACTTCATAATGAACAAGTGGGAATTATCATAGCAAATGTTGATCTAGATCTATCCTTCCACTTAAAATGCAATGCATTACATCTTACAATGAGCTTGTCCCTAGATCCCTTAACATCAAGAGAGACCTAATCTCATAGGGAAACACACAAGTATATAAAGACAACCACCCATCCCATAGTTTTAATGACAAGCCCTGCTATTGGTCCAAGAACAAAAATGTTACTAGTGATGGTGTTGTTGATGCAAAGGTGGTCTTAACTTCTCCTAGGCAAGAAAATACCCAAACCATGAATACACAACAACCATACACATCATTATCAAACAATCAAAAAAGAATCAATGCTACAAACACCTAACATGGAAAATAAAGAATAAGCAATGCTCCTAAATGACAATTCAATACCTTAGGAGAACCTATGGACGATGTGTTGAAGAGGTTGATACAGTCTAATCTTATCACACTCCCAGATTTCTTAAACTATCAAGAGCCACAATTCAAACCTCGTAGCTATAGAGAATATCATTTTTGTGAATTTCACTGATATAAAGGTCATAACAAAAAAAAAATTAGACTCAAACATCTAATAGAAGATCTTATTGAACAAGGAGACATTCATGTCAATCAAAAATATGGGTATGAAAATATGAAAATTTACACAAACCCTATGCCTGACCATACCAAGGAAAAAAATTCAAGGAATCAACCTCAAAAAATGTAAACAATACTCATGATACCATGGTGGGACATATTTATTTATCACAACATGAGGAATCAAACATGCATCAAGATATTGTTTAAAACAAATTCCAAAACCATCAACAATGTTTAGCACTATTTTATACTGTAATGACATTAAGTGGATGTCAAATTGTGATATCTATCCCACATATGACTCAATGATTGGGAATGTTGAAGAAGTTCCAAATGAGCTAGAAATATCCTTTGTTGCACCCATACCTATTGACAGTTGTGAAGATTCTCTTACCGACGATATATTATACACCCAATGATCATGTCAAGAAGAGGTTCTTGAGGATAACGAAAGATACTCTGAATCAAGTCAAGATCAAGAACCCCTATCCCCATAGTTTCACCAAGAGCCAAAAGACATCTTCCAAACCATTTTAAACTCCAAAAATGTCCCTAATATTACCCCCGAGATGTTTCTTTTTGATGGACATATAGACATTTTTCATCTTAAACTATAGTCTCACATTCTTGATATTCCTACACAAGAGAAAGCAACAGTTGAGATTATTGATTCTTACAATGATTGTGCATCATCAACATCTTTTAACTCGGCATCAACATCTTTTGAAGCAGTATCAATAGATAACGATGTCATAAAATCAAAGCAAATAGTTCATATTCCTAAACAACAGGAACCCATAGCAATATCATGTGTTCATGACAAGTTATATTTAGTAGCTATGGATTAGAGGATATATTATTAGGGCTAGGATTAGGTATTGATAATACCTTCACAACATTGGGGTAAATATTTTCTATAGCAAATACCAATGTATGGGGCACAATGGATCCTTATGATGAAAATATTGTCAATGCTACAACTAGTCGTATCATGAGTTAGCATTCACCCATCATCTCATACACAAATTGGGACCAACATAAAAGGATGGATTTCTATCAAAGAAAGAAGAAGGTCATCAAATAAAATGAAACATTAAAGTAAAAAGGGCATGTCAAGTACAAATGGATACCAAAGAAAAATAAAGGAAATCATCCCTAAAAAAATCCATTAGTCAAAGAAACTATGGGGTAGAATCAAAAAGGGAAATATATCCATCATAAAAGTTGTCAATTATAAAATTAGGATTCTTGAGTAAGGAATGTAGTATATCCAATGGTTGGTCCTAATTCCATGAAAGCCTCCAGCCCCACCCATCATTGCTCATATTCCCAAGTTTGGAGAGTCAAAGGTTCTAGACTATCAACCAATTCATTTCATATTCCTTCATACCAGTCACCATAGACTCCATCCACAATATCCAATTCTTGCATTGACCATGTGCTGGTAGCTACCCTTCATCATAAGGATTCTGAAGGTACCATATTGTGATGTGTGCACATAGACAAGGTTAATTCTAGTATCCACAAGGTAGATCAGAGTTCTTGAGGGTTGCATTCAAGTGCTCGTATCTTAGCAAAGAAACTTCTTCAAGCATGATATCATTGGCATGTTATGATAGTGGCCTCTACATCAGTTCCACCAAGTGGTTCAACATGAGGATAAAATTTTCAAAATCAAAAAAATAAAAAAATGATCAAAAATCCAAAAAACTATAATAAGAAAAAGGATTAAAAACAATAAAGATGAAAATCATCCTCTAGTGAAAACCACTTTAGAGGCGTTTTGGGCAAGTACCATAATAAAAACCTAGCAAACATGCATCATGAGTATAATCAAGTGTCTATATGATCCTTCTTAGACAAAATCATACCATCCTTGTCATGATAAATCCAATGTTCCCTCCATCCATCCAATCCATATTTATCCAAATATTCCATTTTATCTTGATCTTGACAAAGAATTGGCATACACTTCAACTATACTCATGGTAAACTTTTGAGAGGCTCTTTACCATTTTATCTCAAGAAGTCCCATAGCCCATATCTAGCATAATATAACTCTATCAAACTCTTCACATATACATTACCTATCTTGATTTATTCATTGATCTATGAAACATTGCTAAACACTGGGGCTAGGTTATTACACTCTTGTTTTCAAATAACTCTTGATCCATGTCTTATATCTCACAACGTGACATTGACATTGTGATCTAGGTATTGTTTTCCTTAAAATCTCATCAAAATAAAAAAATATCAAAATCTTGTATAGAAAAATCCAAAACATTCATAAAACCTCATCAAATTCCAAAAACATCAAAATCTTGTACAACAAAAATCCAAAAATGTTCAAAAATTGTAAAGTCAAAATCCAAAACATTAAAAAAACATCAAAATCCTTAAAAAGGTCAAACATTGAAAATCCAAAAATAGTACCTTGTTAAACTATATCATCTTTGAGCTTGAACGTAGGCAAGGCCATCATTGATGTGCCCCTGAGACACCCTAGGTTATTCCTTTAGGAGTCCATCATAATAATCTGACATCCATCAACTTTTTATATCTTCATTTGTTAATAAGTTGACTCAGTCAAACTACGTGGTCTCTGAATGTATAACATAGGTAAGGCTAATCTTTTAATAGCCCCTAAGGCCCCTAGGATAGGTCTTTAGGTTAGGTTCTTGGTCGAAACTCTAAAAAATCCTTAAACATTTAAATATAAAAAAAAAAACCCTAAACATTAAAATATAAGAAAACACAAAAATATTTGAATACTCATAAAAACCCCAAAGACATTAGAAAGCATTCAAAAAACTAAACAACCTCAAATAACCAAAAACCAAAACATTCACATAAACTTTCAAAAAGACCAAAAACAACCTGAAAAAAATTAAAATACCAAAAATATTGAAATATTGCAAAAAAATCCAAAACCATCCATCGATTTCATCTCGAATAAATCTCCATCCATAATAAACTAATCATCACCTTCAAACCTTAGGAAAACCAAATAGAAAGCACTAGTCGCAAGTCGTAAAGTGAGAACCTAAGTGTCAAAATCTAAAGTCTAAACCATAGGTAAATATGTCAGTGAAGTTTATATCAATGACTTATCATAAAGCTCATCATCATTCTAACATCAAACAACCCTCTGATCAACATGCCCTAGGATGTATCCTTCCTATGATGGAAATCAGTATCGAACATCACCCTAGATAAAATAAAATGGCCAGAGATATAGGTAACACTAATTTTTTGTCTTTGATCTTTTCTTATGATTTATCTTAATGACCCATTCCGAGGACCTGTTGATTATTTCTATCAAAATGATTTAGAGATAAAGGAATGGGGCATCAATCATTATCTTTCATTGTCTATGCTTGTGGATACTATTGTAAAATAATCTTGGTGAATACTTGCTTAGTTGTGTGTAGGGAAGTTGTTTAGAGTACATTATTGACTATTGTGTATGCTTTGGTCTAATATGTTCTAAGCTTCTAACTTACATTCCAATGAGGATTTTGTATGTCAAGCTATGAACAAGAACTATCTTATATGTATGGGGAGTGAAATTCCATTACACTGGATACAACACTATCCTGGTTATCAATACCTTGATGCATTGTATCTATGTATTATATCAAACAATAAGGAATGACAGAAAATCCCAATCCCGAGATATGAGAAAATTATCATCCTGATGATGTAAATATAGCCTCATCAACATAATGGCCTCAATGTGAAAATCTAAACCTTTTAGCCCAATTTACCTTGCCAATTGATTACCTTTAGGAAAAATAATTGCTCTCTTTTTATGAATAAGCGAACAAACTTTACCTCTTGAAGTTAGGCGAATTAAGCTTATTTATGTTGATTTAATGGTTTAGTCTTCAAGAATTTTGGTGGTCAACTCCACTCCCAATCACCATTCCAATCAAAAGGGAAATGAATGTGCATCTTAATACTTTTGAATACAATCAAGAGAGTATCAAAATTTTAGGAGCACACGTTTTGGGCCAAGTCTTCATAGTCTGTTATTTTTAGGTTTCAAAAAATTTATGGCTCATGTGAGCCTCTTTAATATTGTATGTCATGGGCTTTAAATTCCATCTATTATTGGCAATCTGTTAAAAGACTCTATTAATTAGAAAGTAGGATTTTGTTAGTTCTCTTCATATAAATATGTAACTATTGCAAATAATGAATAGAGAAGAAGATTATCGTTATGCTGCCAATATGTCTTTTGAGTAAAAACTACCATACAAATAAAAATGAGTTTTCCTGCTACTCTTTGAATTATTGAGCAATGTGAATGAAGTATTTGGAATGAAGTAACTTAGATATTTCCAGTGCATATGATCTGAGATAGCTGCAAACACACTCGAGAGCTGGCCACTCAAGGGTTATAGATAGATAGATAAGTATTCTATTTCTTATTATGTATTTTATTTTAGTAGATAATAGTTGGAATTGCAATTCATCTTCATGGGTATATGTTATGTTGTCAGTGTAAAGCCTGCAAGTTGTAACTGAGTCCGTAGTTTCTGAGCTTAACATTTGAATGTCCCAATCACCTTTCTTCAGTTGATTCTGTTAAATTGTTTTATGTTAACAGTTGGCTTGTTACCTTTTTCATTAGATAAATGTTTCCTAATTCCTTTAAATGTTTTGGTTCTTCAACAATTTATGCATTTGTTAGGTTAATCATTTCCATGCTTTCTAGTTTAGTGTTGAATCTTTTTAGATTTATAATTTTCTATTTTCTGGTTTGAGTCATTTCCCACTTTCTAGATAGATCATTCATTACTTTCAAGGTTAGAGGCCCTTTAGTTTAGAGTTGTTATTCAGTTGGTTCATATTTAGGAAACCTGATAGAGAGAAGTTGAGATGTCTTCTATTACATATAGCCATTGGACACTACCTGGTCAATATATTGATGTGTTTATTCACTAAAGTGTTAGGACCTAATGACAACCTATTACTTTTTGGCACCATTATCAAGGACTCCTTTTCCTAGTGCTAGTAGGAGATATCTTGAATACCTCTTTTAGGGATAGAATTAGCTCTTTGGTTTCTTTTCTACATGGTTAGGAAATGTGGCCCCCACAAAATATTCATACCAAAAACCCCCCAATCAATGTACCAACAACAAGTAGGGAGGAAGGAAACTCAAATGAAGAACTTACTAAGGAATTAACTCAACAAGGTCAACCTAAGACCTTCCCACATACCCTAGAAAGAGAACAAATAGTGATCAAGGAGAATATTCTTTCACAAACTCCTAAACCTTGTGCTACTGAGCAAATTTTGGAAGAGGATCACATCCCCTTCAACATCATGGGTGACCATAGAAATGTCACCAATAACAACAACAACGATAACCCTCCACTATGCACATTCACTTATCCTATTGCTATTGATGCAGATGATGATACGACAATGAATAATATCTCACCGGCCTTCTTTCCAATCTTTCGAGGTTTTTCTACTGAGGACCTTGATCAATTTCTATTTGAATTCAAAATCTTGTGTCAGGCATATGACTACAAGAATGATATTCAATAACTAAAGATTTTCACTTCCACTCTAAGAGACTCAGCTATGCGCTAGTTTATGGGGTTAGCTTCTCAATCTATAACCTCTTGGGATGAAATGAATTCTTTCTTTTTGGAGTAATACCAAAGTTACTACAGGGTGAGTGATAGGAAAGAACTGTTCAAAATAAGGAAAAATGAGGATGAAAGTTTAGAAGATTACCTAGATAGGTTTATCTTCTTATCTAAATGTTGTGGTGGAGAAGCTATAAGCCTTGATATTTTGAAGACCTTATTCCTCAAAGGTCTAGATGATGAAGCTCGCAGGAGTTTATACTTAATGGGAAAAGGAGATGTGTCCCGACTGAGACTGGAAGAGATTACAAAATTATGTTAGAATTTCTCTTGAACTCGAGGAGGAATTAGGAAGTGCACCCTTTTTAGAGGTTCCAGTGACATTAGAAAACTTTGTGAAGAGCTCACCAACTTCAAGACTGACATTCTCATCTAGTTAAACACCACTTTAGATGGCATACAGGCTAAAACACGAAGCTCTGAAACCTTGTCCATCTATTGCCCCAAATGCCAAAACAAACATTTACTAAGAGAATGTCCCTTGGAAAAAGTTGATAAGATTGACATTTGTCAAGTGTGACAAAAATCACCCCACCGACCAATGTGAGCTACTAAACACCATCAAAAATTCCAAGAAAATAATAACTCCATTCGAGGAAGAAGTGAGTGTTGTTAATCAAAGAAATGGAGGCAATTTTTCCTATGGCCAGAATTCCAATCCTAACTAGAGACCCCAACCCAATTGGAACAACAATCAATGGGTAGCACCCTGGCCTCAAGCACCACCTCTAGTACCCTCTAATTGGGGAACCTATCCCTAGGGACCACGAAAATGGACTAACAAATCTTGGGGTAACCCTCAGTGGCCTAATTAGCCTCAACCGTAGTGGTACCCTCAAAATCCCATTCCTCAATGGAATCAACCTCAGCATCAATTTTACACCAGCCCTAGGAAAATTCCTACCCAACAATAGACTCTCCTACCACCACCTCAGAATACTCCACAAACTAAACAAGTTAACCAACCACCACTTTTGGTGCAACTATTCCCTAACCCAAAGAACAATCGTCCAAATACTCCAGTGTATTCTGTCAAACAAGAAAATGTCATTGGACTTAATGCCATACACTGTGGAAACCTGAAGTTGAGGTCTAGTAAAACACTTTTGCAGTTGACTATTGAAGAAATCATTGATGAACCTGTCAAGAAGTCTCATGAGAAAAAGTCCAAACACACACATTCATAGAACTTGAGCCTAACCCGCCATCTTTAGCTGGAGCTTCTGACCTACCTCAGGAGGAGGGGGTTCAATCTCCAACTAAACTTCTGAAGGATTCAACACTAAGAGACAAACATTCTTCAACTAAACTTCCAAAGCATCCTACATCTAAGGACATAATCAAAACACCTTTTTTGGAGCAACTAAAACCAATTCCTATGGAAGATGCTCTAGAAGTGATCTCAACCACCAAGATCACATTGATACAAGAAATTAAATAATTTCATATTGAAGTTCCCTTGTTATAGTGGATTAAAGAGATCCTCGAGTTAAATTAGCTAATTAAACAGTTGTGTATTAAGACCTCGAGGAGAAAACCAAAATAATTTAACACTATTCATATAAATGGGTACCTAGCTGATTTGTTAGCTAGGACAACCACTACTTCAAAATATGATGACCCAAGAAGTCCACTTATAACAGTGACAATTAATGAGGTAGCAATACCTAACACTTTAGTGGATCTTGGAGTAGCCATTAATGTAATGACTATTGATATGATGGAAAAATTGTGACTTACTGATCTACACCCCACAACTATAGTCTTACAGATGGGAAACCAATCCATAGCTATTCCCAAAGGTATCATGGATGGGAATATCTAGTGGATTTCTATATATTTGAATCCCTTACACCTAAAGACAGTTATCCAATAATTCTAGGATGACCGTGGTTGGCTATAGTTACATCCAAAATTGATTGTAGGGAAGGAGGAATGACCATCTCACATGTCTCTAATAGAAAACATTTGTTTTTGTATCCTCCTACCAAGCCTATTGAACATAATAAAGTATGGGTTGATGAACCAGAAAGCCCTGATGGATAGGAGAGTTTGGCTTCACTGGTCATGGTAGTTATTAAACAACATAGTGAAGAGCTAGAGGATGAATTGGAAGATGACATGGAAAATCTTCCCATTGATTCAGTCAATGAGGAGATGTCCTAGGACACCCAATAAATAGATGAAGCAAAATTTGATGGTGCTAGTTTTATTGGATTACCTTATCCTTTGATAAACTTATCTCCAAAAACTTACCATTTCTTTCAAGATGTTGCCTAACTTCATAAAACTGTACTACACAGTTGTCCACTTAACACCCTGATAAGGCCTATGTAGACTATCATGTCCAACCATCCGGGAGTCAAAACCATCATGTTGCTGCCAAGAAAAACTTTGAACATCAATAGTTGGTTGACTGAGATGGAAGAACAAAGACTATTTGATACCCTAGTGAGTAGATCTAAAGCGTTCATCTAGGACTATAAAGATATGAGAGGAATACACCATAGTGTGTGTATGCATCATATCTATACTAAGGATGTTTGACCTATTTTCCAACCACAATGGAGACTCAATCCAGCCCTCAAGGACATCGCTAAAACTGAGATTGAGAAAATCTTGTAGGTAGGATTTATCTATCCAATTTTTTATAGCATGTGGGTGTCACCTTTGGTTGTAGTTCCAGAAAAGAATGAGAAGTGGAGAGTGTGTGTAGACTATAGGGAGCTTAACAAAGAAACACGCAAATACTACTTTCCCCTACCATTCATGGACCAAGTGTTGGATAACTTGGCTAGGAGGAAGTATTTTTCATTCTTGGATGGATTTAGTGGATACAACCAGATACAGTAGCAATAGAAGAATTGGATAAGATTTCCT
>VDFB02271358.1:714512275-714573077 GCA_007258455.2 Sequoia sempervirens | reverse complement strand
TAGTGAGTATATGTAGTTAGTTAGTTGTTTATCTTCTATTGATTATAAGTTATATTTTATTCTCAAAGGTTTCAGCACAAACTCAGTCTTATATTGTTCCTGTAGCATTGGGAATCCATCCCTGTGTTTGTTCCTACAGGATAAGGCCAGTTCATAGTTTGTTTCTTAGTAATAGTTTTCATGATTTTTGCTTTGATTAAGTTATGCTTAAGTTAAGAAGACTTTACATTACATCCCTGCAGCATAGGTATAATTCCTTCCAAGCATTTATTTCTCGTAAATTGTGGTTGAAACTGGTTCTTAGTGCACATACAGTGCTCTGCTTGATTTGGCCAGTTTTCAACAATCATTTCATGCAATTATCCTTTGTGTCATTCTTGGAAAAGTAAAGAAAAGTGACAGAAGGACAAAAAAGAAGGGCAAAAAGTAGAATTTTTTTGAATATTCAGAAGAATTTTGAGTTTCAGGAATCTCAGCTAGGATAATTTGTAAATATGGGTGGCCAGTTAGTAAGACATGAGCCTGTAGCTCATGAGCTCTTGACGCAAAATCCTCAAATAGTTTAGGTATTCAACAATTGTGGTTGGCTAAATTATTTTCTGAGGTTAGATTCCTTTAATGAGGAAGCTACAGGTGAGTTTTTGAGAACTCTTTCAAAGGGAGAAGCTACAGTGTGGGGTTTGACAGTAACTGTTATAGAAGAGTGGATTGCAGAAGTAACTGGGCTTCCGGTGGTAGGAGAAAAATTTTCTTTAGATGTTGTCTCTGCTAGGACAGAATTTATAGTACCAATAGATGGACCCTTGGAGGTTTCCAAACAAGGATGCAAATGAGTGTCACTGCCTCCTCCATACCCAGAATATGTTGCCTTCATAATTAGGTACCTAACTTGTGAGGGACGTTTTTCCTATTTGCATTCCTATCATTTTAAACTATTGAGTCATATGAGGCATGGTTTAGCTGTCAATGTTCCAATTTTTTTGTTAAACCTTTTGAAATATTGTGCCCATGAAACCCAGAGGGGTAAGGACAACTCTGTCACCCATCATGCCCTCATTAAGCTCTTCATCGAGTGTTCCCTGAGGTATGTATCACCCCTTTCTTGGCAAGAATTTTTTTCCCAAAAGGGTCTACAACTTCTAGAGCCTCCTAGAGTACTCCCTACACAACCCAAGAAAAAGAAAAAGAGAACAGAATCTACATGTAGGGAAGCAGAGCAAGAATCATCTACTCCTGCAGCACATAGTCCTGCAACCTCCACAATAGGGAACATATACTAATGGTTTAGTCCAGCTGAAACCTATTGATGGTGATACCTGAACTCTCCTGCTTAGCAGGCATCAATTACGTCTCTACCATAAACATGTTAACAAGAAAGAGTTTACAAAAATTGTGGAAACATAGGGATAAATCCATTGCATTGACTCTGATGTGGTAGGGTCAACATAGTTTTGTCAACCTAATAAAAAAAATTAAAAATTAAAAAAATAAAAGAAAAAATCATCTTCATTTTAAAATGTTTCTTTGATTTCCTCATTTTTTTAATCATTTGGACTTGACTAAATTTTTTTCTCTATTTTCTAGGACTTCACCTTTTTCTAACTACAATTCTAGTGCACCCTACTACAGTGCTCCATAATTTGTTAACACAGTTGTAATTCTCCATAAATTGTTGTTGCAATGTTTAGGAATCTACACAACAGACTAGTGCCACTCATCATTCCAATGCTACATCCTAATGCATCACTCAACGATGCTTTGGGAAGCCAAGGCTAAAATGTCACAACTTTCTTCCAATCGATTGCATCTTTTCAGCGATGCTCTAGAATTCTATTGTTTCTTCCTTATGGCTGCATCTTTTCAGCGATGCTCTGGAATTTTTTTCTTCTTCCTTCGAGAACATATTTTTAGTGATGCTCTAGAATGTTGCTTGGGTGCTCCAAAATTTTGTTTAGATGCTCTAAAAAAATTTGGTTGTTGCTTTGGCTACATCTTTTGACGATGCTCTAGAAAATTTGGTTGTTGCTCTAGCCACATCTTTTCAACAATGCTCTAGAATATTCAATTTGGTCACCATGTTCCAATGACATCTCTCTATGATACTTCAAAAATCTCTTCTTCTCTACTTTAGTTGTAGTTATCGGTAATGCTCTAGATTTTTGGTATAAATTTTGTCTTTACATTTTTTTTTAATTTTCCTAAGTTTCACACATGCCCATCCTTTAATGTCGCTTTGAGATCTGCTCCCTTATGATTATCATATGACATCATACTGAATCTTTCCATAATAAATAAGATACTATCACTTCAAATATTCAATTTGTGTTGTTATTATCTGCCACCACCCTTGCCAACCATATCACTATCCAATTACGTCAGCACAGGTGAGACATTTTATCTAATGAAAATACTTAAGGTATGTGCAAATGTATTTATTTAAAGGGTTAGTACTTATTTTCAATAAAGGTTAATTAATTGGCATGATTTGTTCCTCATAATTTTGAAACTTGTGCCCATTAAACACGATTGCTAAGAGTACAGTAGTGGTTGTAATTCCTCATGAAAGGTTGTCATAATTATACAATAAGGTGACAAGAAAGATGGTAATTAGTTCCTCCCACATTGAGTATATTAACATAGAACTCTTTTTTTGTCTGTAATTCAATAAAGATAAAATTCCAGAGTTCTATAGAATCTCACCAAGAGATAAAGGAAATGGGAGGCACTAAGAAGTTTGAGCCAACTTATGTAGTGCCATTGTTGGCATTGGGCAATATAAAAGCTTTATTTGAGAGAGTTGGATGGTTGGACTTCACGAAACAATTTGAAGGGTACACAGAGCATCTTGTGAAGGAATTCGTTGAGAATTTTGTAGATGGGTAGACTATGGTGCACAAAAAATGATTCTAGGTAAGCACAAAAATCATTGCTCATATTTCTAGTCTTGAGAATAAAGGAATTCATTAGAATGAAAATACCCACATTCCCTATCAAAATTTTATAGAACTGTTCCATAGGGAAGGGGAACCCCAACTTGTAATGACCATAAACACTAGAGGACAAAATAAGTGAATCAATAGAATGTCTCTTCCAGAACCCTGGAGGTCTGCTGCAACGTGTATTATTAAATATTTCATTTGTGAGAGAAAAATGACTATAGTTGTGGGATCACCTTTTTTCTTGTTGACTCATTTATGCCACAACATTGAGGACCCTACTCTTAGGGTAAATTTACCAGCTTTTCTCTGCCATTCAGTCACCTCTATGATGGAAAAGTATAAATTTGGGATGGGACCCCTTAAACATCATGGTTTGATATAGATAATATGTAAATACCATTTCCACAAAAAGCCAAAAAAGAAGTGGCAAAGGTTTCTATGAAAATTTGAAAATGAGGGGCCATGAAGGTCACTTGAGGAGGGAGAATCCTCTAAATAAAAAAGAGTTGTTTGTAGAAGAACCCTCCTCAAAGGCATTAGATGCCCCTAAATCCCAACATACCTCCACGACTCCTAGTGGTGATGTGCTGGAAACTTTGCTAGATGAATTACAAACCCCGGGATAAGAAGGGGAGGTGGGAATTGTGTATTATGGAGGAGAAAAGGAGCCTTCTCATAAGAGAAAGAAAAAAAGTAAAGTTACTATTCAAACAACTCCTCCTCTATGGAGGAGTAAACGGTTATCTTCAAAGGCCAATGAAATTGAACCTCCGGACATAGGCAATACTTGAAATAGGAAGAAGGCCATGAATCCAATAAAGGTGGTAGAAATTGATAGTCCACCTAATAATGAAGAAATAAATGAAATAGAAAAGCAAGGGGATCAACTTCCTAGGGAAAAGGAAAAGGAAACCCTATCACCTAAAGAACAAGAAGGGAAGAAAATACAATCCCCACATTCAGAGAAGAATTAAGATGAACCTGTGGGAGGATTCTCTCCTTTTCTTGATAGAGAGGGGAGTGTACTGGAAGTTGAAGAAAATATACATCATATTAATGAAGAAATAGAAGTTCTTTACTCATCCTTTCCTGAGAAGACTAAGGAAAAAAATGTACCTCATATTGATGAAAAAGTGGAAGAAGTGCCTCACTCATCCCTCCCTAAGGACACTAAGGAGGAAATTCCTCATGCATCCTTCTCTATGGACTTAGAGGATATAGAATCCAATCAAAAAAATGAGGAATTAGAAAAGTTAAAGGAATTTTTTTTGGGGTAGACAGCTAGGTTGCAAGATGACGAAGCACAAATTAACCAACAAAAAGAAGAAATTGACGTGCAAACTATCATTGTACATAAAAGAGATCAAGAAATTACAAAATTGACAGCACAAATGGAGGAAAAGGACAAGCTTATTGAGCAACTGTAATACCAAATTCAGTAATGGAATCAACAATGTAAGCAACATCAGGTTGCTCTATGTGAAAAAGATAAGTGTATTCAAGATTTGAAAACTAATTTTATGCAATTATTCAATGCTTTAGAAGAAGAAAATAATAGACGGGAAATTGAGTTAAATGCCTTTATGAGTAAAATTGTGGAGCTAGAACAAAATTTGTAGGAGAGTGACACTCAACCAGTCATGGAATCAAAGGGGACACAAACTGAACATATTGTTATAGACTAGTTCCAGGTATGCATTCCCCCAATATTAATGAAATGTATAGAGCATTTCTATCTCTTGAATGATGTGGAATTTGAGAATAATAGGTTAAAAAGGGAATTGGTAATGTTAAGAGAATATTTTTATCAAGCATATGGGGGTAAACACGATGCTTGTGAAATTGGTGAATTATTATTAGCCTGTAGAAGACCATCTAGGTTGTACTCCATGTTTCTTAATGAGCAGCTTTTAAGATGGAAATTGCAAAGAGTTTTCCAAAACCAACCACATGATCCCAATGACAGAGAATTTGTAAAAATATTTGTTGAGTCACTCCCTAAACAATAGAATTTTTGGTGTGAGTTCTTTGTTCATAATTTTCTCCTAGAGAAATATATATATTTCTTTATTAACTTCTTTGTGGGAGAATTATAATTGAGATCATTCCTATCTACAATGAAAAATCAAATTCACTGGAAAGACAGATCAAGAGACTATGCACAAGCAAAAAAACTATGTGGTTGCAAATCAGGTATCCTTATAGAAAGCCTTTCTCTTTCAAGACACAATTTCTAGGTGTCAAACTTAAAAAGGAAGTACAAGTCAAATACAATAACAATCTCTGACTATGTCATGATAACTTTTAGGAAAATGGGCCACAATTAATTGGATTAGCATGGCATGCATGTGAAGAGAGATATACCCCTCTTCCTATGCATCTCAAGAAAAGGGAAATGATTTCAACCCATAAAATTAGATGGTCCAATAGAAGAGTAGTAGCTTTGGCCAAAATTCTTGAAGAATTAAAGATTAATTGGAGTGGTATGAGGTATAGACCCCCCTTTCTTCTTTCACCACCTCCTTCAGTATACACCAATTTGGACCAAAGTGAGGATAGTTTTTCTAGGTAGAAACAAAGAGTCACTTTTCATCAAGGATTATTGAGGAACCAAGAGACATTGGACACATAGGAAAATAATGTGTATGGTCTCAGTGCCAAGTATGAGGAGATGAATAGGAGGAATGAAGGATAGGGGGCACACCAGAGAGCAGGAGGACCTGCTTGAACTTAGGAAGGGGAGCCTGACATGATGAGGTAAAAATAACCTCATCAACATAATGGCCTCAATGTGAAAATCTAAACCTTTCAACCCAAATTACCTTGCCAATTGATTAGCTTTAGGAAAAATAATTTCTCTCTTTTTATGAATAAGCATACGAACTTTGCTTCTTGAAGTTAGGAGAATTAAGCTTGTTTATGTTAATTTAATGGTTTAGTCTTTGAGCATTTTGTAGGTCAACTCCACTCCCAATCACCATTCCAGTCAAAAGGGAAATGAACGTGGATCTTAATACTTTTAAAAACAAGTGAGAGAGCGCCAAAATTTTAGGAGCACACATTTTGGGCCGAGTCTTCATAGTATGTTATTTTTCAGTTTCAAAAACTTTATGGCTCGTTTGAGCCTCTTTAATATTGTATGTCATCGGCTTTAAAGTCCATCTATTATTGGAAATCTGTTAAAAGACTCTATTAATTGGAAAGTAGGATTTTGTTAGTTTTCTTCATATAAATATGTAACTATTGCAAATAGTGAATAGAGGAGAAGATTATCGTTATGCTGCCAATATGTCTTTTGTGTAAAAACTACCATATGAATAAAAAAATAGTTTTCCCGCCACTCTTTGAATTACTAAGCAATGTGAATGAATTCTTTGGAATGAAGTAACTTAGAGATTTCCAATGCATGTGATCTGAGATAGTTGTAGACACACCCGAGAGTTGGCCACTCGAGGGTTATAGATAGAGAGATAAGTATTCTATTTCTTATTCTTTATTTTATTTTAGTAGATAACAGTTGGAATTGAAATTCATTTTCATGAGTATATGTTATGTTGTCAGTGTCAATCCTATGAGTTGTAACTAAGTCTGTAGTTTCTGAGCTTAACATTTGAATGTCCAGAGCACCTTTCTTCATTTGATTCTGTTAAATTGTCTTATGTTAGGAGCTGGCTTATTACCTTTTGCATTAGATAAATGTTTCCCAATTCCTTTACATGTTTTTCTTCTTCAAAAATTTATGCATTCATTAGGTTAACCATTTCCATAATTTCTAGTTTAGGGGTGATGCTTTTCAGATTTATAATTTTCTATTTTACGGTTTGAGTCATTTTCGGTTTTCTAGATAGATGATTCATTGATTTCAAGGTTAGAGGCCCTTTAGCTTAGATCTTTTCTTCGATTGGTTAGTATTTAGGAAACCTAAGAGAGAGAAGTTGAGATTTTTTCTATTGCATATAGTCATTGGATACTGCTTGGTCAATATATTGATGTTTTTATTCACTAAAGTGCTAGGACCTAATGAAAACCTATAACATGTATTTCTCATCACCATCTCTAATAAAGTCTCAATGGATCATGGACTTGTTGGACCTTTGAAGCAATTATCAAAATCAATGATCAAACATTCTTGTTTCTTCTATCTTCTCTCCACACTAACCTGGTATCATAATAGTCAGTAAAAACAACATCAATGTATCCATCCTACAACCACAAACCATCAACATGCATACATCATATCATATCGCATCATACATCTTGCATCATCATTATCATTTAGGTTGTGATGAATAATATAGATTTTTTATTCTAAGCATCTTAAATTGTTGCATCACATATCATAAGCATAGACATTTGCATTATCCATCCATATGCATACATCATCATAAAATTGCATAGAAAATACACAAAAAGAAAATGCATCAATAAAATTTGCATCCATCAACATAATCATAGCATAAAATTTTCATATCATATCATCCATTCCATAACATATCATGAAAAGATACTGAAAAAGAATATAACATTACATCCATTCCATATCATTACATCTCACATCATTGTATATCACATATATCATCACATATCGCATACCTAAATAAATTACATCTGTACATAAGCATATATAAGTAACATATCATATCAAAGTGCATCCATAAATTCATAAGCATGAAATAAGAGAACACATAACATCATAAATGATTTGTATCATCTCATATATATATATCAAAAAATAATTTTCATCGTACAATATTTGAATCAGTGTATGTATATCAATCATAAATACAATATCCATGAGGCTATCAAAAAGGAGCCCATGAATGTATATTTATGTAAAGAAATAGACAATAAATCAAAAAGTGTTTGTACAATCAAGCTAGCCTTGATGGATGATCCCCTCTCCAACATGTCTCTCTAGCCGATCCTTTGCTCTAGTGTGTGCCCCAGTCCTCTAGGAGTAATCCAATTGTCTAAGTGTTTTCAGGACATCTATGTGATAGTGCATCCTATAGTAGGTTGCCTCAATCACAACCCCTATGTATAATCTTACAGACACTATCCACCCCTGAGATGTAGTTGTTATCATCTCAAATTGTTGACATCACTCAACCTCTTGCACTAACTGCATCTTGATATTCTATTAGAGCTAGCGCTCATGGTTTCTCTCTATTGTGACAACCTATACCTATTGTCATGCCTGATCTCTCTCAGTAGTATAACCAAAATCTGCTAACGAGCTTGATCCCTTTCACCTGTAATAGTCTAGACCTATTGCTACAGCTGCAGAAGTTGTACATCTCGAGGATTTGGCCTTGATGGTGGCTAATTTACTAATTGTTGTTGAATAGGAGGCTACTATGGAGGTTGTTGACCCACTAGTGGTGCCCCTAGAATTTTTCCCATCCTAGCCACCTTGGCCATCCTATCCCCTACCTTTTCCTCTTCCCGCTTCCCTCCCTCTAGGTCTCCCTCATGGGGGAGCACCTACTGGATCTATCAACCTAGGAGGGGGTGTAAACCATGCATCGTATGGAGGCATCATCTAAGCATCTGCCTATCCCTGATCATAAGCCCATGGATGAGCTACCAAATGCCAAAATCCCTCAACCACCTCAAGATTTGGGATCCTAGGTCCCCATGTAAGTGCCTCTCACACTGATCGGGAAAATATGGCTCTATATGCATTATCTAGCCTATACTTCTACTCACCAAATTGTTAGGCCACCCTATTTGGTAGGTACCTCTCGATAATCATGTGCTCTTGACCCTGCATATACTAGGTTTTTCTAGTGAAGAATAGTTGTTGAACATTGTCAAACCATGTTGGCATCTAAAGCCAGGGTCGCCATCTAAAAACTGTTATATCATCCAACACCCTACACCAATAAGGAATCCCAAGCTATCATGTATGCTGAAGTGTAATGGTACCTCTGTATCACCAAACCACTGGATCATTTGGCTCCACATTAGCCATTTGAACTATTGGTCAAAGGACTACGATGTGCTCCCAAGCCCAAATGTGTAGTAAGTAGACTCCTCTGTCGATGGCTTTTCCATTGCAATATAAAAAATCATGCATGTCACAGTATAAGGAGGCCAACATCACTGGACCCCATGCAAACAAAGTCCTCTTGAAGGGAATCCAATGCCACACTAGGCCCCATCCTAGGTTGAACCCTTTTCTTTGTCGATCTAGAGCAACCAAACTAGAGATGATCACTGCAACTATCAATCTAAAGGTGGGTACCCAACCTCTATAAATCTTGAGGTCAATTTGTGAAGTGAATAGAATGATATCCTCCTGATCCATCACCTCATGATAAGAATCATAATTGGTGTCGGCATCGTATATCACACATTCACCATGTATCGACAAATGCAGTATCCACCATACATCCTCCAGTGACACTGTCACCTCATAGGTCAGAAGGTGGAATGAAGAGGTCTCATTGTGCCATCACTCGCAACACATTGTCATCATCACCAGATGTGTCTAGATGATGGGCATGTATGCAACATACCATAGGTTGATCTCCCCCAAGTGCTCCTATCACAACTCAAATAAATCACAAAGTCTCTCCAAAACTATGGGTCAGTGCTCATGGGACATTAAAGGTGTGATCACCTCCTACACCCATGAAGCGCATGACGTCAAACTTCAAAAAAATTTGACTAAGTTTAGAATTTTTATATCCAAAATAACGATAGTGTCACTATTTATGATACTATCACTATAATTCAAATTATAAACTTTGACACTCAAGGCATTTAAAATGCAAATCACAAGTCACACCGCTATAAATGTATGCATCATGATTTAAAATTTGGAAACACTAACCCTAATTTTCAAATTGAAAAGTGTATCACTATAAACATATGTGTCATGATTTAGAAATTAAAACCCTAATTCTAAATTGTGAACTATGTCACAATAAGCATATGCACCATTAAAATTCAAATTAGCATCAATGATTCTCAAATTAGCGTCACTCTAAAGTGATGCCACCAAAGTTTAAATTCTAAAAGGCATTAAATTCATCAAAAAGTCAAATTTCAAATCAAGTTTTGAATCACATACAAGTGGTCATGCACCTAGAAGCCTCTAGTACTCTCGAACTCTATCAAAAATATGTTGTGGGAGCACTCATTGCTCCATTTCATCAGAGGGTTAGAGCTCAAAAAAGAAAGAATACTCTAAGGTGTGAATGAAGGAGCACAAAGAACACTGAAAGCTAAAACACCTGTTACAAGGGAGATGCATAGCAAAAACATAGCAAAATATGCTTACAAAATATAGAGCCCAATATTGCCAAAAATCGAAGAGTTAATTTACAAAGAAAAGATTACAACCTTATATAGGTAAAAAACCTAAAAAAGGAAAACCCTAGGCTTGCCCATAATAATTAATAAAATAATTAATTATTATGCACCTAAAGTTAGCTTAAGTGAAAAAGAGATAAAAGGTAACTTAATTAATTAACCAAATATTGTTTAATTAATCAAGTAAAAACCAATTACTCTAACACCCCCACTTAAGCTAGACTTAGGGAGAAGCTAAAACCTAGAAGAAGCTACTGAAAGCAAAGAACAATGGGTCCTGACAACAAGGCCGGATCAGGTACCCAAGTACAAGGAAATCTCTATGAAATGGAGAAAAAGGAGAAAACCCAATGGGAAAAACTCCTCTCCAAAAAGAGATAGAAGAACATGCTGAAAGAAACATGAAGGAAGGAAGGCCTCATGAAGACCCCCCAAGGACAACTTCCTTCACCTCAAGCATAGAACACAACTGAAGATAGCGCGGAGAGGAAAAAGGTTTCGTGAAGATGTTAGCAACCTGCTCGGCAGTGGGAATATACTCCAAGATGAGAGAACCATTCTGAATCAACTGTCTGATGTAATGCATATGAAGCTCAATGTGCTTCGTCTGATGATGCTCCACCGGGTTGTGAGAAATGTGTATAGCACTTTGATTGTCACACCAAAGAATAGTGGGACTATCAGGAGGAAAACCAAATTCAGTCATCAACTATCGAAGCCATAAAATCTCCTGACTAGCTAGCACAGTAGCATGGTACTCAGCCTTTTTAGATGATAATGCATGAGCAGTCTACTTCTTGCAAGACCATGTGATAGGACCAGAGCTAAGACAGCAAACAAAGCTAGAAGTAGACTTCTGATCATTGACATCACCAACCCAATCTGAGTCAATGTAGCCAACAATGTGAGGATCCCCTGATGTGTAGTGAATGCCATAAGAAAGGGTGCCCTGAATGTACCTCAAAATATGTTTGGCAGCTTGCCAATGACTCTCATGAGGATCATGGGAGAATCGAGAGACAAGGCCAACTGCAAAGGGAAGATCAGGATGAGTGTGAGTCAGGTACAACAAACTACCAACCAACTACCTATAAAGTGTAGAATCTACTAAAGGAGTGGGGCAAGTAGTAGTCAAAACAACCCCTAACTGAAAAGGTGTGGGGGAAGGCTTGCAATCAAGCATGCCAAAGCATTGAAGCATATCACGAGCATACTTTTGCTGGTGAATGGATATCCCATTAGAGGACTGAATCACTTGAAGTCCAAGAAAATAGTGTAGAAGAGCAAGATCTGTCATCTCAAACTACTCCATCAAAGCTCGCTGAGCATGTTGAATCATAGAGGATGGGCTACCAGTGATGAGATCATCAACATATAGTACAAGAATCAGGATCTCATCCTCAAGATTCTGAATATAGACTGTAGGATCAAAATGACAGCGAGTGAAACCAGTGGAGAGCAAAAAAGACTCCATCTTCTCATACCAAGCCTAAGGGGCCTATTTGAGACCATATAATGAATGTCGAAGTCTAAAAACCAAAGAAGCATCCTGAAAAAATCCCTGAGGCTACTCCATATAGATCTCCTCCTGTAGGTCACCATGCAAGAACACGCTCTTCACATCCATCTGATAAATGGACCAAACCCTAGAAGCTGCAAGAGATAGTACAAAGCGAATAGAATTCATCTTGGTGATAGGGGAAAATGTCTCAGAGTAATCAATACCCTCAACCTACGAGAAACCCTTCACAACAAGACGTGCTTTGTACTTCTCAATAGAACCATCAGCAGCATACTTGGTGTGATACAACCATCTGAACCGAACCATCTTTCTGCCCTTAGGAAGAGGACAGAGATCCCAAGTACTATTCCTCATCAAAGAAGAATACTCCTCCATAGCACTATCCCACTTAGGGTGACCTGTCACCTCTAAAAACTTCTAGGATCCTCTGAAAGAGCATGACTCAAAAGGCTAGAACTTGCAATATGAGAACGGGTGCGACAAGTGTCTGAAGGATCACCTGCCATAGATCCTGCTACCTCAACAGTAAAGCAAGCCCATTTGGGCATGTGAGGTGGAGCAAGTGGAGGTGGAGATGGGGGATCATCAACATCCTCATTAGATTTATCCTCAACATAATCCTGAAGAGCTGCAGTGTGAGGAGTAGGTAGTGAAGTAGACACTGGAGACAAGGTATCCACTGCAGGAAGGTGCTCATCAAACTAGACATCCCATCAAAACAATACCTCTCTAGAACTAGGATCAAACAACCTGTACACCTTAACATCCTCACAATAGCCGAAAAAATGAGGGGTCGACTCTTCTGCTCCATGGCTCTCCTCTGAGCATCAGGAATAAATGCCCATGCTTCACTACCAAATACATGAAAGGATGAAACATTAGGCTTTTCATGAGACCAAGCCTCCTCAGGAGTCATATGTTGAATTGCCTTGTGAGGCATCTGATTCTGAATATAATTGGCACAATTAACTGCCTCAGCCCAAAAAGATAGATCCATGGACTTGGACTGAATCATACAATTTTCCATCTCCCATAAAGTCCAGTTCTTTTTCTCAGTGACACCATTCTGTTGAGGGGTGTAGGGAACAGTAAACTGATGCTACAAACCATGCTTAGTGCAAAAATCTCTAAAAGCCTAATTCACATACTCCCCCCCATTATCTGTACGTATCCGCCGAATAGAAAGACCAAACTACTTCTCTACAAATGTCTTGAAGATTCGAAAGGAATCAAAGACATCAGACTTGTACTTAAGAAAGTACAACCATGTGTGTTTGGAGAAGTCATCAATGAATGTGAGTACATACTTGGCCCTAGAAAAAGGAGTGGGAAATGACATAAGGTCACTATGAATCAACTCCAAGGGTGCCAAAGCACGAGTGGTGCTTCCCTTCAGAAAGGTATCCCTATGATGCTTTCCAAGCACACAACCATGACAAACACTGTCTGTGCAGGAAATCTGTGGAAGACCAAGAACAAGTGCCTGTGCACTCATCTGCTGAAGATATCTGTAATTGACATGGCCCAAATTCTCATTCCAAAGCTTACTCACTGAATCTGCATGTGCAATAAGAGATGAACCTGTACCCTCAGAAGGCTCAAATCCATCAAATCTGTAAAGATGAGATGCAGTATCAACATACCCAGTAGCCACAACCAAATCAGAGTCATGGAGGTCCTGAATAACCACATGATGTGGTGAGAACTCAATGGTCTTACTAGAGCCAGAATGGAAAATATGATAAATGGATAGGAGGTTTGTCGAGATGTCAGGAACAACTAGAACATCCTGTAGAGTACCCCTATCCAAAGAGACAAAACCTGAACCCAAGACTGAAAGTTGTGTAGAGTCATCCACTACAATCTGTGAAGTACCACAAGAGGCAAGAGAAGTGACCAACTACTGAGTGCGAGTCATATGGTGAGAAGCACCAGAATCTAGAATCCAAATGGACCCAGAGGTCAATGTTTGAGCAGTGAGAGCATGACCTTTCCCTATGGAAGGAGAAGATGACTGAGGTGGGGAGATGTGATGCTGCTGCATGGCTTCCTCTAAAGCCTCTAATTGTTTCCAACACCTGGAAACTAGATGTCCTTCCTTGCCATAGAAGCTGCAAGTGTCTCTTGATTTCTTCTTAGTCTTGGAGGAAGACTCACTAGACTTTGAAGATTTCCCTTGTTTCGGATTAAGTGGTGGTTTGAAATCAGACTTAGGAGGTGGTTTGAAGGAATGCTCAGTGCCTGCAGAATCTTTCTTGGGCTTTGGTTTCTACTTCTGTTTCTCCTTAGATGACTGAGCAACCAATTCTTTGTTCTTTGATCCTAAGAGCATATCAATCTGAGAAAGGTGTGACTGCTCATGAGACAAATGCTCAGAAAACACATCAAAGGTAGGCATGGTAAAATGAGCACCCAAGCCATCCATGGTAGAATAGAACGAAGAAGCAAATGTCTAAAATGAACCACAAAGCTTCGAAAGGATCAAGTAAATGCACTCTGTGTCTGACTTATTCTTGCCACAACCCTGTAAAATAGAGCGGATAGTTTTGAACTTGGTCAAAAAATCCTCAATAGTGGAAAATGATTTAGGTAATAGTGAAGTCAGCTCTGCCTCAATCTGTAATGCTCAGAACTCATTAATGGTCCCAAAAAGTGTCTCAAACTTCAACCAAATGGCTCGAGGAGTGAGTAAAGCATTAAGGTGAAATAGAAGGCTGTTTGAAATGTGCAGAGATAGCAAACCCATAGCTTCATCCATCATGTTCCTGTGCTGAAGAATCTCAAAAAGACACTGCAATTGAGGTTGAACCTCATCTAGACAAGACCACAACCCTTGTGACCTGAGAAGCATCGTCATGCAAGACTTCTAGGTGTGATAGTTGTGTGATGTGAGTAAATCAACTAAGGAGTCTGCCATGAAACCCTGCACCTATACTTGTACCTGTACCTGTACCTGTACCTACTGGTGTTTTTTTATTATAATGTGATCTTTCAGAATAGATAGAAGATGTAGAAGGGTTTGATTGTTTTGAGAGTTTTTGGTGTTCTAAATTTCTGATAAAAATGATAGAAAGCAAGAAAAACACCCCCCCACAAAAGAGAAACCCAAACCCTAGTACAAACTAAGAAAGAGGAAGCAATGCATAAGCAAAAAAACTTCAAAACAAATTCTCATGTACCTAAATAAAATTTTGAGAAAAAGGATCACATAGCTCAATAGATCGGGCTGAGAGCTTTCCAATGCCTATTCATTTTTGAAAAACAGAGTCTGTTTGCACCTTTTATGGCCTCGGACGTGTAGAAAGAAGATCCCTCTTTGACTAGAAAAAAATACAGTCAAATAGAAAATCTAGAAAAAGAATACCAGCACCATGATGTTTGGCACAAAATTATCTTTCCAATGGCATCTTGTTTGAAAAAAATGAAGACCGTATGCCCATTTTATACCCGATTTCATGAAGCCTCCTGAAAAAGCACAAATCAGCCTCCTTAAAACCCTGGGGGCTAAAAAAAATAAGCCCCTGGTCCACTAAGTGACCAGGGGGCAGGCAACAGGTCCAGCGAGCTTAGCAGTAGTGGCGATGGTGAGCTTGGTAGCAACAGCAGTGGTGGTGAAAGAGCAGAGGTGGGAGCTCGGGCAGCGGCGACGGCTAGGGAAAGAGCAGCAGCAGCAGTGGGAGCTTGGGTGGCCGGGGAAAGAGTAGCGACGGGAGCTCGGGTGGCAGCGATAGCCAGGGAAAGAGCAGCGGTGGTGGCAAGAACTTGGGTGGCCGGGGAACTAGGGAGGTGTTGCAATGGGTGTCGGAGAAACTAGGGTCGGTCGACGGCAGCCAACGAAACTAGAGGCGCGGCAGTCGGAGAAACTAGAGGCATGACTACTAGAAAACCAGGGCACCAACAGCCTACGGACAACCAAAAAAATAGGGGCACAGTAGATGAGAAGAGTACTACCACCTGCAGTACTTGCAGGTTCGGCAGTACCGCATTCCGTGGGTGTAAACCCAAAAAAAAATTCAATTTTTTTTTAAAAGAACCCTTTGTATTTTTTTGTCTGGTTTTTTTTTAAAGAACTCCAACCTAGTTTCTAATGCATACTGAAAAACCAGAACAAGGAGCTTCAGACCTTTGGCTCTAATACCATGAAGGAGCACAAAGAACACTGAAAGCTAAAACACTTGTTACAAGGGAGATGCACAACAAAAACACAACAAAATATGCTTAGAAAATATAGAGCCCAATATTGCCAAAAATCAAAGAGTTAATTTACAAAGAAAAGATTACAACTTTATATAGGTAAAAAATCTAAAAAGGAAAACCCTAGGCTTGCACATAATAATTAATAAAATAATTAATTATTATGCACCTCAAGTTAGCTTAAGTGAAAAAGAGATAAAAGGTAACTTAATTAATTAACCAAATATTGTTTAATTAATCCAGTAAAAACCAATTACTCTAATAGTGAATGCACAAATGAATTGAAAGGGACCCTTCTTAGCTTATTTATACATCAAAATTAGGGTTTTTTCCCTAATTTAATTTTAAAGCTAGGGTTTATCATCATTTTCACCAATGTTTCCAAAATGAAGCTTATTTTGCATTTTTTTTCATTTTTGGCATGTTTCATGCATCCCAAAGCCTTTATGGACCCCTAGGGTAGCTTTTCACCTTTTTCGAGAAATCAATCTAAACTTTAAAAAAAATTCCTGATTTCTCAAGGGGGCAAGGAGCCAGTTTAATCCTTCCATTGGGGCATCTAAAAAAATCATAAAATTTTATTTTTTGATTTAAGTAGCAATTTTTAATTCGAAGAGCATCAGTCTTTGAACTGAAGCAGCAGGTACCTCACTTCAAAGAGGGAAAAAATGTAGACACTGGAAAATGTCCTGAATGATATCATAAACTTGTATCAATTATACTAACATCATTTCCTCTTTAAACCCATCCTCTTTTTGATTAATTGATTAAATTAACCTATCTATTTAATTAATTTTCTCATTTTCATCTATTAATCTAATTAATCTAATCAAGTTAATTCCCCCCTTTTCACACTAACATTTCATCTCATTTAATTAAATAAATCAAACTATTTAATTTAATTCCCTAAGTCTTCTTATTTAATTAAATAACCCTAAATTATTTAATTAAATGTCATTTCACCTTTCACCCATTCATTAAATCATTTCATTTAATAAATATCATTTTATTCTTCTAATTCCCCTAATTACATGATTAGACCCTTGTTTAATTAGCAATTATCTAATTAATCTAATTCCTCCCACTTGCAAAGGAATATTCCTCCTTTACACAATTTAATTTAGTTTTAATTAAATAAATAACCTTTTTTCCTCACCCATGAGAATATTCCAAATACTATTTTCTCTCCTTTAATCCTTTGAGAAAGGGAATATTCTCACTTAACTTCAAATACAAGTTAACTTGCGACTTCTTGTGCAAGTTAACTTTTGACCTCTTGTATAGGTCAAAAGTGTGCTTGTTTGGAAGGAATGAGAACCCTTGATTAAATCTCATCTTGTATTCTCACCCGTTGATGAGAATCCATGATGCATGCCTACAACTTCTTCCATCCTTGATTGTTGATTAGCTTTTTCAATCTCAACGCTTCATTTCTCATTTGCTTTCCTATAAATAGGTCACTATTTGGAAACAAATGGATCCATCTTTCAAAAATAAAACATATGTTGTTGAAATCACTCACACTCACACTCATATTTAGCTCACATTTAGCATATTTAGTTTAAAAATTAGTTGAATAATAGCTTAGCTTCCATTAAATGCTTCTATAATTCATCTATTTAGCTAATTAGATAACTAGGGTTTGAATCTTTTTAGTTTAAATCTTATTTAGATTAGCTTAGCATTTGTATATATAAATCATTTTAGCATAAATCATGTTATATTAGCTTTTGCATCATACTCATTTTAGCATAAATTATGTTTTCATTCACATCTCACAACTGTTTCATCAATTCTCTTCAATAAAATTGATTGAAACAAGATCACTAATCCATGGGATTGCGAAAGGGTCACCATTCCACATCAACGCAACACCACTCCCAAAACAAGATAAGTTTTGAATGGATTAGAGTAGACATCTTAAACTTTTTTGTAATTTAGAATGATTTGTTTTAATGAATTTCTATTTTAACTTCAATTTGATTGATACTATTTAAATTGGGCATTAGTGGCTTCATTATACTTCAACTCTTCATGGATCAAGCATAATCGGCCCATAATAATCTTCTTATTTAATTAAATAACCCTAAGTTATTTAATTAATTGTTATTTCACCTTTCCCTCATTCATTAAATCATTTAATTTAATGAATATGACTTTATTCTTCTAATCCCCTAATTGCATAATTAAAACCTTGATTAAATTTGAAATGATCTAATTACTCCAATTCCTCCAACTTGCAAAGGAATATTCCAAAAGAATATTCCTCCTTTACACAATTTAATTTAGTTTTAATTAACTAAATATTCTTTTTCCTCTACCCATGAGAATATTCCAAAGAATATTCTCTCTCCTCCAATCATTTACGAAAGGGAATATTCTCACAAAGCTTCATGTGTAGGATAGCTTGAAACCTCTTGTTCAAGTTAACTTTTGACCTCTTGTACAAGTCAAAAGTGTGCCTGTTTGGAAGGAATGTGAAACCTTGATTAAATCTCATCTTGCATTATCTCAACCCTCCATTTCTCATTTTCTCTCCTATAAATAGGTCACTATTTGGAGACAAATTGATCCATCTTTCAATTTGCAAACTTATGATGTTGAAATCCTTCACACTCACACTCATTTTAACTCATATTTAGCATATTTTAGTTCTTTTTTTAGTTGCATAATAGCTTAGCTTCCATTAATGGCTTCCATGCATCCATTTAACTAAATAGATAATTAGGGTTCAAGTCTTTTAGTTTAATCTCATTTAGATTACCTTAGTAATTGCATATCTACATATTTTAGAATAAAATCATGATAGATTAACTCTTGCATCATGCTCAATTTAGCCTAAATCATTTTTTCATCCACATATCACAACAGTTTCATCGATTCTCTTCAATAGAAATGATTGAAACAAGCTCGTTGATCACAGGATTCGGAAAGGGTTATTTTTCCACATCAATGTGGCACCAATTCCAAAATAGGATAAGTTTTAAATGGGTTAGAGTATATATTTAAATGTTTTCATAGTTTATAATGTTTAGTTTCAATAAATGTTTAGTTTAACTTTCATTTGAATGATCTTGTTTAAGATTGAGTATTAGTGGCATGAATATGATTTTATTCTTCATGGATCAAGCATAATCAGTTCATACTAATATCCTCAGTCGACATATTGAAGAACCAAAAGAATTTCAATTATCAAACAAGTCAAATATGGTCTGTAGATTGAAGAAGGAACTCCATGGACTAAAGTAAGCTCCCAACGCTTGGTATGAAAGATTAGATAGCTACTTGTTACAACAATGATTCAATAAAGGTGCCATAGATAGTAATATTTATTTCAAATTATCTAAAATGGATCAAATCTTAATTATGGTTGTATATGTTGATGATTTAATTTTTGGAGGGAATGAAGTAATGTGTAAGATATTTGCAAAAGAGATACAAAAAGAGTTTGAGATGCCTATGTTTGAGGAGATTAATTTCTTCTTTGGACTACAAATCAATCAGACAAAAAAAAGGTACGTTTCTTTCATGATCAAAATATGTCAAGGAAATATCGAAGAAGTTTGAAATGGAAGAATTTAACTGGTATGTACTCCTATGGTTACTAGTTGCAAGCTAAGGAAAAATGATGAAACTCCTAAGGTTGATTAGAGAAAGTATAGATCAATGATTGGAGGACTACATTATATAACTGCTACTAGACCGGATATCATGCATGTAGTTTATCTTGTAGCTAGATTTCAAGAAGACCCTAGAGAGTCACATGTTACAGCAGTAAAGAGAGTACTTAGATTCTTTAAAGGCACTCTGGATCATGGCTTGTGGTATCCAAAGGATACTGATTTCTCTCTAAGTTCTTATACAGATGTTGATTGGGATGGTTGTGTTGATGATAGGAAAATTACAAGTGGTGGTGCATTCTTTTTTGGATGTAGAATTGTTTCTTGGCTAAGCAAGAATCAAGATTTGATTTCACTATCTAATACAAAAGCAGAATATATTGCAGCAACATCTTGTTGCACACAAGTGTTGTGGATGAAGAAAACTTTAAGGGGTATCATAGTATATATGATGAACCAATTTTTATTTTTTTGTGACAATAAAAGTTTTATTAACATTTCAAAGATTCTAGTAATGCATTCAATGGAAAAAACATATCTCAATCCGGTATCACTTTTTGAGAGAGAAGGTTGCAAAAAATGAAGTGAAGATGGAGTATGTTTCTACAAAGGATAAAGTTATTGATATTTTCACTAAAGCTCTTCCTAAGGATACTTTTGAGTATCTTTGGGAGAAGTTAAGGGTTATTACCCCTCCTTTAAACTAGATACATAAGGATATTCATAAATCTAGTGGATCCCAAGATTCGTTCTTTGTTTTGACTAATGTTGGAGGCTACCTCTCAAGGGGAGAAAGTAGTCGCATTGTCGGTTGTTTTATTCAGGGGGAATAAGTGTTTTTTTCTTTGTAGATGATATGTGAAATGGTTTTTGATTGGTTTAGCATGTTGTGTACTCCTAAGGGGGAGTGTGAAAATATGCAAAGAAGGTGTGAAGAGAACAAAGTATACTAAAAGAAAAGCAAGGTGAAAAGCGGTACAAGTATGAATGTCAAGGGGAAGAGCAAGAGAGAAAGATGTAAATTTGTTTCCCTTTTCCATTGATATCAAAGGGGAGAGAGCCATGTGAAAAAAAGAGAGAATAATCTAAAAATGGGAAAGAGTTATGTGACAAAGGGAGAAATTAAGAAGAGAAAGTGTTGGATGGAGTGTCCACTAATGTGCACTATGTGTTGATGATCGAAGCTATTATATTTGTTGATGGTTTTTCACATCATTTTTTTCCATAAATGATAAAGGGGGATATTGTTGGAAGTATCTACAGTATGTGTTGTCAAAGATGTCAACATATCTATGGTGTTGTCATTAATATCAATAGGTCTATGATGATGTTATTGGAATTTTATGTTATTACATTCTTTCTTTGATTATTTGTATTATATTATCATTAGTAATGAAAAGTGAAAAAAGAATTGGTTTTCACCTCTCTCTAGGGTTTAGGACTTAGAAGGACAATTTTCGCTAACTTTCACTCAAGAACAAACCCTTGAGATCTCAATGAAAAGAAGAAAGAGATCTTACAAGAGGGTTGTTATAGGGGATAGGCTAATAAGGGGTTCACCACCAAGTTTAGACTTGGAAAGATAAATGAAATGCAAGATGCAAAACAAAACCCTGATTCAATGCAAAGACCTACAAAATGACCTAGAAATGCAAATAAAACATAATAGAAAAGCAATAAGATGAATGGTGTGCACCTAGAAATCTGGAAATGATTGACTGTAGCTCTGAAACACTGGAAAATTTAACTTTTTAACCCACTGGGACTCATTCACCAACCTGGTTGAATTAGTCCCAAATTTGGGTTTCTTCATAAGAACCTACTTTAGGGAAAAGGGTATTAGAATTTATAAATAGTATTGAAAAACACCTACAGTGGGACTCATTTTCCACTCTTGGAAAATCAATCTCATTCTGCTTTTTAGAGATTTTAAAGTTTTGATCTACACTTCAACACCTACTCATTCCTTCCAACTTGAATTCTAGATTTGAATCTATGAAAAGACCCACAAAACAAAATGTAGACTTGATTTTCTTATGGGGTGGTCTTTTCCTCGTTCAAACCCCTAGTTTGGTAATTAAACCTTGATGGAAATAATGAAATATACATGTAAATAGGAATGTAAACCCTAGCCTTAAGTGTGTCTAAGACTAGGAAATCTAAAGCACAATTCAATCCTATTCTAATATGTAAGAATATGATGCACAAGTGGAAATATGAAGATGAATTCCTCACTTTGAGAGATCTCTAATCACCCAAATGAGCCCTAATGATGCTTATACTTTCCTTGGGTTGAATGTAGACTTATAATGGAGGATGAAATCACTTAGGAAACAAGTCTTTAGGCTTGGCTTGATGGCTATTTGCATCTCCCCAACCTAGAATCCATCATGATTCACCATAGACAACCATGATAAACCCTTGAAAATGATAGATCTTGAATGAAAGTGATCTTGAAGACCTACAAAAACACTTTAATGCTGCTCCAAGATTTCAACTTTTCTTTCTTTTAAAACTTGAATGATCTTGCTTAAAGATTATCAATACTTGTCTCTTGAATTTGCTCTTAAAAATGATTGCTTCAATTGCTTAGATGATAAAAATGATTTATAAACTTGCTTATATAGGAATTAACACCTATTTTACCATTATTTAGATCTCAAAGCCTGACATCCACCAAAAGATTGAATTAAAAAGGTGAATTTCCTGCTCAAATTTGAAAAAGACCCCAAATGAGACTCATTCACCTAAGGTGGCGAATGGGTCACACCTAGAGTGACTCATCCACCCAAGGTGGTGAATGGGTCCCACCTAGGGGGACTCATTCACACAATGTGGCAAATGAGTCCCACCCTAGATTTTTGGGGTGGGTTTTTAGGATTTTTGATGTTTTAAGTGTTTTTGTCAAGTTTTAGGTCAAATAAGCCTTGAGATAAAAAATAATGGGTCTTAGGGGCCTATTAATGATGAATTTAAAGGGTAATTAATGCAAGGGTGTCAAAATAGGTCCAAATTAAGTGTGAAATTTCATCACTTTTGAGAGTGTACAATTTTATACACTACAAGTAATATCAGTGGTGTCAACCTCTAATGCTTCTTTGATAAGTATTTTGCTATGTTGTAGATGGTTTGGTTGTGTTGAGGAAGTGTTGCAAGTGATAAGAATGTTTTTATGTTGCTTGGTTTCCAATTGGTTTTGATAAAATTTGAATAAAAGAGAAACAATGTGGTTGAGTGGTGCTCTGACATATAGAGTAGTGTTCTTATTTTTCTTTGCATTTCTTCTATGTTGAAGATATACTTTTATAGCTTTGATAGGTTGATCAAAGGTGTTCAAAGGTATTATATCTATATTTTCTTGTTTTGGATTGTTGTGCAAAGAAATTTGTGTTCACGAATATGTGAACAATGTATTCAATATTGTTTAGAAAAAATGGCTTTTCTCCACATTTCTCCATAGTATGGTTTTAGGTCTTGTGTATTTTAAGGTGGTCTCATAGTGCTCAAATTTATCCTCGATTGAAGTTGTTTTTTTGGTGCTTCACAAGTTGGTTTCTTGAGTTATAGTGCATGGAAGGTTAACACTTGTATAGGATGAGTATGTTCTTAAGATGAAAGATGTTGTGAAGTAATTTTTTGATTTTTTGGGTGTTTGTGGAATATTCTATAATATGTTCAAGTGAATTTCTTTCCATGAGTTGTCTTTTATCATAGGAAGCATGTACTTAAAATTCTAATGGTGTTTACATGGGTTTGGCCAACCTTGGGTGTTTTCACTAATTGCATACTTCTTTCAATGATTGTGGAAGTGTGGTATGGTGTGTGTGACTGGATTTAGGTTTCAATTAAGGTGTGTTGTGGTCCACCTGCATTAATTTCCACTGTAGGAATGCCTTAGTGCCAACCTAATTTAAATTTTCATAGTTGAGGTGCATAACCAACCTTGGAGAATTTTTTCAAGGTTGAGGACAATATAAATGAGTGTTGAGATGATGGATGATCAATGAATGATTTGTGTGATATGCGAGATATTATGTGAAGTGTGAAAGTGTGAAATGCAGTGTGAGCTTCAATGAGTTAGACTACTAGATGCAGTGAGCAGAAGGTGTCTTCTATATTCATAAAGGTTACAAATGTACTGGTGATGTGGTGGAACTCTTCTATTTCTTTGAGATGGATTTCTCATTATAACATTCTTCTTTTTTCTTTTCTATAATCTAGTAGTGAGCCTTTTAAAATGAGCTCTTCTTTCTTTTTGGTAGTGAGCCTATCGTATATGGTGTTGTAATCACTTTATATTGTGAGCTAATCCTTATTGTGGTTTTTCCTTTCTTTGGTTTTCCATGTAAATCTAGTGTTCTCATGTGTTTGGATGAGTTAGCATTACTTTTTCTCATGTTTATGTTCTACTAAAACATGATAAGGGCTTAATGGTTGGTTTAAGAGACTAATGTAGATCTAAATGTTAATGAGGTTTTTTATGTTTTAATGTACAACTGATTCACCCACCCTCTCAATTGTCTTGTGCATTCAACAAAACTTTGTTCTCTTAGCCTCTTGAGTGCAATGATGAGCTCCATTTTTCTCAATGTATAGCAAAATAATTCTCAAGCCCAAAACCTATGAACTATATGAATATTCTAGATTTCAAGCCCCTATAACCCTAGCTAAAGAAAACCCTTGAGAATTGAGAAGGGATTTGTTGAATCTAGGATTTGATGCCATGATATATTTTTTGAAAAATACACATGATGCAAGATCAAATAACAAATGAGAACACCTTCCATGCACGAGAGTTGAAAATAAAAATTGTATATTTCCTCAAAAAATAACCTTGCAAGATGTGTATCAAGAGTGATAATATAATGAAGGAGGGTTCTTATAAGAGAAAACCTTAAATAAGAAAGGGATTATATCATAAAAAGTGTCAACATCACATGTGATGAGACAAAATGATCTAATAATAGCTCAAAATAATAAAAGGAAAAAGCACTCCTAAGTTTAGCTTAAGTACATAAAGTGAAATTATCCTAATGATCAATTAAAGATTAATTAATTATTGGCTAATAAATGATTACTCTAAAAAAAATAAGAGATGACACTCCTCTAAATCATCCAATAGAATCCCAATTGGATAAATATGGAAATGGAGTTGATTCTTCTTTACCCACCATATCCTCATGAAGAACAACAAAACACTAAGGAAGTTAAAGCTTTAGGAGCTCTTAAACAAGAGGTGCTTGATGAAAACATAGGAGAGTTGAATAAGGGTGAAGAGGAAGAAAAAAATATGTAGATGAGGAGATAATAAGTGAATGCCTACCTTAGTGGAAATTTGAAATAGAGGAAGTGCCAAATGATATGAAAGATCAATAAGGGGATAATATTGTGCAAGAACTAGAAACTTCTAGATTGCAGGTAGAGAAAATAGTTGAAAAGATTTTGAGAGAACTATAGGAAAGTCATGACATAATGGATTGGTTGGAAAATAAATTGTAACTACAAATACAAGTACAATATTTCCCTCTAGATTTCAAGAGAATTATGCAAAAAAAGAAACCCCAAAGCCCAAGATAAAAGATAAAATTTTGGCATACAATAAAGAGAAATATAGATGGGGTGAGGACAATGCAAATTGTTACACCTGTAGGGGAAAAACACAAAGATTTAATAATTGTCCAAGATTATCAAATATCAACAATAAGTAATGTGTATACTTCATGGGAATAGGATATAAAGGAGATGAGGAATAATCTTGAGATAATTATTGCTAGCTTAAGAAAGAAGAAAAAAATAAAGGAATTGAAGGAGCGAATAGTTTAGTTGAAAATATTTCTCAAATTATTAGCTCAACCTAGCCAATCACTAGTAGATTTTCCTCCCAATCTAGTGCTAATGTCTAAGGATCAAGTAGATTCCATTGAAGGTGTAAAAAATAAGTAAAACATTCTCAATGAATTGATTGGAGATCTTGTTATTCAAGGGAAAGAGAAAAAAAAAAAGCCATTAGGAAACATAAGGAACCAATCAATGGGATAGGAAAGTCAAAAAATTAAAGAAATTGTGAAGACCACCTAGAACAAAATAACTTAGAGTTGTGGAGGATGACAATGATACATAAAATGGAAAACCAACAACTATCACAAGAAGGGGTGGTGAGAGATGAACATATCACAAGGTTGAAAACCTGTGAGCTTTAGTTAAAGTGGGAGAAAGAGATAGTACAATAATTTCAAGAAAAAATGGATGTATTTTCCACTCTAACTAAAAGGATTCTAGATGAAGACCTAATACTCATTGATTCCCTTACCCAATAGTTAAGTGATAAATACAACTTGGGACAAGGGGATGCCAAAGTAAATAGGTTCAAAACTCTATTTGTAGAGGTAATGAATGATCACACATCTCATATGAATAAAGCATTAATGAATGATGTATTCAAGGTCAAATACTTGATTATAAAATATAAGAGTATAAGGAATAAGAATTTTAGCATCAAAAAATTTCACCCTTGACAATTTCACACTATTTTTTCCCCCCCTTAAATTATTGGACCTGATTGGACCCCTAATTTCCTAAATTATGTATTTTATGGCATATTTTTAATAATTACAAAAAATATGCAAAAACAAAACAAATACATTCATCTAATACTTTTCCCTCGACACTTTAATTTCTAGAAAATAAGGTTGGGATAGAGATGCCCTATGGTCTTTATGTCCTCTTATTCTATTTCACTCTAAATTCAAATATGTTAGTGTTGGAATTTTAACATTTACAATTCAATTTTTAAAAGTCGGTTATCAAGATTTAGTTTGTGGGAAATTAGAATAATTGCATATAAATGCCTAGTTATTGTATCATTTCAAATCTAACAAGCAAGAGGTAAACATTAAGAGCAAGATTTATTGTCAAGATCAAGTCAAGATCATTTAAGAGAAAATTTTTATTGATTCATTAAATCAATTCAAGGTCCAAACATCATGCCAAATCATATGTGAGTTCATGTATGTTCATATTATCATTGTTTGTGAAGGATAACCATTTGTATGTTCATATTATCATTGTTTGTGAAGGATAACCATTTTATAAGTGTCCAAGCAATCCAAACAAATCAAGAAATCAAGATCCAAGACCTTGAGGATATGTGAAAAACTTCATCCCTTCAAGGAAGCTATTTAAGGGTGGTGAGTTGTACCACTTTTTTGATTCATCATTCATTCATATTATTTATCCTTTTATCATTGACATTTCCATTATGGAAGTGGAAACACTAACACAAGGTTTGACTAAGATAAGCCCCTAAATGGAACAACCCTTCCTCTCTCTCTTTAAATGTCTATTTTCAGGTTTGGAAAGGATTGAAGGAAGTTTGAAGATCAATTATTCATTTTTGCATTCAAAACCCTACACCTTGTCAACTCACAAAAACTCACCTACAAAATTACCCGATGGTGATCTGACTAGTTTACATGTGGGAATCAAAAGCTCAGATTTTGAATTAGAGGATTATAGAAATAGAACCAAAATATCCCTATAAGGACATAGACTCCCTTGGGTGGTTCTATACTCCTATAGTTGATTCCAAATTCACAAGACAAGTGAATAGGATTCTGCCTTTCCTAGATAAACATGTGATTTTTTGTTACAATTTCTCAATTGTCAAAACCTTGCATTTTCATATTAGGACACATAGTCTAATTAGGTTAATCAAGGAAAATAAATTCCAACTAATCCCCCCTCCCTAAACAGATTCATATGTAGGTCTAATTGGCTCACCTTCATGGTTGAAAGTCAATTTAATCACCTTGTTGAATTGCATCCCAATAATCCCTTGAAACAAGAAAAATGTATCCTAGGTTCTTTACATTAGATCTTAGGATCACTTTTTTCTATGTTACATTTTGGTGAACTTGACATGTTAACATTATATACCTTCTAAAATTTGAAACATTCCACCCTAGATCTAAGGTTTTCCATTGCTTTTCTTTGCATTGTTCATTTATGGTTTCATTTTTGCATCATAAATAACAAAAAACAAAAAAACCCAAAAAATTACATACAATATTGCATCATAGGATTAGTTTTAGTCATTTACTTCATATCTATATTCAAAATTTCATTAACAATTGTCAGTTGTTGTTCAAGAATTGTTACACATTTCTATTTGAGTTACATTGTCTTAAATTGAGAAAATTATGGAAAAATATTCACTATCACACCTATTTGCACATAAATATAGAAACCTTAAACAATATAATAAATAGTCAAACTCAATTTTTTTAAACCTTTTCTAGGGAAAATATTCCCTTGGGTAGCTTTGTCTTACTATTCTAGGCTCATGTCAACATCTCTTTTTTATCTGTGTCCTTAGTCTATTTCTTCTTGTTGATTTTTGATTTTTGATTGGTATGGTATTTCCATGTTTCATTGTGTTGATCCCAAGTTTGATCATTGCATTTTTTGATTTTGGAGTCCTCTTTCACCCTAGATTTATTTCTTGCATTCATTTTCATCTCTTTGCATTGAATTGAGTCTCATTTATAGTGTCTAGTTTCCATTTAACCTTGCATTTCATTTAAGGGTTTTAGGATTGCATCTTTGCATTCTTTAAATCTGAAAAATACAAAAAAATAGTCATTTTTCATATCATTTACATAGCATTGCATCATATATTCATTTGCATTTGAAAATTGAAAGAAAATAAATCATATCAAATTAGGGTGTAAAATGTTGAGACGCCAATGAGCAAAGTATTTTCATCAGACTTTAAACTTTAAAGGTTGTGTAAATTAAAAAATTTCCCACTTAATAATCACCCAAATAGGCACCTTATCCTATGAATTGTTCTTCTACTTTCAGGCATCAATTGTTATAGGGATTGATTTCATCAACTTTTATACTTGATTTCCATTGGTTTCTCTTCCTCCAATTGCGACTCTAAATCAATTTCAAGGGTCACTTTAGATTGTAGTTGATTTCCCATATTTGCATTGTTGACCCAAGGGTGTTTTTTTTTTTTTAAGCTTTGAAAATTCAATAATTGTAATTAGTTAGATTGTTACCTAAGAAATTTTCCACTACCATGTATAGCATATATGTTATACTTGAGGTGCAACTAATAACAAAGACCATATATGGAATATATTCTAGAGAAGTTTTATAACGAACAATATGTATATGAATGTTAATCATTTGAAGGTTGTGATCATGGGAGATTTAGTTTGTTGGTCAATATATTGCTACTCTTATATCAAGTCTTTCTTGTCAGTGTTCTCAAAATTTCACTTATACCAACATCCCCTATATTTCTTTTGGTTGTACCAACACTTGGGCATTACTTGGGTTGAGGCTTTGAAGTTATTGTCTACTCTCCAATTCTTCACCTTCTTCACTTTCTTTCCTTTCACTTCTAATATCATGTTAGATCTATGATTCTCTAATTATTTTAGAGCAAGTCTTTTTTTTAAAACAATGTTTTGATTTATATCAAAGCTTTGAATAGGCTGAAAACATGAGAGCATGTATAAATTTTTGACTTTGGAAGAAATTAGCAATATTTATTATTTTATATATGGTATTTGAGACAAACTATACTATTAAGAGTTTGATCACTGCATTTTCTGATTTTGGAGTCCTCTTTCACCCTAGATTTAGATCTTGCATTCATTTGCATCTCTTTGTATTGAATTGAATCTCATTTAGGGTGTTTAGTTTGCATTTAACCTTTCATTTCATTTAAAGGTTTTAGGATTGCATCTTTGCATTCTTTAAATCTGAAAAATATAAAAAAAATAGTCATTTTGCATATCATTTACATAGAATTGCATCATATTCATTTACATTTGAAAATTGAAAGAAAATTTCGTATCAAATTAGGTTTTATAGGTTGTCATTTTATCACATTTTGCATTTTCATTCAACCTTCATTTCATAGAAAATTATAACTATGACTTGTTGTATCGGATCACAATATGGAAACCATTAAAATTAACTTAGAAATCTGTAAAAAAAATTGAAAACTCTAACCTAGGACCCATTCGCCCTAGGGTGAATGAGTCCTTGATCAGGGTCATTTCCTGATTTTCTAGGCATTAACATATTCATTTATGTATTTTTCTTGTTGTTTGCAGATTTCTATTTTTATTTGCAGAATTTTCGTTTCTTCAATTTGATCATATTTAGCTTCATTTGATAAAACTAGTGCATTTTGTGATTTCAAATCATATTTACAAGAAACCATTTTTGAAAAAATTTCATTGTGTAATTAGAAGATTACCTTGTTTAGGGTCTAAAATATTGCATTTACATATTACATTCTAGGTCATTGCATTGCATTTTACCATCTTTCCATTTTGTGTTGAAATGGAGTTTGTGAATCTTGTATGAGCTTTACAACTTGGTGTCCTATTAGCAATACTATTGTGAGATGTAGTTTGATACTCATGTCATCCCATGATACACCATTCGTTGTTGATTTTGGGTTTTCTAACTCTTTTACTAATAGTGTTGATAATCAACCCTCTCATAATCAAACTTGACTAAAAAGGCATGCATTTTTCTCCTTGCCATGTAATAGTTGTAGGATCATAGCATCCTCACTATTACATGTTTTACATTCATTGCAAATCATTCTCCTTATCACAAGGAGCTCATTCTCATCACCCATCTTAGTTCATCCTTGTCCTACACTTAGTGGGGGCAAGGGTTTGGATAGCCTTGTCCTAGTTTGGCACTTCATGTTGTCCCTTTGGCTGGTTGTCTACCTTCCATATACACTAAACAATATTGGGATACACATGATCTACTATAGGTTGACTCACATGTGTCTTACTAGTATTTATCTTTATTTTCTTTTTCATGTTTCTTTGTGCAATTGCATGTGCATAATGTGATCCCCCATAATGTTTTGTTTGATGTATCTCTCTCTTTTTGTGCATTCATCTATTTGTACCTACATTATTCTCTATGTAATAAATATTTTATCCTTGTCATTTGTCTTGTGTTTTCCTTTTGGGGATGATGCAAGGCATCGAGACATTTAGGTCACTTCCATGTTGACCCAAAATCTTTTTATTTCTTTTCGCTCTCAATGTGTCATTCTTCTAGTTCTATGAGTATTTTGGGAATGATGGCATTTATGAGCTCTATAACAACATTTTACTAAAGATATACTAACTTCAAATCCAGAGATCCCCTATGTATTTTTGGGGCAACCCCTCCTTCATTTTTCATGACGTAGCTTCATTTTGGAAACATATGACTTGGCATAGGGCTTTCTGGGTAAGCTCTCATGTCTTAGGATTGAACATTGGCTACTTTAAATCAATTGTTCACGGCATGGTGCAGAAATTTCTTTAAAGTGGGGGAATACATTGACATTATCTTTTGACATTTTTCATGTTTCATGGTGTGATTTTCTTTATTCTTGTGATGCATCCTTTTTTGGTGGTGTCAGTGCGCTTGATGTCCTCCAAGAGTACAATATTTCTTAGTGTATGACTTTCCTCTTAGTGGTGATGTGACCCACTACATTCCCTAAGTTGCAAATATTTTACTCTTGAATTGTGCTCTCTTGTAGACATTAGGCACGATGTTCCCTAAGAAGAAGACCTTACACAAACTAAGAAAAATCCCTTTGAACAAAACCTTTACTGGCATGATTGTTCATAGGTGCTTAGCATAACACAACTTGTTAATCCCTATGGAGCTCGAAACCCTAAATTCAAGGCCACCTAGCATAGCATACCTTTCTTTCCTATGGAGCCTTGCCTTGTGGCACCTTATTGAATTTTTTAGGAGGATAACTTTGATATGGTATGGGAGCCTAATATGATTCTCTAATTTTCCACTCCTTTTGGGAGACTCACCTAGTGGACAATCTAAAGTTTTTCTACCTCAGACTGAGCACAAAACAAAAAAGCTTAGATGTTTTCCACGTCAATCAAATAGTCTTGGCCTAATCTTCCTAGTCTTTGATGTTGTATGATTGTGTATCTTTGTTATTACTACATAAATAAGTGTCTTGAATGCCTACTTTAGTGTGATTTTGTCATGGGGTCATCCTCTCACTAAATTTGAGGCTAAATGTAATGTAGGAAAAAGTATCCCTTTTTCACACTTAATTTGGGAATAAATATTAAATAAAAGGACTTATTGATGCCTTAATTTAGTGTTGTAATATGTATTTTACATATGAACACATTAAGTTTGGGGACTTTTAAATAAAATGGACTTAATTGCGACTTATTTTTGGTGTTGTAAGGTGTACCTTTACACTTTCACACTAATCTAGGGATTCATTAATTAATTGAGGTTAATTTTGCCTTAATTGGCCTCTTGAATTCAAATCCAAGCCTAATTAAATGTATTTTCTGAGGGATAAAATTTGGCATTCATAAATGCCATAACATGATGTTTAACATTGAGCAATGTGTGTCCCAAGTAAGTGACCTAGGACCCATTACCCATAGGTGAATGGGTCCTCACTTAGGCCTAGGACCTAAATTCAAACTATGTTTCTGGTGGTTTTTCAATGATTTCAAATGTGTATTCACATTTCATCTTGTGTAAATTTGAATTTTAGTGATTAATGTTAAGATATGTATAAATAAGACATCATTTCACTATATTTCACTTAGAAGATTCAAGTTGTAATGTCAGAAAATTGCACCTAAGGGAAATTTCACATTTTAGCACTTTCTCTAGCATTTATGACACCTAAATGCATTAATGGAAAAAACCCCATGGATTCAAATTTCACAATTCTAGCTCCATGTGGTCCAATGGTGAAGCAAAAATATCCCAATGACCCATTTCCCTAAAACTTGTGTTTTGGATGCCTGCATGGTGCATAGACATCTACATGGCACGCTAGAGTCTTAGAAGTTTTTTGAGTTTGAAATAGGGAATCTCAAATCTTGGGTCTTGACACGTGTCCCTGCAGCCAAGTCTTTGGGTGTAATGACTCTTTAATGCCCTTGCATGCAAAAAAACCCCTTCTTTTCTCTCATTTTGGGGATTTATTCATTTCATTCAAGTTTCTCTCCTCAACTTGACTTATCAATCTCTTCTACTCTTAGCAAAAACACTTCTACAAGTGAAACTTTGTTGGACTGAGGCCCCTCCAATAGCCAAATCTCTCTAGCAAGCATTCAACAGTGCATCTATGTGTTCAATAGGGGGTTGAAGCATGTTGGTAATTCTCTCTCACTCTTTTCTATTTGTGGGTAGATAATATCTCTTTGTTCATTTACTACTCGGTGGTGCGATTTCTCCTCCTAAAGTGGGGATTGCTTTCAACACTTCCTTTTGTCCATTTAAGCTATCCTCTCTATCTATCTAGTTGTCCGTAGAGGTGGGAACACCACAATAGGGTTTTTGACTGTGGAAAGCCCTTATATAGCCCAACATTTTTCCTCATTTATCTTGTGTGCAAGTTGTTAAAGCAAAGCTCATAGTGAAATTTCATACATCTGATTTTTTGTAACCTCCCTCTTAGCTCTCTTTGTGCTTCCTTTTAATTTATGTTCTTTATCATATCATTTTTTTTTAAAAAACCTTGGATCTAGGTTTGATAGTGAATCCCTGGTCTACCTATTTCAGTCCTTGAGCCCTCTATTTCTTAGGATGCTAGCATTCCATTTGGACTCCAATACATCGCATTGGCATCCTAAATTCACATTGTAGTCCTTTGGCCAAGAGCTCCCTTGTCAGAGGTAGAAATCTAGAAGCTTTACTCTCTTAGGTTATGAAGTATTCTTTTTTGATAGTTAATTAGTATATACTTTATTTGCAATTTATTCATTCATTTTATGTTGAGGTGGATAAGGGAAGTTTGTTCCTTGTAATTCTCTTAAGAACGAAGAGACACATGTGTAGCAAATCCCCCTTATCTCACATTTTGGTGAACACAACATGAAACATGTTGGATCTACTTTTATAGTGTTTTAATGTTTACGATAATGCTTTCTCTAAGGAGGATTTTGCTATGTTGGATGATTCTCTAGATGATTTCTTAGAAGTTTCTTACCCTATCTATAAATCTTTCGAGCAGACTCCTTCTCTACAAGTTGATGGGTCGATAAACAATGTGGTGGTCTTTGTGGCTTCTATAAGCCCTCGAAAGCTCATCATTTACTTGACTTTGGATAGCCCTTCTCCTAAGACGGATCGTTCTATCTATGGAATATCATATCACGATGATTCACCAGATTTGTGTTCAAGGTTCATAAAAGCTACAAACTCTACTTCTTGTAATGTTGTTGGGCACACATATAACACAATAAGAAACAAACAAAATTTGGATCAACAACCTTTCGTTCCTACATCTCAACCTAATCAAACTATTACTTCTTTACAACCTTCTTAACCAAGTCTTCCTCCAATACCTAAACCTGTGACTAAAGCACTTCATGATTATGATCTTGTTGAGCAACTTCATGTTACTCCGGCTAAGATCTCACTATGGATTTGCTTCAAAGTACTCTAGTTTATCAGGAACTGCTTCAGGAAGTCTTGAAAAATATTCTCTTTCCTACCTCTACTAGGGCGATGGATGTTAATGTGTTGATGGCTCATATTCATGTGGATTCACCAAATATCACTTTCTATCCTAAGGAACTCCCACCTTTAGATGTGTAGAAATAAGTGGATCATTTAATGATTATAGTTAATGTTAATACCATTGGTATTAGGGATACCCTAGTTGACACTAGTTCAGCTCTCAATGTTTGTGGTATCAATCTATTACCAAAAATTAAAGTTGATTATTCTTCTTTAGCTACTTCTTTGTATATTTGATAATGTTGTACTTCAGGCTCTAGGAACGATAATATTGCCTTTGCAGCTAGACCACATTACCTTACACACCTTGGTTTATGTGATTCTTGGTTCATTTCCTTATAGTATTCTTCTATGGAGACCTTGGATTCATGCTATGGGTTTCATAACTTCTACTCTACATTGCTCTCTAAAGTTTGTTGCAAATAATCGAATAGTAACAATCAAAGCTAACTCAAAAGCTATTCACCTTTCTGAATTAGCAGTTGTTGGTTGAGCTTTGGTTATCTCTACTCTTAAGAATTGTATTCCATCCCTAACTTCTAATGCTATGACATTCTCCTCAGTGATACCCTCCATGGAGGTTGCCGCTAAAGTGAACAACACTAAAGACGAGCCACCTAAAGCAAAAAGTCCTAAGTCCTCCCCATCTAATTCTACCTTTGAATCCAATGCATTCCTTGGTGATGATTGGGGGTCCTTGGAGTTCTCTGAATTCTTTATTGGGGAATGCAAAGTGATCCCCACTCATATAAAGCTTTTGGTAACCTTGAATGCCTCTGATGAAAAAGAAGACAATAGTCCCATTGAGGAGGAAAACTATAATCCAATTCAGGAGACTAGTATTTCCCCTACTAAGGAGGATGGTCCTACTCTTGCAAAAGAGTTTAATGTTTGTGAATTAGGTAAAGGAAAAATGTGTGCTCTCATAGATGCATTCAATGTTCAGTAGTGGAACGAGGCTCTCTACATGGAACCACCACCTTTCAAAGTTTTGCAAAATCATTATGGTTTCAAACATAAACTCACTTCTCAATACGGCTATGGGTGAAAAGGCCTTGGATGTATTGAACAAGGAATCCAAGTCCCTATCTAGTTTAAGCCTCATAAGTGCTATCTAGTTTTGGGGTGCTCTGTCAAATAGTCTAAGTAGAAACCTTGGTGGAGTGTTAATATGATTTTGGTTGAACCACTTACTTTGGTCCATCATGAACTAATAGAGGATAAGGTGCAGACTAAAAAAGTCCCTTTAGATGTTTTCTCTTTGGATGAAGCACTTGAGGAATTTTTTGGGTGCCTACTTCTCTTTTCCTCTTTTTCATCATAAGAGATGATTCCCATATTTCTTGAATAAACAAGCATATTTTGAACAATCTATCTTGAGTATTGATGAGGAGGACCCTATAGCTAATGTTGATAATGGTGTTCAAATATCACATCCTAGAGACCGTAGTTCTCTCCTTAAGGGAGATACTGCTGAAGTCTCTATGGAACCTAAATCTTCTAAAAAGGTGAATAAGACTAGGAAGTTCCTTTCTTTAGAAGAAGCTAAGGAGCATTCCAATCTTCTACATTCTCACCTGGATATTTTTTCTTGGACATACGAGGACATGCCTGACATTGATGAGTCTATAGTGGTTCACAATATTGTCTTATGTCCTGATGCTAAGCTAGTTAAGCAAAAAATCCAAAAGATTAATCCCAAGGTCACATTGTTGGTTAAGACTAGGATAGAGAAGTTGTTGAAAGTAGGATTTATCTATCCAATCAACTACTCCCCTTGGATCTCGAATAATGTCACCATTAGAAAACCTAATGGCCATATTCATATATGCATTGAATTTCATGGTCTTAATAATGCTTCTCTTAAGGATGATTTTTTGTTACCTAATATAGATATGATTGTAGACTTGACGGTTGGCCATACCTTGTTATCTTTCATGGATGGTTTCTCAAGTTACAGTCAAATCCATATTAACTTAGAAGATTAGTACAAGACAACCTTCACTACCCCTTGGGGTACCTTATATTATGTGGTCATTCCCTTTGGGTTAAAGAATGCAGGATCAACTTACCAATGGGCGATGACCCTAATATTTCATGATTTCATTCATAAAATTCTAGAAGATTACGTTGATGATATCTTGGTGAAATCTATAACCTGTTAGGGTCACCTAGAAAACCTTCATCTTATTTTTGAAAGGCTTTGACTCTATAAGATGAGGCTTAATCCTCTTAAGTGTGTCTTTGGTGTAGACACGAGCAAACTTTTGGAATTTATAGTCCCTCATTGTGGAATTGAGGCCAACACAAATAAGATTGATGCAATTGTTAACATGCCTCTACCTAGGAATATTACTGAGTTGCAAAGTTTACAAGGGAAGATTTAAGAAATTTTCAAATTTATATCTCAATTGGCTGATCGTATCCTTCCTTTCACTCACTTATTAAAGAAAGAAGTTCACTTTGTATGGGATGAAGAGTGCCAAAAATATTTTGAATCGATCAAAGCCTATTTGGCCAATCCTCTTGTATTAATACTAGCTATGCAAGATAGACCCTTTCACTCTACCTTTCTACATCACCATATGTGTTGGTAGCTTTTCTCACTCAATATGATGATGCCAGGAAAGAGAGGGTGGTCTACTACATTAGTCGTGTCCTAGTTGATTATGAAACATGTTATTCATCCATGGAGAAACAATGCCTTTCTCTCATCTTTGCAAAGCAGAAGCTAACACACTGCCTTCTTCATGTTGAGACACATGTTATTGTAAAATTAATCTTCTAAAACATTTGTTCTCCAGTACTAACCTTGTTGGGAGGTTAGAGAAATGGGTAATGTTGCTTTTTGAGTTTGACATAAAGCTTGTCACTCAGAAGTCGATAAAGGGTCAAGTGGTTGTCGATCAATTGGTGGATTCTCCCACATTTCACTCCTTCTTGAGTTTGGAACTTATTTCCTAATGAGAATATTTTCATAATCAATCATGACCTTGACTGGGAAATGTAATTTGATGGGTTGAGATGTTAGACTGGCTCCAAAGTAGGTGTGGTTCTAATATCGCCTAAAGGGAAGTTGGTCCCTCTCTCCTTTCGATTGGAATTTCCTTGCACCAACAACATCGTTGAGTACGAAGCCCTCATTTTTGGCTTGTGTGTTGTGATTGCACTAAAAATAAAACATCTTTGTACGTGTTGATGGTGTTTTCTGCATAGCAACAACTCAGACAGAATGCAATATTCTATCTCTCTTGAAAGGTAATTTTTAATAAGTTACTAAAAAATCACCCCAAGGTCTCTCGGGTGTCAGGTCATGACAATGCATAAACAACTCAGATAATATGTGAAAATGCTGGTAATCACAATTGAACCTTACTACAAGCAAACTATATCTTTCCAACTTATCATATTTTGCAATATTTTGATCTCAAATCCTAAATCTAACCGAATAATAAAGAAACAACAAAAGATGAGGGTGCAAGAGAAGTAATGAAATCTAGACTATTTCTAAGATGAGAAATGAAAATGATAAATTCTTGGAATGGACCAATCTCTAATAACCAATTCATGCTTAACCCACAATGCAATATCACAAGAAAGGTGCAATCTTCTAAGGAATACAGATTTTCAAATCATAGACATTCATCCATAATCAAACTAAGCACAAATAAATGTATGGTCCAGGTTGACTTCACCAGCCTACTACAATCAGATAATTACTGGGAGTATAGACCAGAGATTGATACAAACATTCCAAGCATAAAATCATGAACATCATTCACCAAATTAATCTAATTCTAAATCTAACATCAAATCTTATATCTTCAAGCAATTTCAAAAGATGGAACAATAGGAACCATGCAAGATAAACTAACACAAAAGAATCTACCAGAAAACCACAATGCCTTCAATTGTATTAGATCACCAAAATGTAGCAACAATTCCACTGTTCTTTGTTACAGCACTTGCTTCAAAGAACTAACTACTATCTCTATTATAGAACACCCTAGCTCTTTCTTAATCTAGCTTGTCTCTATTATCTATTTAACTAACTCCTTAAAAATGAGGCACAAATGCCATTTATAGAGAATCCTTAAACATGTCGGCCCAACCAAACATTTAAAAAATAGCCAAAACAAGTTGGCCTCAAGAATTTCAAAATAAGGCACACATTAAATGCCAATACATCAAGGTCGGCCAAAACACATTCCCCAATGCAGCTCAGATCAACAGATGCCCTATAATAATAGGGAAGCACAAATCTCCAAGTTGACATTAATTTCCACCTCCCTTATCTTTGTTCTGATCCAATGATTCATGAACCTTCAAAAAAAATTTATCCAACTCAGCAATGGGTCGTAAGGGTAGGATTCTGAGCTGACATTCAATTGATCCAATTTCTTCCTTTGACCACTTAACTGTTGTATCCTAGTCACCCTTATAGGCCGAGTACTTATCCACCATAGCCAGATAAGTAGCCGCATCATCCAATTGGTGCCTTGTCATAGAGTTTTCAATATCAAGGGCATAGACATCATGCCACCATTCCCTTAATTGCTCCAAACTTAGATATTTAGGAGCGATCTTCCTCCTAACAGTCATTATTTCAAAGAAAGCAATGCATCCATCATAAACATTGGTTAAATCACCATCCATCTACTTCTTCTGTTTATAGATCTTCTTAATGGATTTCTGTCAGATTTGCAAGGCTTCAAACCACTCCCAGGGCTCATTAACCCTAGATGAAGGAATTATTCCATCAGTAACCAATTGATCCTTACCATACTCCATGATTGCTTTAGTTTTCTACAATAAGAGATCAGTGTCCTCCTTATCCTAAGATAAAACATGCTCTAATAAATCCTTAGCCATTATTGCATCTTTTCCAGTTGAAAGGATTTCCTTTATTGCATCATCTCCTTTAGTCTGTACCTCCTTCAACCAATCTATTGTAGCCGTAGTAGAAGCTTTCATCTTTTCTATTTCAGAGATGGTCTCCTTTGGCAAGAAACCAGCAGTAGCAGAAGAGGATGGGTGAAAATATTGCAAAGGCTTCATTAAATCTTCTAGACACTTCCATAGCCTTTCATTTTCCTTCTTTAGCTCATGTTTGGACTGTGTTTCCTTCCTCAATCTACCAATGATCACTGCACTGGACCCCTCATATTCTTCAATATCTTGCTCCATAGAAGCAGGCCCAAGATTGATAGTCTGTACATTATAATCCTTCCTGGTGACCTCATCTCTACTTTTATCAGCTGCAGGGGTAGCAATATGAATAACCCTGTTACTATCCTCATCTCTTTCAAGCTTTGAAACCACCTTGGCTACCTTCTTCTTCTTACCCTTTCCAATCTTAGCCAATATCTCATCCCAGTTGAGAGGAGTGTCCTCAACAATGACCTACTTTCTTCTAATCTCTTTATCTAGCCAATCTGGAACAGTAGGATCCACCCAGATTTCATCCTTCTTGACCTCTTCATGCTGATCCAATGTCTCATCCTTTTCTTTTTTAGGAGATTGATCACCTTTTCTTTCCAGTTCTGGTTCCTCTTCTTGTAGGGGTGATGGAGTGGTAGCACGAACATCCTCCTTCTCAGGAGATCCATTATCTTTACTACTCACAGGAGAATCCTCATATTGTACCAGCAAAGAAGGATACACTTCTACATGTTCTGCCTCAAACTCAGCAGCTGTGCCATAAAGTTCTCCCTCCTTAAATGGTTCTGCTTCTTCACTAGTCTCATGCTCTCCAAGAGTTGTCTACTCAGGCATAACCGATGGAGGAGAGGTATCTTTCTGTTGTTCTATAGTGGATGCCATTGGAAGAGGATCTATTTTTTGCATGGTCTCCTTGGGAGATGGAGTTCTTGACCTTCTTGAATAGACCCTAGTTTTCTCCCTTGAACTCTCCACATCAATCACATGAGAGTCTATCTTATCCCCAGAAGTTTCTTGCTCTTTCTTCTTTGAAACCCTGGTTGTCCTTGCCCTTTTTGGTTGTGGAGGAGCATCTTCTTTCTCTGCTTTCTCAAGTTCCTCCTCTTCAGAAGACTTTCCTATTTTTACAATATGGCTTCTCTTCTTTCCCCTAGGTTTTCTTTTCTTTTCAGGCTCACTCTCCTTAGGGCCTCTGATTTTAATCTTGAAAGGTGAGCTCACCTTAGCTTTTCCCATAGAATCATCTTCACCAAACTCCTTTGAAGTGGAATGAGCATTCAAATTTCCCATCAGATTGAAGGTACAGGGTACCTTTTCACTTTGCAATTCCCATAATTTATGCTTTATCCAGGACTTGGTAGATTTCATAATAGGAGCCATCAACTCCTCCAGTTCAGTTTTTTTTTTTTTTTGACCAATTTATTTCTCCAATGGGTCTGTCCTTAATTGACTCATATGCATGATCCTGGACTAAATTTCCATCATCTTCCAACTGATTAGGAATTAACTTGACATTGTACATTCTGACCACATCAGCTGGAAGCCTAGAATATCTTTTCTTTCTTACCTCAAAGTCATCCTTGTTGTTTGCCTAGTAGTCCTCTAGATCATCCTTATGGTGATATTCTTTGGTAGCTTTCTTCTGTGCTTCACCAGTAATATAAAAGTTTTTCCTCTTAGAATGGAAAGAGAACCCATAAGTACTCAATTCCACTCCTGATGCATGAGCTAATTGAATTGAAGGGAAAACCTCAGCTATACCAATCTTTAAAGGAAAATCTCCACCAAATCCTATTTTATGCTTTTCTCTTCTAACAATGGCATCAAAATCACATATCTACTAGGTAACCTCCAAAAGTATGACATGGTCAGTAGGATATCTTGGTAGTCCATATGGAGCAGTTGGACATCCATCAATCTTGATATAGGAGAATGTAGGGAATTGTATAAACCACGCTCCATATTTTTTAATCAGCTCCTTGGCTCCATCGGAAATTCTCACATGCTCTGCATTCTGAAGCAACCTAGTAATATGCATAGTGAATGCATCATTTTCCCTTCTATAATTTGAATTCCCTATGTGCAGCTCAGGATACACCTCATAAATGACATCCTATCCAAATGTTCCTTTTGGATTCAATCCCCTATATGGATAGAATCTGGCAAGTACATATATCACATAAGATGACATGGTGAACTTCTTGGTTTCAAGCACATCTCTCATCTGCCTGTCAATCATTGCAATGATAATTCCTACCCAATGATAATTAATGCCTTGCTCAATCTTCTTTATAACATGCACCATCCAACTCTCCAACACCCCAGCACTCTTCAAGCTGGCCACCCTGCTCAACAGTGTGATAGCATCATATATATCCTGCCTGAACTTGACCCTGTGTAACTGCTTGGGTAGTTTGGAGAAATGAGATTTTGGCTTTTCCAACTAGGAATTGATCATCTATTGGGCTTTGGTAGGCTCATCCTCATAGTAATTCCTTGCCAAGTCCATATCTAGGGCACACACACATGGTAAGTCTGGCATATCAAATGCTTGGGCAATGGAAACCGGATTAAAGTTTTCCAACACTCTTCCATCAATGCTAACAATCTTCTGTGTATCAAAATCATAGTGTTGGGCACATTCCAATATCAACTCGTAGCATTGAGCTGTAGGAGGAAATCCAGCCACATGAGCCAATCCAGACTTCACTATCCCCTTGGTCAGGACTGATAAATCTTGCTAAACTGTCCTTTCCTTGAACTCTTCATATCTCCAAGCTCCTACATTGGTGTTCGAGACCTCTAACCAAGTTGAAGCTATCTTACTATCAGGCAACTGACTTTTCACATCTAGCCTTAACCTTTTTGCATCTGTGACTGAGGACCCCTCTATATCACCCTTGGCTTTTCCTGCTGCTGCCTTGCTTGATTCAACCTACATTCACAAAAGAGCCTCATGATAATCCAATTATCATCCATATTTCAGTCAAAGATTATCCTTGAAACCACATGAAATCATTAAGATCAATCATTAATCATCAATCTTGAAAAATCGAGAAAACAAAGCAATCCGGGAAAATAAGAAAATCTGGGAAAATCCAGTCAGGGCGGAATTCGGAGAAATTCGACCCAGACGGACTCCCGCTACCAAGACATCATTCATCAAACAAATCATAAATACAGAAAAAAGAGATGCATAATTATCCTGAAATTCATTTATTTAGCAACAAGAAACCATCATCCAACATTTAATTCACTACTTCACTTTCGAAAATCAGAATGAAATGAAACCAGGCCGAAAACTAGAAAAATCTGGATGGCTCAGATTTCCATGGATAGCTTGAAAATCTGGGAACTCGTCATACTTTGGGGAAATGGAAGAATATGGGAAAATCTGGGTGCACAGAAATTCTATGAACACCTCAGAAATCCGATGACTATTCGACGTGCAGACCATTAACCGAGTAATCACACAAATTTCCTTATTTGGATTACACAACAATAAACTCAACTCCAACAAGCCAAATTTTGATTGCACATGGATTTAATTCCCAAAAACTCTCAAATGATTGATTCCTGCAACAAAATGATGATGCCCTAAGTTTGACAGCTAAACCTCCGCCATGAGAGCTAAAGCAAGCTTGAAATTCAAACTCAATCCCTCAAAACAATGAAACTAGGGCACACTAGGGTCTCAAATGCTGTGAACAAGGTCAAGAAAAACATAGGATGAGAAGATCATGATGGCTCCACCGACTTTAAAAAATTTGGGCAAACATATCAAAACCCTAATCTTTACAAAATATAGCAGACTATGTGCCAACAAGGCAAGGCCCTAACAGAAACACTTAGCCATAGGGGTATACCCAACACTCGATTGATAAACAAAGGGATGCATAGTGCGGATGATAAGACCCGTGGAAGGGCGAGTTCAAACCCTAATTCAATAAATACATGGCCATGAAAATAAACAAGGGCTGACCCAAATAACCACCAATAAACAACTTGAAAGATTCGAACAAAGTGCAAAGAAAAGGAAAAGTCAACGATGGCCTACCATGGATCAACTCCGAATGAAACTTGAGTCCAAAGAAGTCACTATGAATCAGGGATTCCTAGTGATGAAAATATCCACACAGACGCTCAAGAAATCCACACACGAACAGACCAAATCCAACGACCAAAGCCCAAAATGAACAATCCTAAGCACTAGAGCAGATGGCAAATGAATAATGAAATCATGAAGAGCACTAGAAGCCTTTAAATTTTCTTACATTCATGCCAAAGCAAACATACCTCAAACATTAATGGCCGATAAGACATATCGACGAAATCCAGAAACCCGAACTCAAAATGGAAAACCAGAAAAAACCAAGCCAGACAGAAAATCCTGGTGAGCATGAATTCCGCGGATAACGCACCCTTTGGGATTTTGACACAGTCCAGGAAAATTCGAGTGACCCAAAAAATCCCAGATTTAACCAGAAACCTAGATTTAACCAGAAACCCAGATTTTGGAATTTTCGACAGTGACCAGACGATGGACTAGCACCCGGGATAATCTAGGTGAACTAGAAAATCTCGGACCCAGGGAAAACCCCAGACTTCCATTAAAAACCAAGTTTGATCACTCCAACCTTCAGGGTAAGACCAAGGCAAGCAAGACCAACATCTCAAGACCTTGAAAGGACAAAGCCAATAAAAACCAATGGTCCAAGAGACATCTGAAATCAAAAGGGGGGTCCCTACTCCAAATGGGGCATGTGTGCAAAATTGCACAACAGTACGCTTGGTGACTCTAAGCCTACTATCAATCAAATCACGGGAACCTATTAGGCCAAGGAAAGTAAGTTGTCTTAGTATCAAGACCCTGCATTTTCCTTAATTAATTTTCCTCTTTCACAATAGACAACGTCCCTAAGAGGGAGAATCGACATGCAGATTCCACGGTGAGTGCTTCCTCCTTGGTACCTTCGGGTGAGGATACAGAAGAATACCACTTCATGGTTTAGGTCCTTTGGTCTCTTGTTATTTCTAATCAACTTGAATCTAACACTTTTGTGTTTTATCACATAGACTCAAGAGAATGATTTCTAACATCTACAGTTATTTAAAGACTAGAAAGGTTCCCAATAGTACAATGAAAAATGATCACACTCGCATACAAAAGATTTCAGTCCATTATGTTGTCTTGTCAGATGTTCTCTATCAAAAATCTTATAATGACTTATTGCTTCGATGTCTCACTAAAGCAAAAATATCCCTTACCCCTAGAGAAGACCATTCAGGTTCCAAGGGTGGACACTTTGGTGGTAAATCCCTGGTAAGGAAATTGATACACATGGGGTAGTTTTTGCTAATGATCGAACAAGATTCCTTCAATTTTGTTAAAAGTGCCCATAATGTCAACAACATAGTCATCTTATTCATGCACCTGCACCTGCACAAGAGTTACAAAACCAAACCTCTCCTTGGCAATTTGCAAAATGGGGGTTGGATATTATTGGAAAAATATCACCTCCTTCTTCTAAAGGACATACCTTTATCATCACCACTACATATTACATCATGAAGTAGGTCAAAGCCATCCTGATTCAATCTATGAATGTTGAAGCTATTTATATCTTTCTTCTAAACAACATCATTGCTCATTTTAGGTTGCCTTCTACTCTTGTTTTTGACAATGATATGTTATTCAAGAACAAGGAAGTAAAGAAATTCCAAGAGAAATTTCACATTCAACATAGATTTTCTACACCATATTATCCTCAATCTAATGGGCAAGAGGAAGTGTCTACTAAGACTCTTGAGCTCATTCTTCACAAAACAATAAATAAACATGGTAAGGATTGGAATGTTCAATTAACATGCTTTATGGGCCTATCGTACGCGTATTTGTGCAGCAATGGGAACAATTCCCTACAACCTCATGTATGGTGCTAAAGCTATCATGCCTTTAGAATTGGAAATCCCATCTTTTAAAGGGTTAATTGATGATGAAACTTACAGAGCTAATCATTTGCATCAGCTAGAGATGCTTGATGAGTGTTGACTACAAGCTCTTGATCATCTTAAATCTTATCAATGATCATTATCTAGACAATATAATCAAAGTGTACTTCCTCAAACTTTCAAGGTAGGTGACCTAGTTCTCTATGAGAATCAAAGAAATGTAAATGTGTCACCTGATCAAAGGGGAAAATTTAGTCATAATTGGTTGGGTCCTTACATTGTCATCTCCGTGTATGGTCCAAGTGCCTATGGATTATCATCTATGGATGTGACACCTCTAAAAGAACTTGTTAATGAAATGCATCTTCGTCGATACTATACGTAGTGTCTAATGTGTCATATGTGTAGTAAATTCACTCTTTAAGGTTTGTAGTGTTGCACATGTTGACATTATCCATTAACACAATATGTTTTTTTTTTGTGTTATGATATAATCACGTGTGTGAGAGAGAGATACATACATACATGTGTTTTACCATGTTGTGTATCTATGCATTACATTATATCTTTTTAGGTAGTTAGATCATCACTGTATTTAATTAACATAAATCCATGTGTGTTCATTAAATCATGATAGCATCTAATTTAAACATACATCCATACACATATAAAATCCATAACATCAACATACATGAAAGTAAGGAACATACACATAAGGTAAACAATGACATAATATCAAAATTAGTATCTGATGTATATATGTATAAATATCAAATGTCATGTACATGTACCAGGCCACTGTCATCAAAAAATGAGTGGTTGTATATTTGTATCAATGTCTATACAAAAAAGATCTAAAAATATGTATCATAGCTATAAAAATGATATACAAAAGAAGGCTCCCTAAGGCCTAGGCACATGGCTCCCAAAGCCCTCTAGCTCTGGTTGTGGCTACGGGTGAGACTGCATAGTGGAGATGGATCTAGATCACCTCAGTGTGAGCGTGAGGTAGACATGGATGTGTGCATCCCCTGGATCTATCCTTGGAGGGAGAATATCTACATGTGAGCTTTGATAAGCTCCTACTATAGTTGTTGATCTCCTATCAGGATCACAATTGTTGGCTATCCCACAAGGTCATTGAGATGACTTTGAAGGGCATCACACACTTGCTTAGTGGCATTAGCCCTCATCATGGCCACATCTCACTCTATGAGTGTCATCCGCAACTCCCCCAATAGCTGGTCATGTTGCTCCTAGAACATGGTAGCATCAATAGTCCTCTACACAACCTCCATATGTTCCTCCTTGTATGTAGTCCTCAGATGCGTTGTCGGCTTGAGAAGGTGTACGTGACATCCTGCTACCACTAGTTAGTACACATCTAAGACTATCCCCTAGATAGACATAGCATAGGCCACCTTTGATATGCACGGGCCAAACAACCCATTCCATCCTTGAGTATCCACTACATGCACAAAAAGATAATGTATATCAGTACAACAATATGTACAAATACTAAAACCAAAACATGATATGCATATGCATGAGATATTCAACTAGAAGTACTAAAACAAAATAGCATAAACAACTATCATACCTAGATCCCCTGGCTGCTAGAATAGGTCAAGGGGAGGAGGAGCACTCAGTCCTGCACCATTGGTGTCAAGATTTGTCCTAGATGTTGCAAGGCCTAGTGGAACCAATGAAACTAGAGTGGCATGTAGAGGAGAGGACATCCTTTTCCACCATATTGGCCTCGGTGACGCTGTTTGAACCTCCTCGGCCTACTCCTGCTCCTCTGGATAGCCCTCCTCTTACTCATCACCATTGGCTCACAACCTCTACCTCTTCTTAAGTGTTTGTGAAAACATGTCCCCTTATAAACTAGGATCCCCCATGGGGGCATCTGCTAGGAAAACTAGGGCAAGACGATGTGTTGCACACCATACTAGAAAATCATGAGCCACGCCAATAATTTCTATCATCCCCATTGGTAGTGGATCAGTGTCATCAACCTCATCATCAGAGAGGTAGACATCTGCTAAATTTAGATGCAAATGGTCCCCTAGCCTCTCTGCACTCCGCACAGCTTGGGTGTATGTGGGGATAGGAGGGGCGATAGTCTAGATCCACCCGTGTTGACTTATGACTTGACTCTAGTAGTAAGGCATGATAATAAAATCCATGCACTCAAAGATGAATTGGTCACAATATAGGTTTCTAAGGAACCTGCAATCATCCACCCACCAAAAAAATTGATGGGGTCTCCATCTAATCCTATCTAGCATAAGGGTGTCAAATTACAGCTGCTAGAACTATAGGTCATCGTGTCTCCACTGTCAAGTGAGATCATACTAGTGGACCATCAGAATAGTGTAGTCCTACACCTGTGGGTAGCCCTCTGGCCTCATGCATGTGATGTGGGAAGAATCCAACACCTGTAGGAGTGTGCATGCATTCAAGTTGTGGTACTCATAGTGCACGTACCATCCGAACTTCTGGTATAGGTGTGCGAGCATTTTGCACCCCCATGAAAAAACTATGCATCACTCCACCATCTATCAAATGGTGTAAATAAAGACCTCATAGAGGTGAGAGCCTTACAAGTCTATGGTGACCCATGCAACAATAGTGACCACCATGATACAACACAACAAAGGGATAATGGTATGTGCCTGATCAAACCATCGGGTGTATATGTGCCTGGTCCTGTCCCCGTTGTCTCTCTAACTGGAGTAGTATTGAACCCCATTCAATCACTCCCATGCTAAGTGTGCATCATTGAGATCCACACACTTCCCATAGATAGGGATATTGAGGATGCAGTATACATCCTCCAGAGTGATGGTCATCTCTCCAATAGGTAACTAAAAGCTCAAGGTGGTGGCATCCCATCTCTCCATCAATGTTATCAGCATCCTATCATGATATAACATCTTTGGCATGGTGTACACATGCCAAATACCAATGCATTATAGATGGGTGACCTCATCATCTGTCAGGAAATCCCTCTAGTCTTGGAGTAGGCGTAGCATCCACCCTTCGGGGTGCTCCTGGATCTCTAGATAATCCTGTGGAAAAGAGAAAAAGTTTAAGTCAGTAAATGGCAAATTAAGGAAAAATTATCAAAAATCTTATAGGGCATGTGTACATTGTGCGTACGTCCATGTGTTATGCAAGTTTCTCGGTCCACCATTAATAGCCCAAGGAAGATAGTGCATCCCTTGGACACCAACACATCCTCAAGACAAAAATGCTAGTTGTAGATGCCAGCGCACAATGAAGACACGTGCATGGATCTAGGACACCTGCACTATAAAAAGTTGAAAAAATACAAAAAGTCATTAAAATACTCTAAATGAAGTGGTTTGGAGGCCTACTTGGTCAACCTCCAAACCCTTAGTGATATTTGCACGTAGTTGGTCCAACTTTAGATCCTCATACTCGCATCTACTCGACATTTTGAAGACTTTTCTCTCACAAAATTCAACAAAATCCTCATGATGAATAGTGCAAATGACCCTTCTTGAGGCCCACATAGGTATATATAGACCCCCTAGGGCCCATTTTTCCTTAAGTTTGTGACTCTTTGGTTTCTCCTCATTTTACCCCACCTAGTTGGGGGAAAAATCAGGAAGGGGCATATAGTCACCTCTTCCACATATTTCTCTTCTGAATCATCAAATATTTTCTTGACCATGCTTCTTGTCATTGTAGCTTCTTTTGATTTATGGGACTGACTTAACATTGAGTTTTGTAGAGTAAAATTTTGTGTGATTTTCCATGAAAGATCCTACAATTCTTGAGATGAATTTGACTACTGGGGGAATCTTCAAGTACTGGTCGGTTTGACCTTAGTGACCTTTGTGGTACTCTCTTTTGGCATGTAAATCCATAAAACTTCAAGTTTGGGTGAAATCTTTATTTTCTACTTTAGTGTGGTTGATTTTTTCCAAAATCAAACCCACTAAAGTGGGGGAAAAATGTAATGTCGTAGAATTGTACCTAAGGGAAATTTCACATTTTAGCACTTTGCCTAGCATTTATGACACCTAAATGCATTAATGGCAAAAACCCCATGGATCAAAATTTCACAATTATAGCTCTATGGGGTCCAATGGCAAAACAGCAGGAGCCTGGTGACCCATTTCCCAAAAAACTTATATTTTGGATGCCTACGCTGCATGTGGATGTTTGCACTACACACTAGCATCTTGACATTTTAACGAGTTTGAAATAGGGAATCTTAAATATTATCTCTTGACACATGTCCCTACAACAAAGTCTTCGAGTGTAATGGCTCTTTGTTCCCTTGCATGCAACAAAACCCCTCCTTTGCTCTCATTTTGGCGGTTCATTCATTTCAATCAAGTTTCTCTCTTTAACTTGACTTCTCAATCTCTTCTAATATTAGCAACAACACTTCTACAAGCAAAGCTCTATCAGATTGAGGTCCCTCCAATAGCCAAAGCTCTCTAGCAAGCATTCAATGATGTGTCCATGTGTTCAAGAGGGGGCTAAGGCTTGTTGGTAATGCTCTCTCACTCTTTTCTATTTGCAGGTAGATTTGATCTCTTTGTTCATTTACTACTCAATGGTGCAGGTTCTCTTGAAGTGGAGATTGCTTTCATTGCTTCCTTTTTTTCCATTTCAGTTATCCTTTCTATCTATCTATATGTCCATGGAGGTGGGAACACCAAAGCGGGGGTTTGGCTGTGACAAGCCCCAATACATCCCCAACATTTTTCCCCATTTGTCTTGTGTGTAGGTTGTTAAAGTGGAGTTTAGAGTGAAAGTTTGAATGTCTAGTTGTTTGTAAGCCCCCTCTTAGCTCTCTTTGTGCTTCCTTTTAGTTTTTTTTCTTTATCTTATCATTCTATTAAGGAGACCTCAAATCTAGGTTAGATTGTGAAGCCTTAGTCTACCCATTTTAGTCCTTAAGCCCTCTATTGCTTAGGATGCCAAAGTGTCATTTCTCCAACACACCATGCTAGTGTCCTAAATCCATGTTGTAGTCCTTTGGTTGAGATATCCCTTGTCAAAGGGAAAAATCTAGAAGCTTTACTCTCTCAGGTTATGAAGTAGTATTTTCTAATAGTTAATCGGTATATACTTTCTTAGCAATTTCTTCATTCAGTTATTGTTGAGATGGATAAGGACAGTTCATTCCCTAGGATTCTCTTGAGAAAAAAAAGACTTGTGTAGCAAATCCCCCTTATCTCACACAAGAAATCTGAGAGTACTTTCACAAGAGCATTTCAAGGTATTCAAGTGTAGGATTATTGAAGATTATTGCAGCAATCAAGATTCCATTATCATGTCAAATATTTCTTGCATCATGCATGTTGTTTGAGCTAATATGGTAATGTAGTGTTCAAGATCTATTCAAGCATTCAAAGGAATTGTTTCCAATCAAGTTTCATGATCAAGATTCACATCCATTAAGGCCACTTCATGCTAGTTGTAGATCTACAATCCAAGGTTCAAATAGAGTTTTGGTGAGTTGTGACATTGTTTGTTCATTCATCATTTCCTTCATGCTATTTTATTTCATTTCAAAGTTTAAATACTCAAATAGGATTTTACCAAGGAAAACCCCCCATCACCAAAAACAACATTTTTCTCCTCTTGTGTTTATTTTGCAGGTTTTTAGGTGGAAGATCCTTTGAAGAGAAAATTTGAAGAAAGTTGCAAGAAAAGTTATCATTTCATGGAAACTATTTTACAGGATTTATCTATGACTATCTGGTAGTGAGAATCGAGAGTTTGGGAGTGCAGATAGAATAGAAGAGAACCCAGAGAGAATTTTTATAGAGCCCTAGCCTAGACCCATTCACCATAGGGTGAATGAGTCCTCACTGAGCTTCAAAAAGTGACTTTTGGTGACTGGTACACATTATTCTCCATTTTCCAGATCTACCTTTTAATTTTTTTTCATCAGTTTTAAATATAGTCTTTCATTTGTATTTTATAGCTTGCATTTTGGAGTTTGTTTGATGGTTTTAATCTTTCTCGCCAAAGTGTTATTTGACTCATACCCCTATCCTTGCATAAAGGAGAAATTTGTTGATTGATACCTTGATTTGACTCTCCTTTCTGGTTGTTAGTCATCTCATTGTTTGGATCTCATTTCTTGACTAAAATAGTGTAAAATAGGGTTATTCATCAATCCATTTTTCTAAAACCTTTTTTTCAACGTTTCATTGACCTTTATAATATGAATGTGAAGCATATTTTCTAGTGGAATTGTAGAAAGTATATGTTATTCTTTTTTTCTTTCTATTTTTCTTTGATTATTTTATTTGGATGCATCAAATGGTTAGATCTTTTTCAATAGTCTTGCATCATGCTAACACATTCTCAACGGTCGATGCTTTTATAATATGATTTATACACTTTGAATATTAGTGGATAATTAGAAACAATGTTTAACTCTTTGCTTTCTTTCTTTTTACAAAGTGCAAAAATTAATTAGATAAGCTAAATTACGTGTATTAAATAATTTTTGTAAAATATAATAATTATTAAATTGTAGTGACAAAAAATATATCCCTTTACATTTTCTCACTTGTTTGGGCCCTTCTAGTTAAAATCGACTTAATTTTACCTTAATTTAGTGTTGTAAAATGTATCTATTTACATCTTCACACTAGTTTTTGGGCCCTCTTAATTAATTGAGCTTAATTATGCCTTAATTGGACCTGTAATTCATTTACAAGCCTAATAAATTGTATTTTCCAAAAGGGAAACCTAACAATAATTAATGCTTACACATAACACTTTACCTTGAGTAATGTGTGTTTGAGGAATAGGGACCTGGGACCCATTCAACCATGGGTGAATTCGTCCTCCCTAGGCCTTTGAACTATATTTTAAACTATGTTTTTGGTGGGATTTTAATGTCTCTAAATGTATATTCAGATGTCAACTTGTGATATTTTAATTTTAGAAAATTAAGGATACATACATATAAATACAAGGTTATTTTCTAAGTTTCACCTAGAGTTTTCAAGCTATATTTCCAAGTGTTTAATTACAAGAGCTAAGTTTATGATCAAGAGCATTCAAGGGAAAAAAATATCAGAGTTTTATTGTAGCAATCAAGATCCAATCAGCATGTCAAAGTATTCTTGCATCATCCATGTTTGTGGATCTAACATTGTGATGTAGGTTTCATGATCCATTCAAGTGTTCAAAGCATTATTTCAAGAAACATTCAAGATCAAGATCCACATCCATTTCAGCCATCTCATGCAAGTTTTAGATCTACATTATCAATATTCTTTCAAGGGTTTTTTGAGTGGTAACATAGATTTGTTCATGCTTCATTCCCTCTTTTATGCATTATTTCAATTCAAGGTTTGATTACCAAAGCGGGGTTTGACCAAGAAAAACCCACATTCACCAAAAAAAAACATTTTTCTCACTTGTGTTTGTGATTGTAGATTTAAATTGAAGAAGGCTTGAAGATCTTTTGAAGAGAAAAATTGAAGAATTTGTCAAAGTTGTCATCTTCTCATGGAAACTTAGATCTCAAAGTTGTTTCAGAATTTTTGAGACTAAAACCCAGAGAATTTAGAATTGTAGAGATAGGACCAAAGGCTTCCAAAAGTTGTAGAAAAACCCTCACTAAAGACCCATTCACCCATGGGTGAATGAGTCCCCTGCATATTTCCAAAAATAGTATTTTGTGAATGGTACACAAGATTATCCCCTTCTCAAATTTACAATTTTTATTTTTTTATCTATTAGTAGGGTAAGTGCACCAAGATGGTCGCACTTTTGTGGCCAAACAAGAAAAAAACAAGCCATAACACATTCACATTATGTCTTTTTAAAAGAAAAAAAAAAAAAAGCGAATCAATCATTTCTCATTTCATTTTTTTGTGTTTTAGCTCCATACAGCCAAAAACCACCATTATATCTTTCGCACATTCTTGGAGAGGTGATTTCTTCAAAATTCATCAACAACAATTAGATTTCTTCACAAATATGGTGCCACGACGACGAAGAGATGCAAGAGGTAAGTATTGTTTGGTATTTGTTTTGAATTTGTTAGTTTTAAATTGATTTTGTTTGTTTTAGTTTAGAAATGAATGTTTTTTTTTTTTTTTTTTTATGAAATCATCAACAAGAGGAGGAAAATCCTCAACCAAATCAACCTCAACCACAAAATCAACCTCCCCACCATTCTCTCAATACCCTCCACGGCACTCAAGAAAATTTGAGGAGTGAAATTGAAAACAATAGAAAAGTTGAGGATCTTATTAGTAGGTTGAGTGATCAAATTCTTGACCACGGAAAGAATACATCTAGTAGATTCATTGAAAGGATTTGTTAAAAATGAATGCGAGTTGCAAAAAATATCTGGATGACAAGATAGGAGGCAGACAACTAGGGCATATTATGCGGACAAATTATCATATAAACAAGTAAAAGATTTAAAAATTACTAAAGGTGATTTGTGCTCTCTATTCACTGACCCTAAAACAAATCAAAATATTACCCTCAATGCAAAGAGGTTTCCTATTCATTGGTGCCACCACCAAGAGATTAGGAACCATTTTATGATAGATGGTATTTGGTCTTTGATTACCCACCATGCAATAATTGTGAAGTCCCCCAATATTTTCTTAGGAAACTATACAGTGAGTTTGTATTAAACCAAATCCCAAATTATTTGATATGAGGGGAGTTTCGGTGGGGTTAGCACAAGATAGGCAGGTACACAACTAGATCCTACATGACATGGGGAGACAATGACCTCTTGCTAGAGGCACCATTGGTAGTTGTGATGCCCTCTGGAGTTGCAAAGGAGAGTGCTGATGTAGAGACTTTGCAGGGGATCACATCCTTGACTTAGAGTGTCATCCACCACACTAGCCCCATTATACAGTGCAATCCAGGGGAGTCTTCAGGTGGTGGCCTTCGAGGCCATGTGTGTCGATCTTGCGGAGCCACTTGTTCATATGACCCTACCGGCCCTCAGGAGGGTGCTATGTAGGATCCATATCCTTCTACGCAGCCTGATTCGTATGCATCTACAGGGATGGAGAGGGCGACTGACATTCTGCATGATGCATATGGTATTGACAGTCAGGTAAAATTCAACATGTTCATTGAATTTAGTTTATTAAATTTAGATTGTGAAATGCAAGATTAACTAATTTAGTTTTATTATTTTAATAAAATTGCGAGAGTCCTGCGATGTTGTCTAAGGTACACAGTCAATCTACTTGTTTTTGCAGTACGCACCTATCATTTGGGGTGTATAAAGTTAGTAAACAATTATAAATTTATTACATAATGTTAATAGCATTATTTTTCACGAAGATGGTATTTTAATATGTGATTTTGGATTTTGAACGGTGTTGTTGGAGTTTCAAGGAAACACCTTGAGTGCAAAATGGAATTTGCTCAAGCTTTCGAGGTATTATAGAATAAAGAGAACTTAGGATTAATGAATTCTAAGTTTAATCTAGATTTGTGTATATATAGTCATAAGAGTATATGGGTTCACTAGGTTATTATTTGAAATCTTTTAAGAATGGTCCTACCTTTGGAGTTGTTTGTCTTAGAATTCCTACACTAGCAAGCTATATATAATAAAAATTTAACATGGAACTAACAAGGTAGAGCTACATTCTACTCCATCCTATATAATTTTTTTGTGATGTCAGCATAACCAAGAACCGAGACTATGGATGTCCTACATGATGTCAATGTAACCAAGAAAATAAAACTTCTATCCTCGACCTATCTATGGAATGAGACTCCTTCAATATCTCTAGATGCTTGGAGATGCTTAAGACTAGGTCAAAATCGGCTATATTCTCTTCATTTTGTTGCATAGCTCATCAAGTTTCCCTATATGTTCTCTAACTAATCATGATTGCATGGAAAGAAGTTATAATTACTCATTAAACTCTCAACTATTGGGGCCTCCTCAAACTTTCCCATAGGATGTGGAAAATGCTTAGAAATGATTAAATTCCCTAATAGGGTGTGGGAGATCTTTTAGGAAAACATTTGACACTAATTTGATCCATTTAATTCTTCTTCATTCTTATATATTCCTCAAATATACCTTGCAATACCCCTATCATACCTAAATCTACTACATTCATGTCCTTGTTAGCTAGCATATAGGTGATATAGTATGGTCCATGAATTTTTATGTCTTCTTTTTTCATTTTTCTATACAGTCCTCTTTTATCTCACTACTACGTCCTCACATAAAAAGAAAAGAAAAACATTACTTCTTTTTCTCATCTAAGGCCCCTAAGGTTTTAAACCCCTTAGATGCAAGGATTCAAAGCACATCAACCATGTGGTATAAATGACTAAATACTAAAGATGATCTGTAGCAATGAAAGAGTTTGGAAAGGTAGAGAGAGCTACACTGGTGACTCAGGAGAAACTTCAGCTTTCAAAAACAAAACCAATTAGGCTGGCAGACATGTGGATCAGGACAACATTTGGTGGAAGAGGAAGAAAGATGACTAGAACTCTGGAGGCCCACCATACTGGATTTTAATATTCAACCATGAGAGCAAAAGAGAGAGCTGATATCATGTATCAAAACATTAAGCACACATTCTTCCAACCAATGGATAAGGAGATGATTACTTTTCTTCATTTTCATTTGCATAACCATATCACAGCGTCGGAACCATGAAGACCAAGGATGTCCAGTTTTATGTGGAGGTAATGGATGTGGTCCAAACTTTAGGAGGGGCAAGAAGGTCAATGTATGATCTTGATGAATGATAGAAGAGGGGTTGGTCAGACAAACCAAGGGCACCTAGTCATGAGTAGGGACCTATAGGTTGGATTGGTGAAGCAAAGCACCAAGGAGGTCTTACAAGGAAAGGCCTAGAGCAGGTACATACAAGGAAAGGCTCCTGCCTACCTACTCCTCTTCCTCTATTTGAACCTCCTTGAGGTCCTCTACCCTTGTTATATCCACCTCTTGTAGATGTTTCACCTCCATGCTCTGTGAGTTTTGACTCTCCTTGGTTTCTTTAGTCATTGCCTCTACCTTGGTAGCCACCACGCTGTCCTCTTTGATCTCTTTGATATCTACCTTTGCCTCTGACCTTAGAAGTCTAATCTTGCTTCCTCTTACTCCTCTCGTCAATCTTTAATGCCAATTGATAACATTGGTGCACTATTTTGGGGCTCAAGAGAACCATCTCCTCTTGAATGTTCCACTTCAAACCGTTGAGATACCTTGCCACCTTGATACTTTCATCCTCTATGACATTGGACCTCATGCAAAGTCTTTGAAACTCCTCAATATAAGAACTCACATCTTGATCTCTTTGCCTCAAACTCTGTCTCCTCTTATGCAACTGAATTTCATAGTCTTCAGGTAGGTATGCTTATTTCACCTTGGCAACCATTCCCTTCCAAGTAGAGATAGGCTGCTTGCCTTCCTTCTCCCTCTTTGTCTGAATGAATTTCCACCAAGTTAAGGCACAACCTCTTAGTCTTGATTTAGCCACCTTTACCTTATGTTCTTCAGTGACTCCACCACACTCAAAATGGTTTTCCATTCCCTCTATACAATCCATAACTAAATCAGCCTCCATCTTTCCACTAAACAGTGGTACTCCTTCAAGTGTTTTTCCACTCAAAGCCTTCAATTCTTTCAAGAAGGGATCCTCCTTCAATATAGGGTCAGGTTCAAGGATTCTATCCTCCTCTGTAACCTCTTCTTCTTTTGCTATTCTTCCATCAAACCGCATAACATTCAGTGCTTGCTCAATTTGGTCTAACTTCTCTCTCAATACCCTATTGTCTTCCTCTGTTTCTTCAACCCTCTTGGCCAACTCAGCATTTGTCACCATGATGCTAGAACCACTAGACTTTGTCTCTGACATACAAGATCAATCCCAAATCTTTTACTTGCTCTGATACCAATCTGATAGAGAGAGGGGTTGGAGGAATCAATCACTTATTCCTCCTCTGGGCCTTTCCTTGTAAGACCTCCTTGGTGCTTTGCTTCACCAATCTAACCTATAGGTCCCTACTCATGACTAGGTGCCCCTGGTTTGTCTAAACAACCCCTCTTCTATCACAAACTCCAACCACCAAGTCCACCTTGGTTCATTGCCACAACTCTTCCTTAGCCTTTACACTATACTAAAGACCAATCTTCCTCAACACTCCATCAACTCTTGCAGGGGTAGTGATAAGTCTTAAAAGGCTTCAAAATATCCTCCAAAGGTGTTTGAACAACCTCCAAGACTTCAACTTCCCATTGCTCTCACCAATCCTTTAGCTAGGGTTTGAAAGGCTAGTAGCCCTTGAGCCCCTATTAGGTCTCCTTCACCTACAAAATAGGTTAGAAATCACAAATCTCAAAAGGACTTCCCACTCTTTTTCCAAGGTTCTTGGTTCACATGGACAACACTCAAATATTCTTGAGGTCTCAGCCTTCCACTATCTGTACAAAGCTCAAACATGAAATGGAGCAAAAACTAGGGTTTTAAGCCTTCCCTTGACAGTTAGAAAAATTCCAATTTGTTTACACACCAAATGGACAGATGGAGCCTACTCCTTCATGTAGTAACAAGGTAACACACCACCCTACCTCCTCCAAGAAGAAAATCCTCAATGGCTCAGTACCCCTACAAGATTTGTGACCTGCACAAGTTTTTCCCAGCCGGACCTACATTGGCTCGCCTAGGGCATCACTTTGCTAGCAACTCCTGCACTCAAACAAAACCTACCAACTAACATATGTACAAGCATGGTGTCTAGGCACTGTTTCCAAAAGGCCGTATGGTTTGTATGGTGGAAAAGTGCTCTAGCACCCCATTTACTCAACACTACCTGTTTCAAGCCAGCAAGCACAAAGAAACCAAAATATTTACAAAGAGACAAGAAAATGATTGAAAGAACTATCTAAAGGCTACAAAAAACTTGTACTGGATTTATTCTACATCCTACACACAAAACAGAACCAGATTTAATCCATTAGAGCCTTCTTTCAGACCAAAAAATAGAAAATTTCACTCAAAAAATTGTTTTCCTTCAATTTCCAACAAAAGAATCCATACAAACGTACTTTCAACCTTACACAAATGTTGAGGAAACCTTTAAATATGCTTTCCCAATATTTATTTTTCCAATGGACCCTTCTTGGCCGCTCAAACACAAAAGGAGCATGTTTTTGCAAAAATTGTCAATAATTGCAAAAACCTCCATTCCTAAACTTTGGACTAGAAACTTTTTATTTCTCACCCTTGGTCAACATGACCTTATTAGAAAACATCATTCCAACCAAAAAATGCCTAAAGGCATACATCTAGGTCATAAACTCATTCTATACTTCCACATTTTGCCTAGTGTGCTCTCTATTGCTTCCTAGGTGCTCCTACACCAATGAAATTAAGGAAGAACAACAAGAGAGGAACAGGAAAAATAAAATCAATACATAGTTTCAAGGATTTTTCAAGTGAGTAAGAGAGCTATGGGAGCAACCTCATCTAAAATATTTTGAACTAGAGTTTTATATACCATATAGAGAGCTTGGTTTTCATGGAGTTCCTTTCAAATCCTCTACTTTTATTGTTCCTATGGTAAATTTTTTGGTAGAGTTGGTGGAATTACCTTTCTTAGTAATCACTATTAGTGAGATTGAGATTGTTAACCTTGAGAGAGTAGGACTTGGGAAAAAGGGATTTGATATGGCTATTGTTTTCAAATAATTAAAGTGAGATGTACTCCATATGTATGCCATTCCTAATCTTCACTTGATGGCATCAAGGAATGGATGAACTCCATGGATATAAAGTATTATGAAAGTAGAATGAACTTGAACTGGCAACCAATTTGTAAGACTATTACTGATGATCTAGATAAATTTATTGAAGATGTTGGTTGGGAATTTTTGAATATGGAAGCTAGTGATTTTGATTCTGATAATTCAAAAGAGTCAGATCAAGGATATGAACCCTCTAATATAGAAGAGGAATCATAATTATATTTCATACAGCCACCATCAAGAGTGTTACAAGCCAATCAACAAGATGGAGGGAATTCTTATATAAGGATAATTTTCAATGTTGCAGGTACCAGCTTTAATGCCAACTACAATGGCAACATTAAAATTCCTTAGCAGTATTTATGTTAAGAAAAATTCCTTTAGATGCAAGGATTCAAAGCACATCAACCATGTGGCTTAATTTATATCATAATTTGTACCATGATGTTCACTATGCATTCCTCTACTCTTTCGATTGTCAAATGTGACACTTCCTTGTCATTGATCACCATCATATTCTCCTTTTCATGATTATTTTCTCTATCATCTTTGGTATAAACACTTGACTATTATATTTAACTCAAGTGAGGAAACTTAAAAATTATAATGATAGGCCAAAGAAAGAATATATAGTCTTTTCATGGTAAAAGAAGACCTCAATTTAATCACTGTCATCCTCAAAAGGTTAATTCCATTGTCAAACATTTATTGCATATCTTAAACTATGACAAGCGTTTAATAAGGGTTTTGAAGAATAGGCCCTTGACAAGTTAGCTCCATCATTTTTATTGTCGTTGTATCTTTATTTAGCTCTTACTCCATTCCTTGCAATAGTGATACTTGGATTTGTCATACTTAACTCAGTTGGCTACTATCAAAGCTCCTTTTGACTAGATCATCTTCTTCTCATTTTGGTTCTCATATTTTACATTGTGTTTTGATGCTTTTTCACTTAAAATTTGTCCTAAAGGGTCTTTTGTTTTTCAATGTGATTGTCCAGGTTATTGCTTTTTAAAAAATTGATAATCATATTGTTGGTTACGTTGCATTACACATCATTCAAACTCAAAGCATTACTTCAAATTCGATAACTATTTTGTGATTGAATAATTTGTTGTTTTATTTTCAGATGTTGGTGAGAGAAACACCGCCAAACATAACAAGGGCAATGGATATCGGTGTTTCTACTACAATACAATCCTCGATGGCTCTGATAGGGGAGGTATGAGGCAAATTACTAAATTTCAATTTACATTCATTGTTATAGATGAACTAGTTCTAGTGAAAAATCAAACCATTATTGATTCGTAGTTTAATTCCTATTCGGATGGTTTATACAGGGCTCGAGCATGCCTGAGCATCGTCGTGAAAATATTTCCATCGAGGAGAGTGATCGTCAAATGGCTGTAAGTGATTAAATTTTGTTAAATATATTAATTTTTATAATGTAATTTCTATATATTAATGTCTTTACTTCTTATTGTAACAGTTGAAACCTGACCAGGAGCTAAACCCTAGGAGGAGCATTAGGAGCACTCCTCAACAGAAACGGGTGACAAATTTGTTACCATCAGGTTGCCCAAGAAAGGGAAAGAAAATTGTATTTGAACCAGAGCATGGAGAGAAATGAATTTTAAATGTAGAGCCCTTTGTTGTATGCCTACATGGCAATTTTGTACATATTTTGTATTCGATATATTTGACATTGTATGCCTATATGGCATTCTCGTAAGCCTATATGGCTTTTTTGTAACTATATTTTATACTTATATTGACATATATTGATGTACATGCATACATGGCTATTTGATTAATACAAATCTTTTTTATTGATGGTGTCCATATTTGCATTATAAATTCATGGTTCAATAGATATGAGTTACATGTATTCAAGCGTATACTTTACAACTTACGCACATATACTTTTGACTCCACGTTGAAACATCTAAAAGTGTGAAAATTTTGTTTGGAA
>VDFB02271358.1:714452391-714512175 GCA_007258455.2 Sequoia sempervirens | reverse complement strand
TATTATTCCATTTGAGAGAACCTAAATGGTTTAATCAAAAAAATAAATCTAAATCTTTACAATTAACAAAATCATAATTATTTTATCATATATCAATATATGACTAAAAAAATTTATTTGTGTGCAATGAATTTAGAAAAAATCAAAGAATTTTACTAATTTGGGTTTGCCAAACAAGAAAATTTGGTCCTATAATAAAATTAATAATGTATGGTGCTTTTAAAATAATTATGAACATAATGTGACTAAAGCTTATCACACAAGAAAGTTGTGTTACACTCTAATCCAAACCATGCCAAAGCAAATTTGATGGCACCAAAGTATTGATCACTATTTTTATTTATTAGAAAACTTTATGTTTTTTATTTACTTTAGAATTGAACAAAAAGAACATGTGCATCCCTTGAGTGCAAAACATGGAATCACAAAGCTTTTATGTTGGCAAAAAAAAATCATTTCAAGTGGATGATAGCTTAGAAGTCTACTAATACCTAAAGACTATCACACTCCCTTTTCCTAACCATTTTGTTTTTAATTTCTTGACTGCTAAATGAAACCTATAGCTTTTAAAATCCAAACTAAGCTTTATTTGAACATTGAAAGATCCATCCAAGGCATTTCATGGGCCTAGGTCTTTGAATGTAAAGTGACCAACTAGAAAGTAGTATTACTTTGAAGCTTTGAGTTAAAATACTATTGACATATAAATTTTATCTAGATACCTTTTACAAATAGGCAAAAATCCATAATAGTAACAATAAAACAATCCCATCCCTTATACATGATCTTTCAATTATTGAGCCATTATGATATAATGTGGACCATCCATTATAATTTAAAATATATATTACACATGCAATGTGTTATCTATTATAACCCATAAGCTATAATCACAAGCTCCTTGCGTATTTTTTTTAGAAAATAACATACATAAATAGGAAATCCCACTACATGGGTAATCCTAAATCTAAAAATAGATCAAGGTATACCAAATCTACCAATCAAAACACTCATATGGAAATGTGGCTAATAATCAAAACCATGTATTGCAAAGAAAATTAAGTAATAACCACACATGTGATAAAAAGAATCACATACTTGACCTCACAACTAGTCTCCATACCTCTCCCAATTTCTCCAACACATAACAAAAGAATGAGATTAAAGAGCCCCCATGTTGTTACTAAGAAAAATGAAGTGGAATAACAAATATGACCATATACATAGTGATCACAACTGATCCATACAAATCTCAACTTAAATTTTGAGTCAACATGAACCTCCAAGAAGAAAAACATGACCAAAAAATTGCAAACTATGTCCTTGCCAAGAAAAATCTTCTTTATAAAACCCAACTGAAAAACCTTTACAACAGACACCATTCAATATATATATATATATATATATATATATATATAAACACAAGAAAGGAAGGAAGTTGGGTTGTTAGCAAATATCATAGTACTACTCTGAATAGTCCTATCCTTCTATGGAAGTCCCTGAGTCACATGGTATCAATGAAATCTATGAGAAAATCATGATAAAGTTTTGAAGACTTATAAACAAGGATAGTCATATGAGTGATGACATCATGGTATTAAAAAGATGATTAAGGGGCTCCATTCAATAAGTCTTAATTCCTTAGCCTTATGTAAACAATACAATACATTATCCCAAGGCTATTGTATGGTCATAATCATAATAGACATAGTTACTCATATATTCACAACAATAATGATTTTCATTAATCTTAGAAACACTATTATTGCATGTTATGGTATATGGGTTTTCTTAAGTCAAAAGCATCCTAGTAACCAACAATATTCTGGAGAAATATATAAATTATTGTGGAGCTATTATAAATTCTTTCCTTCTTAATGGGAAATTTCCATCATCAATACCAATGCTAATCATGGCACTTGGGACCTTACTACCCTCAAGCTCTAACATTGACCTCTAGACATATTAATAACCATCTTTACCTCAAGGACTACCATTATTGAGAGAAGTATTCTCATGATGAATTTCATGTACCTAGTCATGTATAGGTCAATAATCTCTCTTCATTAATAATCCCATACCATTGAAGCATTGTCATCAAGGTCTCAATATTTTATTCATAAAGATGGGAGAATCTATTTAAATACAAAATCTCAAGTCAAACATATAAAGATGGGAGAATCTATTTAAATACATCTTCTATAGTCAAAGTGTCACGGAAAAAATGGTGTCATCAAAGGAATTTGACAATCAAAGAGGGTTGTCCCATCTTTAAAGCATTATTGTCTACATAAGGAGACGATCTTCAATATTCAAAGGGACTTTGAAAACAACACTAGATTCAAGGTTAATCACATTTGTAATCAAAATCCTAACTACACCATAATAATGATAATGGGTTGTCCAAATATTGTTAAATAGAAATAAGGGGCTGCCACTAAGATAGAAGAGAGTTATTACATCAATTTTGTTATGAAAGATAACCAAAATTCAAAGATTGTTCACTTGTTATATCCTACATCATAAATAGTGGAGTGTATGTACAAGATTATCAATTTTGATGTTGTTCCAAATAACTATGAAGATATTCCTCTTCATACAACCTTTAGACACTATCATGTATGAGTGGATGCTCCGAGTTTGTCAGTCAATCAAAACTATTGTAGCACGAGAAACATTTTAAAAGCATGCGAGATCAACAGGATCACCGGGGAACGGGAACGGCGACAGACGGCCTTCTTCGCGGGATCAACGGCGAGCGGGAGGCGGGACGGGTGAGCTGGATAGAAAGATTTGTTTCTAACCAGGGCTGGTAAACTCAACGTGGTCAATGATAAACAAAATCCCTATGGTGTGCTCAATGACAAACAATAATGTCAATTTCTACGTAAGTGCGCCACAAAGACTAAAGACTAAGGACAAAATAATTTTGAGTGGAGGACACGTTGTTTCGGCTGCGGCATCATTTCATCCTGTCAAATCTCATCTACTGTGAGTGTTCCGTTGTGTTGCGTTTATGATAAGCAATTCTAGGTCAGATTAAAATGAATATAATAATAAATTATATTCTTCTCCTTCCAGTGGGTTCCTTTCGAAAATGGAAGGCGTAGGGCAGGGCTTGGGTTATTTTGGCTAACAGCCTGTTCAACATTTTAAGAGTATTTTGTGGAGTTGGATGATTATTTATTTTTTTGCTTCAATTTAAATTTAATTTTTCAATTGTATAATTTTTTAAAAATAATTATTTTTTCTTCTGTTAAATTATTAAATTAGAATTTTTTTCACATATATAAAAAAATAAATTGAATCTGTTAAGAAGTATTTGACTACTAACTGTTTAGAGTTGGAAAAACATATAAATTTAAGGATAATTTAATAATAAAGAAATGAGAATGATCATGGATTAATTAGGACGTAAACATCATAAATTGTTTCCTTGGCACGTCTTTTGTGGAAAGTAGTCAAGGCACTAAGCGGTACTAAATACTTTTGTTGTTGAATTTGTTGATTTTATTTGATAACTATTGTCATATTTATATGAATAGGAATATAAGATTTGTAAATGAGTCAAGTCTTACAAGGAAAATATAATTTTGAGCATAGAAAATGTATTAATAATATTTTGGGAAAGTGAATAAAAAAATTGAAGAGAAAAAATGAAGTAAATATAAAGAAGGAGGCAAAGGAATTTATGGAGCCACATGATCTTTTTTTCCATTTGTAGCAGCTGCTCTACAAAAATAGGAAAAGATTCCAGATTATCCTATTCCCATAAATAAAAAATTTCATGTAATCAAATAAATACATAATTTCAAACAAAAAAATAAACTTAAAAGAAACATGGGGACAGGAAATTAGACATATAAAGGAAAGTCCATCTCTGTTTTTTTACATTGAAAAGGTTTGAACTCACCACCATTTAGATGCTTACAACAATGACATTGCTGTTAGACATATAAACGAAAGCCAATCTTTGGTTTGAGCAATTCTTGGCTGTCATCTTTGAAGAAACTTGCAGCCTCAATATGTTCCCCTCTCGTTTCTTCGCCCCTCGACCCTTCCTTTAGTTTCACTAATCTCAAAATATATAACGTTTACTTAAGCTTTTGTGACCCTCACATCTGTCAATGGTTTGCTGGCCGACTGCACTGTGCTCTTGGGAAGGCAGACATTTTCAGCTGGTTGGAAAGAAAACTCAGACAATAGACCCTCTTATCAAAGCATCCGAGAAAGTCGGATCTGCATTCCAATTTTAACTCCCAAAATTTTATCCAGTCAGAATCATTTTTCAATGAAGTATGGTTTATGGATAAGTCGAGGGTCAAAATCATTCCCCTGTTTTATGATGTTTACGTTCGCCGCCAGGATAAGGTTACATCTGCTCAATATTTCCAGCAACATCTAACCGACGAGATAATTGGAGCATTAGAGAATGTTTCCAATATATGTGGCTAGTCTGCAGATCAAAATAAAGGATTTAGTTCAAACTTCTGCAAGGAGGCTGCATTGATTAAAGATGTTTCGAGGCAAGTAGTGAAAATCTTAAAGTAAGATAATATTCAGGTGAGACTTCACATGATGTAATCTTCAATCTTTTTTTTTGCCAAATTTGACGACTTAAACCAGCTTCGGGTTTTTTCCTATTTTACCACTTAAAGATCAGTCGGTTAGAATTTTTGTTCTTTAAGTATCAATGTTTATCATTTCCCCCTTCCAGTTACCGCTTCTTTAAATTTTTGTTGAAAACTAAATTCCTTTAAATACTAAATTGGTCGATCCTTACAAAAATCTATTTTGAGAACAGATTGTGGTATCCGATGACAAAGACCCAGATTCTATTGAAGTTGATCAATCTGCAGTCAGAAGGAAGAGTAAATCTGCTATCCAGGTGACAGTGGCGTTGGTGTTGGCGGGAGGAAGCTTCACCGTCATGTACGCAGTGCCCGGAGGTGTGAACGAACTAGGGAGGGCTATTATTGGCGACCCATTTGCTTTCAATGTATTCTTGGTCACAGACATGCTAACTTTTCTTTCTTTGTTGGCGGTTAGTATGATTGTGGCCACTGTGTCCCATATATCTCCAAAGATGGAGTACTTGATCGGCATCACTCTGTGGGTAGCAGCAGTGTGCTTCGTTTTAAGTTTCCATGCTGCAGTGTATGGGGTGGTGCTTCCCAACCATAAGTGGATTGTCCTCTGTTTTGGTGGTGTGTAAAATTTTACTTGGAAGTGAATTTTCCATTGGTGAATTGCTGGCGGTGAATTTTATTTGGAAGTGAATTTTCCATTGGTGAATTTTTCGTAATGGTGAATTACTCAGGATGAATTGCTGGGGTGAATTTTCATAAAGTGTGTTTATTTATGTATTGGAAACAATAAATAATTATATTCTTGTGAATCAATTAGTCTATATTTATATATTTTTTTAAGTTATTTTGTATAGTATTTGATGAAAACAGTTATATATGATATAAATGTGTGTAAATTTTTTTTGACTTAGGTAGATCATATATTTCTCAAATTCTCTTAATTAAGAGGTAATAATCATGTTTAGTATTTCCTTCTACAGTTAGTTGGTTTTAACATGTTGACTCATGTAAATGGAAGGTAGAATATTTTGTGCTTAGTGGTTTCTTTTGTTGTTCAACTTTCTACTTGGTCAAAGGAACATTTGGGTTGGAAATACTCCATTGCATTGTTTTGAGAATTAGTACCAACATAGGTCTCTATATTTATTTAGGACTTTTACCTCTTCTTGTTGCTTGGGGTATTTGGCTAGCTAGAAATGTTGCTATATTTCAAAATAAGTTGATTCCTTTCCAATATACATCTCAGATTATTCCTATTTTGTACATTTTCAAAATATGTCCCTAAGGTGAATATTCCAAGATCCTTAACTCCTCCACTGATTGATAAATCTCGTCCTTGGAATTTTTTTTATGGGGCTAGTAAAAGTAATTATGCTCTTTGTGGAGCGAGTGGCATAATATATTACAAACAAAACCATTATCTCTTTCAGTGTCAATTTGGGCAGCGGTACTAATAATTTTTTGGAGATTATGGCTTTGAAGCTTTTGTTGACTTTGGCCAAGGACAAAAGGATGGATCATATACAAGTCTTCGATGATTCTGAGGTCATCATCAAATGGACAAATGGGACCTATAATGTTGAAAATTTCATTCTCATGCCTATTAAAGATTTGATTGATAGGTTGAGACTTATCTCTACCCATATCTTCCATACATGTTTATAGGGAATACAATTTGGAGGTAGATACTCTTTCAAAAGCGGGTTTACTTTTGGTTGTTGATAGATGGGAAGTCACTGAACATTTGGGGGGTTCTAACTTGTTTCTTATAACCTCTTTGTAATCAATGATTTTTGATGCTCTCGTCCACTTCGTGATGTATTTCTTCCTATTTTTTTTTTCTTATATCATTTTCTGGTGTAATGTCTTTGTAATTTAGGTGATTATCCCTTTAGTTCTGTGGTTTTTTCCTAGGTTGTTTCTGTTTGTTGGTGCCATTTCCTGGCTGCACTTCACTTTGTGTGTTTTTCTTGCTTTTCTTACTATTTTTTCTCCTTGTTTAAGCTTCTTCACCTTCTTCAAAATGTAATATCCTTATTAATTAATGATATTATGAATTATTTTTTTGGGAAAAAAAAAAGAACTTTATAATTTATCTAAATGGAAGTTAGGTAGATCCTTTTGTGTTTTATGGATTTATTTTTCATTGGAATATAACAAGTATATAAATATTATTTATAAATGTTATTTTGTTTTCTTTGTGGTGTGTATTCAAATGTTGTTAGTTGTGTCTATTAATAGTTAGAATAAAATAGGAAAAGATTGATTCTCTTTATCCCACCCTACAATAGGTTAATAATATAATTGCATTAAATATTAAGTTGAGTCATGAATAAATGATGAAATAGATTAATAAAATGTGTAACAGAGTTATGTTATAATTTGATAGTAAATAATATATTTTTTTAGTGTAAATTTTGTGGCAATATTTTTATTTCAATCAAATCTTATGTAATCCATTAAGTTCCATTAAAAAAAACTTGTTAAGCAATTTTTTGATACATTATTTAATAAAATAATATATCATAATTCATAACACACTAACTTTTTAAAACAAATCTACATTCCAAAATACTTGTTTCACTTATTATTGACTTTGTTTCTTGTTTTTCACTTAGAATTCAAGGCATTCATTGCTCAAATCAAGCTCATGATTGATATGGATGGTTAAGAAATGTGTTGACTATGAAATGTACCTACCATTTTTAAATACAATTTTAAAATCTTTACAATTATGAATGTAGATCTACATCTAAAGACAAGACAATAGATTCCTGAAATAAAAAGACAACAAAAAGAACTTAAAATTACTCATTTTTCACAGTAATCCTCTAAAATAATCGTAATTAAAACTTTGCAAACCCAGTCACAATAATAATTTCAAATAATTCACATTTTCAAATAAGAATTTTGAAATAAAAAAAGTTAAAATTTGATAAAACCAAATTAAAATAGAAATTCAACATACACTTAGCTTTACATAGAGGGTAAACATCAAGAGATGCATTAATAGATTTATTGAACATAGCTTTGAGGAGATTGAGGGACATAAAATTCTAGACTATTTTCAAACTATGGTAGTGTTTTGTGTGGTATTTTTTAATCATGATGTCTCCAAGTGATCAAACTATGGTTGTGGGTACAAATGTTTCTTCCTATACCCTAAATTCTAGTTTCATTCTATTTTTAAAAGTCTACATGTGATGCATTTACTAGTTATTTCTAACTATTAAAGACAAACTAAGGCTAGTTAGGTGTAGGTGAGAGAGGGAGCGTTTAGGACTTGGGAAAAGACACATTTAAGATTAGATGGGAGAAGAAGTGCATTAGTGAGAAAGGCCAAATTTCAAAACAAAGTGTTGAGGCGTACAATTGAACCCTAGTGCAATTTACCACATTATACCCCTACCTTAGCCTTATAAGTTTGACAATGCAAAAATATGCCACCTTTACCATTCATTCCTACATGTGCTTTGTCACTTTTTGTTGGTGATGAAATTTTTTTCATGGACACTTATGTGTTGTGCAAACATCTGCACACCACATAGACATTTGAATGCTCCACTAGCATCTTGCCAAGTTTCCTAGGTCAGTAGATGTTGGGACATTATGATTCTCTATCATGCTATGAATGTAACGCTTCTTGCAAACCTTGACCGCCCGAATGTCTCTTTGCTTCCAAAATATCCTTTGAACTTACCTCTCTCAATTCCACTCAATCAATCTCACTCCATTCATTCACTCTCTCTCACTTCTTGCTCATTCACTCTACATTTTCACTCCATTCTTGATCCTACACCATTATTATTTTCACTTCTTGTTTCTACACCATTGTTTCTCATAGGTTTTCAAGCTCTACATTATCAACACTATCGATTGATTCCACAATAGTGGGTTACACTTTCTAGCCAAACTTGACATTGAACTAAACGTTTTAAACTAAATCTTCACTTTTGGCCACCTATAGCTACTAAACGACGAGGAATTTGAAGATGATGCAAACTAGTGATTTGTGACATTTTGTTTGTAGATTCTAAACATATATTTTTAAAAAAAATTAGAATCGAATTGCATTTCTTTTTCCATCCTTTTGAAAAACTAGTTTTTAACAGTAAACACCAATTTTATAAGAATTGAACTTTTTTATGAAGGATAAAATTCTAATATTTTTTAATTTAAATTTGTAACTATGATATCTAGCATCTTCATTTGGTTTCATGGTGTTTTATTGAATACTTAATTAAGTTTTGAAGATATCTAGCATCTTCATTTGGTTTCATGGTGTTTTATTGAATATTTTTCCTTAATTAAGTTTTGAAGTCAAACCAATTACAATTTAGACATAGGTGGACCATATAACACATAAATTTTTTTGTTTATATCAACATTCTTTTTTTTGTTGGATCAAGGATATCAATACCAAGCACCTAGATATGAAAAGATAAAGTTATAACATTACCTGAGATTCAATCATTGTCTGAATCATATCTTGAGTGTTATGCCTCTTAACAGTTTTTCCAATTCTATCGAGTTGTTGGGCATGATACCAAGAGATGCATCCACCTACATCATGTGATTCATGACCACATCAACAACTAGATCATCTACCTTGATGGAAGAAATCAAAATTCTAACAAAACTATAACCAAGCCTAACACCCACCTATGTACACAGAGATTTCTTCCCAACACACTCGGTGAACTTGGTCACTTCTTGTTCATCTACTTCTTCGTCTACCCTATCTTACTATGTGAATGTGATCTCATGCACTCCTATTTCTCTTGTAGAATGTGTGAGCACTGCTCTTGATATTACATTTAACTCACATGATCTACCTTAAACAAGGATCTCTCTTCCTTGTATGTTCCCACCTGAATTAATGGTAACATCATTACTGGTTGTGATATTTCTATCAAGATTCAATCGTGCAGTTTTATGAGTCAAACTCGTTGACACATGTTTCATGAGTAGTGGCTTACAAGAGCCTATCTCTCATGATAATGAATGTTCCACTTAGCACTCATTGCATCTAGGTGATGCTCATAGAGGTGAAGCACTGGGCCTTCTCAGGAGGTCACCCATCCCAATGCTACTCCATCTCAAGCACGCTTAACCACAAAGTTTTCTCCAAGTTTAAGTCCACTTATCTTGCAACCCCATTTGAAAAACCTTTAGCAAGTGTTGTGCCTTATGAACCATTCATTTTAGATCCCCTTTAGCTAATCAATTGATAAGTAGGAGGTATTTTCCATAGCATGTGAAATTGTGATATTGATATCAAGATTCAACCATTTAGTCTTACGAGTCATGCTCATTGAACCATGTTTCATGAGTAGTGGTTCACAAGAACCCATCTCTCATGATAATGAATGGTACACTTAACACTCATTTCATCTAGGTGATGCTCACAAAGGTGAAGCATTGGGTCTTATTGGGAGATCACCCATCCTAGTACTACTCCAGCTCAAGGGTGCTTAACCACAAAGTTTTCTCCAAGGTTAAGCCAACTTATTTTGCAACCCCATTTACAAAAAATTTAGAAGTGTTGTGCCTTATGAACCATTCATTATAGAGCCCCTTTAGCTCATCAATTGATAAATAGGAGGTATTTTCCATGGTGTGTCAAATTGTGATATCGCTATCAATATTCAATTGTGTAGTTTCACAAGTCAAACTCATTGCCCCAAGTTTCATGAGTAGTGGTTCACAAGAACCCATATATGATGATAATGAATGGTCCACTTATCACTCATTGAATCTAGGTGATGCTCATAGAGTTGAAGCATCAGGCCTTCTTAGGAGGTCACCCATCCCTAATCCCAGTACTAATCCATCTCAAGTGCACTTAACCATAGAGTTTTCTCCAAGGTGAAGCCCACTTAGCTTGCAACCCCATTTATAAAACCTTCAAAAAGTGTTGTTCCTTATGAAGCATTCATTATAGATCCCCTTTAGTTCATCAATTGATAAGTAAGAGGTATTTTCCATGACATGTCAAATTATGATATTACTACAGGGATTCAATCATGTAGTTTTATGAGTCAAAATAATTGACCCATGTTTCATGAGTAGTGGTTCACAAGAACCCATTTATCATGATAATGAATGGTCCACTTAGCACTCACTGCATCTAGGTGATGTTCACAAAGGTGAAGTGCATTGGGCCTTCCTGAGAGATCACCCATCCCAGTACTACTCCAACTCAAGCATGCTTAACCACAAAGTTTTCTCCAAGGTTAAATCCACTTAGCTTGCAACCCCATTTGCAAAACCTTCAACAAGTGTTGTGCCTTATAAACCATTCACTATAGAGACCCTTTAGCTCATAAATTGATAAGTAGGAGGTATTTTTCACAATGTGTCAAATTGTGATATTGCTAAATTAGGATTCAACCATGTAGTTTTACAAGTCAAACTCATTGAACCATGTTTCATGAGTAGTGGTTCACAAGAACCCATATCTCATGATAATGAATGGACCACTTAGCACTCATTGAATCTAGGTTATGGTCACAGAGGTGAAGCATTAGGCCTTCTCGGGAGGTCACCCATCCCTAATCCTAGTGCTACTCTAGCTCAAGTGTGTGCTTAACCACATAGTTTTCTCCAAGGTTAAGCCCACTTAGCTTGCAACCCCATTTGAAAAACCTTCAGCAAGTGTTGTGCCTTATGAACCATTCTTTATAGATCCCCTTTAGTTCATCAATTGATAAGTAGGAGGTATTTTCATAGCGTGTCAAATTGTGATATTGCTATCTGGATTCAATCATGTAGTCAAACTCATTGACCCATGTTTCATGAGTAGTGGTTCACAAGAAATTGTCCCTTATGATAATGGATGGTCCACTTGAATGGGAAGGCCTAGTGCTTCAACTCTATAAGCATCACCTAGATTCAATGAGTGCTAAGTGAACCATTCATTAACATGAGAGATGGTTTCTTGTGAACCATTACTCGTGAAACATGGGTCAATAAGTTTGACTCATAAAACTACATGGTTGAATACTAATAGCATTATCACAATTTTCCATGCTATGAAAAATACCTCCTACTTATCAATTGATGAGCTAAAGGGGTTCTATAATGAATGGTTCATAAGGAACAACACTTGCTAAAGGTTTTGCAAAAGGGGTTGCAAGTTAAGTGGGCTTAACCTTGGAGAAAACTATGTAGTTAAGCATGCTTCAGATGGAATAGTACTAGGATGGGTGAACTCCTGGGAAGGTCGAGTGGTTCACCTCTTTGAACATCACCTAGATGCAATGAGTGACAAGTGGACCATTCATTATCATGAGAGATGGGTTCTTGTGAACCACTACTCATCAAACATGGGTCAATGAGTTTGACTCATAAAACTACATGGTTGGATCCTAATAGCAATATCACAATTTGACATGCTATGGAAATACCTCCTACTTATCAATTGATGAGCGAAAGGGGCTCTATAATGAATGGTTCATAAGGCACAACACTTGTTGAAGGTTTTACAAATTGGTTTGCAAGCTAAGTGGGCTTGACCTTGGAGGAAACTCTGTGGTTAAATAGATTTGAGCTAGAGTGGTACTGGGATTGATGACCTCCTAGGAAGGCCCAATGCTTCACCCCTATGAGCATCACTTAGATGTAATGAGTGCTAAGTGGACCATTCATTATCATCAGAGATGGGTTCTTGTGAAACACTACTCATGAAACATGGGTTAATGAGTTTGAATCATAAAACTACATGATTGAATCTTGATAGCAATATGACAATTTGACACACTGTGAAAAATACCTCCTACTTATCATCATTATTGGTGTTATGGTTGATATGTCAAGTTGATTGAATGTTGTCATAGAGAAGACCTTTTTCATTAATAATTTTCACAAGTATGATGAATCACAAGCCACCCTTTATACCCATGATGGGTTTTCTATCACCCCTATGGGATCTATTTCTTTGTCAATTTTAGTTGGTCCTAAGTCTGTCAATGTTCTATTTGTTGTGATTTTGGAATCAAACTTGTTTGAAGCAAGGTTGGGAATTTTGTGGCTAGCCTCTATGAACGTGGTTGTTGCTTCTATAATCCACAAATTCTTGAAGTATCCCCATGAGGGAACCATACACATTGTCTAAGACACTAGATACAAGCCATTGGTAGCATGTGGGGGCTTTCCTCTCAACCATTTTTGGCTCGCCTTAGTTAGACTCCATCTCCTAGGGGAGATCTCTTGTATCAAGCTTATTGCATGTATAAGATTGGGGGCTCAACATTAAAAGGAAATTTTCCTCCATCACTCTATGTTGTGTCTTTGAAAGCTTTCTTGCATGTGTAGTAGAAGGCTTCATCCTGTAGACACGCAAAATGTACAAGTTAACATTGCACATCTAAGTTTGACTACCGACATCATTTCATCCTAAATCATTCCCTGACCTAACCATTTAATTGAATATCTTTATTTGATTAAATTCATTTGTTTTCTTCTCTTAATTAAACAAATCATGTGTTTAATTAAGTCTCTTAAATCATTCTCCATCTCTTTTAATTAAATAATTAATTTTATTTAATTAATTAAATCTCTAAAGTCTATCTATTAAATTGAATAAATTAAAATCTTATTTAATTTAATCTTACTTCAATCTCTTTAATTAAATAATCAAAACATATTTATTAAATCATTTCCTCTCTTGTTTGATTTAAATTAATCCAAAAATCTAAGTCAAAATAAGTCAAACTTCCTAATCTTCATTAAATTGATCAAATCTTGATTAAATCTAATCTAATCTTCAAAATCCTCTAGCTTTTCCCACTTGCACAAATAAATCAATTTATTGATTTATTAAATCTTCATTTTCCCTCAACAAAGCATCTTTTGGAGGAATATTCTTCTATTTCAAATTCAAAATTTGAATGACATGTCCTTCCAACATGTCATTTACTCTCTCTTACAAGTCCTTCCAACAAGGCATTTACTTCTTCTTACATGTCCTTGCCTTGAGCCAAGTGGCATTTAATACAATTTTCTTTCCCCCTCTTACATGTCTTTTCTCAAAATTCAAATTCAAATAATGCATTTATTGGCACATTTGTCAAAACTTGCACATTCCTCACCCAATCACATTTGGACAAGTGGCATTTTTCCATTGGCCAAATCTTTATCCCACATTGCTCTATTTTGGCTTTGTTTCTATTTCAACATTCTATAAATAGAATGCTTCACCATGCATTTTATCATCCACAATTATGCAAAGTTATTATGCACAAATATCTCTCAAATTCCATCCATCTTCTTAACTAGTTTATTGCAGATTTTGGAGCTCATTGAGGGACTTATCAAGTGGATCAATCACCTTCAATCAACATTTGCATTCAAGGAGTTGGGAAAGGGAAAATCTCCACACACCTATTTGCACCAACTCCCCCATGGGATCAAGTGTCTGCATGCTAAATTAGGATTTCATACTTCCATTATGTTCTTCATTATTTTCTTTGTTTTATTTCCTATTTTTAGCTTTGTGAATGAATTTCATGGGGAATCCTTGTTCATGCTTACAAATGACTCTCTAACATTGTTTGTTGTTGTGTTTTTGTAGGCACTTCGAATTGGGGTTCACATATTGGCACTAGAGGGAGGGCTAATCTGTAAACGTAGGCAAGGCTAATCTTTGGTCAGCCCTCGAGACATCAAAAGTTCAAAAACATTCAAAACATATCAAAATCCAAAAATAAGTCAAAAATTTAGTTAAAAAGTTAGAAACAGAGTCATCTTGTCAAACTACGTCGTCTCTGAGCTGGAACATAGGCAAGGTTGATCTTTGATCATCCCCCGAGACATTTAGGTCAGTCCTATAGGAGTCTGTCATAATAAACTGACATCTCATCATGTATATCATCATTTGTAAATCGGTCAAGTTGTCAATCAAACTACGTGGTCTCTGCGTGTATAATGTAGGCAATGCTAATTTGTCGATCAGCCCTCGAGACCCGTAGGATAGGTCTTTAGGTTAGTCTCTTGGTTGAAATCTCAGAAAACACCTAAAAATTATAAAACTTCAAAATCAAAACATTTGCAAAATCTCAAAAATACCAAAAACAGCCTCACAACATTGCAAAACTCCAAAAACATCCAAATATTTGAAAAAAATCCATCCGTCTCATTTCGCTTACACTTGCGATAATCAATCATCCATAATAAATCATCATCACCCTCAACCTTTGGTAAAACAGTTGGAAACAAGTCTAGCAGTCAAATATGAAAACCTAAACTGTCAAAATCTCAAGTATAGGTCAGTCAACAAGCAAGTTGGTCAACTCTTTTCTTATCAATGGCATATAAATCATAAATCAATTTCATCATTGTTTGATAAAAGCATGTCCTAGGATCCGTTCCGACAATGGGCACTTTTATCAAACCAACCACTTTGGGTAAACAAAACGACGTGTCATTAACATGTCCTAGGATCCATTCCAACAATGGTCATTAATGTGTCATTAAGTTTCAGCTCCCATCTTTCGAAACATCGTTTCTATCAGCTAACGGTATGAAGAACATTAGTTTGTTTGCTCACTTACTTTATCTTGTTTGATTTATCTCATTGTGCTCATTCTAAGGACCTCTCGATGATGTCTGAATGAAGGATTTAGAGAGATAGGAATGGGGCAACGATCATTATCTTTTGTCTGCTGTGCTTGCTGGATATCTTTGTAATATAACCTTGGTCATGTGTGCTTTTGTTTAGTCTGTAGCGAGGGTATTTTAAGTTTCTTGTTGACCACATAGAAAGGCTCGCCTTCCTATGGTTTGGTCTGAGATATTTGAAATATTTGAACTATTTTCTGGATAGGGTTCCGTATGTCAGGTGTGAACAAGAATACTCCTATCCGATTTGTCGAGTCAGAGTCCATCACACTAGGTACAATGCCATCCTGGTTCTCGATAACTTGATGCATCGTACTACGTGTTATATCAAACATAAGGAAATTCGCCCTTTGAAAATCCCAACTCCATGGCAAGTAGTCTTCATCATTTGCATGATCATCTCATTCTTTCATTCTTCTATCACATTCTTCTATCTTTACTAACATTTCTATCCCAGTTGGTACATGAAGCTACCCACAGCTAATGAATGTCCATTCATCTACATCAACCACTCCTCTCGCATTTTATCATGATTTTGATTGGCAATTGGCATTCCCATTCAACATCTCGAGGGGGCAATATACTAGTGCAATTCTTCTCACTGGGGCAACAGTGGGGCATCCAAAAAAATTAGAGAAATTTTGACTATTGATCATGACAAGATCATTCTTTGAATCAATGCAACAAGTACATTGCTTTAAAGAGGGGAAAAATGTAGACACACAAAATGTACAAGTGAACATTGCGCATCTAAGTCTGACTACTAACATCATTTCATCCTAAATCATTCCCCAACCTAACCATTTAATTGAATATCTTTATTTGATTAAATTCATTTGTTTTCTTCTCTTAATTAAACAAATCATGTGTTTAATTAAGTCTCTTAAATCATTCTCCATCTCTTTTAATTAAATAATTAATTTTATTTAATTAAATAAATCTCTAAAGTCTATCTATTAAATTGAATAAATTAAAATCTTATTTAATTTAATCTTACTTCAATCTCTTTAATTAAATAATCAAAACATATTTATTAAATCATTTCCTCTCTTGTTTGATTTAAATTAATCCAAAAATCTAAGTCAAAATAAGTCAAACTTCCTAATCTTCATTAAATTGATCAAATCTTGATTAAATCTAATCTAATCTTCAAAATCCTCTAGCTTTTCCCACTTGCACAAATAAATCAATTTATTGATTTATTAAATCTTCATTTTCCCTCAACAAAGCATATTTTGGAGGAATATTCTTCTATTTCAAATTCAAAATTTGAATGACATGTCCTTCCAACATGTCATTTACTCTCTCTTAAAGTCCTTCCAACAAGGCATTTACTTCTTCTTACATGTCCTTGCCTTGAGCCAAGTGGCATTTAATACAATTTTCTTTCCCCCTCTTACATGTCTTTTCTCAAAATTCAAATTCAAATAATGCATTTATCCCACATTGCTCTATTTTGACTTTGTTTCCATTTCAACATTCTATAAATAGAATGCTTCACCATGCATTTGATCATCCACAATTATGCAAAGTTATTATGCACAAATATCTCTCAAATTCCATCCATCTTCTTAACTAGTTTATTGCAGATTTTGGAGCTCATTGAGGGACTTATCAAGTGGATCAATCACCTTCAATCAACATTTGCATTCAAGGAGTCGGGAAAGGGAAAATCTCCACACACCTATTTGCACCAACTCCCCCATGGGATCAAGTGTTTGCATGCTAAATTAGGATTTCATACTTCCATTATGTTCTTCATTATTTTCTTTGTTTTATTTCCTATTTTTAGCTATGTGAATTGATTTCATGGGGAATCCTTGTTCATGCTTACAAAATGACTCTCTAACATTGTTTGTTGTTGTGTTTTTGTAGGCACTTCAAATTGGGGTTCACACATCCTCTAACCCTACAAAGGGGAATGAAAATATTTCCCTTTCCCTTAAGCCTTCCCCTTCTAGTTCCTCTATTTCATCTTTTGTACCTATTGGTTTTGCTTCGTGACCCTTGGTGGTCTCCTATGTTCCTTCTCTTGTTCCCACTACAACAAAAATGAAAGATTCCTATGTCGTAGAAGTTAAAGCCTTAGGTCTTCTAGCTTCTTGTTCTACCCACGGTACCCCAAACCACCTTATATAGGATGGGGATGTCTTTTCGTGGGGTTGCTCCTACATCTCAACCTCCATGACCTCTGACTATTCTCTCACCTACCTCTAAGGTAGGGCATGGGAAGAGTCCCAATACCAAGACACCAATTTCTATTTTTGCTTTTGAATTTGTTACTCTTTCTACTCCTATGGAGTGTTCCCTTCCACTGAAAATGGTTTTGAATGTTCCTCCTATGGTACAATAGGTTCTCCTAGCCTTTTCTTAGGTTGTGCCTTTGAGTGCCCATAGCCAACATAACTAGCTTGCATGTGAGTATTAGCACTATTCAAAGGATTTGGCCATAGAACACATAACTTTATAGAAAAGTAAGGGGGATCATATTCCTTCTGTATCTACTCATACTTCTTATATGGTTTCTTCTACTTCTAATCCTTATTCCACTTCAATTCCCATTTCCTTTTTTCTTCTTTTCACTTTATCGAAGGATCTTGATGAACCTCACCCCAAAAGGGTGCAGGTGTTCATCAATCCTTCTACAGAGCCTCCCCTTCCTACCTTGATTCTAGATATTCCTCCTTTATCATAGTCCATCGAGATGACTCGTACAATGGTGGTGTCTTCCATGGCTCTATCTTTGTATTCTTCCACTTCCACTTCTTCAGTGTGGATTCTACATCCCTTGTTGAAGTACAAGCTTGAGGATGACCTTGCTTCAAGTGCAGGTTTTAAGAAATCCTCATCTCATGTAGAGTCTGTTACCTAATTTTCACCCTCAGGCTCAATCAAGTAGAATATCATGTGATAGGGGTTCCATTAGGTCTGAATGCTTCAAACCAGGGAACATATCGAAGTGAAAATGGCAGGGTTCCCCTAATCCATTTTTGAAATGTCTGTGTTGCCTATCGGCAAGACATTTCTGATGTCACAGTGATCAGGATCCATCTCCAAGTATAGTTCAATGTGACATTCTCTTTTGTTTCGATGACAGAAAAGGGTGATCGGCATAAGGAGATAGCTTTGCAAAAATGTCATATCGAAGTGGAGATGTCTCCCCGACATGAAGGCTCTCGACAAGGCTTGGTTCCCTCAGAGTAGTGTCTCGCTGAAAAGAAGGATTTCTCCCCAATATATCTGCCCTCAGTGTAATGTCTCACTGTCAGGGTGATGTATGGCCGACAAGCTAGGGTCTTGGTTATCAAGGATGGGTCCCGACAGGAGTCTCACCGAATAGTGGAGCCTCCAAAATGAAACAACGACAACATCGGAAAAGGATATCACCTTCGGCAGGATGTCTTGCCGAAGGATAAAGGTCATGCCGACATGCCTGGTGCCTTCAGCATAACGCGAGGAGATCGGGGAGATGTCTTCCCAACCCAGGAAGTCTCAGCGAAACAAAATTTTTGAAGCTCGGGTAGAATGAAGAGTTTGGCATAAGTCTCGGTGACCAATGAAGTCTTCCAAACCAACAAAAAGAGATCGCCAAGAGGAGATGCCTTTGTCGTAATGTCTCGGCAAAGACATTTAGTCTCGTTGACTGAGTAAAGGGCCTCGATATGTTTGCCTTTGGCAGCAGTCCCACTGACGACAAAAGGGCTTCGTATAGAAAAGAACTTCAGCAAGAGGTATTTCCGAAGTAAGGTTGTTTCCCCGACAAGAAAGGGAACTCGCCAAAAGGAAAAGCATTCACCAAAAGGTCCTGCGACCAACTAAAGCCACACCAACTGGACACTTTGGGGTAAGTGAAGGAACTCGCTAAGAGGTATTAGCGAGAATGGAATGTCTTGGCAACAAGCACAGGTTTCGGCAAGGATATTTCCTTCAGCGTATGTCTTGCCAAAGGATGAAGAAACCACCAAAGACAAAAGAGAGGCCTCACCAAGAATTGAGGCTTTTGCAGAGATGTCTCAGTGACCGGCAGGGGGCTATGCCGACAGCATTTCACCAGGGAGTTTCGGCATAATGCATAACACCTCCTCTTCAGTGAGATGTCTTCCCGAAAGATGGAGTCCCGCCAACACAAAAGAACCCCTCGGCATGACTAAGGGACTTCGCCAGGATGTCACGCTGATCTGTGGATGTCTCCCTAAAAGGAAGAGGAGCCCGCCGAAGGACAAAGTGCTCGGGTATGGTCTCAGCAACCCGTTAAAGTCTCACTGATATGAAGGCCTTTAGTAGAGCATTCTAAGTCAAAGAAAGGTCTTCCTGACTTGGTGATCTCTTGGTGAAAGGAAAGTGGAGCTCGATAAGGTAAAATGCATTTGGGGAGACATTAATGGTCTCTTGTTGACAGATGAAATGGGGCCTCACCAAGTAAATTTCCTTTAGTATGATATCTTCTTGACAGGCCAAAGTCTTAGCGATGTGAGAAGTCTTGCCGATGCAAAAGGAGCCCAAGGGGGAAAATAGAGGTCGGCAAGATGTCTTTTCGACCACCGGATGTCTCCCTAAAGTAATGCACTCGGTATAAGGAATGAGGTTCGGTGAGATGTCTCGCTGACATCAAAATTTTTGCCAATAACAAGGGGGCTCGCCAAGAGTTGAAGCCGTTACCATGAGGTCCCAGTGACTAACCAAAGTCTTGCCGAAAGGAGACAAGCTCGGGGAGGAAGATACAATGAAACAGAAGGTCTCACCGACCAATAGAGGGTCTCCCCGACATGAAAAACGTCGATGTAGCTTCTAGCCATCGAAGTGATGTCTTGCCGACATGATGTGGTCTCAGTGATTGAAGCAGGTACTGGTGTGACTATTTAGGCTCGACAGGAGCTCTCATCAATGGTTTCAAGCTATTTCGATGGTCACAGAAAGGTGTAATTACATCGGGGAGACACGATTAGTGTCTCACCGACATATGATTCAGAAGGAGAAGCTTTTGACCACCCAGAGATCTACATGAAGTGTGCTTGACATATCAGTAGGAGCCGAATATGAACCTTTGACAATTCGACCGTTCGACTCCCCCTGTGAATAAGATCAACAGAGTAGGCACGACGTGGATCACGGTGAACTCAGTAGCATTCAAGGCGTTCGGCCGAGGAGCTTCGTGAAGACATGAGGATAGAGGAATGAATGCGGTGGTTGCAGAAAGATCAGAGGACTTCTTTAAGAATGTTTCTTCATTGACACCAATGGTGGGGACACGCAGGCTTCAACATTTAATTCAATAAAAGATCTGAAGATAGATCTTTCCCAGCCCAATATTTTTTGTAAGCCCTAAGAGGGCCGACATAGTCTGTATATAAGGAATTTTTTTCCTTTTTGTAAGGAGTTTGGATGTATGATCTTTTGAAGTTTGTGACCCTTTTGCAGTCCTCTCTCAGACTAGTAGGATTCTGTAATTCAATTTGGAACATAATATACAAAATCTGCCTTGGTTACCATTGATGGCCCATCATTTTTCCCTTCCGATTCTTGTGAAGTATTGTGCATATTTTAAGTGATTCATTAAGCTACTTAGTGAAATATTCTTTTTCCTTATAGCTTTTGTTTCATGTCGTGCCTTTCTTTGCAGAAGTAGTATCATGTAGGTTGCAAACTATGTTTACTTAATCTTGCACATATCTTTTAGTATGTGAAAATTTGCCTTTCCTTCTTGACATGTGCATGTCAAACCTGTTTGTATGTGTGATCTATAGGATCTTGTTGTGCAGTCTGATGGCTGTCACCAGTATTCAAGTGCGAATTAAGTATCTCATTGTTCTTACCAGTTTGGTATATCACCATAGTGTAGTCTTTTAATTTATGCATCTCTTGCTTTTCCTTTCAAAGAATCAATAGTTTAGGTGATACCCAAAGGAATTCGGCCTTCTCCGGAGGTTGACCTCTGCTCACAAGAAACCCACACCTTTAGAGGTCTTCCAATGTTACACTGAGGTGTTGAATATCAGGTTCAACAAGGGTGCAACTTCAATTGATAATAGTTTCTAGCACGCCCGATGGGACTCTGAACTATTCCTCAATTCATATTTACACACTTTATTGCTGCTATCTGGTGTGTGCAGCAGTGGTTTCGACCTTTTGGAGGCATTTTGTTTACATACCTGGTGACTCTGAGCAAATCTACTAGTTTCAACAAGTTCAGTGCTTGTATGTTTTAATTACAAGATTAAGATTCTAATTTCCAACATCTATATGGGTAGAGATGACTGATTTTCATGGTCAACATATATACCCACCTCAGTTTCATGGAAATCCTGTCAACCAATCACCCTATTAGCCATATCAGGCCATTCATACTGCTGGTTTAATCCCAAACAGCCATGCAACAACAGCCTATTAGCATGTTCAACATGCTTGCCTCCCTCCCACCCCTGCTCAGTCTTTGAATCCACATTTGGATGTCCAAAATCAGCTCCAAGAGTTTAATTATATAAAGAATAACATGAATAACACAAAGAACATGTTGTCATACATCATAAGGTAGATGGAGGTACAGATGAGACAACAGGAGGGAGCCTCAAAGTACAAAATTCCAAGTTTTAGATAGGGTGAATCTAGCATGGACAACTACGATGAAATTGATAAGTTGGAGGAGCACGTGTTTTCAGTTCTAAGCTTCAATTAGATTGTTTCTTCTCAAAGCTTGAAACTAACTGAAGATCTTCCTCAAGTGGAAGACACTTGTGAAATGGCAGTTTCAGAATAGCAGGGAGGCATCAAACCAGCCAATGAGTTGTTAACCAATTTTCATCAGCAAGAAAATGAAGCATTAGACTTGGAAAAGGATAATGAAATTGAACTTGATACCATTCTCCAAGGTATGGGCTATGATATTTTCAAGCATGCGATAAATGAGAAGGCTAATACTGAGCTTTATGAAGAAGCATGCATAGTTATTATTGAACAGTTTTGTTCAACATTGGATGAAGACCCAGAAGTGGTTGATAGTCATGGTGAACTAGAACAACAGGTTCATGAACTTGAACAAATGCTGCAACATCAGGAGGAGCCTAATGAGCCTGATTTGCAGAGTCATAACTGGTTGGAGGAACTTCCATTTCATTGTATAGAGGGAAATGAGACTTCATCACCACTTGAATTGTTGTCTTCTTGCATTGAAAAAGACAAGCCTAAATAAGAATGTAACTCTTCCAGTGATGATGAGAATTATGAGCAACTTCCATTCTGGTGCATAAAAGAGCCAGAGGTTGATGAATTGATTGAAGATGTGATGGAGGAAGCTATCTCTTTGTTCTCTGTTGAAGAAATAGGTGTTTAGATGGTAGTTCATGAGTAGAAGATCAGCAAGAAAGGTGCAAGATTTGCCTTTACCAGAGGTTTCCCTATCAGGCATCTAGCCAAAATGGAGACCAACAAAGATATTAATACCTTGCTTATACCCAAGCATGAGGGTACTGCTAAGGAGGAGCACACTCAAGTTACCTTTCCACCTCAGAGTGGGAATGTTTACATTACATATGGAAAGGTTAGTAAACTTGAATATGTTTTGCAACAGATCTTACAGCCATCCGTTGAAGTGCCACGCATGCTTCATTTATCTTTAGTTGTTCTCCAGCATGGCAAACATTGTAAATTTTTGAGAAAGGGAAGTTATTTTACCCAACCTGTTAATGGGTTTGTTTGATCAATTTCTTACTAGTTAGTGTAGGGTAGGTTTAGTTGTTTTTTCTTTACCTAAGTGTTGTTTCAACACACATAAATAGTTTATTTCAGTTTTTCTTGTTTTCAATAAGTTTCCCAATGTTCTGGTAAGTCTCAAGATGAGTTACAGCCATGTTCAAAGCTGCTCTTGATCTGTTTCTGAGTTTTCCCCAATGACTTCGTGCCCAATGGATAGGTCCAAGCTACTGGTCTTCATGTTTAGTAGGCAAACATCCAGCAAAGGTCACCAGAAATGTTACCTAATTTTCACCCTCAGGCTCAATCAGGCAGAATATCATGTGATAGGGGTTCCATTAGGTTTGAATGCTTCAAACCAGGGAACATATCAGCATGAGAATGGAAGGGTTCCCCCAATCCATTTTTGAAATGTTTGTGTTGCTTATCGGTAAGACATTTATGATGTCACAATGATCGGGATCCATCTCCAAGCACAGTTTGGCATGACATTCTCTTTTGTTTCGGCGATAGAAAAGGGTGATCGGCATAAGGAGATAGCTTCACCAGAATGTCATACCAAAGTGGAGATGTCTCCCCAACAAGAATGAAGGCTCTTGGCAAGGGTTGGTTCCCTCGAAGTAGTGTCTTGCCGAAAAGAAGGATTTCTCCTTGATATATTTTCCCTCAATGTAACGTCTCACCATCGAGGTGATGTCTGGCTGATAAGCTAGGGTCTCGGCGATCAAGGATGGGTCTTGGCAGGAGTCTCACTGAACAGTGGAGCCTCCAAAATGAAACAAGGGCAGCATCAGTAAAGGATATCGCCTTCGATAGGATGTCTTGCTGAAGGATAAAGGTCACACTGACATGCCTGGTGCTTTCGGCATAATGCGAGGAGCTCGGGGAGATGTCTTCCCGACCTAGGAAGTCTCAACGAAACAAAAGTTTTGAAGCTCGGGTAGAATGAAGAGTTCGACGTAAGTCTCAGTGACCAGTGAAGTCTTCCAGACCAACAAAAAGAGATCGCCAAGAGGAGATTCCTTCACTATAATGTCTCGGTGAAGACATTTAGTCTTGCTGACTGAGTAAAGGGCCTCGATATGTTTGCCTTCAGTAGAAGTCCCACTGACGACAAAAGGGCTTCCTATAGAAAAGAGCTTCGGCAAGAGGTCTTGCCGAAGTAAGGTTGTCTCCCCGACAAGAAAGGGAACTTGCCGAAAGGAAAAGCATTTGCCAAAAGGTCCTGGCAACCAACTAAAGCCACACCAACTGGACACTTTGAGGTAAGTGAAGGAACTCGCTAAGAGGTCTTAGCAAGAATGGAATGTCTCGGCGATAAGCACAGGTTTCAACAAGGATATTTCCTTCGGCGTATGTCTTGTTGAAGGATGAAGAAACCACCAAAAAAAAAGATATGCCTCGCCAAGAATTGAGGCTTTCGTAGAGATGTCTCGGTGACTGATAGGGGGTTACACCGATAGTGTTTCACTGGGGAGTTTCGGCATAATGCATAACACCTCCTCTTTGGCAAGATGTCTTCCCGAAAGGATGGAGACCTGCTAACACAAAAGAACCCCTCGGTATGACTAAGGGACTTCACCAGGATGTCACGCTGATTTGTTGATGTCTCCCCAAAAGGAAGAGGAGCCCACCAAAGGACAAAGTGCTCGAGTATGGTCTCAGCAACTCGTTAAAGTCTCATCGATATGAAGACCTTCGGTATAGCATTCTAAGTTGGAGAAAGGTCTTCCCGACTCGGTGATCTCTTGGCGAAAGGAAAGCGGAGCTTGATAAGGTAAAATGCATTCGGGGAGACATTAATGGTCTCTTGCCGACAGATGAAATGGGGCCTCACCAAGAAAAGTGCCTTCGGTATGATATCTTCTCGATAGACCAAAGTCTTAGCGATGCGAGAAGTCTTGCCGATGCAAAAGGAGCCTGAGGGGGAAAACAAAGGTCGACAAGATGTCTTTTCGACCACCGGATGTCTCCCTAAAGTAATGCACTCAGTATAAGGAATGAGGTTTGGTGAGATGTCTCACTGACATCAAAGGTTTTGCCGATAACAAGGGGGGCTCACCAAGAGTTGAAGTCATCGCCATGAGGTCCCAGCGACTAACCAAAGCCTTGCCGAAAGGAGACAAGATTGGGGAGGAAGATCCAACGAAGCAGAAGGTCTCACCGACCAACAGAGGGTCTCCCCGACATGAAAAACATTAGTGTAGCTTCCAGCCATCGAAGTGATGTCTTGTTGACATGATCTGTGGTCTCAGTGACTGAAGCGAGTATCGGTGTGACTCATCAGGCTTAGCGGGAGCTCTCATCAATGGTTTCAAGCTATGCCGACGGTCACAGGAAGGTGTAATCACATTGGGGAGACATGATTTTTGTCTCACCGACATGTGATTTAGAAGGAGAATCTTTTGACGATCTACATGAAGTGTGCTCAACATATCAATATGAGCTGAATATGAACCTTTGACAATTCGACCGTTTGACTCCCCTTGTGAATAAGATCAACAGAGTAGGCACGACGTGGATCACGGTGAACTCAGTAGCATTCAAGGCATTCGGCCGAGGAGCATCATGAAGACACAAGGACAAAGGACTGAATGCGGTGGTTGTGGAAAGATCAAAGGACTTCTTCGAGAATGTTTTTTCACCGACACCAATAGTGGAGACACGCAGGCTTCAACATTTAATTCAATAAAATATTTGAGGATAGATCTTTCTCAGCCTGATATTTTTTGTAAGCCCTAAGAGGGCTGACACAGTCTGTATATAAGGCATTTTTTTCCTTTTTGTAAGGAGTTTAGATGTATGCTCTTCTAAAGTTTGTGACCCTTTTGCAGTCCTCTCTCAAACTAGCAGGATTTTGTAATTCAATTTGGAACATAATATACAAAATCTTCCTTGGTTACCATTGATGGCCCATCATTTTGCCCTTCTGATTTTTGTGAAGTATTATGCATATTTTAAGTGATTCATTAAGCTACTTAGTGAAATATTCTTTTTCATTATAGCTTTTGTTTCATGTCGTGCCTTTCTTTGCAGAAGTAGTATCATGTAGGTTGCAAACTGTGTTTACTTAATCTTGCACATGATCTTTTAGTATGTGAAAATATGCCTTTCCTTCTTGAAGGCATGTGCATGTCAAACCCATTTGTATGTGTGATCTATAGGATCTTCTTGTGCAGTCCGATGGCTCTCGCCAGTATTCAAGTGTGAATTGAGTATCTCATTGTTCTTACTAGTTCGGTGTATCACCATAGTGTAGTCTTTTAATTTATGCATCTCTTCCTTTTCCTTTCAAAGAATCAATAGTTTAGGTGATACCCAAAGGAAGTCGGCCTTCTCCGGAGGTTGACCTCTGCTCACAAGAAACCCACATCTTTAGAGGTCTTCCAATGTTACACTGAGGTGTTCAACATCAGGTTCAACAAGGGTGCAACTTTAGGTGATAACAAAGTCTTGTTTCACTTTTTCTTGTACCATCCTTGTGAAGGAGGCATCCCCTGCATCTCCGAAGTTAGTCATTTCTCCTCTTCCTAAGGTTAGTCTTGAATCCTGAGTGTCCTATCCTCCACCCACTTGGTTGACACATGAAACTCATGTTAAGTGCATGTTCAACTCGGTGGAGGATTTCCCAACTCTATCATCCATATTTGAGGAGATACACTGGCATTTATTAATATAAGTATAATTATGTCATATAAAGGAAACTTTACATAGAACGAAATGTGTACCCATGTTGCCAATAACAGATATTTTTGATGTCTCTAAACATAATGGATACCCAATATGCAAAGCTTAAGACACAACTAACTTGTCTCTAGCCATATAATATTTTTGGAGAACAACACGGGTACTCATGTTGCACAAAATAGATATCCATTTTCTAATAAAATAGATATTTGTTATATACAATTTAAAAAATCTATTATATATTATAACTTATATACTATATACTATATTGTGTATATTACATATTATATTTATTAATATTAATATATTAAAATATATATTATATATTGTATTATTATTAAAAAACCTAAACAAATAAATGGAGATAGGGAGAGAGGTAGAGATATTAAGGGAGGAAGGGAGGGTTAGGTGGAGAGAGGTGGGGTATGAGAGGTAGTGTGGGAGGAATAGAGGGAGAGAAAGAAATATGGAAAGAGTGAGATAGGGATTGGTAGGGTGGGATGGAGAGAGAGAGGAGGGATAGGTGGAGGGAGAGAAAGAGGGAAGGAGGGAGATAGGGAGTGGTAGGGTGGGAAGGATAAAGGGAGGGAGAGAGAGGGAAGGGGAGAGATAGGGAGTGGTAGGGTGGAAGGAATAGAGGGAGGGAGATAAAGAGGGAAGTGTTGAATACCTAGAATACTATGAGGGGTGTGAATCAATATTCACTAAAACTTATTAACTTTATTAACTCAAACATGCATTCAAAGAATCTCATCAAAATTGCAGAAATGGAAAGGAATAATTAAAGCATGTATCACATCAATAGACACAAGAACACCAAATTTATGTGAAAACCCTCGAAAAGGAAAAACCATGGTGAGGATTAGCTCACAATATATTATAACCAAATACAATAGATTTACAAAATTGAGGACTCACTATCTAAGGACTCACTATCAAAAAAGAATGGCTCACTGTTAGAGAATGAAGTGATTCCAATGCATCTATAATATGTTGATGGTACATTTCCAGTTAAGAATAGAAAACTGACTTCACACACTTCATACTCCACCACTATCACACTTCACACTTCACTCTACATAACCTCACATCTAATTCATCATCCACACTAAATTAACATTGTATATATATGCACATCATCTAAAAAATATTATAACATAAATTAAGTCTGACTATTTAGATGAAACGTGCAACCCCATAATCTATTAGCACAAAGCTCCAACATACATGCTTTACAGAGAGAACCAAGATGTGCACAGCACCAAAATAAGTGTACATGACCTATAATCACTCCCATGAATCTTCTCCTTACTCATTTCAACTCCACATGATCCCAAAACCATTAGGTTAACACCATTGGTGAAACAATTCAATTGTTGGGTCAGTGCAAGATCATGAGGGGCCAAGTAGTGGGGATATGACATAAAAGTGGCTGGCAACTTTTTTTTATCCAAATTTGATGAAACGAAAAGGCTTTATAGAGATTTTTTTTAGCTTTCTAAAAATACAAGATATGCCATTTAGAATTAAAAAGAAAATTATTATTGATTTCTACATACATTTTGACTAAAGTCTTGATTGATAGGCTAATTGAAAAAAATCTATAACTTTTAAATAGTTAAACATTTTTTGAATCCAAAAGATGTGTTACGCACTATGCTTCACAAACTATAGTTTAAGAAAAAGAAAAAATAAATTTCATAATTTTTTGACCAAGTTGGGCTGGCCAGACAAAATTTTTTTTAATATTTTTAAAAATTCTTACTAGAAAATTCATAACTAAATATTTACTTGCAAATAAATTACAAAAAATATGTGTCACATCTAGGAATGTGTCCTCTAATTATACTAAAATATTTATTTTTTCTCCCTATTAGGGTGGTCAGACAAACACTTGCTTTTTATTTTTTTCATAAAAATTTAGTACTACTAGATTGAAATTTCAAATTTTCACCATATAGATTTACTTTTTTCCAAAAAAGGACTAATAGATTAGAAACTGTGAAGCATTTTTTGCTTATTCATCTTCATTTTCGGTTGGTGTAAATTTTTTCAGTTTCGGGTGCACCCATTGTCTGCCTCCTACAATGAGTTAACAACTAAGCTCTTATAGTTGTGATTCAGAGATTGGACATCTAAACTGAATAATTGTTCAATAATCATGAAGGTGCATTTAACTTGTCAATCTAGGGATGTGAACTTGAAATGGGTCAGCACAGTATGTGTACTAGGAACTCAATGTAGCCATTTTCATTCTACAGCTAAGAAAGACACAATGTTGAAAGTAAATTGCTTGGAAAGGAATGACGTAAATGCTAATCATCAATCAACAACTATACTAAGCTGAAATACATAATTGAGATGAAAATATGGGCAAAAAAACATGACACTACTCTATCTACTTTGGCTATAGGAATAGTCACAAAATGGAATTCTAGTGGTTGCAGGAACAGTCATGCTAGATTCTTAACTAATTATTGAATAGAAAGTAATACTAAACTAATACTAAACTAAAGGACAGATTACTCACCAGGTGGGCCCCCTTCGATAATTATCCTCTAAAACTAATGAGAACTCAAATGCTCAAACTTAGAACTTTAATTCATTAACTATAAATCATGAGTACAAAAGAGTAGTATATCTAAAAACTCAAGAATGCAAGTACAATATCAAATCGTGCAACCTCTAAAGAAGGAGCATCAAATCCTTATTTATACTATCAACTAGACAAGGTGGTCAACTCCATATAGAATCAGGATCCCAATAGAATCCATCCAATCTATCCAATCTATTCCATCTCTGTTTCTTTGTAGTAATATCATATTGGTAGTTTACCTGAAGTTCAGTATAGGCCACATTAGGATGGGTGATTCAAAATTTAGAGGAAGCTAGAATTTCCCTTTTGTCCTTCCAATGTGAATATATCTTTCAATCCTTTTAAGAGTTGTTGCATAGTTTTGGATGCAATGAGGCTCAGCCTACTTGAGATCATCAATTAAGCTATTCCATCTTTGTGAGAGGTATCTCTTCACATTTTCCTCTCTTGCTTTTTCCTTTTCCTCATATTCACTATAAACTACTTCTATCCAAGGCATAATCCTATTACCATAGCTAGGTCTAAGAAGCATTTTGTGCCATTCCCTAGAAATATCCCCTAGATTTCTTGATTCAGCCCTAATGGACAGGGGAGTGTTGGATTCCATTTTCTTATAAGCCCCATATTGTTGTCCCCAACTAATGATCTCATTTTCTACCCAAGACATAAATTCCCTTACTTGGACATCCCCAACATACAACAACGAATTCCAATCATGGTCTTGAGTCATAGCATAGTAAAGCAAATAAAACTCACACAACAAATTCTTCATTTTAGGGGAAGCAATATGATAAGCATTGAAAAATTCAGTAGAGGTCTCAATAGAAGGGTTCAAACTTGACACAATTCTTTCCAGTCTAAAAGAAAGATATTTCTCCTTCAAATGCAAAGTATAGACCCTTGGAGGGGTCATACATTCCAAAATCTATGGTACCAAGGTTGCCATATCATCCACCCTCTTCTTTAAGGTGGGAATTTTTGCATCTTTGTGTTAAATTTCCTCATCTCTCTTTCGAATTTCCTTCTTCTTTCCTCCTTCCATTCTTCTTCTCTTCTTTGCATCTCTTTCTATAAATACATGGAAACCTTATGCATTGAAAAATCAGGGGGGTTATGTATTACTACCAACATCTTCTCTAGAACTAATGCTAACTGCAAGGATTCAAGTTGTCCCATCAATTCAAGTTGTAGGGGTACTGATTGTTCTCCCAATTCGGGTTGTTGCTGCAAGAACTCTTGCTCTTGCTCTTATTCTAGATTTTGCGGTAGGATGTCTTTCTCTTGCTCTTGTTTTGGATTTTTTTGCAGGCTATATTGCTGTAGGAAATCATGATTTTCCTCATACTCTTGGTTTTCCATTTTTCCTGCAATGTTAGCAAGATCGACCAGTGCTATGTTTACTACTATCTTAAATAGATCTTCTTCCTCAAGATTATCATGTACCATTCACTAGTACAAAAACAACAATATATGACTAAATAAACTACTAAAAATTGCATATAAATGACTAATTTTGGTCACGTGACCATTAGTAGTTTATTGCCAGTCATTTATAACACAACCAAATTTATGACTAAACTATTTTAGTCATTTATCTAGCCATTGATTTGGTCATTGATTTGGTCATTGATTTAGTCATTGATTTAGTTGTTAATTTAGTCATTGATTGTTGTTAACTGGTCATTTATTTAGTCATGGTAGTGATTTATTTAGTCATATATTTAGTCATGACGATCATTTATTTAGTGATTAATTTAGTCATTACTTTGGTCATATATTTAGTCATTTTTATTTATTGGTTTCCATTAATTGGTAATAAATTTAGTCATGAAATGAATAATTTATTGAATACCATAAATTTTATAATGCAAAACTAACATTATATTAAATTTGAACTAAAACATAAAAACAAATAAAAATATTACATATATAAACAAGCTACAACATGCTAGAATTAAAAGATTGATTCAACATCATGATAAATAAAGGTAATCTACAATAAAAAAAAATTCTAAGAGTTTATGACCCTTTCAAATACACCATGATAATTAAGATCCTTGAACAACACATTAAAAATATTGCATAAAGTAGTGAGCCAAGATGTCTAACAACTAGTACATGATAAACATGTTCAACTATGCCATTTTTTGCAAATATTTTAGTGGCCATTGTGTGAAGGTTTCCTCTTTCTCTTTCAGATGAACAACTCCATCTATTTTGTCTTCATAAACAAAGGGTATGTTACTTGTGAACTTTAAAATCTTTACATTTGCATCTCCCATTCCTGTCAAGTTGACTCCATGTATAATAGATAGGGAGTGAATCCCCCCAATGCACACATCACCATCAAACGCATCCAACACCCTAACTTTATCCCCTTCTTTGAGTTTATCAATACATTTCTACAAAATAATAATAATAATAACACATTATATTAGATAGGTAATGATTACCCTTGTTTGCATAATAAAACAACCATTACTTAAATAGTACTTGCATGTGTGTGTTAAAATAATTGCAAAAGGAAAATTTCAAAAATAGTTGCAATGATACCTTATGAATGTTTTACCTTGAAAATTACCTTAGCAATCTCACATTTTTCCTGATCAAGAGGCCTGGTAGTCTGGATGATTATTATCATCCATAGGCTATAAAGTCAACCAGAAAGAGAATGGGGGAGAGGTATTAGAGTAAGCATAGATTCCAAGAACCATTCATCAATCTAATTTATTAAAAAACCAACACTCATAGTAGTGCTTACAATGTTACTATTAGGTTCATGCTAATTAGATATAAAGGCCACAAATATAAACACTACATTACCATGCACACATACCAAACACATAAGGTTATGACAACAATGCTACACATAAAAAAGGTAGTTAATGCACACAAAAATAGAATGCAATATGAAAGCACTACTACTACTACTGCAAGGTGAAGGTGAAATACATTGGGATGTACAAAAACAATGGCATTAAAGCTCTAAAACATAACCCCATGTAGTCAACATAACCTTGTCGATGATGCCATATAAAAGAATAACAAAATGTATTAAGGAAAAATGTGACAGCCATTAAGAGAAGTTATTGAGGAAACAATGCAGTCGTTCTTTGTGGCTTTCATAGCAATAGTAAAGGAGTAACAAATAAGGTTGGATGTAAAGGTCACATAAATAATAGAGAAAGAGTCTTTCACTGTTAGAAAATAGTGTAAGAGTATGAAAAAATGAGTAATGAATGATGTCTAATGAACAAGTAGTAGTGGAATGCCATGAAGTTAAAAACACAATGATAAGCATGGCACCAAGACATGTAAGGAAAAGTGCAAAGACAAGAAGAAACAACCATCCTATCTTCTAGCATTGTTTTCCATCCCAAATCACCAAAGGTTGCAAATCTATTAAGAGGGATACAAGTTTGTAACAATAAAAAGATTTAGAAGTTGTCATAATAAAAGACCATTCACAAGATGACATGATAGTGCTATGAGCAATTGAAATAATAGAGAGTATGCAGCAATAGTAACCAAAGGTTTTAAAATGTTGTCTTAGAAATAGAACAAAGAAGTGATTTCCATCATATAAGAGCATGGAGAAGGTATCAATGAAAAGAACATTCAAAACAAATATATGCTTGAAGAATCAAAGCAAAAGGGAAGAGAAGGTAGGGTTTCATGTAAAACATTGTCTTTATTATGAAAGAAAGGATACATAACTTCTGTTTCTTCAAGTTGGCATTATTCTAATCATTTCCAAGATAGATTTTTACATAGCTCTGGATATTCAAAGATATGATTGAAATCCAGTATGCTTCTATTGTGTATTCCACAAAACTACCAATGGAATCCTATCATTCTTAATATAATGGGAAAGAGATCAGACAACCACTGGTTCTTCTTAACTAAAGTTCAATGAACTACAAATCAAGAAAAGTAACAAATTTTAGTTCAGAAAATGTTAATAAATGCTAAATTTATTAATCATTTCAGTAATAATATTGTCAATTATCACACTCTTAAGACCCTTAAAATTTTAGGCTATCATTGAATTATATTTCAATCCTTTCATGTAATCAAAAGCATATCCAATGATCAAGATTTAGCATAACCAACAACAATAGAAAAAAGGGATCCAATTTTACATACTAACTGAATTTGTAGATTTACTTGGAAGAAAAAATTCCTTAATTGCCTTCCAATCATTATTGTAGATCATTAGGCCCATCGCCAACAATCTACCAAAAATTGACAAACAAAAAAATCAAATATTAATAGATATGATAATAATGCACACAGTCTTTTGTGCCAAAACCTTGACGTCTGTAACATTTACTGTACTGCAAAATTAGAAATACATGTATGTATTTTGAAAGGACTATGAAATTAGTTTTTTGGAAATCTATTTAGGATATCTTATAAGAAAAAAAACTACCAAAAGTAGATGTGCATTGGCTATCAACTTGTGGATAAAGGTGGCTAGAATTGTAGAAGATAAAAATAAAAAATGTGGTTTTTTTTTTATCTAATATCAAGCAAGAAAACAATTTAGTAAGAAAATTTATAAGGGAAGTTGGAAGTGAACCCAATAGAAGCTAGAAAACATGGTATCAGTGATTTTTTCTCTCAACACAAAGGTACTTGTCCTGATACTGGATCCTACCTCAAATACAATTTTCATATAGATTTGTATACCAAAGGTCAATCCTAAGGGGGTCCAATCTGACTTTGGTGTGCCAACTCATAACAAAAATAGATCCAAAAAATAGATCCAAATTATGTGCATGGTGGTAATATAATATTGAAAAAAGTAGAAAGCATCAAAGAGAATTACAAGGTTCATTTAATGATTCAATACATAGTATTCAGTTAGATATAACTATTAGAAACCAATTGTTACTATTTTGAAACTAGAAATTAGACTCGGTTGGATTCATTCATGAATCACAATCATTAGAAATTTAATTTTACATTTGCAAGTATTCTAATTTCAAAAACTACAATAAAAACTCATGTATTACGTAGGATGTGTCCTATTACAGATATGTCATGTGGATGATTCTCTCACTCAACAAATCTCAATGATGAAGATCAGTGGCCAAACCACTATTCCAAATAGGGGAGCCATAGTGATAGCAAAGCCATGGAAGGCTCATCCAAACCACCTTCTAGGCTCTATTAGACCTTTACTACAGTCTATCACATGTAAGGTGAAAACCATATATTAACTAGTAGACTATGCTCTACTGCCTAGAAAGTTACTAGTATACTTTGATATGTTCCTTACTATCCATACTTTGGCTTCTGCTATACAATATTCAATGATTGGGAATTTGAATTTGGATATGCTTTTTGATTGTCTATTTATGTTTGAGAATTGTCTTTTGATAATCAACTAATGTTAATTGTATTTTATATTAGATTGATAATGGTCATATATATATGAAAGGAAACATTGGGCAATGTTGCAATTGTGGATACTTTAGTAATATTTGTATAAATAATAAAAAATATATAACTATTTTTCAAGGAAAATGAAATTATAAATTGGAATGAAAATTGATAGTCCATCCTATCAAATTGATACTAGTTCCATGTATAATTTATGTAGAAATAATCTTGAGCCTCTTTGCAAACTAGCTTTTACAATTTTGCATAAAAAAGCATGCCCTGGAGGTAAGGGGATTCCTTGCTGGTTAGGGTAGAATAATACAATAAAGAAAATGTAGTAATGACATTTCCTAAAAAAAATTTATGAATCTATCTAACCATTCCCATAGCAGTAGGGGATGCCAAGATGTGCCTCAATTTATTCACTGCAAAGCACAACAAACTGCTTTTTACAAGTAGGTTATAACCATCGCAAAACACATAGAATGATATATATTAACTCGCATGATACCAAAAAGTGAAACTCATAATACTTGAGTGGTTTTGAAGAAGAAAACTATAAAAAAAACATTAAAAAATTTGAAAAAAGTTGCAAACAATTGGGAGAAAGGATTGGAACAATTAGAACTCTTTTAATAGTGAGAAGGAAATGTGAATTATCTTAAATTTTTTTCTACTGTTTCTAGAATAATATTTCTCCTCCCAAAAAACCCAAGATTACAAAATTGACCAAAAATTCTTTCACTTTGAAGATGAGGAAATTTTTTTTGAAGAAATCCCATATCAATGCCCAAAACAAAGGAATATCATTTATATAAACAAGCTACCTCTACAAATTTAAGATCAAATGTCTAAAATCGAAATAAATATACAATGACAAAAATGTTGTTATATTTGGGCACAATGCACTCTCAAGGCTATACAAAAAGTAAACGTATCACCTTCTTCCACTTATGACAAAGGGATAAAATCATAAAAAAAATTGTACCTTGCAAACATAACCAAATTTAATAAAAAAAATATTGTCCTCTCATACTTCTCTCGGGGAGTTCAATGTTATTGACTCAATTTGTAACTAGAGAGCTCTAGCAGATAAACAAAGGCAGTGCTTCTGATAATAGTGTAGGAGAGATAAAAAAGCAAGTAATGACAGGTACCATCATGAAAATGTGCATGCAGCTACACATGGTAAGAAAGTTGAATTTTTCTATGGCCAAAGCTTGATAACTTGGGTCCACTAAAATGCTCAATATTCACTTTTCTTTCTATTACAGATCCTTGAAGATATCCAGGGGAAAATATCTAAACTATAAAAATCTAGGTGTGTTATATGAGTGGATACAACACTGATAACAAATCAATGATAAACATTAATCAAAGAAAGACATTGGAGAGACATTAGAACTAACTAGAGAAGTTTACAAGTCTATGCATTTTGTACATGGAACACTCTCAAAGGAGATGTATGGTTGCTTATTGTCCTTTAACTTCATATATGCTATGCTTATTGCTTATGAAATTTGATGCTAAGATATATACATAATTTAAAAAATTTGAAGGCTGAAGAACTATTATGGAAGTTGAAACAACTAATCTCCCATGTGACTTCATTTTCTGACGTTTGAGCTAAACGATGTTAGATGTAATGGTTGAATTTTCCTTGTGTTGCATTTCCTTGCATACCACGAGGGTGTTGTCCCTCATGCCAACAATGTGAACACCTTGATTACTATAGAGGGCCCTATAATGCAGTCAAGGAAGGGGTTCCAATTAAGCGATGCCTAATCCTTGCATGCTAAGAACCCTCTCTCAATACAAAACAAAATTATCTCTCAGCAAGCTTCGACCCAATTGAAAAGCAACCCATATCACATAATAATTCACCTGGAAATTTGGAGAGAAATAATTCCATAAATTAATTTAGATGAGAAATTCCATTCCAAGTTTCTAATAAACATTTAGAAAATAACTATTATGTTGCAGAATATCATCTAACTACTGCTCAATGGATGTAATCAACTGGTAACAATAGATAGTAAAACCTCATTTCTATTTATCTTTGTAAACTAAAATATTTTAATAGTACCTTAAAAGAGTCATTGTTCTTTGATATTAAAAAAGTAATAATAATATAAGTGTTCTTTGAAATTGTCTTTTGTGCTACATAGGTTCAATTAAAAAATTTCTCTTTCCCATAATGCTTCAGCAGTCCTTGTTGTGAAAATCAGTCCCCACTAGTTTGAAATGAGGAAAACTCTTTCTAACACCCAGTCCATCTCAAAATAAAAATTCTATTTTTCTTCAAATTTCAGATGTTCCTTCCATAAAAAATGTAGGGTAATTTAGCTACAATTGAGGGCATTAAATGGGGCTCATAGGATCCCAAACATGACTATAAATTCCCATTGGAATCACTATAATTGAACGAGGCATAATTGAAGACAAAGTTAAGTATTATTAGCAATTATTTAACTATTTTTTTGGATGATGTGGATTGCAGTCAACCAAGGATGCTCTTGTGTCATCTTTCCTTTTCAAGGATAAAGGTAGTAACATTGTAGGCTCTTGGTGATACCACATGTTGTGAGTGAGCCTTATTGGTGTAGTAGGTAGGTGTTTTGAACATTGATAAAGCTGATTATGAAGAGTGCATAACGTTTGATTCACACTTGGATGGTGCCACATGCGATCTTCTTGAATTGTCTTGCACCACTAGAAAAGTGTGGGCATTTATTGGAGATGCATTGATGATCTTGGAGATATTAAATATATTGAACCTTAGGAGATCATTTTGAAGTATTTTTTACTACAAAACATAAAAGTTATAAAACATGAGTTTGCATTACTAATTTACTACTTGTCTTGAGAATGGGGTAGGTAGGATCTTTGGACTTGTGTTCAGATAATCCACCTTGGTTGGTTTTCATCTTTGAAGAATTTGGCATCTTATCAATAAAGATTTATTGGTAAATGATCTTCAAAGGGATACAATAACCACTCAACCGCCATTGTAATTTATTATATAAGGAGGAATATTCGATAAGGAATTAATACTCAAATCAAAGATGTGTATACTAGAGAGATGAAATTGAAAGAAAACTTCAAGCCTAAGATTTTAGAAAGGGAGACTTGCTTCAAGAGCTAGTAATCTGTTTGAAACATACAACCTAGATTAGTGCTATTCAAAATCCTCACTCTTAGTGTTTTTGTTACTTGTTGCACAATAGAGGTAGATTGTAGATCACAAACCACAATCTTTCATGGATATGAGGGAAACATCCATTCAGTTTTAGTGGGCAACATAACTCCATTGTGGTACCCTTCTTTAAGGGAAAAGGAAGCAACGATAATATCCACAAAAATATTTAGAGGAACCTTGTGGTGTTTGTGGAGCATAGTCGTAATTTGAGATTTATAACAACTCCTCTCTATGTATTTTAACTAGAGGAATCAAATTTTCACTTACTCAGGGTTCACCAACCTAAATAAGGGAAATGTATGTGTTGATAATGTTTTCTTCCTTGAGCTTCAACAATTTCTTTCTCAATCTTTGCATGGAACCTTGCATCTCCTCCTCTTGGAAGCATTAATACATAACATATTAACTTTCCCTTGGATTCCTATTAAGAGCTGATCAACACCCTCAAAGAGCACACACAATGTGACTAGAAAATTACACACCAGTCATGGGGATGATATATTGAAGTCTTCCCCCCGATTCTTTGGATTCAATAGGATTTGAAAAAATGTTTGAGAATTTGGAAACACTTTGAGCTATACTAGTTTTTGATAGTGTTCCATTGGGATGCATCCCCTCCAAAAAATTGTAGTCTCTAGAGATGGGGATGCTTTTGAGATGTCGAGATGGCAAAGAAATGTCCCTCTGCTATGCTACCATTGCTGCTACTGGGTAGGATTTCCCCCTTAGAGAGGGAACATTTTTGGGGCATCCCCCCTGATGGGGATGTTGAGGGGATGCTAGGACATCCCCAAGACGCTCAGGAAACTCAACCATGTCTCTTGAAAATATCATAAGCTTGTAGCTGTCCCCCACATTTGGCTTAAAAAAATACGTTAGAAAAAGGGATTTGTGAAATAAGGACCACTAACCCTAATCCTTATAGTCCAATGGGCCCCACACACACTTTAAATACTCAACAAACTATAAAAATTGCACAGCTCTCATCACTTCGATTGGTTGAATTCTTTACTTTATTGTTAGTTCTTTGGAGTGAAGATTTGGCTAGAAATATTGACATTGGTGTTAAAACATAGTGATAAAATTATAAAAATGGAATGTACCATGAAGGTTTGTGTGGTGTCAAAGGCATTAATTTGGGCTAGATGGTGGGAACTACCCTCAACTTTGGTGGGGGCTAACCCCAAACACTTGCAAGGGGCATAGCCCCTAGACCTTGGCCAATCACTATTCCCTCACCATCCCCAAATCAAGGTCATTGATTGCCTTGTCCCCAAAACCTGTCCCTTTGTTGTCTTGAACCCACCTGCCCTTGTTTTGAGTCTCTATGGAACATTGGTGGTTGAAAAAGTTCTTGCATAAATCATGCATTATAAAGAGGATGACATAAGAGACAAAAATTGAAGTAAAACATCAATGCTAGTGGTGTTCTCTCAAGGTAATAGTTATACAAAAGCACCATAAAGTATGACTAGAAGGTAGGATAACCAAGAAAAATATACAATGTTCCAAAGAAATCATTGAGTTTAGTAGCTATTAATTCAAGAAGGAAAAGTTATTTGAAGGGAAGAGATAGTAATTACAACCTTTCCATAGAAAATGCAAAGCTACTCTCTTCTACAAATAGGAGAAGTTGGAGGATGGGATTCAACCTTGATGTTTTCCTTTTCACAATGGGTTGTCTAACCATCTTTGTTACTGTGGGTTCAAGTTCACGGGGAATTCTTTTGCTTGTATTTTGCATGTCTTCTAATTTTAATTGGTTTATCATGCACTGGGGCCCTTCCTTTGTTTCAAAATGAGTAATTTGTTCTTGGAATATGAAGTATCAAGTGCACTGATGTGCAACTTGTATTATTCATAATAGTTCATAAAATGTATTAGCTATAGTTGTAACATAAATACTTTAAAAAGCATCACAATTTGAATAGAACATCGAAAAATACACAAAGGATGATCCATTTAAAAAACATTGTGTCAATAATTTGCTCATCCATTTTAGTGACTCCATCATCACTTAGTTGAAAATGAAACTATGTGAAATTAGAAAATAAATACTTAACGTAACAAAGTAGGATAATTTCCAAGATTAAGAGCAATTAGTTTATTTTTTATTTAGTATGCATGGTTGATAATATAATTTCCCAAATATATAAGAATAGTTCTTCCATGTAGTTGAAGGAGAATTGATATCAGATAGATAAAATTTTACATCAGCAGAGATGAACATTCCAAGTAATTTGTGTGCTTCATCTACTTGGCTGAAACACCTTTTTTTTAGTTTCTTGTGGTTTTGTTTATAGGTCCATAGAGACATCATAGATATTAGAAACTATCAAATACCAAAGCCCTCAATATAAAGAAAGTATTCGACTACCCTAGATATGTCCAATATTAGTATTGGAGCCTTTGTAGTATAATCTATTATTTATTCTATTTACTCTGCTATTTTGCTATTATTGATCACAATAATAGCACACTGATAGCTATTCCTTAGGAAAGGCTCTAGGCCTCGTTTTCATCATCCTCGTCAGTCATTCTCCATCACACAACTATAATAGAATCACTCTTAGAATAGTACAACATATGTGCATTATTTGGGAAAGATAGAGAATGGAATTTTATGTCATATAACATCATTGTTCAATGAAACAAAACATAATATATCATTCCTTAGGTTGATGATAACATATTTTATCAAAATAGGGTATACTTTCAGATTGTGCATTGGTTTAACCCTTATAGGAACTGTCCTAACAGACCTTACATGTACATGTACCAACCCAATTTCTCATAGATACAACAATATATTAAAGAATCAAAAGAAAGGATGAAAAATACCATAAACAATGCAATGACACCTTTAGGAGCAAGGAGCTAGTCTTTTGGGTTAAGAAGAAATAATAAAAATACTTCCCAAAGCAAGCTATCATAAGATCAAACTTTCTTAGGCATAAGTCAGAAATAGATCTTAATATTTTATCCGAATGGTTGAAGTAGAAGAGGATTTGAGCATAGTATATTAATATGGGGAAATGAGAACACTTGAAGAAAAATGGTTCCCAAAGTGAGCCATTATATGACCAATTTTTGTTTCTATAAGTCAGAAACAAATCTTATTTTAATCCCAATGGTTCTTCTAGAAGAAGAATCAAGCGGAGTATGTGAAAGGAGAGTTTCCATGAAGTATTGATATCATATTATTAACTTATTGGTGAAAAAGGAGGCCAAAAATGGGCTAAACAATATCTATGTTGGCCCAAGGTGATTTAGGCTTATGTTAGAGTTGGGTGGTGTTTTATGATTTGATTGATCAATTTGTCTCCTTGTAGGGCCTATAACTATTATATGTGTTTGCTAGCCTTTCTGTAGGGCCTTTCATAATGAGACATTCCATTTCAAATGCTAATAGAGCAAAATATTTTCCAACTTGGTGTGCCACCTTTGTTGCATTGATTATTTTATGCTTTGATTTAAGGTTGTATTGTTGATTGGATAAGGTTGAATAAAAGCTGGAATTTGTCCAAAATAGAGCAGAAAGTCATTTACCCAAAAACACACATACAATGTATCCTGGATTAGTTCAGGACAAGAAGGTACCCATTGGAATCAGAGCATATTTAGAATATTTGTGATGGAAATGGTACACAATCCCATAATCATAAGAAAACTACAATATCTGTATGTGCTTTGAATATTTTTTGATTTATGTCTTGAGGATCTTGTGAAGAGATTTACTAAAGCTAATATTTTTAGCTCGTAGGTGGTATTGCTTCCCTCTTCTGAAAAGCCAAACTATTTCCTTAACTTTCTTGGAAAATTTCAAAAGCACACAAAGGACACACGTCAGCTAATTCTTGAGGAGTTGAAAGCACCTCCTACCATTGGTGTGGTATGTTGTTGAAATACTAATCTATACATATTTTATTAGGTGCGTGCTTCTTAGTTTTACTGTCAAGTGCCAATATTTTACTGGATTAAACATGGGGTATTTTCTACAAAACAAAATGATAGTTTTGGAAATTTCCTATCTTTATTATGAATTATTGGATATATTTATCTCTAACAAAAATTTAGTAACCTCTAATTATCTTTTCCTCTTATACCCATTGGTTGCAATATAGCATTCCACTTGGGATAGCAATCACTATTTTTTTCTCCACAACAGTTTTGTTTTTCAAAAGAGTGTTTTGAAGGGGTAGTATGTTGAAATGGAAATCCTTATAGATTTTATCAGGTGTGTTGTGTACCATCTTGTGTAATATTTGGTTGTCTATATCCATCTAGATGTAACTTGAAAGCAATAGTTGTAACTTGTATCTATGGGAGGAGTCTGGTTGCTATAAGACTCTCCAGATTCTATGCATGGTAAGAATCCTTGATATAACCTATCATTCAATTGGATGATGTTTTCTATTTTATTTGTTGAACTTTCAAGTGTCACATTAGTGCATTACTGAAGTGAAGTGTTCTTCACTAAATTAATAGAGTTGATGAATCTTCCAATATACAATCCAACGCATTAGAGAACATTGAAATGTACACCTCATAGGAAAGATATTTCTCAATGCTTCTTTACCTATAATAATACTTCTATCGATATTATTCCTTGTCCTGACTCCTATGTTTGATAGATTTGTTTTAATTTTACCTTTTTTATTAAAGAAAATTTCCACTAATTTTCTATTATGTTGTGTGATATACACATTAAGTAAACATATGCTACCATGTAGGGAGTAGAATGGTATTTATAGGATTAGACCCTTCCAACTATCTTTATAATGGCTAGGTCAAATTAGACCCTGTTTACCTAATCCAAAACTATCTTTATAATGGCTAGGTCAAATTTTCTTAGATGCATTTAACTTATTATGTAATAACTTGCAATACATAGATACCTTAAACATCAGTCTTTAGAGAATGTTTCTTTTCATTAGCTCCCACGTAATTTGAAATATAGCAGTCATTGGTTGTCTGATGTAGACCAATCAATGGATGGTTGAGTTATTTTGAGGGGTTGTACTTCTAAATATAGAAGTTGTTAGCTTCCCTTTTTCAAGGGAAGAGATGAACACAACTATTGTAGTATAGAATATTGTAAACAAAATGTTGCATAGTGTTAGGAGTAGATTAGGAGTTAACAACAACTTGTCTTTTATGTACACATTTACTGAGAAATTGGAAGATATAGAAGAAGCTTTCTCTTGGGTCCTATACCTTGATTCTTATTTTTTGTTGATCATTTTTCTCTCCCAGCTAACTTCTTGTACCTGTATTCTTTTTTCCTTTCAAAACATAATTAATTTTGGGTGTAGGGTTTTTCAACAATAGTAAATGTGTTGCATCAACTGGTATGTGAGCATCCAAAGATGCTAGGAGTAGAGAATCATGTTGTTATTGAGAAGATTAGTAGATAAGTTAGAAGGGAGCTATGGTTGTGGCTATGGCTATGGATGTAGAGGTTGTTTCATAATGTGACAAAGAACTAAGACAAAAGAAGAGGTCAAAGAAAACAAAAGAAAAGCAAAGGAGATTACAAAAAATGAAGTTTGAGATGGAGGAATTGTGGTGGATGTTGGAGTAGATTGAGGCAAGTAATAATAAATCAAGGAAACAAACCCAATAGTGGGAAGGCAAAGAAAATGAATTTGAAGCAAAGGCATTCAAGGGTTGTGAGAAAATGGAAAAGATTGGTGGGAATAAATACTCACCTTGTAAGCAAGAGCTTCTTTTAGAGAGGAAAGGCATATAGTTTAAGATTGGTTAAGGGATAGAAATGCTAAAGTAGGGAAATATTAAATCCCTTGAGAAGATGGTAAAATTACTAGTGGATAGGCCATTAAATATGCTCTACAAAATGTTTAAGAGAGAGGAAATAATTAATACTTGGGGCTTTGTTCCAAATGAAGTTATGAAGAATGGTAAATCGACATTATTCAAAATAGAACTTGAAGAAGATGAATGGGATGAAATTGTTGAGCACTCTTACCTTGAAGAAGTGGAAAGTATTGATAACCGTGATGGAAGATGAGAAGATTTAGAAGACTGCAATGAAGAAAAATGCAACCTATCATTAGAGGTTGCCCAAGAAATAGTAGTTGTAGAAGCAATCCACATTAGAGATGAAGTAATAAGTAATAACACGTGTGGAGATCTATGGAGGCCCCATGTTTGATGAGGGAGAAGGTGAAGTCATATTACCTTTAGAGAACACAACAAATAAGGAGCAGCTAGAAGGATGTCTTGAAAATCCCATATTTGATGAAAAGAGAGAAATAAACCATCTCTTACTTGGAGAAGGAAAGTTAAAAGAACTTCATAAGCTCTTATAAATGGTGTAGCTGCAATGAAGTTCGATGGTGCAATAAGGATGGCAATAGAAGAAGAAATGGATGCTAGCATAGAGGTAGCTATAAGAAGAATGGGTAATCAACTTGATACCAAAATCATAGAGGAGAAGATGAAAACTAAAAAGAGAGAAGAGGAGCTATGGTTACACTTAAATTGTTGGTTTAGAAGTCCAACAACAAGTTGGAAAAATGATGAGAAAAACCAAAATGACTTTTTGTGGAGGAGGACAGGTAGAGGTGGGGCTAAGCCTGTAAGAAGTTGGAAAAATAGAAAGAGAAAAATATGGTAAAGGAGGATGGTTTATCATCCAAAAATTTGTTGAAATAGAGGAAGAAGTTCTTTGGAAAACTAAGGAAGTATTGTAATAACCTCATCTTGGTCACTACAATTTTTTTTGGAACAATCCTAAAATAATCTATTCTTAAATCATTGTCTATATTTAGTTCTATTGGTGTTGTAATGAACTCTATTATTAATTCCATCATAGTGTACAGTTAACAATTAAGGAACGCTATCAGTAATGCATTTGCAAAATTTAGTACAACATTGATGATCCTCAAGTTATATTTATATCACATTGGTATTGAAAGTCAAGTAATGATAGTAGAACCTAATCTTTACATAGATCATATCTATAGCCCATAAGGAAACTACATATCCAAATCTTCCTATTGTAGATGAAATCCTAAAAGAATATATATAATTTACTCAAATAAACATTTTCAATAATAATCATGTAACATAAGAATAAATATCAGCAATTAAAAGAGTAATACCTCTGTTGTGGTTGTTTGATAGAGATAGCACATTTCCTCTACAATTTTGCATTCCTCTTGGTTTGGGTGGTCGAGTGCAATATGATCCCAACCATGTAGATAAGAAATCCCTAACCACCCCATCCATGATCTAATACAGAGATTTGAGGATCATCAGGCTTTGGTAATGCGAAAGAAGGATAAATTTGTAAGAGACCATGTGCCTTCATCAACAAGTACAAAGCATGAAGGAGAATACTTTTTCTAATGCATATCAAGACAATTTAAACCCTTCGAGACTCCTAAAATCCTATGTGCAACTAACCACAAGTCCATTGCAAAGGCTAAGATTCTTTTTGTATAAGGAAATCAAGACATTAAATATTTATGTGAACAAAGGGTTACAGTCTAGGCTTGAGCTCTTTGGAACCATATAAGCCTCAAACAAAATTGAAGCACTTTCACAAGAAAAGTCAGATTTAGGAGACTCGGCAATCACAAGAAGAGATAATTCACATTTTAGACATAGAAAACCACCAAACACAATAAGAAAATAAAAATCTACATCCAAAAATTGGTATTGGAGATATTGAAATTATAGTCAAAAAATGATATAAACGATCCTGAAGATACCTTTCACCCATTAAATTTTCATTAAAATAGGCAATCCCATAAAATATTAAAATACATTTCCTCTATTACTAACCTGGAGCAGGGATTTGAAGCATGCACAACCACCCTCCACTTCCTGGGATTTGAAGGCCTCTATAACAAAAACAACACTTGTTCAACATACCTACAAGCAAATCAATATAGGAAAAAAACTCACAACAAAACTCAAATTGATAATACTCGGAGAATTGTTTAAAATTGTAGGAGCTTAATTTCACGGCACAACTCAAAAGCTTTTCTTGGCTTTCCACTTCAAGGGAAACCCTAACCGAAGATGTTTCCACTGGAAACTCTAACTCAAATATAGTTTTCCTTCAGCCCAACATGCCAGATTTGACCTTTGACCTTGGACAACCATGAAGAGGGATTCCATGCCCTTCTAATTGTGTGACCATCTCTTCCTAACAATGATCATGATTTTGCAACAAAATTTGCAGCCATGAATGAGTACACACAGGGGTAAGGGAAAAGAAAATGCATGTCAAAAGGGAGGGAAAATGAATTGAGGGGAGGGAAATAAATTTTTTTATTTTAAAAAGATTTTTTTTTTATTGTCTTAATTTTAAAAAATTAGAAAATTAAAAATATAATTTAAACATTATAATATATATTTAATACAAAATTAATATTTTGTATTAAATTAATATCTTAAATCCCCCTTGTATGTAGTAGTGCCAAAAACGATAATTTTTATTTCTATTTTGCATTATTAAGATGGTCGAGTACATCAAAGATACAAGTGAATCAATCCTCATTTTTAGGGAAAAATCTTCGTTTTCAGTAGACTTGACCATTAAGTTTCTTCAATCCATGTAAATTGAATCTAATTGCTTCTAGAAATAACTACTTGACCTTACATTTTTAAGGTACTACTTCTAGAAATAATTACTTTTCTACAATCCATGTAAATTGAATCTAATTGCTTCTAGAAATAACTATTTGACCTTTTGAAATGAAAGTGTCTGCAAGATAGCCCTCAAAATGCAATTGGATTGTTTAAATCATATTTTATAGTGAAATTGACCATAATTTCTCTTTGATACATTTGACATGCTAACACAATAAGAAAATAAAATTGGCTTCAAATCATAGTTAAAAACATTAATGATTCATTAGCGTAATGAGTAATAAAAGTTAAAGAATGTAAATGTTAAATTTTTTTATAAAATATGTGTAGGCCTTAAGACTGCACTGAGAGGAAACACCTTCCAAGCAATAGGTATTTTTGGTGTACCAAGAAACCTAGGCAGCCAAATGACCCACTTAGGTAGGGGTCCCATAAGGGGGGCTTAAGGTCTATGGATTATGATCAAATTCGAAAGAAAAAAGAATAGAGGAGTAATAGTCATTTATTTAGTCATTTTTATTTGTCTGACCAATCATTTAGTTGTGATTTTACCCAATGACCAAATTAGTCATTTATACTTGTGAATTGCAAAAAAAATTAGAATTTAGTCATTTTTAGTCACATGACTAAAAGTTTTAGTCACGTGACTAAAATTTTTAGTCACGTAGTCATTTATTTGCCAAATTCTACTAGTGATTGGAGATTCTGCGTCCTCTTGTGATACTTCTCTAGACTTAGGGATTTCCTATGGAGGCATACCAAAGGTTGGCCTGGCTGGTCTTGCTTTCCTAGGAGGGCTCTCATGTTTTTCTTTGGCTGGAGGATGAATAGTGTCAGCCTTTCTCTTCTTAGAGCTTGGCACCTCTTTTTCTATTGGCCCTGCATTTTGGATTCTCCTTTTCTTGTTTCTACCTCTGTCTTTTGTGGCATAGTTTTTTTATTAAAATTCCAAGTGGAACATCATCATCAAAGTTAGGGGAAGAACTTTCTTTTTTTGAGTGCTCTGTCCTAGAAGAGCTAATTTCTATGGTTTCTTCAGCTGCAAGAGGGTTTACACTAGGGCCTACGCTGAGGTTTAAGCACCAAGAGTGGCTTTATCCATGCTCAATCTCCTACTAGAACTACGAGGTTGAGGTAAAACCATAGGTTGCAAATGCTCAGGTCTAATTTGATCAATTTTTATGAATTCTTCCTAAGTCATTCCATATACATCATACAAAGACTTCTCAACTAACAATTTAATCAAATAATGATGGGAAACAGAATTGTCCCTACCTTTTTGAGTCTCAACCACCTTGATTGAGAGAATGTTGTATAGCAGGTTTGACACATTCATCCTCCTTCTGTGCCTCATATGATTTAAAAGCTTAAAGTGCACAAAGTGCAAATTTGACTAGCGACCTTCATAGGTGATGTATTTTATGACATAGACAACTATCTACTTCCATGGCTCAGGCAAAGCCATTCTCTTCACTCCTTGTTTATCTATTCTCAATGGAGGGTCATTTGGCTCTGTATATTTGGCCCAAGCTAACCTATTATCTCTGGAACCAGGGTATTTTTGACCATTAGCAGGTAACCCTGTAACTTCTACAATTCTTTCTTCAGTCACTAAAACTCCTAGCCCTTTTACCATGGCTTTCCCCTTAGACAATGTCTGGGTGAATTCTAATGCAATATCTTCATTGAAATCATTCAGTTTCAGGAAGTAGTCTATCGACCTGCAGTTTTTGAATTTAGCTATGCATTGTGCATCCTGTAGTAATACATCATGCACTGTGGGTTCATTTCGAATTAACCCACCTCCCATTGTCTACAATCAAACAAAAACTCTGTAGTTTCCTTCCCGCAATTCCATCTGAAAATTGAATTCACCTTCCTGCAAGATTTGCTAACTTTCCAATGCCAATGTCAACTGAATTTGTCCTTCTCTTTTTAAGCTTTTGTTTGCAACACAACTTGACATATGATAGGGTCAATAATGGCAAGGAAGGATTAATAAAGGAAAGTTGTGATGGAGAGAAATGGTGGTGACAGTTGGTGTCACTTCACACATGCGATTCGTCCTCTCACTTAGATTTTAGATCGACTCAATTTAAATTTTGTTGACATAGACCTGCATAGACTGACATGTGGGAAAGATATTCACATCTTTTTCCTCCTCCCCCAACCTAAATTTTGGCATGTGCCCTCACACATGGAATGATGATTTGATAGGGTAGGGAATATTGGCATGCCATGGTGAATGTCCATACTAACATACAATGACTAAATGAAATGCACTTAAAGATAATTAAGATATAGCAATTAATGCACACACCTAAATGTGTGGAGGATCCATTGCAAAGATTGTGGAGAAAGTACCATTCTCCTTTTTAGGAAATAAGTTGAGAAATTAATGAAGATGAGGTGGGATGAGATGAAGTGGAATGAAGTGATGGGGTGGAAGAGAGAGAAAAGTGGAAATGGATGGGTGGATGGGTGAAGAAATGGACTCCCACAGAAGTTGAATTCTTTATTATGACAAGTACGTACCTTAATTAGCTAGAAGGAGGGACACTAGGTCCACTTCCTTCTACTACAGGAAGCTCGGGTACTACATGCTGAGTGAATTATTGCAGGAACTCCTCCTTGGAAGTTGGTTTGTGATACAATTTGTGGCGATGACCATTGACAAGCAACTTGAATTAGACTAGTTCAATAATAATGAGTTGCACAACACCATTAGGGAATACTTCAACAACCTCATATGGTCCTAGCCACCTTGTTTGCAATTTTCCTGCATTGTCCTAATACTTTGAGTCATAGAGCATGGCCCAATCTCCTAGTTTGAATTTCTTGTCCTTGATGAAATTTTCATTCCACTTGATTCTTTGATTCTGCACCACCTCTATGTGATGCGAGGTTGCTCTCCTTATCTCATCCAAAGAATTTAGTTGCATTATTCTTTCTCTATGTGCCTCAAAGATATTCATTCCTAAGTTTACCACAGTCCTAAGAGTTTTATGTTCAAATTCAATGGGCATCATGGCTATTTTTCCATAAAACAACTCAAATTGAGTGAATCTTGTAGTTGTTTTCCAAGTAGTTCTGTAGGCCCAAACAACTTCTGATAATCTATTTTCCCAATCCTTTATGTGGATAGCTACTATCTTGGTCAGAATAGCTTCGATTTCTTTATTAGTTACCTCAACATGGCCATTGTCCTAGGGGTGATAAAGAGTAGACTTCCTGTGTCTTATGTTGTATTCATTGACTAATGTTGCAACAAGGGTTGATGTGAATTGAACCCCTTTATTAGTCACTATCTCTCATGGAACTTCATACCTTGTGAAAATCTCTTCATAATAAAATTCTACAACTTTGTTATCCCTTCCATGGTTCATGGTCTTAACTTCTATCCATTTAGTTACATAATTAGTACATACTAGAATATAGGACTTACCATTTGATGGAGGGTCTATAGGTCCTACAAAATACAATCCCCACTTGTCAAAGGGGGTTATTACTACTTGAGGGTAAAGTGGCATCTCATCAATCTGGTTGGTCTACCCATTCTTTGGCATCTGTCAAATTTTCTTGTATACCTCCCTACATCCTTGTGCAGTGTTGGCCAGTAATATCCTATGTTCAGAATCTTCATTGTTATCCTCTTGGCTGCAAAATGTCCTCCACATGGTTCATTATGACATGCATGCAAAATGTCATATGTCTCATCTTCTCTCACACATCTCCTCATGACATGGTCTGGTCCAGTATAAAAAAAAATCCAACAATCCATGAGAAAGGAAAATATTTTTGAATGAGTGCCCTTCTCTCTTTTGGAGAGAAGTGAGGAGGAACTCTACCTATGATTAGATAATTAGCTATGTTAACATACCAAGGTATTTGTATACTGATAGAGAATAGATGATCATCAAGAAAAGAGTTATTTATGGCTTGATTATCTTTTGATGTAGTCAGCCTTGAAAGAAAATATGCAACAACATTAGCCTTCCTTGACTTATCCACAATAGTTATGTCAAAATCTTGCATCAACAATAACCACCTTGCTAGTCTACCTATGATCAAAGGTTAGTTCATGAGATATCTAATGGCTACATGATCAGTGTGCAAAAATATTTGGTAACCTGTTATGTAATGTATGAATTTGTTCAGGGCATAAATCACTACCAACATTTCTTTCTTTGTCACTATATAGTTGAATTCAACTCCTTATAAATTTTTGTTGACAAAATAAATGACATTTTCAGTAGCTCCTTCTTTCTATCCTAAGACTGCTCCTAGGGTCTATTTTGGTGCATATGTATGGGTTTGAAAAGGAAGCTCCCAATTAGGTCCTTTGAGTACAAGAGCATGAGTCACTTGGCTACCTTCAAATCAAAAAATGCCTTCTCACAATCTTTAGTCCACTAGAACTCGACATCTTTAGTGAGTAGAGTATATAATGGTGTTACTATTATGCTAAAATCCTTGATGAAATGCCTATAATATCCTGCATGGACCAAGAAACTCCTAACATCCTTCTATTTTGTAGGTGTGGGTAGATTTGTGATTACCTCAATCTTTGCAGAATCTACTTCAATTCCTATGTGAGAGATGTAGTGCCCAAGAAATACACCTTCTTGCATCATCATGAAGCACTTTTCACTATTTAAAGAGAGATTGTGAGCTTCACATCTTTGTAGGACTCCCCTAATATTCTCCAATGCTTTATTGAAATCAACACCATAGGTAGTGAAATCATCCATATAAAATTCCATTCAATCATGAGAAATGTCTAAAAATATGCTAATGATTGCCCTCTAACAAGTTACAGGTGTATTGCATAAGCTAAATGAGATTATTGAGTAGGAATAAGTCCCCCATGGACAATTAAAATTGGTCTTCTCCTAGTTTTCTGGTACAATTTGGATTTTGTTGTAGTCGTTGAATCCATCTAGAAAAGAAAAGTATTGCTTTCATGCAAGTGTGCCCAAAACTTGATCTATTAAGGGTAAGGGAAAATGGTTTTTTTGGTGGCAGCATTAAGTTCCCTGTAATAAACACAAACTCATCATTTTCCTCTTTTTTTAGGCACAATCACTAATGGAGACACCCACTGGCTATCTAAAATAGGGTAGATAAATCCTGCATCTAGCAACTTTTGTAGTTCTCCTTTTACAATTTTTCTTGGTGTAGGTTAATTCTTCTTTGTGGCTGCCTCACTGGAGTGAAATCATCTCTGATATAAATTTTGTGGGTGCAAAGCTTAGGATCCAATCCCTTCATATCATGATAATCCCACAAAAATGCATTCTGGTGGGTCCTCAAGAATATTTTCAATAAAAATTGTTGTTCTTCACTTAGTTTTCTATTAATGTTCATATACTTCCCTTCTCACATCTGCACTTGGTGTAATTTCCTCTATCATGGATGCTTCATTAACACATGGTACCTTGAGTTCATATGGCAGAAATGTATGGAACATACATGTTGCTGCAGGAAGTCCATCTACAGGAATAGTGGCTACAGGAAGAGTGGTTGCAGGAAGAACATCTACAGGAACAGTGGTTGTAGGAAGAACATGCAGAAGTGTCTTGACTGGAGTAGTAGAATGAGAAGATGATGCTTCCTCCACTTCACAATGGTTTTGAATAATGTTATCCAATACTTCATCTTCATCTTGATGTTGCATGAAGGAGCTTATGCCTAACATCATAAGTTGTACAACAAAATTAACTTCCTCAGCCTCTTCACCAACATGTGGCCATACAGGTTTATCTTCATCATGGGATGGATGAGCAGGAGGATAAAGAACAATTTTTTTGGTGCTCCTCCCATTATAAATGGTCATGTTTTTTGAATAACATCCAATATATGCATCTGCAATTGCTAACCATGGTCTTCCAAGAATAATGAGATACCCACCTAGTGTAACTTTAGGAGAAAGAATCATGAAGTCTGCTGGGTACTCCCAAGAGTCTAGAATCACCACAAGATCCTCCACTATGCCATTAGGCTTAGCAATAGAACTTGTGTGTGTGAAATAATTTCAACTATTAAACTCAATAACACACCAATGAAACATCATATCAAAGAATCTAAAAGAGTAAAACACTTCAAAGCAAAAAAATTCTTCAAAGCCATCTCATCATCCTCTATCTCCAAGGATTCATTTAAAGCTATGCCAATAGTTTTTAGCCTTTTCAAAGAGACAAGAGGTATTATTTATAGATTTTTGAAGGCAAAGGCCTAGTTGGCAAATATCAATGGTTGAGATTTAGTCTGGTAATATGAATCGTGAGAGATGGAGAAGTTGGAGAGAAAGATGGAAGCTAGAGAAAAAGAAGGAAGATGTTTCCTTCCCACAAAACCTTTCACTCAAAAATAGAGGAAACTTGTCATTTGTCAAGTTTAGTTATGAGTTAGTCTTGGTGGTTGAAGATAATTCAACAATTAAATAATAAAATTATTTAATTTCATGTGACATGTGGATTTGGAAGCTTCTAATTAAATATATTAAAATATTTAATTATGTGTGAAAAGAGGATAAGAAGTTTCTAATTAAATATTTAAAATATTTAATTAAATGTGAGATGGCTTTTTAGTAGATTTAAAGATGATTTTATGATTTTGGAAAAAGAAGAATATCTACTTTATTCAAAATAAAGCAATGTGATAATTAAATTAAATTAAATTTGAAACTTATTTAATTAATTAAGAAGAAATGGAAAAGTGATAATAATTATTTATTTAATTAGAATAGAAGAATTAGAAAATGAACAATATAAATAAATAATTAAATTTATTTATATGTAGATTGATTTAGAGATTTAATTAAATAATTTGTATTTAATTAATTACCAGACTTATTATAATGTGACCATTTTTAGGTGTATACATTTTACCCCTCTTTCAAGTGATGTGTTTTACGTATTACTTCAAAGAATTAAAAAAATTTCCCCAGATGTGAATTTTTGAAAATTGACGCTTGCATGCCCCCTCGAGCAATGAATCAGATATAATTTTTGATGATTTTGAAAATGTGCAATGATTGGTTGTCTGATTCATCGGCTAATAAAGATGATTTGATGGAATCCTGTAATGGTGAATTTTTGATGTTCAACTGATGATGACTAATAGATCTGATAGGATAACTAATAAATTTGTCCTTATGATGTATGAGAAAACAAATAGTAAAATTTGATAAATTTGTCCTTATGATTGATGAAAAAAATACTAAGATAACTGATAAATTTGTCCCTCATGATGTATGAGAAAACAAATAGTAGGATAACTAATAAATTTGTCCTCATGATTGATGAGAAACAAATAGTAAGATAACTGATAAGTTTTCCCTCATGATTGATGAGAAATAAATAGTAAGATAACTGATAAGTTTGTCCTCATGATTGATGAGAAACAAATAGTAAGATAACTGATAAATTTTCTTTCAAGATTGATGAAAAATAAATAGTAAGATAACTGATAAATTTGTCCTCATGATTGATGAGAAACAAATAGTAAGATACTGCTAAATTTGTCCTCATGATTGATGAGAAACAAATAGTAAGATTGATTGATTGCTTTAATCACAAACACTAATTTGATATGTTTCAAATGGACAAGAGAGATTAGTGATTCTTCAGGTGTGGGAGTGATTCCCAAAGACTTGGAGCTTGATTCCACTACTTGTTTAGGTAGACAAAGATGTCATTGATGCCTGTGGGTTGACCTCATTGTTGGAGATTCTTGTGGGGCATGTAGGTGCAGGAACTTTAGGTGCAGGAGGTCTTGCGAGACCAACGAGTCCTGGGGGGGAGTACCTCATAGTCCCATGATCCTTTTTTATGATGTATATTTGATGATCTTTGTATACACATTCATTTTTGTCACATTATGATATTGTATCTCTCCTTGTTTTGATATCCTTGTATATTTGACATTGAGTTTTCATATTTATGAGATGTAATGGATATTGTTGATCAATGCATGCCTACGTGATTCTCTATGATGGATGAATTTGTGATGGATGTATGTATGATGATTATGTTTAGATGATATATGAGATGGATGTAAATGATATGTAATGCTTTGTATTTTTTTGATATTTACATATATAATCTAATGCATGGATGTTGGATAATAATATGATGTGATAATTCTTTCTAAATGCTTTATACATGATGTGATGGAAAATGATTGTCTCTAAATGTATGGATGATATGAAAATGCAAGTTAAATAAATGAAAATGTTGTGAAAATGATAAATGACGATGAAAATGATAAAGAATGATTTTGAAAGTGAATGAAAATGAAAATGTTAACGATATTGAATGAAAATGATAATGATAGTGAAAATGAATGAAAATGATGGAAAATGAGAAGGTATGATAATGAATGTTATGATAATGAATGAACATGAATCATATGATAATGAATGAAAATTATAATGATAATGAAAATGAATGTAATGATAATGAAAATGAATGAAAATGATAATGAATGATGTGATAATGAATGATATGATAATGAATGAAAATGATAATGATAATGAAAATGAATGAAATGATAATGAAAAATGAATGAAATGATAATACAACTGAAATGGATGAATGATATGAAAATGATAATGATACTGAAATGAATGATGCTTTTTGGTAATGTCAAACATACTCAATCCTTTGTTAGAGAGATATGTTGTCTTTGATGCTTTGCCAACGTTGGAAAATCTATAATGTAGATGCAGGAATAACATGAATACCATCTATATTAACCATGCAGATTTGTCATTTTGAGAGCTATTTTATGCTTGTTTATCATCATCAAACTTTTGAAAGTGTTGGAAGTTAGTACAAGCATCAAAGGGGATATTCGTACTAATGATGACCTAAGTACAACTTTCATGATTTTTGATATAGCAAGGTAATAAAAGCATTGAGGTATCATTGAACCAAGATGACCTGAGTATTGCTTGCATAAGTAGACAAGAGTTAACCCTTTTCCTATGCAAATTCTGAAATGTCATCAATGATACGTTGTAGAGCATGTCCCACGACAAATTTGCATAGTAATAATGATCAACTCACAGACAATAGACAAAGAAAAATCATACTCCTTCCTTGCTTCTCTAGTCTAGGACATCATCAAGTTGCTCCAAAGGTATGATAACAAAAATCCATAAGAACAACAATTCAACCTTTTCTTAAATTATTTCAATCATTTTTCAAATTAGATCATCCATTTTGATTTGAAAATCCTAATGTTATGCTTTCTAGTGAGTGTTTTGATCATGTATGATTGATTGCCAAATGTTGTTTTGTCATTGTGTTTTGGTTTTGTTTGGCATGTTCTCTATACTACCATTTGTTTGTTGTGATAGCTCAAAATTCAGTTTCCCCCATTGAGTCTATATTTTGCTCCTAGCTAGACATAATTGATTATTATGGATATGTACAATGTTCACCAAACCATGATGAAAGATGATTTCCTCTATGATGTGCAAATGATGGATATATAAGATGTTGATAGGATGGTAATGATGATAGGATGGAGGACATGAACTAATAGATGGAAGAACCAACTTATTCACAAATAGCCCCTGATTGCCAGGTTTTCACCATTTGTTTTTATTACACTTTTTTAGATTTTATGATTTTTTTTGTTGTTACCAAGATGCCTATTTACCATATTTTCATCAAGGCAACAATCTTTTTCTTTTGTGTCAAAAAGATGCCTATTTGTCAAGTTTTCACCCTGATGATGATTTTTTCCAAACTTTTTTTGTTGTTTTTTTGAATTTTTTTAGGACTTTTATGCTATTTTGAAAAAAAAAATTCAAGACTTTTTCTACTGGTTTTTGTTTTTTTTTAGGACATTTTCTGCTGTTTTTGTATTTTTTTAGGACTTTTTATGTTGTTTTTTTTTTTCCAGGACTTTTCATGCTATTTTGGTATATTTTCCAAGAATTTTTATGTTGTTTTTGTATTTCTTTTCAAGACTTTTTTATGCTATTTTTGTATTTTCTTTTCAAGACTTTTTATGCTATTTTTGTATTTTTTTCAAGACTTTTTCTGTGCACTCCAAAGCTAAATATAGAATTGATAAACACCAAATCCATAGAATGCCTTGATGATGCCACTCTCTTGTGTGGATGACTGTGCTGGATGAAAGGACCCAATCAGAATGAGGAGTGCGAATGGAAAGTATGAAGGACAATAGATGTAGCGAATGGAAGAGGCTAGGATAAGATCCCTAATGTGCACACTACATGCACAATTAGGATTTAGTCAAAAAGGAGCTTGGGAAACCAATAAGTTATAGTATGTGGAGGGGTTGTCATCAAAGAAACATCGAAAGACATCACCAATGGAGGTATAATGATATGACGGGTATGTGAACATGGATGGGTGGAAAGGACTATATGATATGAGTGATAATGAGGTGGATGGAGACCTTAGATAGATGCCCTTAGTGATTTTCTTTGATTTTCTTTCTTGATAGATGCCCCTAGTGATTTTTGAGGGAGAGGAATGTTTGGAGATAGACTTTTACTTGCTTTTATTTTTTTCCAATAACTTTTGATTTTGGCTAGTGGAATTGCATGGATCTTCTTTTTTTTATTTGTCCAATAGCTTTTTATATTGGCTAAGGGACTTTTCTTGATCTTTCTTGCAAGCTTTCTTTTGATTTTAGATCTCCCTTTGAAAATGGAACTTTGACCTTTGATTCTTGAATTACCTCTATATTTTCTTTGAATGATACTTGTTGATCCATGTCTATAAGGTGGATGGATGTAGGTGAGATGGAAGGAGTAGTGATGTCATCAATAGATTCTTTGAGACTATCTTTTTTGTAGGACTACAATCAAAGGAAGCTTGCACATCCTTAGTGACTTGGCAGGATGGATTTGTAGAGGCCATAATAGGAGATTCATAGCCTAGTCCAGGGTAGGTGGAATGGAAGGATGATGGTTGGATATCCTCAATGAGATCATGATCAAAGAGTGGGTTATTATAGAATTTTTGATCAAATAGTGGATTATCAATGATAAGAAAAGATTGAGTGGTAGCAGATATGAAATAGGTAGGTGTATCATTAAGATCCCAATTAGTTTCAATCTCAACATGGTGATATTTTTTTATTCCTTTTGTAGTTTTCTTGACATCATTATTAGAAATCTAACCCTTCTCAACAATACTAGCAGTATCTTTTACTAGAAAATTGCCCAAACGGTATTCTCCATTTCCCAGATCATGGATTTGGACCTTAGAATTTGATATTGCAATGGATGAAGTGGATGTTTTTGAAGATTCAGGATAAACACATACTTGAGTATGTAGTGCTTCACTTTTTCTAGGGATGGTGATTTCAACTTTATGATTGAGATTATGACAAGGTATGGAAGGATTAAGATCTCCTTGTATGGTGATTTCAACTCCATCATGAGGGAATTTTAGGCATTGGTGGTACACGGATGGTACTACTTGCATGTCATGAATCCAAGGTCTTCCAAGGAGAATATTATAAGGCAAAGAGAGATAAAGGACTTGGTAAACTACATCCTTCACCACAAGGCCAACTCAGATTGGTAAAATAACTGATCCTTTAGATGAACATTCCTCTTGATCTTATGCCTTCATGGTACTCTTGTTACTGGAATCAATTTCTTCTTTTGGATATCCCAAAGCATGGATAAACTTTAAAGTGCAAATATTCAAGCCGACTCCTCCATCTATTAAGACATGCCTAATTCAAGTTTTATGGACTATGACTTCTAGATAAAGTGAGGAGTTGTGCAAATGAGACATGGAGGCATCGTATTTTATGGAAAATGATAGGAAAGTGGGTGAGGAAAATTTTCCCACCATGGCTTGAAACTTTCTAATATCGAAATAAGTGGATATAGTTGTGTCGATAAGAGCCTTCTCCAAAATGTTCTTATGTGTTGGGGATATCTTGAGAGGCTCTAAGATAGAGATTTGAGTCAATGTTTTCTACAATTGATCAACTAAATTATAGTGACTTGGAGGAGGGATAGTTGTTTTGGATGAACTCCCTTTTAAGACAACTTTAGCCTGTCCCCTTGTTGTCACATTGACTTGTTGATATTCCTGATTTTTTTTTACCTTAATAATATTAACCTACTGGTCATTCGTGTAAATGTGGTTGATTGTGGTATCATAGACCTGTTGGTCATCCATGTAAATGTGGTTGATTGTGGTATCATATACATGGTTTACATTTTTCCCCTTGTCACTTGAAGATTCTCCCTCTTGATAGTTTGGAAGAAGGTCTTTAAATGCTTGATGATCTTCATTGGCTTGATGTCCCTTGATTGTTATTGTATAGTTTTCTATCAAATCTTGGACTAAATTTTTCAATCCTTGAAAATTATTTGTCCTATGTCCCTTGCATCTATGGTAGTCACAGTAATATGATTCATTCCATGATGGTGGTTTGACTCATGGCTCATAATCTCTTTAAGGCGGTAAAGTGATAACATTTTTATCTAGAAGCTCTTTGAGAGCTAACTCAAGAGATTGGCCCAAAGGAGTGAAACTCCGCTGATTTGAAACAAATTGTGACTTAGTCAGATTTGCATTTTGAGTGTTTTCGAGATTATTTTTGAATTTACCATGATTATTGCTATTATTATGATTGGTCAAATATCCTTGATTGGTGTTGCTATTGCCTTGATTGGTTGAATTTCCTTGATTGGTGTTATTGTGTGGAGTACCTGATATATTGAAGATGGATGGTTTTGCTTTCACATTTTTTGCATCTACCACACCATGTCTGACAACATTCTTTTTTCTAGTACAAAATATTGATTTGTCATTGTTGTTGTTATGATTGTATGAATTTGGACTATTTTTTCAAGTTTTATCACTCCTCTCTTGAAAAAGGCTCCTTCAATATTGATTGCATTCTTAATCAAATTTTCAAATGATGGAGGAAAATGAAGGTTGAGCCTATAACTCATTTCTTGATCAAGGTCATTAATAAAGATATCCATCTTTTCCTTTTTAGGATTTGAACGGGAATATCGTGTGAATAATCTTCTCCATCTTTGTAGGAATGTGATGAAGGGTTCTCCATTATTTTTCTTTTCTTTGCATAGATCAAGCATAGTTATTTGATGTTGAATGTTGTAGGAGTATTGGGATATAAATTTGTTGATCAACTCCTAAAATGTCTTGATGGGTGGAGTGATTTTAGAAAGCCATTCCATGGATTTCCCACCTAAAATTCATGGGACAATCCCATCAAGTACATTTCTTCATGTGCAAATTCAAGGATCATGTTTCTAAATTCTCACGTGGTCAATAGGATTTGTTTCCCATTGTATCTATCGAATTTTGGAATTTCACAATGCTTTGGAAATTGGATCATGTTGAGAATTCTATCGA
>VDFB02271358.1:714370752-714452291 GCA_007258455.2 Sequoia sempervirens | reverse complement strand
AAAGTCCCAATTGATAGGTTGATTGAAAAACATCTATAGTTTTCAAACGGTATCACAATTTTTTAAATCTGGAATATGTGTCACATTCTATGCTTCATGTACTATAGGATTAAAAAAATTAATGAAGTTTTTGGATCTATGTTATAATGACATACTTAGCTTTTATATTTTTTTAAAATTTGTAATAAAAAATTATAATTATTTACTTGCAAAAAAATTACAAAAAAATATGCATCACATCCGGACATGAGTCCTCTACTTATATATAAAATCTTATAAAAAAAATATTATCATTTTATTGTGGTTAGGGTGGCTAGATAGACACCTACTTATTTTTTTCCCTAAAATTTAAGTACTACTACATTGAAATTTAAAAATTTCACCAAATAGACTTTAAAAATAAATAAATAAACCTAGTAGTTTAGAAACTACATTCAATTTGCCACAAATTCTATTATTACATATTTTTGAAATAATATAGATAACTTATTCAAATTTTTATGTCAAGTTGCCTAACTCTATTTTTTCTGAATTTTCATTGCCACTTAAGGGCCTATTTTTTCCATGATGATCCTACACATACCCTAATAGTTTAGAAAATTCATTCAATTTCCTACAGATTCTATTCTTATATATTTTTGAAATAATATAGATAACTTATTCAAATTTTTACGTCAAGTTGCCTAACTTTGATTTTTCTAAATTTTTTTCCTCTTAAGGGCCTATTTTTTCCATGATGATCCTACACATACCTGCTACTAGTTATTCACCATTTGGATTGGTATATGGTCTAGAGCTAGGTTGCCACATAATAACCTGCTAAAGATGTATAATTTTGTGCAAGAGTATGATGAGGATATATGTGATGATATGCAACATAGAATTAATAATTTGGTGCAATTAGATGAAAGTAGAAGAGAAGCTCGTGGTAAAAATACAAAATTGCAGCTACAAGTCAAGCACTTGCATGATAAGAGAGCTTCTCCCAAAAAATTTGAGGTGAATAGAATGGTACTAGCTTGGAATGCAAGGGATAAGGATAAGGGTAAGCATAGAAAGTTTGAAGCATTATGTGTAGTCCCTTATCTGATAGCTAGTGCATGTGGGCAAGATTCATACTTCCTCCAAAGCTTGATAGGTGAACTTTTTGAACTGCCAGTACATGGAAAATTCTTAAAGCCATACTTATCCTAAGTATGTTATAATTCTATGTACACTGTAGGTATTGTACATTTTGTATATAGGTGTGTTTGCTTTGGTTGTGTCTAGTTTGGTCTTGCTACCTAGTCTGGGTAGTTCCCTACTTTCTAGTTCACTGTGTTTTGATTGGTTTGCTTCAACCTGAGATTCTAGGATCTCACCATGCCTGTGAGAGACATACATCCCCAATTAGAGCTACTGATGGAACCCCTAAAATTTTCATGTTCCATCTCCAAATCCTGCTAAATTTTGGGTTAAATTTGTGTTTGAGGGCTTAGGGTTTTGTCTCTTGTCATTGTTTAAGGGTTTTAGGTCACCTAAAATCCTACTTGAAAAAACCCTTGAGTTTGTATCCTCACCAAGGTTTTAATTCTCTATTGACTCTTTGTTGTTGATTCTTGGTCTTTTAAGTCATATCTTATGCCATCAAAACCCATGAAGTAACTAGCCCTTTGGTCTTGTTTAACCGATTGTCACATGTTGGGCCATTGTTTTAATTTTTCCTAGGTTAGGCTAAATATTTCCTCACAAAATTGTTTGAGCCTTAAGTCATTTATCCCATGGGTTGTGGTCCCTTCAACCTAGTCAAGTGTCTCTTTTAAGATTAAAAATTTCAGCATGTGCAGATATGAGGATCCCTAATGACCGTTCAATTGTTGCAAATAGATTGTCACTATTCCCCGTGCGCTCGTACCATTTCATTTCCTATTATTTTATTCTCACAAGCTCATGAGTGTAAGTCATGTGTCTTGTACATTAGTGGGATCAGTGTCTTTGTTAAGGCATGTAGGTGGTTTTAAGAGAAAATCAACAATGATCATTCAATGATGTGGCTACATCTTTGTTGTTCCCTGCACGCCTATTTGTTTTCCTTCTCCATTAAAATAATCAAATGGGCTGAAGGGTGGTTGCCACTTGTCTAGTCCGATAGTGGGCCCAGTAGTTTCAAGTGATCAGAAAGTAAAGATTTGAAGATAATCAATTGTCAATAGCAGGTGACGTGGGTCAATCTTGACCACACCTTGCTACCCCATGTGGGTCCCACCTTTACTAACTGATTCTCAATAGGGTGGTAGGAAATTTCCATGTGGAATAACGCAAAGGGCATGGAAGAATTAGAGAAAAGGTAAATATTAATCAAATATTTCAACACGGGGGATAGAAAATAAAGTTTGTGCTACTAAAGAAGATATAATGCACGTGCTTGAGATATTTTAATATGGGTTGTTGATGGTGTAGAGGAATAAGGTTGTGGGAATGGTCTTGAACTAAGATGTGAGTATGTAGAGGTTGTGGGATTTAATCTCAACCCTTCCATGTCTCCCTGTTGATGAAAATTGCATAGGGGATAAGAATCACAAGGATGAGGGGAAAAGGACACATGGATCCTGGCTGTTGTAACAAAGAAATGGTGGATCCCGTAGACCACTAGCAAGTGGTTCCATGTGGCTTTATGTCATTTGGTGAATATTGTGGCTGTGTATAGTCATATTTTTCAAATCAAACTAGCTAAATTTGGATTGTCTATTAGCTAACACACTCATGTCATCAATGGATAGCATTCAAAACACAATTTGAGGGCAAGTGAACCATTCTGGTTCACATGAGTGAGCCTTAATAGCCAAAAGGACATCAAGCTACCAACACAGGAGTTTGCATAATTATTAATACATGTCTTAAAAGAATAATTTAGCATTATGAAGGATATTCTGCACACTCTAGGAGCTCTTGTTGCGGTTTTCAAGATTTTTTGACATCATAGCTAGGGTTGTCAACCTGTGAAGAAAACCAGTAAGTGAATTCTTGCACTCCCATTAGAATTGTTGATAAATTGTGGTTTCCCAAATCTTTGAGTCAATTAGGGTTTTCTTGGTTTAGCATTTTAAGGTTTAGCATTCATAAAAGAGAATTTGTTAGTTTTTCATTATCATAATTCATGTCAAACCCTTAAATAAGACATAATTCTTGTTCCAAGAAACCATAAACCATGTTTTGTAATACTTTATTGTATCATGGCTCCCAAAGTAGAATCAAAGGAATATTTGTCTAAATGGGAAGCTTTTTCTCCCAAAAGGCCTTTAAGTCAAGATCTTACTAAGTAGTTGCCACCCTCGACTAGTGAAAAACCTAAGGGTTAACTGCTTCTCTGAGGTCCGCAAATAGTTAAGGGTTTGATTGACAAAAATAGTCCTATTAAGGATGCTAAATTACCTTATACTTGGTGGGAATTATTCTATGGTTGGTTCAAAAATAAAAACATGGGTATTCCAATGGGTAACGCCTGGAATTGTGACCTAGGGAAGTTGATTGTTTCCAATGTCTACAAGGAAGTTTAACCTGTGAAGAAAACTAGTAAGTGAATTCTTACACTCCCATTAGAATTGTTGATAAATTGTGGTTTCCAAAATCTTTGAGTTAATTAGGGTTTTCTTGTTTTAGCATTTTAAGGTTTGGCATTCATAAAAGAGAATTTGTTAGTTTTGCATTATCATAATTCATGTCAAACCCTTAAATAAGCCACAATTCTTGTTCCAAGAAACCATAAACCATGTTTTGTAATACTTTATTGTATCATGGCTCCCAAAGTAGAATCAAAGGCATATTTGTCTAAAGGGGAAGCTTTTTCTCCTAAAAAGCCTTTTAATTCAAGATCTTACTAAGTAGTTGCCACCCTCGACCAGTGAAAAAACTAAGGGTTAGTTTCTTCTCTGAGGTCCACAAATAGTTGAGGGTTTGAATGAAAAAAATAGTCCTATTAAGGATGCTAAATTACCTTATACTGGGTAGGAATTATTCTATGGTTGGTTCAAAAATAAAAACATGGGTATTCCAATGGGTAACCCTTGGAATTGTGACCTAGGGAAGTTGATTGTGCCCAATGTCTACATGGATGTTGACTTCCTTAAAGAAGTGGCCAGTAATTATGATCCTATTACAAGGACTATAAGAACATATGATGGCAAAGAAATGGTCAAAATTATAGAGGAGGAATTTTCTCGTGTCTTCAAACTCACTAGGTGGAGTGATGAAATTCCTAAAGTTAATGAGAATGCTCTTAAGGAGGAATATGATAAGACTAATATTTGATTTAGAGTCCACATATTACCAAGATGTCTAGAAGAAATTGCACGATGAAGGATTACAACAGGGCAATATAATAAGGATCCTTTCCCTGTTAGTCTTTTTATTCCCTACTTCTAAGGAACCCTTTACTCCATTTTCTAGATAATTGGTTATGATCCTATCATAGAAATGCTTATGGAATGGATGTACATGGCGTCCCATATTCAACACCCCCAATATTGGGCAATGTATGATTATGCAAGTTTTCTTTTAGAAATAATTCATGAGGTTATGATGGGGTTAAAAAAAGGTGATTTGGGAGTAAGGTTTAGCTAGTACTCATTGTTGATGCATATGTTCCTATTCAAAGGTGCACCTTACTTTGGGAAGAATATGACTTTGGATGTCAAGGAAGGTAACTTGGATTTTCTTGTGCAATGTTGGACTATTTTTTTAGACAAAGATGACAAGACATATGATTATATGACATTTTAGAACTTGTTTTCTTCATAATTGAAGAAAGCCTTGGTTGTGAATATGACAAGAATTCCCATAGCCTTGCATAACTTCTTGAGTCCCAAGGAAAGAAGGCTTGATTTAGGATTTGATCACAATTGAGGATATGTTATCCCATATCCTGATTACAATGTTTTAAGAGTGTATGGTTCCATGGTTTCACGTCACCTACTACCAAGATTTGTGCCAAAGAGAATTGGTTTCCTTGAGGTGATATGGAAATTAGGAAATGTAGAAAATTAACATCAATTTAGTCAAGGAAAAGGAACATTCTTTCCTTTGTACACATACTTTTATGATTTTGGAATGACAAAAGGAGGATGGAATAAAATACTTGATATACTCAAGGCCCACTGCATGCAAAGATTAGTGGAGATGATAAGATATGATCCCAAAGGCTTCATGGCCTTGTTGAAGGAAAGGAATAAAATTTACAAATTTTTGCACATTTTCTAGTATCTGAAGGATGTGATAAGAAATGTGTTTGACCTTTTGGAACAAGAAAAAAGAAAATCAAGGTGGGTTTCCTTCAATAAACTACAAAGAAAGATAAAGAAGGAAGAGCCCGACTTCAAGGCTCTCTCAAAAATTGAAAATGTAATGCAAAAGGTGGAACATGTATCCTAGGATTTTTAGACAATAGTGGGCTACCTTGATGTTAAAGGGGTGATCATTAAAGATAAGGGAAAAGCCCCCATGGAAGAAGAATAGGGTGGGGGAGAAGTCCCTACTATGGAAGAGAAATCTACATCTCAAGCCCCTGAAGAACCAAGAATAAATTTCTTTGTAAGGAGAAGGAATAAGCCCAAGAAAAATTATACAACTCCCGCTCCCTCCCAACAAGAGGAGAAAAAGCCTCCTTCCCATGTGTCACAAGTACCACCACTATCTCCTCAAAGATCAATAGAACTTGAAACTATGGATCTTAATGCTCCACCATGTAGTGCATCACCACCAAAAGAGTCACCATTGAAGAAATAGAAGGTTGAAGTAACTAGTTTGATGGACTATGCTAATGAAGACTCTAATGATAACATTTGGGTATCAAAGTAGGAAATATAAGAAGGAATTCCCACTACACCAGTAATGAGGGTGACACAGTAATTAGGTGTGAGGTTGAGTAAATTTTATCTCATTGGGCTCAATGGAAAAGATGATATGTAGGTGGAAGCATGCACAAAGTTTCTGTATGATGACTCATTTGTAAAGTCTCAGGATTTTATGGAATTTGCATACAGGGCTAAAAGAGATGAATATTTCAAAAGCCTGGCCATAGAAAGAAGCCTTCAACTAGAATTACCTAATGCCACCATCCAAACAAAGGTTTTGAATGAAGTAAGAGCTAGGTTCCAAAGGATGAATACAAAGGAAGGAAGAGAATTACTTAGAAATAATGGTATTTTGTTACTTCCAGAATGGGATTTAGCTTATGTCATAGACTTTAATACAATAAGGACAAAAGGAGAGGTTGTGATTACATTACAAGGGTCTATCTTCAATGAACAATGGGACGCATTAGCTATATGGTCTCTAGCCTCAAGTACAAGAAAGCTTGACATTGTTGAGGCTACAACTAACTATAGTGGAGGCCTAATAATAAAGAGTGTCAGAAACATCAGCTCTAGAGGTAGCAAACATGCCAGTACATGTTCCACATTTCACAAGGGCCACTATAGAATTTGTAGCTACAAAAAAGGATAAGCTCAAGAATGAATACAATAATTTGTTAGTTAAATATGGAAAGCTTGAAGAACACAATATTTAGTTCTAGAAAAAGATAGCTATTTAGTTGTAGAAAAAGATAGCATTATTGGGGGATAAGTTGCAAAGCTTGCAACCAAGGAAACATAAGAAGACTAATGTTGACTCCCCTACCACTTCACAAGAGGTTGCAGCCCCTGAATTTACCATTGAAGTAATTTATTGATGTGCAATTGTACCATACATGGGAAGTGTTCCCATTTCAATAGTAGAGCCTAGTAAATCAAAAAGGCCACAAGCTAAAGAAGATATCAAAAAGGAAGAGTTGCTCAAGCAGAAGAATGAATATAAGGAGAAATATGACAATCATGATAAGGATATTTTTAATAGCAATATGGAGATTGTCACTATAGTATTGGAGCATTTGAATAGAGGAGTGAATAACAGATTGAATAGGATTCACTATAGCTATTCATCCATGGTGGCTGCAACAATTTTTTTTGACAATGAATGTGAAAGAGTTATTCCACTTATGGAAATATGGATCCCTAGGATGAAGGAATTGATATTGATGTCAATTAGAGCTAGGAATGATTCCAACCCACTTGAAAAGTTTAAGCCCACTATTACTCTTGTAGGTAAAATTGAGGGGTACAGGGGAAATAATGAACTTTTGGAAAAAAATAAGGGAGCTAGTGAAATCCTTTCATGAATCACATCATGGCCTCCTTCCATCCATTCTAAGGGATGATGGTAGCATAAAAAACCTTGTAGGAATGGAAAGATGAAACCAAAATAGTTATTTTAGATTAGGCATTTTCAATTTTTCAAAGATGTGATATGGTCACACTTAAGAGGAATATGGATATATTGGATCATGTAGAGACTATCTTACTAGAATTGACAAGGAGGCCAACCAAATTTTCACCAAGTATGCACCTTATAGAGAAAGAGTTGATGAAGTATTGAATTTCAACTGTCCTACTAAAGAGGAACTCCAAGCATGGATAGGTAGATACTTGGAGGGAGTGATGAATCAATATGAATGGCAAGGTGGTGATTTGAAATTTTGATTTTGAAGTCTACAATCATGATGAATAATAGATAGGTGAAAATGCACTACATAGCCTCAATTTAACACAAATTAGGCTTTTTCTAAAGTATGGAAAATATGGTGCATCTTCTTCAAATTAAATTGATGACAGGGCTATAGATGTGGACATATTCTTTGTCCTTTCTTTTTTGTTTCTTTCATGTTTTCTATCTTTTCACTTTATGTTCGTGGGTACATTCTTTGAGGAAACCATTTGATGATGCCTTTTGAAATGTGGACCAAATATTCAATGAATTATACTACTCTTATTCCACACATGTTTCCCACTGCTTGGGAATGCAGAGTAACTAAAAATGGAATATATGTTGTAGTGGTCCAATAGGGTAATGAGTGTACTTTTTGGCCTGAAGCTTTTTTTTTCTCCTTCATTTCTATAAGAAGGAATTCAAGGCTAGAAAGTAGGGGTTCGTTGTTTTGCAATCAACACTATGAATTGTAAAAGGAATATCAAGAATGTTTTAAGTTTTATCAAAATTTCAGAGTCTGTTGTTATGTATGTAATTTTGATAACAATATAGCAAATACAATATAGAGTGATACCAATTTCATGGCTATTATCTCTCCTTTGTACTCGTTTTATGAGTTATGAATGAAAATGATTAAGAATTGTTTTGTTCGTCTATATTGTTTTCTCAATGGATGTTTTATTTCATTCCTTCTTGTTAGTTCAATGAATTAATGTAAATCCTTGGATGAGATTGTCAGCTCATAGGAAATAGGTGCTAGGATATTTGTAAGTAGTGATGGTCATGAATGTAATGTAGGATTGTTGTAATGTAGTATTTCTCAAGATTGTATGTTATTATTGTTGGCTTGTTGTTTGGTTGCATAGATTGAGATTGACTTTGTGTTTGGGATAAGGCATTGGTTCATGTAAATTATTCATAATTTAGTTTCTAGGTTGATTCAACAACTAATCACCTTTTATTTACAAACTTTCAAATGGCTACCATTGTAGTTTTTTTGGTGTTGAGTTTTGTTTTTCTCATGCTCCAAGTGTAGGATATCAATAAATAAGCTACTAACTTGTTTGATATACTATTTTATTGATTAATTACATGAGAATTATCTATTGTTTACAATGTATTGAAATGATAGTCATATAAATTCTTGAGTTTACATTGTGGTATTATCCTCCCAAGTTTCACAGATCCCAAGGTGTAGGAGTAGAAGTTTTGTAGCTTTTACTCATTTGTTGGTCTATCCCTTTAGAGTAATAAGTATTGGAAATGGTAAATTCCATAGGTATTTCTGAAGATCAACCTATTTCTTAAAAAATAACCAACATATTAGATGGTTACAGATGTGATTTATAGCCTTATTGAAATGCAATTACAATTCTGGAAAAATGAAAGGTGTTATTACAATAGAATAGACATGTACAGTAAATGAATAAAAGTGGTGAGAAAAAAGGAAAAAACACTTGTTAGTCCTATATATAGTATTCTATGTTGTATGTATTCTATTAAATGAAAGGCTCCTCCAAGTTGCATATGCATTTCTACAAGACCAAAAAAAAACATTAAGATTAATATGCTAGTTTGTAAACAAAACTATGTTCCTTATAGGGTATTTCTGCAATGTCACTAAGATAGAGGATTGGGAATTTTCTTATTCAAGATGTAATGTAGCTTGGAATTCTATTTTTGAATGCATGGTGTTACTTTTTTAGAAGTAAGATTGAAGACATGTTAATCATAATCTCAAAGAAATAATAGAGAGTTGAATGAAAGATTGAAATAGACCATTACTGTACTTTTTATTTGTTTCACTTTTATTTGGAATTCAATGAGTGAATACATTATACTATTGAAATAAAAGAAAAAGCTAATGCTTGGAAATGTGAAATGACTACCACTATTTCTAGCTATAGATGTCAAGCTTAATAATTTAACTCGGTTATGCATTGTATAAAGGATCACAAAAATTTATGGATGCATGGTATACTGCTTTCAAAAAGAAATGACATATTGTTACTTGAAGGAACAAAGTCATAAAATGTGTAGAAATATTATAGTCTAGGATTCATTAGAAGTGGTATTTACACATGAGTTGTCTTAGGAAGGGATTTTATAAAAAAAATTAAGTATAAATATTTGAGAATCATATAGTCATAAGTGAAAGGCCTTACTTAGCCTCTCAAGATGTAGAACAGTAAGGAGAAAAAAAAAAGGTGAAACAACCATAAATTGGGAGCACAACTCTCATCTCAAAAGAAACCCTCAACATATATGAATATGTGAAAAAAAAGGGTCTTCTGGGTTACGACCCACAAAAAAGGACCCAGGAAAAGAAAATAAAGAGAGACTGCTTTATCTGATAGTGACCTTCGCTGGCATTGACCTTCTCTATGTAAGCTTCTGTGATCCTCAATGTTAGTCTAGTTCTAAATATGAAAAATAACTTAAATACAATGAGGAAAAACACAAAGGGACACCTCAAGATTAGCCTAAGGAATGATAAAGCTAAGAAACAAGATAAAATGAAGATTGTAAACTAGTTATACCTTCTTTACTGTTGAAACTCCTTGGTTGGCCCTTGATTTTGATTGCTTTGTGTGCTCCTTAGATGGCTCTTGATATAGCTAAATGCAAGGTTAACTATGAGGTGGGATGTAAATGCAAAAGTGAATAAAATGGATGGTTAGATGAGAGAAAATGCTTGTACAAGATGAGTGCACAAAATAACATAAGGTTACTCAAATGTCTAAGTCCCTTAATGCCTTGGAGGAGGGAGTATTTATAGAGGAATTTGAATTTTCTAGAGAATTCAATGGTTAATATTTATCCAACAAGGCCAACATGAAGGGCTAAGGTGAGTTGAGGACTCACAAGCCCTCACATTTTGACATGTGGAATGTGAAGTGGCTAAGGGTGAGATGATGTGTAGGTGATGTGGAAGAAGAGTACATGATGTGGAGGAAGGACAAGTGTCTTCCAAGTACATTGGGGACTGAGAAGATTTCCTCAAAAAGGAACTTCTTGTCCCCAAGTGGGAATAAAAATAACATTTTAAAAAATTTAGAATTCCTCAAAAATCTCCATGGGAAATGAGAAAGTGGTTGAAGAAATAAATGTGAATTAAAAATTCACATTCTTAGGAGAATCTAATGGATAAGAGAGGGTCTCCAAAAAGGTGGGAATTGGTCACATGTGGATGAGGTGACAAGTCCAATGTTTTAGAAGTCTTGGAAAGATAAAATGTGAATTAAAAATTTACATGGGGAGAAGAGAGACCTAGGATGAATAAATGTGAATTAAAAATTCACATGGGAAAGAGGGTCAATGCCAAAAAGGAAAATGAAAAGGTTGACTAAAAAGGGGGGCTAAAAGTGGCTAATGACTTTGATTAAGGTTGTGCAAATACCTGATTAAGGTAATAAATGAGAGATTAGAAGCAAGTGGCAAATGTAGCAGGATGTGACATTAATCCTTGATTAAGATGATGTACATCTTAATCATGAATTAATTAAATTAATCCAAATTACAGAGGGATTATGGAGGATGTGACAAGGAGAGAGAAAAGAAGAATTTTAAATTGATTTTAATTCAAAATTTTAAGATGACTAAATTAAATAAATTGATGTATTTATTTAATTTAGAGAGGAAAAAGATGTAAGATAAAGTGTTTAATTGTTAAATTAAATACTTTAAAAACCTTGGGCAAGAAGTGTAATATTAATTAAATAAATTAATATTGATGAAATGGATGAATAAAGAGGTAAATTTGATCATATGGGAGCGATCAAATTTGGATGTCTACATTTTTCCCCTCTTTGAAATATTGTTAGAATAATAGTGTTTCAAAGAAAAATAAAATGTCGGTGATGAAGAAAGTGATAAGGCTTGATGCCCTAGCATGAAAGAGGTTGAATGAGCTGCCCAAGTGGAGGGAAAAAGGAGGGAGATGCCCTAGTGACTGCCACAAAGGGATGGGGGAAAATGGTAGGGTATGCCCCCTTGAAAGGGTAGCTGGGGAAGGAAAAGGGGGCCTCAAATGACTTCTCAATAGGAAGAAATGGAAGAAACCACTAGATAGAGCTTGAATAACTAAGCAACTTTGAATTTTGAACAGAGTCGATCATATGCATGATTTGCAAATGGCGGCCCTGGGAAAGAAGGGAATTAGTTGGAGGAGAAAAAAAGTTAAATAAAAGATAAAAAATACCTTTTATTTGAAAAATGGGGGGGAATAGAGGGGTTAAAAGGTAATTTTAAGAATTACCTTGTCTCATTGTCACTATATCACTTGAGAGAAGAGGAGATGAGAGGAAGAGGAGAAGGAGCAAGGATGTCACAGGATTATGATTCTAACATCATTCACTGGGCCAATGAGGTATGAAGGTGTCATACCCACTACACAGTGCCCCACTAGGTTAGTAATAAAATCCTGCCTATGTATTTTAAATATTTAGCATGTTTTAGAATGGTTAAATAAAATGTAATCATGGGTTTTATTGGTAGGATAAAATAGAAAAATGGGTAGGTTAATGTTTGGAAAATAGGTAGAGTAAATAGGACATTTAGGGGGGGAGGTGGCAAGTAGGGGGGATAATTCACTCTAGACTAGGGCAGGTGTTTTTCCTGGTGGGATGCATCCACCCTGGCTATGGGGCACAACCACCTCGGCTGCAGGGCATGGTCACCCCGGTCGTAGGGTGGAGTCGCCCTAGCTCAGGGTGGAGTCACCCTTGAGTTGAGGCACTTCCACCCTGGCTCAAGGTAGATTCACCCCAGCGTAGGGGCGCCTCCACCCTAAGTGGGGTATGAGTCACCCTGGCTCGGGGCTCAATCGCCCTTGGGTAGGGGTGGGCCCACCCCCAAGTAGGGGCACCTCCACCCCCACCTAGGGTAGAGTTGCCTCAGCTAGGCAGTAGATTTTCCCCAGGGCTTGGGTGCCTTTTCCCCAGCTTGGGGCGCATCCACCTCGATGTTGGGGTGGAGTCACCTCGACATAGGGGTAGATTCATCCTAGGGCGGGTGCACTATAACCCCGTGTATTCACCCCGATGAAGGGGTGTATTTGCCTCAGTGTGGGTGCATCTATGGAAGGGTAAGATGGCTTGGTTAAAAAGACATGTGTGTTTTTCCTAGTGAAAAGTGGGAAGAAGAAGAAAAAATAAAATAAAATAAAAGGGGAAAACTAGGGATGTCCTAAGGTCAGAAATATGATGTACTAACAATTGGGTAATATGGATACAGGGTTTCGAGTGACTACGGAGACTTGAGCGATGGTCAGAGGTACTGACAGTGACCCTAGCAGCCATGACTGGAGTCGATCATGCATCATTAGATCATGAAAGGTAATTGCACTTTCTACAGGTGTTGATGATGAGAGCACATTGAGCGATGTTGATAGCCTTGATAGAGAGATGGAGTTTAGAGACAACGACATTTCATCTGCCGATGGGGGAGATGATGGTGACACTAGATGATGTATGGTGCATCCTGAAGCTAACGATAGTGGGGCTATTAGTTAGTGATGTGGTATCGAGGGGAGCAGAGTTAGATCACACTCTGTTAGTGTTATTTGGAGATGTGGATTTTCCCATACAGCAGGGACAGTTGGACCTAGACAAGTGTTTGTCGGTGAGGGTACCACCCCTGCCATTATTTTTGGGTGGACTGATCAGTGGGATACTTTTACTAAATCATAGCAAGTGGTTTTGAAGTCTATAGTATATGGAGATGATTCGATATATTTTCAAGTGGTGCAAGTGACAAATTTCATGGGGTACTTATGTATTAGCATAGTTAGATAGGGATATGCATGTGATCTGCTACCAGAATGCAGTGAGTTGACACACACGACTCTACTACAAGTGTGGGCATGGGAGCATATTATGGTGGAGAGTTCCATAGTGGTTAGAGAGGGAGATGAGGATGATAGGGAGCCTACGGCTTGGGGGTATATGGAGGCGAGGGGCTAGATGTCACGGTACGAGATGAAGGGGGATATGGATGGGTGGAGGAGAGCACTAGATGATCTGCAAGGGAGAGACATATTATGGTGGTTGTATATGTATTGATATTTTAGAAGATGGAGGCGGGAGGAGGAGAGATAGAGAGGTTACTTTATGAGCTAGTGTGTTTTGATTGGGATTCTTCCACACATAGTGGAGATGCATCGACCAGACAGAGTGTAGACGTAATTTGGGCTCATACAAGATATTCTGGATGCACCCATCAAGTTTTTCTGACTCACCAAAGAGCAACCAAGGGGGTCCTCTTTTAGACTAAGGGAGTTCAAATCAGTGTGGGTGGAAACAGTGCAAGTACCCTACCCATGGAGAGCTGTTGGGGTGGAGGATGCAGGAGTGATGGTACGATATGACTAGTGGCGGTGCAACCACCAATGGGAGAGGGTTACACCGCTAGTACCTATTGTAGGAGCCCTAGGATTTAGATTCGAGGATGAGCATCTAGGGGCAAGGGAGGGGGGATATAGGAGACATGCAAGGAGGGGAGGAGAGGGGAGGGGAGTAGGATAGTAGGAGGATGGAGAGGGTGTGCGTCAGCAGGCAAAGGAGGGGATGGGGTGGAGATGGTGGGACAACTAGAGAGGAGGAGACAATGGAGGAGGGCTAGGGTAGAGGTGGATGTAGTAGGACCCATAGGACTATGGGAGAGATGTAGTAGGACATGATGAGCTAGAGGTGGAGATGATATGCATAATGGAGGCTAGAGTTGTTTAGCAGACTGGTATGGGAGGTAGGGTATGGTGGAGGAGAGTGTTGGTGTGGGCTGAGTAGGAGGAGATGGGAGGGGGTGGACAGTAGGAGGGACCCTAGGAGGAGATTGAGGCTAGAGGTCATTCAAAGAGTAGGAGAAGACAAAGGAAGGTGAAAAGTGTGGTAGAGCAAGAGCCTTCAGTGGTATAGATAAGGGAGAGCGAGGATGAGGAGGAGGTGGAGAGGGAGGTGAGGTTTGTAGGAGAGCCGAGGAGATTGATGAGAGTGGGGAGGCATGGTCAGCCATGGAGAGTTCAAGAGACTCAGTAGGAGTAGGAGTGTAGGGGGGATGATGCTATGGATATAGATGGAGTTGTAGTTTTATGAGTATTTTGGATGCAGAGCCATTGGCGGTGGTTCTATTCATGACAGTAGAGGATCCTATTACTAAGCCAAGAGATACTATGGAGAGGCTTCAGATTACATATCAAAGGTTGAGGATAGCTGAGGTGAAGGTGATCAGACTCAGGGTTGAGCTATTGAGAGTACTAATAGTAGGTCAAAGAGATTATGGATATATGGTCGCTTATTATCATGCAATCCTAGACCCAACTCAATGGTTGTTCTAGTATGTTTGGGAGACACCACAGATGCTAGCGCTATCCTAGTCATTGGGGATGTGGACCCAAGGTTTTAGTGATTCACAGGGTGTTTCACTAGGAAGGAGATTAGTACCTAATTCACCACAAAGATTAGATGTGGGTATCTCATTTAGGAGATGACAAGCTACTGATTTTTTGACAAGTGTAGGGTGGATGGATAGGCCATAGTGACAGTGGTTATTTACAGGACCTTGTATTGGTATTTTGATCTAATGATTTTTCTATATATGATGATCATAGATATCATGATATTGATGACATTATTATGAGTATGAGATGTAATTTTGACTTTATATAAGATATATGATAGTCCTTATTAACACCATGTTCATGTGTTGGATGAATGATCATATTTATGCACTTGTGGAATATGGATGATTTTATTGATGCAGATGTTTATATAGTGTTATGATGTATGCATATGTTATATCTATGATGGCTTATGTGTATGGATGCTTATTTGATTTATTGATGTTTATGATGTCTTATTTTTATGATGGTTAATGTAGATGCTTTTATGATTGTTTTATACATGCAAGATGTGATGTATTATGAGTCTAACACTTTGTGATACAGGTGGCTATGTTTGTATGAATAGTAGGATGAACCTAATATGTGTGTATGATAACACACATGTAACAGAGTACATGGTCATAAGCATCAATAAGAACTATCATGAAAAGAAAAGGGGGGAAGATGTATGTGTAGTGATTGCAGAAAATGGGTGTAATTTGGCACCTGTCAAAAACTTTTAGTATCTTGAGGCAAATGGGAGAGAGAGGGGTAAGTATTTGCACAACCAAAATCAAAGGGTGAATGCAATGGAACAGATGATGAAATGCAATCCTAATATGATTTTCCATCTTTGGAGCATTTATTTTTGTTATAGCATAAGACACCAAGTGCCATGGTATAGGAAACCAAGGTGAGTTAGCATCTAAAGCATGAAACAAACACACAAACAAGAAGGCTATCCCAACACCCCAAAGTAGTGAAAACTTTTGTCAGGCAAAGCATTGGGATAACGACAAGCACAAAGGGATGCCCCAAAATAACACAAGATTATAGGGATCTTGGTGGTACTACGTGGGACAACCCAACCGGCAACAATAATAAAAGATCAAGATATGCCCCTATGCAAACCAGCTAAAACACACCATAATATGGTAGATTATGGTGATCTTAACTAATTGTAATAGGAAGCTTAAATGATAAACAAAAACCAAAAGTATCAAAAGATCACAATCAAATTTCAAATGACCTTTGCCATAGGATAGAGAGGATGGATAAGGTTGATGAGGTCTATTAGGAAAAATGCATCCTCTTGAGACCGATGATGGATACTAAACTAAAAGATCGATATGACACTGGACATTTGGAACCAATTGGATTTGTTGATACTAGTGGATCTCATTTTTTAATGACCAACTATATATAAGGGCATAGTTTGATGACACAATACAAGAAACAAGTCACAAGATAGAAGACTGACACATCCTATAGACCTAGGGGCTCAGGGGCCAGTCAAAGATTAGCCTTGCCTACATCAAAGCATAGTGTCCTCATAGTTCTTGAAAAGACTATGGATAAATCAGAAAGAAGAAAATGGTGACTGATGATGAATGACACAAGACATGACACAAAAGTTCCCCAGGGGAGGATCAAATGATCAACCTTTCCTACATGAAAGTGTAGGGGCAACGTAGTTCAGAAAAGACAAATGACAACCAACCATGGATAAAAGAAAAAAGGGGATGATGAAGACAGATGATGGATGACCATCACAAGATGGTCAAAAATTTCCTGGGGGCATATTAAACAATCAACCTTTCCTACGTGAAACCGCAGGGACAACATAGTTCAACAAAGGATGAGAAGCCCTACATGACAGGATGAGCTCTAGGTGGAGACTAACATGATGGATGATCTGATATGATGACACAAACTTAATAACAATTAGATGAATGACACAAGCTCAAAGTGGGGTAATGAAAATCTCATGATGAGGGATAGCCAATTTGGATCATCCAATGCTCAATCAAAATATACCAAGTGGCCAAGGATAAGATGGGAGGGGATGGTAAGATAGGATAGATGAAATCATAAAGTAACTAGGATGCAAGGTAGATAATGATTAATCCCTCTACAGATGATGCCTATTACCAGGTCTTCACTACCCGTACATATCCAAGGTGCCACCAACGGTGGTTTTGACCATAGAAAGAATTTATTTCTCTTTACTATTTTTGGATTTTTTTATTATTTTTATGATTTTTTTGTATTTTTATAGGTAGGGTTATCAAGTAGACTTAAGTGTAGAATTTCTTTAGGTGCATGATATTGATAGACTCTTTGAGGGGATCTCCTTCAAGGGTAGCAAGTCTGTATGCCCCAAACCCATACTTAGCGATTATGATGTAAGGGCCCAACTAGTTTGCTTCAAATTTTCCTTTCTTATCGCAATCCTGCTGAGTATGTTGGTTCTCTTTAAGGACAAGATCTCCAACCTAGAATTGTTGAGGATGAACCTTCTTGTTGTAGTTATTCTTGAGATTATTTTGGTATGCTTGCAGATGATAATAGGCTTTGATTCATCTTTCATCAAGTAACTCCAACTATGCAAGTCGTGCAACACAAGCATCCTCCTCACTAATAAGGTTCTTTAAAGAAATCCTCAGTGATGGGATCTCAACTTTGATTGGAAAGATGGCTTTGATGTCGTACACTAAATAATAGGTGGTGGCACCTATAGGTTTGTAGATGGAGTTGCAATATACCCAGAGGATGGGATGAATATGGAGGTACCAATCTTGACTAGTGTTATTGACAACCTTTATGAGGATGTGGATAAGGGTCTTGTTGGTTTCTTATGCCTGACCATTACCTTGGGGGTAATAAGGCATTGACCAACGATGCTGAATGTGAAAGGTGGACCATCGTAGAGATGTTTCATGGCTTGGTTTTTAATTTTTTTTCCATTATTGGATAGGATGGTGGATGGAATACCATATCTACAAAGAATATGGTAAAGGATAAATTTTGAAATCTAGGTACCGGTGATTTGTGAGAGTGGCATTTCTTCCACCCACTTGGTGAAGTACTCAGTGGCAATAATTATGAATGTATTGTCATTAGAAGATGGTGGGTAAATATTTCCAATCAAGTTGAAACCCCATTGAGAGAAGGGCCATGGTGCTAGGAGGGGTTGAAGGTCATGTGCTAGAGCATGAATCAAATTTGTATGTTGCTGGCAAGGAAGGAATTTCTTCATGAAATCACAAGAATCATGTTCTAATGTAGGCCAATAATATCCAACTCAGAGAATCCTTTTGGCCAAAGCCATACCATTTGAATGGGCCCTGTAGACACCACTACATACCTCCATTAGTGTAGTATGGGATTCAATCTCATTCAGACATCTAAGGAGCGTTCCATCATACCCACGACAATAAAGCATATCACCGACAATGATGTATTGGGCTAAATTTTGAATAAAGGATTTTCATTGGTTTCATGTGACATCTGGGGGTAGAATATTATCGTGCAGATAGGTATATATGTCTTCATACCATGGGGAAGTGGGACCCACAATGTCGCACACCATGTCAGTCTCAGGGATATCATATGTTCGGATTAAAATTTGTTCTACAAGGAACTCACATTCTATTTGATCTTTTGGCATGTCAATCAGGGAGCCAATAGTAGCCATTGCATCAACTGCTTTGTTTTGTAGCCCAGGAATTTGGTCGAACTGTATGAAGATGAAATATTTCTTGAAATCATCCACCATGCATTTATAGGGTAACAAATTATCATCTTTTGTTAGGAATTCATCATTAACTTGTTTAATGACCAACAATGAATCACCAAAGACTCTCAAGTGAGTTATGTGCCACTACTTTGCAATTTAGAGACCTGTGAGGAGGGCTTCATACTCTGCTATGTTTTTGGTACATAGGAATACTATCCTAAATGATTTTGGGATGTAGTCAACTTGAGGGGTAACGAATATAATTCCTATGCCTAATCCATTATGAGTATATGAGTTGTCAAAATACAATATCCAAGTAGGTGCTTTTGTAATTGTGAACACTTCTTCATCTGGAAATTCAATGATTAGAGGGTAAGCATCCACTAGTGGTGCCTCAGCCAATTGATTAGCTATGATTTGTACCTTTATGGATTCATGATCCATGTACTCTATGTCAAATTCACTTAGAATAATGACCCACTTAGCCATGCGACCAGTTAAAGTGGTCTTGGATAACAGATACTTTAGTGGATCAATTTTTGCTATTAATTTGACTAGATGGCTGAGCATGTAATGTCGAAGTTTATTTGTACTGAAGACCACCATAAGACATTCCTTTTCCATGGGTCAATAATTTAATAAATAATTGACTAGTGTTTGATTGATGTAGTAGATTGCTCTCTCTTTTGATGATTCATCATGTTGTGCCAATAATGCCCCTAGTGCGACCGAAGTGGCGAAGATGTAAAGCATGATGTGTTTCCCTTGAATTGGTGGCATTAAGATGGGTGGATGAGCCAAGTATTCCTTGATCTTATAAAAACTTTTCTAACATTATTGGTTTCATCTGAAGGAGGAGTCTTTTTTTAGAAGATGGGTGAATGACTGGCACTTATCTGCAAGTTGGGCTATGAACAAATGAATGGATTGTAGCTTTCCTTCCAGGCTTCTCAATTGTTTCAAATTACATGGGGGTGGCATATCTAGAATAGCTTTCACCTTGGAAATATCTACTTCAATGCCTCTTCGTGAGACTATGAAACCCAACAATTTCCCTGGTGTAACACCAAAGACACACCTTTTTGAATTTAATTGTAACTTGTAATGTTCCAACCGCTCGAAGAGATTTTTCAAGATGGTAGGATGCTCTACTTGGGTTCTAGATTTTCCTAGTAATTCATCAACATAACCCTTCATGAAGACATGGATGAGGTCATGGAAGATGACAATAATTTCCCTCTGATATGTCACCCCCGCATTCTTGAGACCAAAGGCCATAACATTGTAATAGAAAGTACCCCAAGGTGTTGTAAAAGAAATTTTGTGTTTATCTTTAGGTGCAATTCAGATATGATTATAACTAGAGAAACCATCCATAAGGGATAACATCTCATGTCTTGCAGTAAGATCGACCAACATGTCAATATTGGGTAGTGAAAATTCATCTTTTGGACAAGCTTTATTAAGATCTTGAAAGTTTGTGAAAATCTGAATGTCTCTGTTTGGTTTGGCAACAGGTACTATGTTGGAGATCTAATCAGAGTAGTCAATTGGTCTAATAAAACCTGCATCTAGTAATTTCTCCAATTCCTTCTTGACTAATAATGCTACCTATGGATGTATTTTTTGAAGCTTCTATTTGATAGGCTTGGCATCTGGACGAACATCTAGATGATGAAATACTAAAGCAAGGTCTAAGCCTGACATATCTGAGTATGACCAAGAAAATTTAATGATACTCTCTTGGATTAGCTGCACAATGATTGGATATTCTTACTCTGATAGAGATTTGACCACATAGGTGATCTTAGGATTTTCAGCAATACCCAGATTAACTTCTTGAGTCTCTTCAATTAGGATGGGTGATCATGTGGATAATTGAGTTCACACAAGGGGAAGATGAACATCTCTATCCTCCAGCACCTCTTCAAGGTTTTCACTATCGGATGCGTCATTTATTTTTAATTTTTCTAGGTCAAGAAGTGCCTCAGGGAGGTTTTCACTAGATGACCACTTTTTTATTTTCTTTTCCTTTTTTTGCAATTGGAGTGCTCATCTTCCCCCAATCCCATGAGATTGACATATGTATCCAAGGAGATATTGGCAGGTGTGCTATCACGTAGGTCCCAATCAATGAATTTAGGATGGTGAAGGGATAGGCTAATGGTATAGATGGATAGGTAGTCGAACATGGATGACAGGTTTGTGTGATCAACATGATTGTATGTACGTATGATGGATTCATCCTTGGGTATGTCTTCAAATGGACCATTGTCCATAGTAACACTGCTGGAGGTATTAGATGATGTTGCAAGGCCTTTTTTATTTCTATCATATCCAAGGCCTATATTTTGTGATAGCTTTGTTACATTAATAGGTTGCAATCACCCCTGTTCTTCCTTACCTAGGCCCCTATCTTGGTAGTTATGTTTTTTTGTGAACTTATCCAACCAAGGGTATACTTCTTGAAAGTATTCCTTTAGAGGAGGCTCTAGTTGGGGCTCTTCACAGTATACCCACTGACTGATATCATCTTCTAGTGCATCTATCTTTATACTAGGAGACATAAAAGTGGTAGTAGGAATGTTTTTTGCACTAAAGGTGATAGTCTTGTCTTCCTTCGGAGTAGCATTTGAAGGTTGACCATACATGTGTAGTGAAGGTGGAATGGTTGCTACATTTAGAGTAGCATGAATTTCATACTCACCACACCCCTTTTCAATGATCTGGACTTTGGTGACTATAGGATTGGTGTCGGAAGATGGAGTGATTATTGTGGTCGATGATGGATTGACAGATGATGATTGAGATGCCCCCATTTTGACCCCCAGACAATAATGTAAATCAGGAAATGAAGCTTCTAAAGCACAACAATATTCAATTGGTTGTGGGTCAGCATAAATGGTGATCTCTTGTACATTAACCAGAAATTTTAAGCATTGATGGTACATGGAGGGGACGACTTGCATAGTATGGAACCATGAGCGGCCAAGGATGAGATTATACGATAAGTCTAGATCAAGGACATGACAGGTAGTGTACTGAACCACAGGTCCAACTTGGATAGGAAGACTAATAATTACTTCAGAATTTCCTTCTATGTTATCATAAGCCTTGATTGTGATGATTTGATTACTTAAATCCACTTTAGTATACCCCACCTATTTTATGAATTTTAGAGTGCATAGATTGAGGGCAGATCCATTATCTACCAGTACCTTTTTTATTTTATGATGGGAAACTAGGACTTCAATGTGCAAGGGATGGTTGTGATTGCCATCAATATTTGGCATGTCATTTTGGCTGAAGTGTAGCTAGTAAGATAAAGCCAAGTGTCCTACTAAGGCCTGGAAATGTGTGGGATCAATGTCATTAGGTACGTCAGTTTCTTGCAAATCTCTGTTGAGTAGTTCTTGATGTATGGGAGAAGACTTAAGTAGATCTAAGATTGAGATCTAGGTAGGAGTCTTTCCTAAGTGATCAAGAATGCTATACTGAGAGTTTATAAGATTTGATTGGACATATGTGGAGGCTACCAAGACTGTAAAGCGGGACCATCAAGTAGTAATAGCACATTGGGGATCTTTAGCTTTAACATGTATCATAGACACACGAGGTTCTATCTACTAAATGTAATGGACAATGCCATCATAATTGAGGGGTACATTTTTATAGCTTATAGTATTTGTGTTGTCTTGAGGGTTGTTGTTGGAGGTGCTTGCACCTTGATTGTGATTAGGGAAGGCATTTTGATATATTTGTAATTGAACATTAGATGATGAAGCTTGACTGGTGTTGTTAATATCTCCTCAATTAATAAGATCTTGGACATAGTTTTTGAGACCTTGACATTTATTCAAAGTGTGTCCTTTTACCTTATGGAACTCACAATACTCATTTTCCCTAAACCAAGCTAGTTTAAGTTTGGATTCATCAAGTGGTTTAGTGACAGGGTACATGATTGGATAGTTGACCTATAACAACTTATTAAAGATGACGCTCAAGGGTTCTCCTAATTGATTATATTAGCATTTGTCATTCCCTTGACTATTTTGGTTTGACTATTGAGGAGGGAAAGATGCCCCCTATGGAACAGATATAGAATTAGGTACAGATGGTTGTTGCCTCTAGGAGGTACTAGCCACCTGAACATGTTTAGTGTCAGTGACACCATCATTCACTACATTTTTGTTCTTGTTCCAAAAGCACAACTTCTTCGCTAGAGGTTCTTTCTTTGTCATGGTTCTATATCTTGATAGTCCCTTTGGAAATAAGGGTGCATTCAAGGATAGGTCCTTTTTCCACTATTTCAGTGAAAGTGGTAACATAGTGCAACCTAAAATTGTGAGCCATGTCAAGAAGTGAGTTCTCCACAAAGAGGGTGACCATGTCTTTCTCTTTGAGAGGGGTTTTCATTCGGTTTGCTAGTGCTCACCACCTTTGAAGATAGCTAGCAAAGGTTTAACATTCACGTTGCTTCTCCTTAAGGAGGTTGAAAGTATCAATGTCTTCTTCCAAATTGAAGGAGAAGTAAGAAACAAATTTTTATGAAAGATCTGCAAAGGATTTTATAGACCCTCGTTCTAGACTCATGAACCATTCTAGGGCATTGCCTATCATGATATGTGGAAATAAATGCAAGAAGTAGTTTTTGTTGTGTATAACTTCTTGATACTAGGAGTAAAACTATTGCAAGTGGGCCTTAGGATCTTTGTTTCCCTTATATCTGTCAAACTTTGGTATCTCAAAATGCTTCGAGAAGGGAATTAGTGAGATAGATGGATCGAACGGATAGGGACCTATATCTTCAAATTTAAAGGATTGTTTACTAGTCCCTGCTTGGAGATCTTTCAAAGCAGCTTTGATTTCCAAAAGGTCCGTGTTGACTAGTGGTGTAGGTGTTGGGACAGATTGGTTGGATGGATATGGATGGTACGATGAAGGATTATATTGAGATAGTGTTTGAAGGTTGTCGTATGGGTTTTGATAGTGAGATGATGATATCCCTTGTGGGTATGTTGAGGGATTTTGTTGGTACTGGGGTTGTTGTTGTAAGGTATAGTACGGATTTGTTTGATTAGCATGTGTGGTAGGATGTTGAGGAGCTTGAATGTGATATTGTGGATTTGTTTGTTGATATTGCAGGTATTGTTGGGACTATTGAGCAGCCACATAGGGTGGTTGTTGCTAGAATTTTTGTGGGTTATGATAGTAATAATGTTGAAGAGGTTGTTGATGTGATGTCGACTATTGTGTGGGCCAAGATGGGATGTTGTTTTTTTGTTTAAACTTGTCGCCATAAAATTGATGTGAGGAACAGGGGTGTGGCTTGGGTGAGAGGTCAAGATGGATTGCCTTGTGATTAGTATTGTGGTTTTTGTGGAGAAAATAAAGAATTTTGTAGGGGTTGTTGTTGATGAAGTGTAGAGGTGTTCCATAAAGGAGATTGTTGGGTACCAACCAAAATATTTGGTTGGGATGTACTTATGGAGGTAATTGAGGTGGTATGTCAGATAGGGGAGACTATTGAGATGTTTACAAAAGTGGTGGTGGATTTGTGGCCCTAGAAGGTGGAGGTAATTCAGTAAAAGGGTTTCCCCCAATGTTGATGGGGGGTTGACTAAAGGGGTGGTGTTGTTAGCATCAATGGTGAAGGTTGTGGAACATTTTGTGGCATGTTGTAGATGAAAGGATAATTGCAATAAAACATCTAAGGAGACCCCACGACTGAGATTGTGGCTTGTGGGGGATGGTTAACATGATAAAGAATGACATTACTGAATTTAGGTTGATGCCAATCCTCTAATGGAGGAACATTGGGGATGTATGAACCATCTAGTGTGTTTTGTGAACTTTGAGGTATGTTAGATGTGGAACTGTTATATTTGGATAAGTCCATACCTGGTGGAGGTTTGACACATTTTTCAATTAGATGGGCCAATATTTTTTCCCCATGTTTTCCGAACAAGGGGTCAATCATTTGCACATTGGCAAGATTACTAAAATGTTCTTCAAGTTTGAGTTCAGGTTCATTAGCCATACTCTCCTCTCCATGTGGTGAGTTGTTTTGATTTTCAGTGTTGGAGTGTGATGAAGTGTCATTATGGGAATCTTGGGGGATGTTTACTCCATTTTTAGGATCTTGAGAAACATTTGCACCATTGGTAGGATTTGCGTTGCTATTAAGATCTTGAGACATGTTCGCTTGGGAATTTTAACCTTGTTGTTGTGCCATTTGTTTCTTGACTTGTGACCTAGTTTAAATAGGCATGCAAATGTGCTATGGGTGGATTATAAAGATTTCCTTGATGAATGATTTGATTTTGATTGGATGATATTTGATTTTGATTGGATGAGGTTGGATTTTGATTGGTTGAGATTAGATTTGATTGGATCAGATTTTGGATAGATCAGATTTTGATTAGGTTTTGATTGGATAGATTGGATTGGATTTTCAATTGGGTAGATTGGATTGGATTGTTGAGATAGATTGGGTTGATCAAATGGATGTGATTGGATCAATTAGATAATTGGATAAGTGTGGCTGATTTGATCAAATGATTGGGTAGAATAGATTTTGAATGATTGGACGGGTGTGATTAGATGATGAAAGATGTGGGGGACCCTAAATCTAGTCAAAGAAAATTACCCTTAGTGACATAGAGTATTTATTGATTAAGTGGATGATCATGGCACCTAATCCACCTCAAGATATAAATGGATTAATTTGGGCCGAGGATGATGGGTATGTGCAAGATCATGATGGGCCAAAAACTGGTGATATGATGGGTATGTATAGAGTATGTGGCTAACGGCTTTTTTTTACCCAAAATTGATGAAACGAAAAGTGTTTTAAATGGGATTCTCATCTTTCCACCAATATAAATTATGCTATACTTTGAATTTAATAAATAATTAGTATTCAATTTCTAATTAAATTACAACTAAAGTCCTGATTGATAGGCTGATTGAAAAACATCTATAGCTTTCAAACAGTATCACATTTTTTGAATCCAAAACATGTGTCACATTCTATGCTTCACATACTATAGGGTTGAAAAAAAGAAAATTGAATTTCATGAATTTTTGACAAAGTTAAAGTGGTTAGCCATACGAATTTTTTATATTTTTTAAAAGTTGTAACAAAAATTCATAATTAATTATTTACTTAGAAAAAAATTACAAAAAAATATGCATCACATCTGTACATGATTCCTCTACTTATATCTAATATCTCATTAAAAAATATTATCATTTTATTGTGGTTAGGGTGGTCAGACAGATACCTACTTCTTATTTTTTCCCTAAAATTTAAGTATTACAGCATTTAAATTTTGAATTTTCACCAAATAGATTTTTTCTTTTTTAAATAAACCTAGTAGTTTAGAAACTAGATTCAATTTGCTACAGATTCTATTGTTACATATTTTTAAAATAATATAGTTAACTTATTCAAATTTCTACATCAAGTTGCCTAACTCATATTTTTCTAAATTTTTTTCCACTTAAGGGCCTATTTTTTCCATGATGATCCTACACATACCCTAATAACTTACGACATTGAATTCACCTTGAGATGGAAGTAAATTGATTTGGGTCAAAGTTAGTGATTAATATGAAGGATAACAATCAAACTCAAGTGCTAAGGTCAATTTGGAAAACCACTTTTCAACACATGGTTAGGGTGATTCGATGATGAGTGGTGTTTATGAAATATGGGTTAGGTGATGCAAATGGTAAAATTTTGGTGAATCAAATTCACAAGGTGATGATAAGGGCTTTCTGAATGGGTTACCAGAAAATTTAAAATGAGTAGGCAGATTGAGAGAATAAGAAGTATGGATGCTTAGGATGATCAAACAATAGTTTTGGAGGCTAAACGGAGGTTTGGAATGATAAAATGTAGGTATAGAATGATCAAACAAAGGTTTTAGGGATTTAGAATGACAAAACGAAGGCTTGGGATGATTAAATAAAGGTTTGGAATGATTAAACAATGGCTTAGAGGCTAAACAGAGCTAAATGGGGTGATTTTGTTTGTTTAGGAAGGAAAATTTGCCCCACTGCAGTAAACAGGAGGGTGTAGTCACCCCTTTGTAGTAAACAAGATGGCGTAGTCACCCTTTTGTAGTAAATAGGAGGGTGTAGTTTCCCCTCTGTAGTAAAAAGAAGGGAAAATTCACCCCTTTGCAGTGAACAGAGACTTGGTTTTGATGAAATCGATTATGGCAAGGACTTAAAATGACAACAATAAGGCCAATTTGTCAAAAGGTTTACTGGTTTCTCACAAGAAAACACTTTCAAACAAGCACAATCCTATGATTAATATTAAGGGTATGGCCAATAAGCCTCTTAATCTAGGATGCACAAGGTGTCTAGGGAGTCCTCGATATACTCTTGATACATGAGGCACAACCATGAACACCATCCCGTCACAAGCATGAGTCAGGAACCCCAGCGAGATACCGAAGGGCTCAGACCAACTCTTCACATCTATCTAGGTATCACCCTAGCTTCGACGCTCCACCAATTACAGTGTGACTAGATTGAGGTACAACTTTTTCTCTCCCCCCTTTGTATACCCCGTCGGTATGCATGGTTGGGAGCATCCCTTGGGGTGATGAAATCCCCAATCAGGTCCCACTAGAAAGAAGACACTAATCATTTTCAGCTATTCCCCAGGCTCACATGAAGTGCAAGGGGAAAGTGAAAAAAAACTAATGCCCCCTTTGGGGTAACACCAAAAAGATAGACACAACAAGAAATGAATATTACTTCCCCTAATTAAACTATGTTCTTAGATTAACAAAAATAGCAAGGATAGCTTTTAAAATTTGAGCGAACGAATAGCCCTACAAGAAAATGCTAGTTGTTTTATCCTTTTTTCTTCATCAATTACACAAGAATATGCTGCAAAATGTTAGCGAAAACACACATATCCTTGCCAAAAACAAAGTTAGGGGGTTAGAATATGAAAACAACTAAAAAAAGGAGAAAAAATGAAGCTAAAATGGTCGTTTTACCTCTCAAAATGTGTTGTTTTGGGGTGTATTCACCCCTCTACAGTGACCAAGAGGGTGTAGTCAACCATCTGCAATAACCAACAGGGCATAGTCACCCCTCTGTAATAACTAGGAGGGTGTAGTTGCCCCTCTACAGTAACCGGGAGGGCACAGTTTCCCCTCTACAGTAACTAGGAGGGCGTAATAGCAAGAGGACATAGTGGAACTTCTACAGTGAAATCTTAGGAAGCAAAATTCAAACCAGGGCGTAGTCACCCCTCTATAGTAAAATTTTAGAAAACAAAGTCTAATCAAGGGGCGTAATCACCCTTTTGTAGTAAAATGTTACTATTTTTTTCTAACTTAGCTATAAATGAGTAACTAATTGACTAATTTGGTTGTTTACTGAAAAATTATTTAGTCATACAAATAAAAATGACTAAATGGTTAGTCACACAAATACAAATAAGACAAAAACATTTAAAAATATTTTGGGGAATTATTGGCGAGAGTGTATTGCACGTGATTCATTATTCATTGAATTCATCGTTTCATTAGACTGGCATTGAGGCATTTCCTTGATTGCAAAAGGATTCACTTGATTTTTTGGACAAAGCAAGGTAGGAAGCTCGAGTTATTATGGAAACTACAACTCTTCAAAAGGAAGAAGCTTGAGGTCTATAGTGTTTCTTTCTGTTTTTCATGGTTTTTCCTTCTCAGTGTTTTCATTGCTTTATCTTTGTGTGATTGAGAATAAAAAAAATCAACATTCTTTCTCATCCATTGCATTATGTACAGTGGTTTTCTATTTGAGAGTTTTCCCTCTTCCATTCAGGGGTTAGGTTTTGAAAGAATGCATATTTTTATTTAAAATTCCTTTGGATCCCTATGGTATGTTGCAATGCAAGAATGATTATGATAGATCTATCAAAGCTTTGTAACCTATGAGAGTTGAGTCATTGAGTGGTGAACTAGCATAAAGTTTTGAAACCTTAGATCATGAGACCATGAGGCAACAACTTCACATTTTGACTCCATAATCCAAATGAAAGGGCACTATCAGAGTCAAAATGTGGGACAGTCATGATAATGGATATATTTAATTAATAGGAATAATGTTTATATGTTTGCATGCATATGGGATTGAGAAATTCACTTTATCACCCATTTACATTAGGGCCCTAGTCTTCTTGCATCTTGTTCTTCCACCACACAACTCCAAAAAATTAAAAAAAATATATCTTATTTACATTTGCTTGCTTGTTACCTTGTATACCTAATTATTACAATTTCATATCAAAGCCATTTCTAGAAGAATCTATAGGGGTTTATGCTATGTTGTTTGTATGATTTTTCATGTATGAAGTATACTGCTAAACTACATAAATATTTTGGGATCTTGATTAGTTTCATGACTTGTTGCATGCAAGACATTTGATATATGTTGAAAGAGATTCTTGGGTCTTGAATCTATAATCCTACACAATGAAGTTTAGGATAGAAACCTAATGCATTACCCTCCCAAGATTAGCATTGCTTAAAGTGATGAAGGAGTACACTACCTAAATCAATTCTAGCCTTAGGGATTTTGAAAAAATAACTTAAATCACATACATATGCCATTACCATCATTTACTATGCACCAAGCATTGGATATTGAAAGATTTGGACCTATTTTCATCTCCAATACATCATCTTTATACCATGTTGAAATATTTGATTCTGCAATTATTCTCTCTTCTCCTAAACTCAAACCATTCTATATTCTATTGTTTATGTGATTCAATATGAGCCTGATATTAGTTGGTAATTTTTTCTTCATTGTCCTTTCCTCTATTGTAATTTCTAAAGCTTCATAAATCTTCACAGAGAACAAATCAACTATTTAATTCTACTTTGCAATGGGTATAAATTCATCAAGCATATGGCCTTAATTGGAGAGTTTCAATGATGGAAAGATTGGTCAGATTCAATCTGAGTGGAAGGAAAAATGCATAGGATGATAGGGTTTTACGTGCAATAGGTATGGATACCTCCACCAAATGTATATAAAGGAAAAATACTTGTTTTCTCCTACAGATAAGTATTGAGCAGCAAAAAAAACATACATGAAACCACATAACCACAATAGTAAATAAGAGTGGACTAAAAATAAAGTGATAACCACAAAATTATGAGATGTAGAAAATGGAAGTGAAATTTTAAACATTAATTCTAACCTTTGGTAGGATTTGTGAAGTCAAATCTTTATCATTATCAAAATTATGACTGTAGTGTTGTAGTTAATGTCTCTGCAATTGTCTATCTATTTGTAAATTATATGCTTTGACTTCATTAGCCATTGTGATTTGTTAATTGTGAATCTTAGATTCAAAATATTTCTTCTATTTTTTAGAAATTATGTTATATCTCTAAAGTGGACTTGATTATTTATGTGGTAGGTAGGCATATTTAAAATTGATATTGAGTCGATGTTAGAAAGCAAGGTCTGTAGACTATTTTTTGAGACTTAGGACATTATTTTCACACCAGGACATCCGTAGGTAAGAGGCTAGAATTTAGAAACTTAGGGAATATTACCTACAAAATGGACTAGCATATTTTATGTTCATATATAAGCAATAATAATCAAAATTTCCCCAATCAATCAGTATGAATCCATATGAAACTCAATGCATCATATTTGTGCTTGTCTTTAGGATTTTGTTTCACTATTTTATAAGCCATTGAAAACATTGTTCACTAGTGACCACCTTATAGTTTCAAATGACAACAAACTTAACATTTTAGACAGTTAGCAGTGTCTCCATTCATTCTTGTTATATTTTAAAATATTTTTTTTCAACTAAAGATGTGGAATTTTTACAATTTTTATTATTATTTTGAGTATTTCGGGATTTGATTGTGTATCTTTTTTTCTTTGTCTAAATTTCATACACACTACACAATCCACCATCAAGATAACAAAAAATTGAAAAAAGAAAGAAGTCATAACAAAAATAATGTTTAACTCTTCTTCACTTTAGTTATAATAATACATAATCCAAACTATATACAAGATTAATAGCTCTCTCTTATATACAAATATCTCCACTAACAATTTCCTCTTATTCATCATTTAATTGGAAAAATATACATTTAAAGCCTTATACAAGGTTGCTAGCTCTCTCTTTATTTTTCTTACATATATACAAACCCCAAATCTTAAAGATGCATTTCAGCTCAATGATAAGCAAGACACTGTTGAAACACAAATCCAAATCCTAAACCATACAAAGAGATAGAATCTCAAGAGGTCCTAAATAAAGTCCCTAGAGGTCCTAAATAAAGTCCCAACTGGCCTCTTAAAAACTCAACATTACTACACATTTATCTTATATATTGATTTGGTAGGATTTTTTTATTGGATAAACTATTTCAAGGAAAAGCATGTTACTTTCAAAAAGGACATGGACCAAATGGATAGGCACTAATATTAACCATAAAAAAACCAAAATTTATTTTCAAGGCTACTCACCTCTACATTTCCAATTACTTTCATACTACTTCCCATGCTTTTTCCTTAATATCAAAGGTTGTATGAGATTTGAAGCCATAGTTGTGAATAAAAATTCAAACTATAGATTTCAAGTTAATTAATCTGGTTATTGGTGATGCAGTGGCAAAGGGGTGAGGAAACAAAGTTGGTGGGGGCTGCTTCAATGAGACAAAGCCCATTCATAGAATGGAGAAAGAGGCAAAAATAAGCTATGTTGGAAGAAAAAAAATGGAAAGAGTGGAGAAGGTAGTTGAAGAGAGCAAGAATAGTGTGAAGATAAAGTTGTTGAATGTTGTGAAAAATTCATAATTGTTTTTTCTCAATGTTTTTTTTCTCCAAGCTGTTAGATATGCATTAATTTTTGTAATTTCTTCTATAACATAAAATATATATTATTTCAAATTATCCTATGCAATGAAATTCTACTCTAAAATTTGGGTATTTATTAATGTTTTTAATTTCTTCTTTAATCTTTAGTTCTATTTTTTTAGTTGATATTATGTAATGAAATGTTTCTTTTTCCAAAACGTATTTGAATAAATTCATGCCTGTAAGTGTTTCTATATTCTATACTTTATGTTGTTTCCATTGGTCTTATGTAATTAATATTTCTTCAAATTATTGAGTGTGACTCTATTAATTACTATAATTGGTTCTACAATTTAGACATTTTTTGTTTTTTTTGTTGCTTTTGGTGTTTTAAGTTTGTACTTTTGTTTTTCTTTCAAATATTTCAAATGAATTTTGGTTTGTGGGGGTAACATAATTAGAATGCATTAATTTAATCTTCATTAAATTTGAATAGAAAATGACTCTTTTATAGGTTAGTTGTGATACTTTATTATGACCAAGGATAGACATGAGAGGGTCTCTAGTAATGTGAGTTTTAGGTTGGAAATAGAGACACAGATTACTACTGCAAGAAAAATCTAGAGGACATGACAATATCAAGGTAGGCATGTAAGGTGACCCTGGTTCTATCCTGGCAGGTGAAACTATAGCTGTTATGGCATCCTCTTTAATTGTATGTATTCCACAAATCAAATCCTGCATATTCCAATTTTCTCCTTCAACATGCCAAGCAGGAAACACTCAGAGTTCAAATTTTGTGAAGAATTCAAAGCTTTTTTATATAGCCCAACATACAAAATTTAAAACAACCAAATAAACATAAAATTCATTTCACAGTTCAAAATATCACTATGTGAAGAATTAATATTGAGTGTTACAATAATATTATATATGAAAAATTATAGAACCAATGTCTTTGTTTAATACATAACCAAATTTTTTTAGATTGAAATAAAACACACAAAAAATATCTGATGGTGTATAGAGTCCCAAAAAATTAAAAACTCATTGAAACCATGGAAAGCGACTTACGTACCTCAATATTTTGCACAAATCGTATCGTGGAGTCAAGCATGCTAATAAAAATAGATGGGAAGAATTTGTAGCCATGCCAAGCATGTAGAATGCTCCCAAGATTAATATTAGTAATAAATTTTTGACATCCACATCATCTAGCAGTGCCTAAAATATTATTTCAAAAGAACAATTACTTTAGAGGAAAATTCTTTTACATTTTTATTCATGTTATCATGAATTGAATATGAATAATTTTTTAGTTTCAAATATGATATTAGAGGGTATATCTAAACTTGAAAGAGTGCTCACCTTGGATTCCACTCAAAAGTGAGGAGAGGAAGCTACTAGTAGTAGGATCATCCTTGCAACATAATCAATAACCTAATTTTCATTGTTCTGAGCATAGCCCCAAACATTTCATATGAAGAATAATAAGCATGCAGCAACAACTGCCTCCGTGATTATCTTAAAATTCACTACATACACTACTAAGTGGACAACATGAAGTGTTGATGTAAATCAGAAAATAAAAAAATTATTATTTGGTTATATAGAAATTTGAAGATTAAGAAGTTTGATTCTTGAAAAATTGTCAAAATGTTTGATTTGGGGAACACATATTAAGTAGATTTATAGGATAATTTAAGTATATCACTAATTTTTACTATTGTAGAACTATATCGATATCATATAGGAAAAAATAAAAATAAAAACCATGATTAATCATGAATTTACAAGCTTGATACAATTTCTCCCAAAAAAACCATGAATTTATAGAAAATCCTTGCAACAATTTTTTCAACTTTATTCTTGATTATTAATAAAAAAAATCTCATGATTAATTCACTCAAAACACATGAAGTTGAACATATTCCACTGATTTTCAACCATTTGTAATTGTATTTAGATTTGGAAGACAAATTTTCATTCTATAGGAGTATTTAGAATATTCCACATGATGGCACTGAAGGGGTATAAGACTTTCAAGCATCAAAATACTAAAAAATAGGAACTTACTATTTTTAGTAAATTGACCTAAACAAGCTTGTATGGACGTGAAAATTTAGCCCAAGGAGAAAAGCTGAAAAACATTTCTAGTCGCAAAATAATCACCTCAATACCCTGCATGGTTTGGCAGAAATTAAATTTTCCATCCTGGGAAATTTCTCCAATGCAAATTCAAATTCAGATATAAAACTTTGAAGGCCCTAAAACAGCTCAAAAATGTTCGAACTGACCTATGGTGGGTTCATGTGTTGTAGAGCTCATCAAGAGCTTTCCAACGATATGCAATAATAGCAAATTGGACACTCGAATCAAAAGTTATGGCCCCACAAAGTTAACCCTCTAAAAAGTGAATTTCATTAAATTTTCTTCCTAGGCCAAAAATCAAATGGTGAGACTTTTGGTGCCAAAAAAAAAGGGAATTTTTCCCTTTCTAGAATAGTCTAGGATAGTTAATGGGTAAACTAAAAAGGGATACAAGGGGATTGTAGAAGGTGGCCTTGATAGTGTAGATTGTGGCTCTGAATAGTAGATTTTATTTTCATTGTTGATTTTGTTGTAATGAATCAAGCCCATGAGGCTGTAGCATGTAAGCTAAGAATCTGTAATTTCATTTTCTGAAAATAATTGAAAGTTAGTCATTTTTTTGTCTTGCATCTTTTTTGTTGGTATTTGTTGTGATTTATGTGGGTTTTGAGCAGTGTGGCCCTCATCAAGTGGTATCAGAGCAGGAGTTCTTGAGCTTGTAACAGAGCATCAAACATGAGGCAGTTACAGTAGGACCTATGAGTGTTAATTTAGTTCAAGATGCCTCCAAGAATTTCCCAATATGGCTGAGGTAGAGGTCGAGGTCGTGGAGGAAGATCTGCCAAGAGATGAAATTAGAAAAATTGCAACAAGATGTTCAAAAAAGAGATGTGCAAAGAGACAAAGATGACTGTGAAGATGAAATAGAAGAGGAAATGGAAGAGGAAGAGTAGGATCCAATGGATCCTAGAGAAAGAAGATTGTTGAAAGCAATCTCAAGCATTAGGAAGAGACCTAAAATGGAGGTTTCAACTTTTAGTGGAAATCTGAATCCTGAAGAATTGATTGATTGGATCAATGACATGGTAGAATTTTTTGAGTTTGAGGAGATTGAACATCCTCATAGAGTGAGTTTTGTAAAGAAAAAATTGAAAGGTAATTCTAGTATATGGTGGAAAGAGGTCCAATTAGAAAGAGGAAGACAACAGAAAGATAAAATTTCCAAATGGGACAGAATGGTGTCAATATTGAAGAAACAATTTATTCTAGTCGATTACAAATTGGAGCTGCTCAAAAAGATGTCGACCTTGAGGCAAGGGACAAGGATGGTGAAAGAATACACTGAGGAATTTCACAAGGTCTTGATTTTGAGAGGACATTCTGAGGTGAATAAAGAGAAAGTTGCTTGTTATAGTAATAGGTTGAAGCAAGCATATAAGAATTGACACTAGTAAGAATGACCACCATTAAGGATGCTTATCAGTTTTCTCTAAAGGTTGAAGAACAACTGAACAAGAGGTTTGATAACAAAAAACAAGGTGGAGGTCATGGAGGAAAGACCTATGGATGGTCATATGGAGGTCAAAATGAAGATCAAAACAAGGGTGAAGGCTCTAGTAGCAGCCAAAACTAGAAAGGAGGTAACACCTACCATCCTCATGATTAGAATAATGAATACCAAAGAGAAGAGCAATATTTGGATGAGGACCAGGAAGAGGAGGCTTCTGTGGAACCTATTTCTAGTGTGGAGAAGAATTACATAGAGCCTATGAGTGTCCTCAACATCAAGGAAGGAAAAATAAAAGCCCTGAGGGTAATACATGAGTTGCACATGTAGATGAAGATGTTGAGTCTTCACATTCTGAGGATGCAGAAAGAGGAGAAGTTCTTGTTACCAATAGATCCCTATTGAATTAGGAGAAGGAACCAACTCAAAGGAAGATTTTTTCACACCAGATTTAAGTGTGAAGGTAAATTTTGCAATGTTATTATTGATGGAGGTAGTACTGATAACCTTATTTTAGAAGAAATGGTTAGTAAGTTTCAGTTGGAGAGAAGAAGGCATCCAAACCCATACCAGATTGCTTGGTTACAGAAAGGACCATAAAGCCTTGGTAAATAAATAATGTTTGGTAAAGTTCAAGATTAGAAATTACCATGATGAGGTATTGTGTGATATTATTACTATGGATGTTTGTCATATGTTTTTAGGCAGACTATGGCAGCTTGATCAACAAGTAGTACATGATGCACATGCCAACACCTATTCTTTGACAAAGGATGGAGTTCATCATAAGTTGAATCCCTTGAAAGAGGCAGAGGAGAAGGTATGGAGTAATGCAAGAATTTGTTTGGTTGATGGAAGAAAGTTTCTAGAAGGTATGAAGCATGAACATATGTGTTTTGCATTGATCCCTAGAGTTGATAAAAAAGATACTACTGAGCTACCTATAGAGGTATTAGATTTTTTGAATGAGTTTCAAGCTATTGTTTCTAATAATGTACTTGAAGGTTTTCCTCCAGTAAGAAAGATTAGTCATCAGATGGACCTGATTCTTGGAACTAGTTTTCCAAATAAGGCATCTCATTATATCACTCTACCAGAGAGTGAAGAGTTGAATAGACAAGTACAAGAGTTGTTGCGAAAAGGATTGATTAGGGAGAGTTTGAGTCCATGTGTAATACCTGTACTACTAGCACCAAAGAAGGATGGGGAATGGCAGATGTGTATAGACTCTAGAGCCATCAACAAGATTACCATTAAGTATAGATTTCCCTTGCCAAGAATGAATGACATTATGGATTTTATGAGTGGACCTAAGTACTTCACGAAGATAGATCTGAAGAGTGGATATCAACATATCCAGATTAGAGAAGGAGATGAATGGAAGAAATCCTTCAAAACCAAGGAGGGCTTGTGCGAGTGGTTAGTCATGCCTTTTGGGCTAACCAATGCACTGAGCACATTTATGTGGCTTATGAATGAGGTATTGAAAGAATCTTTAGGAAAATTTGTTATTGTTTACTTGTATGATATTTTTATTTTCAATAAGACATTGGAGGAGCACTTGATGCATATCCAAAGAGTTTTTGAGAAGCTAAGGGAGGAGAAGTTGTTGATTAATTTGAAGAAATGTAGTTTTGTGAAGAGAGAATTGGTGTATCTAGGATTTGTTGTCTCAACAGAGGGTCTCAAAATGGATCCAGAGAAGGTGAGATCTATCATTGAATGGCCTATTCTAAGGAGTGTTACAAAGGTAAGATCATTTCATGGTCTAGCAAGCTTTTATAGAAAGTCTATTAAGAATTTTAGTAGTATTTGTGCACCTCTCACTGAAGCAATGAGAGGGGATAGAAAAGAGTTTAAGTGGACTACAGGAGTAGCCAAAATTTTTGACATGTTGAAGAAGAAAGTTACTGAGCAACCTGTTTTGGCACTTCCAGATTTTGATAAGGTTTTTCAGGTACATTGTGATGCTAATGGCACTACCATAGGAGTTGTTTTGAGTCAATAAGGTAAGAATGTTGCCTATTTTAGTGAGAGGTTAAATGATGCTAAGAAGAAATATTATATCTATGATCAAGATTTTTATGCTACAGTTCAGGCTTTGAAGAAATGGAGACACTGTTTGTTGCCAAAAGAATTTGTTTTATATATTGATCACCGGGCTTTGCAGTATCTCAATAGTCAAGGAAATTTGAATCAAAGGCATTTAAAATGGGCTGATTTTTTGCAGAGTTATACTTTTGTTTTGAAGCACAGGAGTGGAAGGTTAAACATATTTGTAGATGCCTTAAGTAGAAGGAAAAATTTGTTGATAGAGATGAATATTGAGGTTGTTGGGTTTAATGAACTCAAGAGTTAGTATCCAAAAGATCCAAGCTTTGCAGAAGCTTGGAAGGCTTGTTTGGAACTTGTTACATTAGATAGGACAAGATGGTTGGATTTCTTAATCAAAGATGGGATGTTGTTTAGAGGAAGCCAATTGTGCATTCCAAGGAGTTCTATGAGAGAGAATCTAATCAAGGAGAAGCATAGTGGAGGATTGGCTGGACATTTTGGTCGAGATAAGACCATTGCTCTTGTTAGTGAGAATTATTACTGGCCACAATTACAACAAGATGTGAATAAGTTTGTTCAAAGTTGTAGAGTATGTTAGATGGCAAAAGGAACAAGTTAGAATATTAGATTGTATCAGCCATTACCTATACCTAAGAGGCAATGGGAGGATATCAGCATGGATTTTGTTCTTGGATTGCCAAGGACATAGAGAGGCCATGGTTCCATATTTGTGGTGGTGAATATATTTTCGAAGATGGCACATTTCATTATGTTTCATAAGACCAGTGATGTTGTTCATGTTGTAGAGTTGTTTTTCAAAGAGGTGGTGAGACTACATGGTCTACCAAAGAGTATAGTCTCTGATAGAGATACCAAATTTGTTGGTTACTTCTAGAGGACATAATAGAAGAAGCTAAAGACAGACTTGAAGTTTAGTTATGCACACCATCCACAGACTGATGGAAAAACAAAGGTAGTGAATAGGAGTTTCAGAAACCTGCTAAGATGCTAAGTTGGAGATAATCCCAAGGGATGGGATTTAATTATACCACATGCAAAATTTTCTTACAACAATTCTATCAATAGGAGCATTGGTAAATCACCATTCCAAATTGTATATGGGAGTAGTCCAAGAACTGCTTATGAACTAAGAAAGATGGCTAAGGGAGAGAAGAGTAGTGCTAAGGTTGAGGATTTTGCTAAACACCTAAAGAATTTGCACAAAGAGGTGAAGAAACATATCAATAAGATGAACTCACAATATAAGGCTTAGGAAGATTAGAAAAGGAGGTATAAGGAGTTCTAGGTAGGAGATGAAGTCATGGTTCATTTGTGAAAGGAAAATTTTCCAGTTGGTAAATACAAGTGAAAGATGAAAAAGTTTGGACCATGTAAGATCTTGAAGAAGCGTGATTCAAGAAATGCTTATGAGGTAGATTTGCCTAGTGGAATAATCATTTCTCTTGTGTTCAACATTGCTGATTTCATAGAGTATCATGAAGGTGATATAGAGGAGGGGCCGATAAATGAATAGTTGAAAATTATAGCACCTACTTCAAAGAGGAAAGAGATAGAAGAAATCTTGGATAGCCATGTGGGTAGAAGCACGAGAAACGGGCAATATGCATAGTACTTGGTGAAATGGAGAGGAAGGATTGTTGAAGATTCATCATGGTTGTTTGAGGCTAAGGTTAGTCATCTTGGTTTCCCTCCAACTCCTAAGAAGTGGCAGGGTCACTTTTCAAATTACCCTAGGTGTCTGATGCAGGAGCATCCAGCGGTGTAGGCCAATCTTGCATCACCCAAAAAAAATGTTTTCTTTATTTTCTTTATTTTTTTTGAGTTCCATGGTGGCACTTAAGGGGTATAAGACTCTCAGGAGTCAAAATAGTGAAAAATTAGAACTTACTATTTTTAGTAAGTCAACCTAAACGGGCTCGTATGGATGTGAAAATTTACCCTAAGGAGCAGAGTTAAAAGAAATTTTCGGTCGTGAAAGAATCACCTCAATACCCTACATGGTTTGGGAGAAATTAAAGTTTCATCCCGGGAAATTTCTCCAATGTAGCTTCAAATTCATATATAAAACTTTGGAGGCTCCAAAATAGCTCAAAAAGTGGTTGAACCGACCTACAATCAACTCATTGTTGTAGAGCTCATTGAGAGCTTTCCAACAATATGCAATAATAGTAAATTGGACACCCAGATCAAGAGTTATAGCCCCACAAAGTTGACCCTCTAAAAAGTGAATTTCATTAAATTTTCTTCCTAGGCCAAAAATCAAACGACAAGACTCTTAGCACCAAAACAAAAGGGAAGTTTTCCCTTTCTAGAACACTCTATGGCGGTTGTTGGGTAAAATAAAAAAGGGATATTAGGAGGTTGTAGAAGGTGGCCCTGATAGTGCAGATTGTGGCTCCAAATAGTATATTTTCTTTTAAGTGTTGATTTTGTTGTAATGAATCAAGCCCATGAGGTTGTAGCATGTAAGCTTTGAATCTATAATTTCATTTTCTAAAAATAATTGAAAGTGAGTCATTTTTTTGTCTCGCATCTTCTATGTTGGTATCTATTGTTGTGATTTTTGTGGGTTTTGGACAGTGTGGCCCTCATCAATTTAGCATCACCAATATTCTCCACAAGAAAATAATCCCTATTTAAAATGATGGAAATGGTATGAATTTAGATGTAGTGTGAAAATCACAACATACTCAAAGGTTCTTAATAACTCTAATAGTTGTACTAGGGGCCATGTTTAACAAACCAAATGCAATTGATAACTTTTCACTATGGTGGCAGATAAACGATTCTTTTTTCTTCTATTCCATGACATTAAGTAAAATCTTGAATCTGGAAATACCCTGCTACCTTCATTTTCCTAGCCAATTTCTCAAATTTTGCATAGATCTCCCATTTTTTTGGATGTGATTTGTCTCCTACACAAGAAAGCATGTACTATTTTATGGCCTTCAATCTAGCTACATGTAGGTATCTTTTTAATTCCTCTATCTCTCATCAATCTCCTTACTATTTGAACCTCACCACACCTGCCCGCTTCTGCAAAGATGTTTTAGAGAAGAACATAAACTTGTAGCAATTTTAGGATGAAACTAAAAAATTAGTGTTGTAATACTCAGCATATATTCATATATGATTCACTTCTATGATGCTGAAAAGACAAAGAACTTTCTTATGTTTTATTTCTCTCTATTTCAAAAATTTTATATTGGAAGTTGCAACAGCATCCTAAAAAGCTTCTTTGTATTATTTGTCCATTCCTTCAAGGCAAGAACAACTAAGAACACACCATGTTATTGCTCAATAAATTTAGTTGTAATGGAATAAATAGATGGTTCTTTTTGTTAGTTGAATTCTATATGCTTGTCAATTTAATTTGTTCAATGTTGTTGAGAAAATCTTCTTATACCAAGTTTCATTTCAAAAGTTGTGTTTGTTTATTTGTTACATGAATTAAAAGTTTCATTTCTATATTAGGAAGGTACATTCAAAATGTTAAAATTTTCATCTAGGTTTATCCAAGCTTTATCTAAGATTCCTCTCAAAATCTTGTCAACATTGAGACTATGCATAGACATATGAATAAGAGGATCATTATTAATAAATAATGGGATGGTGACTTGAGTAGTTGACAATCTCATGGATTGGGAGGGTTTCCAAGTTTCTAAGGGCATAGTGGAAGCTATCTATGATGGGTTACATACTAATGACCTATGAAGGGTTTTCATATTTGATAACAATCATGAGTAAGGTTGTACCATTCATGACAAATCTATTGATAGTACCATCAAGGGTTCAATATTGTAATGGGGTAGTGGTTAGGAGGAATTACAATAACACTATATGAAGACTTCTCTTCATTTAAACCCTATATAGTGCAGTTACTAGTGCATAATGTCTCCAAACGATAGTCACCTATATGATGATAAATGATTATTCAAATAACCATTTATTTTGACAAAAAAATCCAAAGGGAAAAAGGACTATTTTTACACAGTCATCAATTGTAGCAAATGCAGCCATAGATAAACATTTTCAAGCATATTGTTTAAGAGGCAGTTAGTAGCTTGTCAAAAGGTGGTAAAATAGAGTTGATAGTCCCAAACACAATTTCAAGTGTTCCCTTATGCTTGGAGGAAAATTTTCATTATTTTGAATGCATAAATTTAGGAGTTCTAATTTCATATTGAAGGTATAATGCTTTGGTAACCTGGTTTCAAGGCTTTGTCTTGGTGAATCAAGTGATTGGTTGTAAATAGAAATGGAAAATAGTTTATGGTTGATGTTGAGGATTGTTTCAGTCCTTATTCAAAACCTTGTAATAGGATGGTCATTGAAGTTGTTGGAAGGCATGTCAAGTGGTAGTCTGCAAGTCTATGAGCAAGGATATTATGTGCATGATTAAAAAAGACACTCAAATTCATGGAAAATAATAGTTCAATCTTGCATGGTTCAAAATTTTGATCTCATCCTTATGTGGTAGATTTTTGTGTTAAATGGACAAAGACACATGTTTTGTGTGTGTAAAATTATTATGGTGCCTTTTATGGGTTTGTGTTTTAATCTAGATCATGACAGTGAGACACCTTTAATGAATGCATGGCAAGTGTTATTTTTTATAAATGGTACATGTTTTTTATGCAAATATGGACAAGATTTTAAATTAGTGGCAAACACTTGATGGATAACCTATGCACTACATATTAGAACTTTTGGTGTGCCAATGGTCCTTGAGTTAACAAGTGGATGTTTTAGTATTTTGGTTTATTTGAATATGAAGCATTTAATATTTGTATGGAGTAGAAGCTAAAGGTTATGTCTTTTGTATATGCTTCAATATTAGAGTGCATATGAATATAAGATGGTGTTTTCAAAGAGTGATAGTATACAAAAAGAGGAAATTGTGACAATGCATTTAGGCACTTCTATGTGCAAAGACTTGGAGATAGAAGAATACATGGATGAATAGGTAGTTAGAGTGGTTACTATGAAACACAATGCATACATGATCTTATGCATATATGGAGGAAAATGTATTAAATCCAAGAAATATGGTGTCAAGCTCCTTGTTGAAAGCGTAACACAATGAAAAGGGTAACAAATACACTACCAAAAAGGACAATGAGGTGGGGTAGATTTAGGACATCCCTATAATAACAATGAATTTTGCATCTTGAGGGACAAATCGATAAAATAAAATTCTCTTACAGTGAATGTAGCTTCATTTCATGGGATAGTTTACAAAGAAGAGAAATCCTATTCAAGAATATCTAGTTTAACAAGTGACAACAGTTTAAAGTGACTATGCTAAGAGAATGTAACTATTGTCTATGAATATGCACTTCAAAGAAATGAGAGGGAGATGTAGAAGCTAATTATCAATGACAATAAAGAGCACAAAAGCATCAGGTTTGTAAAAAAATAATCAAGGAGGACAGTCTCAAGTGCAATTTTTGCATAGGTGGTAGTCAAGTCTCAAATGCACAATATATTCTTAGTAATTGTGTTTTATTTCTTAGGATTTCATCTATTTTGTTGGAACTTGAGAGGAATGTTGGATGTGCCCAGTGTGTTCCTTATTTCACTTGATAGTTTTCATTCTTAAATTTTTTGAGACAGTGACTTCTTGCTATGTATTAGTCTCATTATGGAATTTTTGAACTGAGGTATATATTGGAGGTTTCAAATTCTTTCAAAGTAAAGTTTGCAATGTATAAAGATGGCAAAAAATAGCAAGGAAGTGAAATCCAAACCCTACATATTCAAGATTACAATTAAGGCTTCATTGAGGTTTAAACCATGGTGGCATAGGGTTTTTAGGGAAGTAGTTTTGATTGTGAATTATAGAAGGTAGAATATGGAATTGTTATGATATATTGTCAAAGATTACAAGATGTTTGCAGAAAATTACAAGGAATTGCAGCCTTCTTATGTAATAACAACTCTTTTCAAATTAATAAAGACAAAAGTATTCCTTTTTCAAGACTTGTGTTTCTCTTTGCAACTAGTGATATGATGTTTAATAAACAATGTATCAAAATACTACCAAATTGATCAAAATAGTTATTAAAATGATGAACCAAAACTACCATTTATTGAACAAAAAACAATTAAATAAACTACAAAATTTATCAAAATTATGATTAAAATTAATGAATAAATAATCTACCAATGGAAGGAAATCAGTGAATAAAAATGACTAAATAAGTGACTAGTTAACAAAAATCAATGACTATATTAACGACTAAATAAATCAATGAATAAAAAGTGACTAAATAACTAACTAGTTCACAACAATCAATGACTAAATTAACGACTAAATAAACTACCGAACTAGTCAATAAAAACAACCAATAAATGACTAAAAATGGTTTAGTCATCAATTCAATCACGTTATAAATGACTGGCAATAAACTACTAATGGTCACATGACCATGTTTAGTTATAAGAAGGTTTTTAGTAGTTTTTTTTTAATCATATATTGTTGTTTATGTACTAATGATTGAAGATAGAAGGTTTGAATATTGTTTATGACTATGTTAATCATGTGTTAGAATCCACAAGGCATGTTCCTCTTCATGGTGTTGTGTGTAGTCCTCTAGGTCTTTCCTTCTACACATTTCATGTTGATTGTTTTATCTTTGGTCGACTTGGAGATACAATATTTTTGTTGTTATAGGTTGACATGTAATGTAATCACTGTAATATCATGTATATATTCTAAATGTAGTTGATCTAGGTTAGGGTGGTGGAAGGTGATGTGTGACATGATGATAACTACATAAGTGACTGAAGGAGAAAGAGTAGAAGTGTTTGTTCTTGTTTGATTTCATCTTGAATATATTTTTGTGACAAAAGGGAAGTGAAGAAGGTTATTGACTATTTGTTGGAGATAGCAAGCCAAAGGAAAAACTCCTTGAAGGCTGAAAGCAATGAGCTAGTAAGCTATAGAGAATACATTTGAAGAATTTGTAGAAAAGGTGTCAAATTAGAGTTGCAATCATCAAAAGGATTGATCCTAATTGTTAGTTTTAGACAGTGGAAGGACTATCATTTTGTAATCTTTCTTGAGTTTGTTCTCAAATCAGGTATGTGTAGCTTCCTTGGGTTGTAGCCCTAAATTAAAGTCATCAAGGAGTGGTAGCTTCCTTGGGAGTGACCCTAAAACCTCCTTTATGGAGTAGTAGCTTCCTTGGGTTGTATCCCTAAAAAAATTTGTAACTATTATTATTTTGTGAGGTTGGATTTGGATAATATATCCTAGCAACATTTCTCACTATTTTTTTTCCTTTGTGGGGTTTTCCCTTCATATATGGTGTTGTGTTGTGTTGTGAATTGTGTTCATCTTTCATGTTCATGTTTGTGTGGTATTTTTTGAAGTCTTTTATTTTTTCTAGAGGGTTTGAAATTTGATAAAATATTGATTAACCCCCCCTCTCAGTATTTCAATTTTTGTTCAACAATTGGTATCAGAGCTTGGTTCCTTAAAGGAATTCTAATAGCTTGTAGAAGATCAAGGATGGCACAAGAAGGGTCTCACAAGGTGTCTAGATTTGATGGAACAAATTTCACTTTATGGCAATTCAAGATGGAAACCTATTTGTCCTCTCTAGGGTTTGGTGTTTAGAAATTAGTCAAAGATGGTTATTTTGTTCTTTCTACTCAAACTAATCTGATAGAGATTAGGGCTTATGAAAATAATGGAAAGGCTAAGAATGTTATCTTGAGTGGGCTAGAAGATTCTAATCTTGTAAAAGTAATGCATTGAAAGTAAGCAAAGGAGGTCTAGGATAAACTCAGTGGCATCTATGACAGAGACATCAAAGTGAAGAAAGACAAGTTGTAGATCTACAAAGGAAAGTTTGAGAACATAAAAATGTTAAAGGATGAAGATATTGCTAGATATTTTCTCCAGGTAGATGAAGTGATCAATGCAATTAGAGGACTTTGTAACATCCATCCTCTTAATACAAAAGTATACTCAAGAATTTACTAGAAGGTAAATAAACTTAGCAACATGAGAGAATTTTTTTTTTTATCATTTGCATAAGCACAAGAATAAAGTATAACTTTTCTAGATAAAATTCAAACTTGAATTCACATTTAATCATAACTAGAATCAAGATAATTCCTTATAATATTTATTTATATCGCGTAAGATACACTTAGCATAAAGAATAGTTTTACCTCATAGGTTTTGATTGTCGTAAGCCAGAACATGGAGTTCACTACATCTAGAATGTTGATCTTTATCTTCACAAACCTCAGAGAGTCTACTACTACATAGGGAGAGCATCATCTGAGTGCCTTACCTCCAACCACAAACTCAAGTGGTCCCCCACGCACTTCCTAACTAGAAGTGACCCTGCCCTTCTCGAAGAGTATAGATATAAGGAACTGTCAAGTTTCTCCATCTGAGTCCTAGGGATGTGCCCTCCAAAACTCAATCGACCATACAACTCTATATTCCTTCTAGCTAAGTATGATCATTCTGATTGGTCATGCCACCTAAACACTCACCTCTTACTCGACTTGGAACTGTTTCATCTTATAGATAACTTACTTAATTTGGTACTCTAGACACAAACTAGTCTGTATAGAAAATCTATTCTAGCCAATCTGACTTAGAACTAATCCTTAATCTAGGATATTCAATCAATGTAAAGTCTTAAGGATTTCAACCTTTTAAAAAGTCCCTTATTGCATCCTTGCAATATCTAGGGTTTATGACTTCCTGTCATTTTACTCTCAAGATTCAATACCCAACATCTTGATGTGTTAAATCGAGTTTTGACATTATCGTAGAATCTCTTAAGGTATTATAAAGACTTCCTGCCTTGTTCTATGGTTTATCAACCTTTCATTGTCAATCAATATACATACATATATACAATGTCATATTTGACATAAGCATTACATATTTCCTATATCCTCCTTGTTTCAATACTAGGGTTTAGCTTCTCTAATCCAATACATGGAAATATCAAACATCCTTGTTCTCCAAAGATAATAGCATTAACGAAGAAAAAAATAAGAGCAATTACTTCTAGTCTTACCCAGACGACTTATCTTTTCTCAAATTCACATTTCCTATAACATGAATAAGCATGATATCCAAGGATTATCCTCATTGATATATATATATATATCTTAATGAGTGTCGTTACTTCTCATGTAGTTAGTACTTTGACTAAGTTCAATCCTTCAACCTTAATAGGTTATATTTGTAAGAGATAATAAATTGCTTCCAACTTCCTTGTCTACTCAATTTTATTCACATTCAAATAAGGATAGGGTATAAACTCATATGATTATCATCCTTTATATAAGTATGTCGCATATACCTATAACAATAATCTCAAGTATGATAGACATGTAGGTTGAGTCATTCTCCCAACATCCCCTTCTCAAAGTTGGTTACGACAATGATACCAAGTATTGGAATAACGAAATTCCTTTGTACACATAGTTCTAAAATAAGTTCAACAAAGGCTACAAGATCAACATCAATACATTGTCAAGATCTCTCTTTCTCTTGAGAACCATGACATAAGCAACCAATGCTATCAAAGGTTATCTAGGGTTCCACACTCGTGGGTCACCCATTTCCTTAAAATTTCGTACAAAATTGACAAGAGGAATTCTATTTCCTAAAAATAAATCTTTTTCTATGTTGCAATCCCCTTCAATATCATGATGATATTTTCTAATCCAAAAAGTCCCTTGAGAGAACTAGCAAGATTACATCTATAGAGCTATCCTGGTCTTTAACATAGACTAAAGGATCTATTTCCATTTTTTCTTAGTTACCCACTACTATCTTAAAATCCAATTTCAATAATATATGACAATACAACATAAGTATAATGCGCTCTGGTTTTCTCCAAACCTCTTAGATGCTATATAATCCCTCATTACTCTAGGAATGTGAATGTGTTATACAATAACCATTCTTTAACTGACATCAATTGAATAATCCTAGAATTTTTATTCACATATCAATAATTACAACCCTATTGGTAATTAAATGTTCACTATCTTTCATCTTGAATGAATTATGAACTCATACAAGTGTTTCCTCAATACCCTGAATAATCAAGTACATTGGCCCATTTCAAAGCAAGCAATGGTCTAACAATAGATACCAGTTAATAAATTTCTTAAATAAGGAAAACAAGGCTTATATGTAGTAAACAAATCCTATGCCATAACCATTATTCACAGTAAAATGATCTCACCTCTTACTGAGCCATAATGTTATCCAAAATCGGCCTTCTCTTTCAACACCTCACCTACTCTACCCATCGTTCTGCTATCCAAGAGCATGTATGATATTCCACTCCCTTATTTCAATGGTGAAATCCTTCTCCTCCTATCATGCTGTCATGCAATATCAAGAATTTCATCTAACAATAAGCATTAGCAGCTACGCCTCCTCATTTCTCTATGTTAAGCATCATTATTTAATATGATTTCTCCCCTACGGAATACCTCCAAACTGAGATCCCACACACAGGCACTATTGATAGCTTTAGTAAGCATTATAGAATAGTCTTCTCACATGGTCTAGAAGACAAAATTTAGAGATCTCTTCTTCTCCTATGCCATTGCTTGGTATTATTCTTTGTTACAATCTTTAGCCTAAGCACTGGCTCTCACACTCATCAATCTACTCTTATGAAATGTTTTTGAGCAATTCAAGGTCATGCTCCTGGGGAATGCACGGTGATTGAGATTGAGCCTATCAGGAATTGAACAGTGGGTGCTCCCATTTCCATGGAATACCCCCCCCAAAATGATTTCGGGTTGAGGATGATAAGCCTCCCCAAAAATGGTTACCCCAATCACTTTTTCCCTCCAAAGAATGGCTCTGAAGATTAGTTCAAGATTCAGTTAAGAATGGTAGTTATAGCACCAATTTCACTCCACCTAGGATCATGATGGATGCTACCATTGCTATGTGCCTTTATGCAAAATAAACGTATCCTTAGATAGTAACTGTGGCTCATAGCCAAGACTCCAATCATGGTAACACTTGACTTGCACATTGCTTAAGCATGTGCCACCCTCAAGCATTATGACGTGGCCTTGTAATATCTTTTCAAAATCATTCCATTGAATTGAAACTTCTATCACCTTCAACGACAAAAGGGCTTTACGTTGGCATTTAGAAATTAGCAAATGCGTATATATATACTTACTGCCATAACATAAAATAAGATTCTCATTAAAGGGTCGAGCAATTCAAATATGATTTGTCCCTCCTTTACCAAGATTTGATTCGTCGCAATAACTTATGCATGTGTGTATGTATCCATACATACTTGAATGCAAATGTTTGTACATTGACAATATCTATGCCTTTGTACACATATATGCATCCATGCACCCATCTATACGAGTACATATGGTTACCTTATCCCATGTATACTGACATTCATATATTCATTTGTTTTATATATTAAAAAGAGAGTTAATAACCCCTAAGAGAATCATATCAACACAAAGGTCGACTAAATGAGTACTATCGACAAGCTTCTAAACATGTTAAATAACATGCACTAGACATTAAATGACATCAACAACTTGTCAAGTCGAGAAGTAAACTTAGACCAAGAGAGTTGAGTATCACTAACCCGACTCAAGTAGGTTTGACCATTTTTGTATCAACACTAGACCTAAGATGGTGACAACCTGTTATTCCTTGTATCTATATCCTTCTCTCCAATGATGCTCTCCCTACCTTTCTCGGAGGGCAGAAACTTGATTCCTAAATGCAGCTTTCCATCACCAACTAAAGATTAGTGTATTAATAATCATTTCATAATCCTCATGAAGTCATCACATCTTGACAACTTTTAAACACATGACAATTTTAGTGAAATAAATGTAACTTAAAATACATTGATTTTCCAGACATTTTTCCTAAACATCTAATCATTGAATCATGCGTAATCATCTACTAATTACTTCAAAAGTAAAAAGTAAAAGAGAGTTAAAGTTAGGGATGTAACAGACTTGGTGAAGATCTGGAATAATTTGTTGTGGTCAAAAAGGTACTTAGGTCTCTTCCTAAAGCTTAAAATCCTAAAGTATCTTGTATTGAGGAAGCCTGAGATTTAGAAAAACTTTCAATGGATCAATTATATGGTGCCTTCATTGCAATTTGAAATGAGAGAGTTTGACAAAGAAGATCCAAATATGGAAGATTCTTTCAAATCTAGTAGGAAGGAAATAGATCTAGAATCCGATCTGGATTGTGGCACTGAAGAAGAAGAAAAATTTGTAAGGAAATTGAAGAGAGGTACTAGAAAGAACAAAGATAAGCTACTTCAAATTTTTCAAGTGTGGAGAGATTGGTCATTTTGCTTCTAAATATCCCTCAAAATATTTTGAAAAGAGAAACAAAGAGCCTAGAAGAAATAAGTTCAAAAGGAGTCTCTAATCCAAGGAAGATTTGTGCTCTTAAAAAGATAATGAATCTAGTGGTTTGAATAATGAAGATGAAATCCTATTTTTGGCTGCTAAGAATACTAAAGATGAAGCGAAAGATCCAAGTTTTGTGTATACAAATTTTCATGCAAAAGATGAGGCAAACTTGTGGGTGTTTGAAAGTGGTTATTCCAACCAAATGACATCAAATAGAAGCAAGTTTATCAATCTTGTGAAGTGGAATTGAGGAATAGTCAAGCTTGGAGATGATGCTTCAGTGCAAAGCTATGGAAAAGTAACAATAATTATTAATGGAAAGCATATGAAAAAATTATGTTCTTTATGTTAAAGGTTTCCAACATAATCTTCTTAGTGTTATCCAGATGTGCATAAATGGATATTGTAGACACTAAAAAAAGTCATGAATAATATCATGCACTTGAATCAAGTATACTAACATCATTTCCTCCTAGAATCTATCCTCTTTTTGCTCAATTTATTAAATTAGCCTACCTATTTAATTAATTACCTCATTTTCATCTATTAGCCTAATTGGGTTAATTCACCCCCTTCCATGCTAACATTTAATCACATTAAATTAAATAAATTGAATTATTTAATTTAATCTCTAAATTCTCCTTATTTAATTAAATAACCCTAAGTTATTTAATTAAATATCATTCCACCTTTCCCCATTCATTAAATCATTTTATTTAATGAATATCATCTAATTCTTCTAATCCCCTTAATTGTATAATTATCATTATTTAATTATTATTTATTAATTAATCCAACTCTCCCCACTTGTAAAGGAATATTCCAAGGGAATATTCCTCCTTTACACATTCCTCAAAAAGGAATATTCCCATGGAATATTCCTTCCCCTTTTGCACAATTAAACTATTTTTTTAATTTTCTAAATTATCCTTTTCCCTCACCCATGAGAATATTCCAAAGAATATTCTCTCTCCTCACTCATTTGAAGAAAGGGATATTCTTACAAAGTTTCATGTGCAAGTTAACTCAAAACTTCTTGTGCAAGTTAACTTGTGACCTCTTGTACAAGTCAAAAGTGTGTTTGTTTGAAGGAATATGAACCCTTGATTAAAATCTCACCTTTCCATGCCTCCAACTTCTTCCATCCTTGACCATTAATTAGCCTTTTTTATCTCAACCCTCCATTTCTCATTTGTCCTCCTATAAATAGGTCACTATTTGGAGATAAATGGATCCATCTTTTAACATAAAACTTATGTTGTTAAAATCACTCACACTCACACTCATATTTAGCACATATTTAGCATCTTTTTAGCTTGATTACTTGCATAATAACTTAGCTTCCATTAATGGCTTCCATGGTAACATTGATGCATAAATTTAACTTATTTGTTAATTAGGGTTTCAATATTTTAGATTAAAATCCATTTAGATTAGCTATGAATTCATGTTCTTTTAGGTTAAATCACATTTTCATACACATATCACAATCATTCCAACAGTTTTCTTCAATAAGATTGACTAGAACAAGCTCATTTATCCATAGGATTGGGAAAGGGTCTCCATTCCACATCAACACGACACCACTCCCACAACGGGATAAGTTTCAATGGATTAGAGTAGGCATTTTTAAAGCTTTTGTAGTTTAGCATGCTTGGTTTTAATGGATGTTTGGTTTAATTTTCATTTGATTGATCCTATTGAGATTAAAATTAGTGGCTTTATTATGCTTTGATTCTTCATGGATCAAGCGTTATCAGCCATACTAATCCATTGGTCACATTTTGGTGCTAGAAGGAGGACATAACTTATCAAATTTGATCAATTTCTATCTTGAATTCCATTTTTTCTGATTCTTGCAGGATACAACACTACAGAGTATTTTAGTGATGCCTTTGTTAGGTGTCACCATACAATGACACTATCGTCATCATAAATAGTGATGCCTAATTAATACCTTGTCGTTGATTAAAATAAATGGCAACATTGAACAATTTTAGAGGTATCAAGAATTTGCAAACGACGATGCTACCAAATCGCAATGCTATCATCATCACTAGATTTTTGTAGAGTGATGCTAAAATTCACCAGAGCGATTCTCATTTTCTTTATGGTGACACTATCGTGAACATTGACGCCCTTCTCTAGTAAGCAAAAACAATGATCAATTTTCATCATGTGCTTTAATTTTTTGTTTTTATCTACTTTTAAGACACATCATTAGCTTCTCACCTTTTTAGGCTAACTAGGTTTTGCAGGTTGGATGATAAAATTTGAAGTGAAGAAGCATTCGTGTCTTTCAATCTTATAATTGTAACAAGTGTTTTGATAGTTTGGGGGAAATTATAACCCATTTATCATGCTTTTCATTTTATGCTTTAGGACCACACTAGCTTTTAATTGGGTTTTAAAATGACCACTCAAATGGGATTAAAATGAACCCTCACTACATCATTATAATTTGGGTTTACAATTGAATAATACAACTTAACACTTCGTTTGGTGCATAAAATAAATTCACCTTTGCTTTGAAGGTTAAAATTAACAAGTGTTTTTCCGTGTCTAGTGATTTAAATTTTTGACATTGAATGTGCATGCACCTCTCTCGTGCCACTCGATGATCTTGAGAATCAAAAAAAATTCCTTGTACATTTTGTATAATCACCCACATATTTCAATTTGGATTAAAAATGAACCCCATGCTAGTATAGAGAAAAGGAATTGTGTGTACTCTCTCCTTGTTTCATGGGAACTAGGAGATCGAACTACAAACATACTTCCTTTCTTTTTTTTATCTTTAGAGGGCTTTCCACCTCACTACGAAAGGTGGGAATGACCCAAGTGGTGATGAGCTAAATCCAAGCTCTTTTGAACTAATATATAAAAAATGTGTTTGTGAAAAAAATCATAAGCAACAAGTGCGGATTTTTCATACCGACAAGTGCCATCCTTAGTGTCTATGTGTCACGTCAAAATCCTTTCTTAGGAAGGGACTAGGAGGCCTCTTGATTGAAATGATCTTGAGCTAATTTTTCTCCTTGTATGGCACCTTGAATGAAAGTCCCTACTAAGAACCAATAGTTTAGAAGTCAAAAACCTTTATGCTTGTTGGTGCAGGAATGGTCATTTTGAAGCCACCCCACATTTTACTATTCATTGTAGAAATAGAAAAATCATTTGGATATGTGGATCAAAAGGATTTGAGATTTGGTGGTCTTGAGAAGTGTGTGTCTTGGAGGGGATCTAGTGTCACCAAATCTCTAGTTGTTTGCATTGTCTTAGTGTTTGGAGAAATCCAAGTGGGGATTTAGAAAGTAATATCTTCTAAACCTAGTGTGGTAAATTCTTGTGAGTCAATTTAATACTTTGCTTAGTTCCAAAATATTGAAAACAAACATCAACAAAGTCTTTTCAAAATTTCAAACCCTTTGGTCTAAGTTTGGATACCCTTTGACAAAACCGTGATATTAATGCTTGTCCTAAGGATTTATTCTTAGATACTTCTAAATATTTTGGTTTATATTTCAATCCATATTTTCCAAAGATAACCTAGGTAACTATGCCCTTGACTTCATCCTTTTCAAGAAATGGACTTTGTGGAATTCATGATGTTTTTGACAGACATTTAGTTTGAAACTTAATCAATACAAGTGTTTGTGGTAAAAAAAAACTCATTTAAGCAAGATAAATTGAAAAATTGAACCCCACATAACCATTTGGCATCTAATCACTCTAGTGGAATTGCTAGAACTATAAAAATCTCACATTTTTACTGGCCTTCACTCACCTATCTCCCATGTACCAAGAAAATTTTCCACACCTTAATTTTATAAACAATACAAATTGCTGAAATTTGTGTGACAAGATCCATTTCAGAATCCATGTTCACCAATGATCCCATTAATTTGGCCTTTGACACATAAGCATTCCTTTGGTCATCATTGAGAAAGAGCTTTAAAAAAAATGGTCCATATCGGCAAGATCATGTGCAAGTCTTTCCAATCAACGAGTCATAACCTTTCAATCTAAACATTTTTTGTATATCGGCAAGAAGTGAATCAAATCAAAATGACCAAAGACCCTAGAAATTACATAATCAAGAAGACAATGCCTGCCATTGCACCAAGGAAAGCTTATCGGAAAGAACAAAGTAATTAGAATGAATTTTTCAAATCATGCTGAGCTCTTGACTCACACCGATGAGAACCTCATCGACAAGAAACATATTTTCTTTCACCGATGAAGAAGGAGAACAAATATGGGAGAGCCATATACAATTGGAATGAGTCCCTCAGATCTCTATGACCATATGGGTTACGTCAATGAAGGAAGTTTCAAGGAGAGTCTTGTCAACCTATCCAAATGAATGAAGTGATAAAGGAAATACGTCAAGGAGACTAAAATCATCGGCAAAGCATTTTGTTCTCTTAGTGATAGTACATGTAAGCCCGATGGAAACATGGGAAAATAAAAATTTATAGGAAAGACACTGGGTGATGAGTAAAATGATTTCTAGTGGCCCAAACCACTTTTACATCAAGAAAGCTTCACAAATTTCTCCCCGAAGTAATAAGAGTTGAAAAGTAAGAGAAAGGCCAGTTGTATAATATCGGTTGATAAGAGAATTAGGTAGCTTTCCTGACTAAGAATGATAAACCAAAGGGACACTCCACATCGAAAGGACATTTAGTTATGTCTTGGTGATCAATTGTGAATGTATGAAAAAAAGTGGTTCCAAATGAAATATGTAGATTGGCCAAAAACTGGGAGTCTCACCAATACAATCTTTTTTTTGTTCTGACATTGTGAAATTAAAAAAACCTATTGCATTCATTCTCAAAGGTGGAAATTAATGGCTGCACGAATGAACATTATGTAAATATTCTCTGATTGAAAAGAGAATGAACAAAAAGGATTTCCAAAATTTGCAGCGGGAAGGATGGGAGGTTGGATAGAAGTCAAATAATTCAGTGTGACCAGAGACTCACAAGTAAGCTTACAAATTCTTTGTAATTGATAAATTATAATTTAATTTTTTCACCTTAGAGGATTAAAAATGGAAGGTTCAAGATCTGTGAAAACAAATATTAGGAAACAATAGGGCGAAAGTATTCAATCCAAAAGCAAAAAAAAAAGACTGAAAAAGGGGGGAATCTAAAATGAAAGAATGAAAATTGAACCAAGACCTCATTGATCAATTGCTTGGTTTAGGGTTGAAGGCCAGAAGGTCTACATAATTAAGGGCCAATGTGGGGAGGTTAGAAGAAAAGTGCAAACATATTGGTGATGTGTGGACTCCCATTACAGGATATGAATTGTTCATGTTCCACTATTGTTGAAGAAACAGATTTGAACTAGTGTGCAACCCCTGAAATTTCAATTTGGGAAAAATAGTTTTTCCCAATGTCTTTGTAAATATAAAGCTTATAAGACTCCTGGCTAAACATTACAACCCAGACCTAAAGGCTATTTGTGACCTGGAGGGTGAACCCTTCATACATGTGTCTAAGGCTGCACTTTTTGAAGTTTTTAACCTAGATCACACATGTGATGAACCTATTGTGCACAAGGATTTGGAGAAAGAATATTGGAGAATGGATACAACTTATAAAGGGTGGAGATTACCATTGCATAGGTCAAGGAAAGATGGAAACCTAGTTCCACTAGAAGATGGTGATGGACCTCCTTTTCATATTGACTTGTTCGAACTTTACCTAAAACACACTTACTTATTAGTGTGCCAACTAATAGGAACAAAGGATTTTGAGTACATGTCAATAGGGACAATGGTGATTGTTGCAGATATTCAGTGCCATAATGCAAGACCTTTCGATTATGCCTCACACATTTTCAGAGGGATTGACTCAAGGCTAATGGCCGTCAAAAATGGATCTCCCACACTGCAATTCAATCATTATTCCATTCTCATGGATATGATATTGTACTATGGATAGGAGTTAGGAATGTGGCCAGAAGAATTGAGAGTTACATAATTTGATAAGGAAGATCAACCACTACTAGTGCAATTATGGACTGCTATTTGGGACAACAGATTTGTTAATTCCAGTTATGTTCATTTTGAAGAATACTTTGTCAATATATTGTATAAATTTTATAATCATCCTTGTGATTATTCATTGTCTAATGAGATTAAAAGATTTTTGAGACCCAAGGATTTCAATGGAGCACCAACTATGGGTAATAATTGGGGTGATTAGTACTATTATACTAATTCAACCATGATAAGAGTGTATGGGTTTGAAGATACACCTTTCCTTCTACCAAAAATTGTGCCAAATAGGATTGCATACCTACAAATTATCAAGCAAATGGATTATTCCAATGCTATGAACTTAAGTGCCTATGAGAAATAATCATTTATGCCTAGTACATTGTGCTTTGGAGATTTTACGGTGTTTTCCAAGGAAGGGTATAATCTTATTTTGGATAAGTTATTACATTTTAATTTGAAGAAGGCTACACCAAGAAAGGGATTTGATCTTGAGGTTTATATTGCTTTTACAAGAAATAAATAGAATATAGGTGGATATGATCATGTACCATATCCTCATGATGATATAATTAGAAACATGGAAGAGAGGGAGGCTGAATTGGCCATTGATGAGTATAATAGGGGGATGGAGGTGAGAATGAATGAAATAGAAGAGGAAAAAATATTGTCTTCTACAAGTGAAGAAGATCTTCTGGTGAAAAGGAACCCCAAGGACAAACTGAAAAAATTCCCATATTGAGGATTGAAGAATACCAACCTCCAAATAGAGAACAAGAAGTTGAAGAATTATCTGACAAAGATACCAGGAAGTTAGACTATAAATCCTTTGTTTTTTATGATGAATTTATAAAATATCTTGAATTTAGATCTTTCTTGTATAAGAAAAAGGGAAAGGAAATAAGAGAATCAATCACAAACATTACACCAAGCAATGAAAATCAATTGGTTAACACTTTGAAGATTGATGTAGATAATGAAATGAAGAATATGACTCCAAAAAGAGCAAGGAAATTGTTGGAGGAATCTGGTGTAATGATCTTCCCTGGTTTAGATTTGAATTTTTCTCTTCTTTTTTATAGTTTTCTACATAATAACGGTGCTACACATAAGCTTAGTCTAGAAGGGGTTATAGAAGTATACATAGGATCAAGACATAACCCTGATGAGAACTCCCTTATGATTTGGGCTTTGTGTCCCCCACATAAAAGTTTGTGATTATTGATATTAAGAAGGCTTTTGGCCATGTAATGACATTGAAGGTAGGAGAAACTGACCCTATAGTCATAGAAGACATTGGTATTAATGTATCCAAATTAAATAAATCATAGATTCAAAATGTTAATCAAGGAATGGGATATGTACAAAATGAACAATGAGAAGATACTCAAAGAAAATGATTTTTTGAAATATATGGTCAAAGATACATTCAAGGGGTCCACAAAATTTTTAACTCAAGGAGAAAGTTCTCAATCAAAAGAAAAAAGTGAGAAAACATAGGTACACACTCAAGTGAGAAAAGTCAGGTTTGATACACTTTCTATAGTATTTCAAAAGAGGCATGTCAATCTGATGGTGTGGATGGACAATTTTTGGGTGACTCACTCCAAGATTCATACTACTATTTAGGAGCATAAGAGAATAAATGATAGGATTTAGGAAAAGATCCAAGAAATATAAAAGAGAATTACATCTAACAATGGAGGCATCACAACTATTGAGGATATCATGAGAAAACATAAGGAATACTATAAGGAACTTCAAGCAGATGCAAAGGAGTTCATTGATGTTGCAAAGGAAAGGATGTATACACTATTCAAAGATGATGGCGAGTTGAAAGACCAGAGTGAATGGATGAAAGAATGCAGATTGATATTACATGGAGCCTTGGAAGCAATGAGGATTCAGCCCTAGAGGAGACTTGTGAGCATCTGTAGAAAATTTTCATCATGGAGATAGCTATAAGGAATGTTGTAGAGGATGTTGACACTCACTTAAGTCAGAAATATTTAGATCACATAACACAAGTTCACTTATGGCTCATTAGAGCTTAAATTGTTAATGTTTAAATGTTGTTAATTTCAAAATACATCTATGAAGAGGTGTACCCTCTTCAAAATATTGATGTATAAGTTGGATATGTAATGATTAGATAGCAAGAGTGAATAGGGAGAGAATAGGAGATATACAAGAAATAATTTTCCAAATGCTTATTATATAGATTATATTGTATGGATCATGATGCATGCATTAATTTTGGCAAAGAATCAATGGAAAATCTTTAATTCTATGTGACTCAATATTGGTGTCTATATTTTGTTGATTTAAGCAATTATCTAGCTATCTCAGCATTGTTATTTCTCTGCTACTTGAATTAGTATATCCAAGTTGATATCCAATTTCGTCAATGCATATTTGTTGTTATTGTGTAATCAAGTTGATTGGTTTCAATTAAAGAATTAAAATCCTTTTAAATGATTACAGTAACTTGGGAGTAACATTTGAATAAGTAAGAAGAGTTAGGTAATTTATAAGATTGTCATACTATCTCCACATTGATGTTATCTTGTTATTAAAATTGAGGATATAATTTATTTATCAATACACATTTGCTATCATTGTGTGATTATGTTAATTGGTTCCTTTAAGGAAGGATTAAAATCCTTTTAATAAATCATAATAACCTAATAGGATCAATTGGATCAATAAGAAGAGTATGTCAGTCACATACTTGCACGTTTATACAAGGTATAAACAAACCTAAGTGCCAAGCAATCAAAATTATAACCAATACTAGCCACCTATCATAGAATTTCATTGACTCTGCTTACCCAATAAAGAACTAGTCCACTTCATTCATACATTACTTATCCACTTTCATATTGTAAATTTTCAATTATCACATTAGAAGTAGAGTAGTTATCTAGCCTTCATATATCCCACACTTTATGCCCCTGTGGATAGATCCTTAAGTTCAAATAAGTTACACAATCTACTTTAGCTATCAAGTTCCACCCACCTAGGTTTAGCAGAGCCTAAAGTGTAGGGAGTCATCAACCACATAAGGTTAACTCCATTCATTGGTTCAAAAATGTTGCAATTCTAATCATAGAGTCTAGCATCCTCTTAGGATTTGTAACCTGCATTTTTTAGATCCAACAAGAACAACCAAACCTTACACTTGCTATCATACAAGGAAAACATTGCAAAACATTGAGTCCAAATTCTATTGTCAAAATCATTTGAGTTCTATTTTACCAAAATTGTTGATTCCTTAGGGTTTGATCAGTTTAGATGTATAGCATTTTTCTCACTACCTTGGTCTTGGAAAACAAAATTTCATTCTAGGTGAACATTGGGTCAAACATTTCATCCATCCTTCATCATATTTCATCCTTCACTTCACCAACATTTTGAACACACCAACACTTTGGACTTAGACATCAATCAAACCAAACCCTAACTTAGCTACTTTGTATGTGAAATGAATCCTTTTCCATGCATTTGGTTAAGTTGGTTATCATTTTTGGACTACTTTATCTTGAAGGTCACAAGTCTACCTTAAAGATTTATATGTGTAGACACTGAAAATTGTCCTAGGCTTGCGACTCTAATTTTCATCATACTTCTAATCTTCATTTTCATATTTTTAAATAATGTTAATTGTTTGATTATTTTCTAAATTCATTTGTTCTCTATTAATTAAATAGCTTTAATTATTAATTAATCAATTCATTCTTACCTTTATTCTTCCTTGATTAATTAAATAAATATTGTTTATTTAATTACATCGCTAATTAAATCTATCCTCTATTAAATACTCATTTGAATTATTTAATTAATTCCTATCACACTTTTGACTATAATTAAATAATCACTTTAATTGTTTAATTATTTTTTAGTCTTTTCTATCTTTAATTAAATAAATCTTTATTTATTTAATTTAATCCAAATTCTTGAATGTTGAATTAAATTCTTATTTAATTCATAAAAGGATTTATCCATGGCATATTCCTCTATAATTAGATAATCTCTTTGTTATCTAATTAGTCATTTATCACTTATGTCTAGATCTAAATTGATCATTTAGTTATCTGGTGAGATAATATCTGATTATCTTTAACAAACAAACTTTTTGTGTTAATTAGTCGGTTATCTAGATTAGATCTTATCTTCTTCATGGAAACTATTATTAATTAAATAACTATTATTATTTTATTCTCATCTTCTATCTATTTCAATCTATATCTTTACATGCAATCTTTATTCTTCTGTGTCTCGACTAGTTTCAACTAAATATTAAATTATTATTTAATTTAGTCCCCACCTTTCATGCTTTATCACTCACACTAATCTCATTGCATGTCACAATCTTTAATCTTAATTGTCAGTTTGTCTTTTAGTCTAAGCCTATCATTTGAAAATCAATTTTCTATAAATTGGCTTTACCTTCATCATTATTACTCCTCCTGAAATCTTATGAGTTTTGGAAGCAATAAAATTTAGAATCTTCGATGTTTTTCTATTAACACTATCATGAGGCCATATTTTCATACTTAAGAGAAATCTAAGGGCATTTATACTATAGAAAAATGGAGAAGTGCAATCAAGGTTATTCATGGAATTAAATAGATGTTTGGTGAGATCGTTCTTGCATTTATGATCTATATTCCATTTTTATTTGTTGTTAGTGTAGGTTTAGTTTGAGTTTATGCATTTTATTGCTTAACCTATGAATTTCCCTATGTCACAATATGTTCATTAACACCTTTATCCATAGCATCAAAACATCAAACCTCTCTATCTAAAAGTGTTGTCCAAAATCTTAGAAAGTTTATCCCCCATATCATTCACCTTTTTCATCTCCCATTTTCACCATTGGTCCAAAATACCTCAAAGGTTCACTTTTGCAACAAGGTCAAAACACAAGAAAAACATGGAATATAAACTTGATTCATACACCATGAGTGGTCTAAATCAACCAAACTATCAAAACCTTACAATACCAATTGATTATCAAAGCTCACATTTATACAATTCACACATTATATCATTATATCCTACAAACCTCAATACTACAACAAATGTGATTATTCCCAATCTAAATTTTGGACTACCTTTCCCTATGGTAGATTTAAATAAAATTCAAAACCTACAAATATATCAGCCAAATGATCAATACATGAGTCTTCAACAAAACAATAGTATCCAATCAAATCAATACATGTCAAATGTGAATATACCAAATACAAACTTACCAAACATGAACATATCAAATCCACAATTGGTGAACTATGGGATAGATACGTTTGCAAATCACACCAATGTTGTTCAAAATCCAAACAATATATCTGGAAACTCAATGTATTGATCCAAATCAAGGTAACACCATGCAAAATCAAGGTTACCTAAATCAAAGAAATGTGTTTCCCTACCCCAACAATGTTCAATTCCAACCTATGATGCAAAATATAAACATTATCCCAAATCAGAACATGGTCCAAAATTAATTTGTGCATGATCCCATACAAATACCACAAGTGTACATTCCAAATATGCTTGACCAACAACCAAATCCACTACACCAAGGGCATCAAAATTAAAATCAAGATCAAATTATGTGAAATCAAATTGCTATACTTAGAAAAAAAATTGATTCATATCACCAAGAGACATCTCCACCCCAAAATTGACACACTCCCCCATTGGTTAAACCATGTCATCAAAATATTGAGTTGTTTCCACAACCACATCAAGAACAACATCTTCAATATCAAGAAGTTGGATATCAAAATCAAAAACCTCAACAACAAGATCAATCACCACATCTCCAAGATCAATCTCAACAAGAAAAAATTTCACAAGATGACAAATGTGAATACACTCCTTTGGGAGAGCCAATCGAATTAGAATTAAACATGTTATTCCATGCTAAACTTATCAAACTTCCAAAATCATTAAATGGGGGTGAACCGAGCATCAAGTTCCCATGGGATGATGATAATGCTTATTGTGAATACCATAGCACAAAAGGTCATGATACGTTAAATTGTATCAAACTCAAATATCTCATCCAAGACCTTCTTGATCAAGATTCAACCATTAATGATGGTAGTGACAATCTCTCCACCACAATTATTGAAAACAATTATCAAGATCTATCCATCAATGAGCACCTTGAAGATGTTTCTACCACATCCAACGATCAAATCAACATACATCAAGATTCATTTTTTAATCATGATCAAGACCCATCAACAATATCCAACAACAATCTATTTCAAGAAGCATTGACATCATTTGATCCTATGATTGAAAACATTGACAATATCCCACCACCACGTTTGATAAAAAAATTCAAGATCCATCCACCAATGATCATGTTGATGATGTCTCTACATCACCTAATGAGTTAGAGGACATATCTCAAGAATTTATTCCAAAGAATGATAAAAATATTTCTCCAAAGTCTCGTAATGGTCCTTTTCAAGACATATTCTCATCCTTTGACCTCATGGTTGTAGATATAAAAGGAATCCTCAACTCAACGCTTGATCTAAATTCACTTGAAGATCAAGAAAATATTGAGCCAATACCCATGCCTAATGAAGACATTAAATAACCCTTTGTAAGCAATCCATCCTTTGAAATTGACCCATGTCAAGAACTTGATCCAAATCATGTTGAAAAAAATTACAAAATTGATTAAAATCAAGGATCCATATCTCCAAGATACTATGATGATCTAATGGGTATTTTCCAATCCATAAAAGATCATAAATAATGATCATATCCATATATCACATACCCCTCCATATACCCATGATATGTTTACTCTGAATGGACATGTAGATGATCTTCATCCAAAACAAGAGTCTCATACTCTTGATATCATTACCAATGAACAAAAGTCTCCTACTCTTAATATATTTACACATGATCAAGGCATAGAAGAATCCATAAACATATCAAAAATTGATCATAAGGAAGACCTCTACATGGAGAGTGAATTAGAAACATCTTTTGAAGAGAAAGCAAAAATGGATCATGGGGCAGACTCCTATATGGATTGTAAAGCATCAACACCTTTTGAAGAAACACCAAAATTAGACACATCCTCCATATCGATTAAAGAAAGTAAGTATGAGGATATCAAGAATTATAAAGAATCAACAAAGCTAAAGCATCTTGAATAGCAAGGAAATGGTTTTTTAGAATAAGAATCAAAGCATGTCAATAATAATCCCATAATACTAGGGGAAACTTTATCTAATGCAAACACCAACATGGGGAGCATGAAGAGTCCTTATAATGAAATGACTACCAACACTCCAACCATTCATATCATGAATCATCATCCATTCATCTTTCCACCCACTAATTGGGACCAACCACAAGAAAGAAGTCTATCTCAAAGAAAATAGAAAATTATTGAAGCAAAATAATCAACAAAGAAAAATGGACAAGAAAAAATCAAATGGATACCAAAGAAAAATAAAGAAAATCATCCCTATCACACTCCATTATTCAAAAAAACTATGGGGAAAGATCAAAAAGGGAAGTTCATCCATCAAAAATGTTCATCAATACTAAAGAAAGCTTCAAGAGTGACCTACAAAGTATATGAAGAGGTTGGTCCCAATTGAATCTCCATATCCACCCATCATTGCTTATCATCCCAAGTTTGGAGAATCAAAGATTCCAAACTGTCAACCAATCCATCTACATCTTGTATCCCTCAACAAATTCCACCACCTACTTCAATATCCATGATGTCCAACTCCTATATTGATCATTTGTTGGTAGTAACTCTTTATCATAAGGACTCTAAGGCTACTCTATCGCGATGTGCACATCTAAGTAAGGTTAATTGTGGTATCAATAAAGAAGATGAAAATATCTAGCGGTTACATTCAAGTGCACGTATCTTAGCCAAAAAACTCCTCCAAGAAGGATATTGTTGGCACATCAAGACAACAACATATATATCAGCACCACCAGGTGGTTCAACATGAGCATAAACTGTCAAAAAAATTTAAGAAATCAAGAAAATAGTCAAGAGAAAAATCCTCCTCTAGTGAAAACCACTTTGTTGGCACTTTGGATAAGTAACATGATGAAAACCTAGCAAACAAGTGTCATGAGTAGAATTGAGCATCCATCCATCTTATCAATAATAAATCTAGGAACCCTTCATTATCCAATCCATTTTTCATCCCATCTGACTTATCTTGATCTTGGCAAAGGTTCAGTATGTACTTCGTGCACTTGCTTATGGTAAACTTCTTTACATGGGTCACTATCATTGATCCAATCCTAACCAACATTATTGGAGCCATAAGAATTTTATAAAGAGGCATACTATATCCAAACATGTTATCCTTTCACATACCTATGCATACCTATCCATCAATCCATTCATTTATCCATGCATCCACCCATGGAATTCCATACATTGCTAGATGTTGGGGGTAGATACTTACATCTTGCTTCGAGAATAAATATTGAGCTATATTCTATAACTCATGTTGTGATCTAAACATTTTATAACATAATTTAATCAAATTGGTCAAATCATTTGAAGAAAAAAACCAAATCACTAGCCCATGGTACATTTTGATGAGAAGATATTCCTTATCAAGCTTTATCTTTTATCAAAAATCAATCCAAACAATCCATATCAAATGAATCTACTTTGAACTTCAACATTACATCAACTAATTCCAACAAACTTTGTTCCAAACCAAGATTAAAAACCTTGATTAATCTTATCTAATCAATCCATCATCATCTCAGGATATCCTTCCCAATCCTCATGTTTCTTAACACTATCCTTGCATTGTTGTGTATTCTCAACAATGTTATCATCATCAATCCATCAATCATATCAATCAACCTAGCTTTCTTTTCAACAAAATCCTAAAACAAATCACTAAAATCATCTCATATCAATACACTCATCAAGATTGTGCGAAAAATTAAAAAAAATTGCAAAATCCATTAAAATCCAAAAATATTCACAAAATTGTATATGTAAAAATCCAAAACATCCAAAACACATCAAAATTCCTAAAAATGTCAAACATCAAAAATCCAAAAAATAGTACCCTTGTTGAACTATGGGTCTCTAAGCTTGAACATAGGCAAGGCCATCATTGAAGTGCCCCCAAGACACCCTAGTTTAGTCCTTTAGGATTCTATCATAATAAACTGACATTTCATCAACTATTCATCTCTCATTTTCAATAAGTCGAGTCAGTCGAACTACAAGTCTTTGAGCTTGAATGTAGGCAAGGCCATCATTGATGTGCCCCTAAGACACCCTAGGTCAATCCTTTAGGATTCTATCATAATAAACTGACATTGCATCAACTATTCATCTTCATCTTCAATAAGTCAATTTGGTTGAACTACGAGTCTCTTAGCTTGAACATAGGCAAGGCCATCATTGATGTTCCTATGAGACACCCTAGGTCAATCCTTTAGGAGTCTATCATAATAATTTGGCATTCCCTCAATTGTTCATATCTCATCTTCAATAAGTCAAATCGATTGAACTACGTGGTATCTACATGTATAACATAGGCAAGGCTAATCTTTGATCAGCCCCCGAGGCCCCTAGGATGGTCTTTTAGGTTGGGTTCTTGGTCAAAATATCATAAAACTCCTAAACATTCAAATATTAGAAAATACAAAAACATTTGAAAACATTCAAAAAGACCTAGAAACAACCTCAAATATCTTAGAGAAAAAACCATAAATAACCTCAAATAATTGAAAACATAAACATTCATATAAAAAATTCAAAAAGACCAAAAATAGCCTCAAAACATTGACATATTCCAAAAACTCGAAAACCATCCATCCCACCTCACTTTCACCCGTAATAAACCTCCACCCATAATAAATCGAGTGTCACCTTCACCCTTTGTCAGAACAAATAGAAAGCAAGTATGGAAAGTCAAAAAGTGATAACCTAAGTGTCAAAAATCTAATTCTAAATCATAGTTAAATGCATCAGTGAATTTTGTATCAACGACTTATCATAAACCTTATCCTAATCAAAACCATGTGATCAACATTTCCTAGGATATATCATTCCTGTGATGGGCATCACTATTATAAATCACCTTAGCTATATTTAAACCTTGCAAGAGATATAGATAACACCAACTATTTGTGTTTGATCTTTTCTTATGATTTATCTTAATGACCCATTCGAAGGACCTCTTTATGATGTCTATCAAAGTAATTTAGAGAGAAAGGAATGGGGCATCGATCATTATATATATATTTTTTGTGCTTGTGTGTATTCTTGTAAAATAATCTTGGCGCATACTTGCTTAGTTGTGTGTAGGGAAGTTGTTTGGAGTACATTGATGACTATTATGTATGCCTTGGTCCAATATATTATAAAGCTTATAAATTACATTCCAACGAGGTTTCCGTATGTCAAGATGTGAACAAGAACTATCTTATCTATTTGCAGAGTCAAATCCCATTACACTGGATACAACGCCACCCTGGTTATCAATAATGTGATGCATCGTTTCTATGTGTTATATCAAACAATAAGGAATGATGGAAAATCCCAATCCAAAGATATGAAAAAATCATCATCATCATGCATTTCTCATCACCATCTCTAATAAAGTCTCAGTGGATCATATACTTGTTGGATGTTTTTAAGAAATCATCAAAATCAATGGTCAATCATCTTATTTCTTCTATCTTCTCTTCGTGCTAACTTGGTATCATGAAAGTTAGAAAAATATCATCAATGCATCCATCATGTATCCACAAATCATCAACATTCATACATGTCACATAATCATAGCATATCATAAAACATACATCCTGCATCATCATTCTCATTTAAGTTGTGATGAATAATATAGATTTTTTATTCTAAGATCTTAAATTGTTGCACACATATCATAAACATATATTGAATTATCATAAGCATGAACATCTGAATTATCCATACATACATCCATATGCATACATCATCTCATAAAACTACATAAGAAAATACATAAAATAAATGCATCCATATCATTTTCATAAGCGTAACATCTACATATCATATCATCCATCCCATAACATGTCATGACAAGGTACTAAAAAAATAAGCGCATCCATTCATTACATTGCATCCATCCATTATCATAATATATAAGCATGTCACATCATCTCAGCGTCATATGCATCCATACATTCATAAAGCATGAAATAAAAGAACACATCACATATCAAATTTGTATAATATCATATATGTCAAAAAATGATAACTGTCATGGTACAATATTTGATTCAATGTATGCATATCGATCAAAAGTAAAATATCCATGAGGCTATCAAAAAGGATCCCATGAATGTATATCCACATAAAGAATTAGGCAATAATCAAATAAATTTTTGTACAAGCAAGCTAGCCTTGATGGTTGCACCCCTCACCAGGCTATCTCTCTAGCTGATCCTCGGCCCAGGGACATGCCCCACTCCTCTATCAGTAATCTAGATACCTAATCACTGTAGGTACATCCTGATGGTAGTGAATATGATAATATGCTACCTCAATCATGGCCTCTTTGTACAAACAAGAACAAACTATTTGTCCCTGTGTTGTGGATGTCATAGTCTCTAACTGCTGGCACCACCCAACCTCCTGTGCCAACTACATGTCAGCGGTCTACCTAAGCTGACACTCCTAGTCTCTCTCTACTAGGACTTCCTATACTTGTTTCTCGGCCTGATCTCTCTCAGCAATGATAACCAAAATATTTTGGCAGGCCTAGTCTTGCTAAGTTTTGATCACCTACAATTGTTGTTGCAACTATTGAATATGTACATCACATGGATTTGGCACCGATGCTGGCTATTGTTGTATTAGTGGTTGTTGATGTACAGGTGGTGCATCTAGGACCTATCCATACTATTGATGTTGGAAATTCTGGCCATCTTGTCCTCTACCCTGTCCCCTGCCCTATCCATCATCAGGTTTCCCTCAACCTCTACCTACACCCCTCCCTATCAGCCTCCCTCATGGAGGAATACCTATTAGATCTGTCAATTGAGGAGGGGTTACGAACCATGCATCATAAGATATCATAGTCAGTGCATTCATTTATCCTTGATCATAGGCCCATGGCCTAGCAACCAACTATCTGAAGCCCTCAACAACCTCGTGGGCTAGCATCATATGTCTCCATGCTGTCTCGCAGGCTGACCTAGCAAAAATGGTCATGTACTAGTCATCAGGCATGTCCTACCACTCACAAAATTTTCTGGAAACCCTATCAGGTAGGTACATCTCTATAATTGTATGCTCTCAACCCTGCATGAACCAAGTCTATTGAGAAAAGAAAAGTTGTTGCACATCATCATACCAAGCTGATATCTGAATCCATGGTTGCTATCAGAATACTACCATATCATTAATCACTTGACACCAATAAGGATTGCTGAGATAACCTATGTGCTACAATGTGATGGCATCTTTGTATCACCAAATAACTAGATCATCTAGCTCCACATCTGACATTTGAACAATTGATTGAAGAACAACAATATGCTCCAATACCCATATGTGGAGAAGGGTGACACCTATGCCAATTTCTCACCCATCACAATAAACAAATTCATGCATATCATGGTAAAGGGAGGCCAACATCACTAGTCCCCATGCAAACTGGGTCCTCCTAAAGAGCATCTTGTTCCAAGCCAGCCCCCATCCTAGACTAAATCCCATGCTCCTTCAATCTAGACCACCCAAACCTGAAATCACTGTTGCATTGATCAATCTGAAGGTCGACGTCTGACCTCTATACATCTTGAGGTCAATCTAGGAGTTGACTAGGATAATGTCCTCCTGGTCAAGCACCTCATGGCAGGCATCATATTCAACATTAGTGTCATATATCAAGTGCTCACCATGTATCAACAATCAAAAAATCTACCATACATCCTCTAGTGCCATTGTTGCCTCACTGGTAGGTATGTGGAATGATGAGGTATCGCTATTCCATCGCTCACATAGTGTTTTCATCATCACCAAATGGGTATGGATGATAGGAATATAATTGACGTACCACAAACTAATCTCTCCTAGGTGCTCTTGTCACAACTCAGACAAATCACCAATTCTGGGTAAAACAGTTAGTTGTGCTTGCATGACATCAAAGGCGAGATAATGTCCTACACCTACAAAGCTCACGACGTCAAAATTCATAAAAATTTGGCTAAGTTTGGAGTTTTTATCCGCAAAATGACAAAGCATCGCTATTTATGATAGCATTGCTATAACTCAAATTCCAAATAGCGACGTTGTAAGAATTCAAATTGCAAGTCATGAACTACGTCACTAAACATATATGCATTGCTATAAATCCAAATACTGTCATCAATTCTAAAGATAGCATCACCATATAATGATGTGAATTTCAAATACAATAAATACAATTAAAATTCAAAATTCAAATCAAGTTTTGAATCACATACCGGTGGTCCTACACTTGGAAGCCTTAGGTACTCGCGAACCTGGTTTAAAATGTGTCATGGTAGCACTCATTGTGCCATTTCATCAGAGGGTCACAGCTCAAACTACAAGAAATCCTTAAGGTGTGAATGTAAAAATGAATTGAAAGTGACCCTTCCTCACCTATTTATGCCTTAAAATTAGGGTTTTTGGCCCTAATTTAACCTTGCAGCTAAGGTTTTTCACCATTTTCACCAGTTTTTCCAATTGCATTTTTGACATGTTTCTTGAATCCTAGAGCCTTTTCGGACCCTTGGGGCAGCATTTAATATTTTTCAAGAAATCAACCCAAAATTCAAAATTTCCGTCTGATTTCTCGAGGGGGCAGGGAACCAACTTATTCCTTCCATTGGAGCAATAGTGGGGCATCTAAAAATAAATAAAAATATTCTTATTTCTTGATCTGAGCAGTAGTTTTTAATCTAAAGAGTGTTAGTCTTTGAACCAAAGTAGTAGGTACCTTGCTTCAAAGAGGGGCAAAATGTATACACTAAAAAATGTCTTGAATAATATCATGCACACGAATCAGGTATACTAACATCATTTACTCCTAAAATCCATCCTCTTTTCACTTAATTGATTAAATTAGCCTACCTATTTAATTAATTGCCTCATTTTCATCTATTAGCCTAATCGAGTTAATTCGCCCCCTTCCATGCTAACATTTCATCTCATTAAATTAAATAAATTGAATTATTTAATTTAATCACTAAAGTCTCCTTATTTAATTAAATAACCCTAAGTTATTTAACTAGATATCATTCCACCTTTCTCCCATTCATTAAATTATTTTATTTAATGAATATGATCTAATTATTCTGATCCCCTTAATTGTATAATTAACATTATTTAATTATCAATTATTAATTAATCTAATTCCCCCCACTTGCAAATGAATATTCCAAGGTAAGATTCCTCCTTTGCACATTCCTCCAAAAGGAATATTCTCATGGAATATTCCTTCCCCTTTTGCACAATTAAGCTTCGTTTTTAATTTGCTAAATTATCCTTTTCCCCCACCTATGAGAATATTCCAAAGAATATTCTCTCTCCTCACTCATTTGAAAAAGGGGATATTCTTACAAAGCTTCATGTGCAAGTTAACTCAAAACATCTTGTGCAAGTTAGTTTGTGACCTCTTGTATAGGTTAAAAGTGTCTTTGTTTGAAGGAATATGAACCCTTGATTAAAATATCATCTTTCATTCTCATCCCTTGATGAGAATCCATGATCCATGCCTCCAAATTCTTCCATCCTTGACCATTGATTATCATTTTTGGTCTCAACCCTCCATTTCTCATTTGTCCTCCTATAAATAGGTCACTATTTGGAGACAAATGGATCCATCTTTTAACATCAAACTTATGTTATTAAAATCAATCACACTCGCAATCATATTTAGCACATGTTTACCATATTTTTAGTTTAATTACTTACATAATAGCTATCTTCCATTAATGGCTTCCATGGTAACTTAGATGCATACATTTAGCTTATTTGTTAATTAGGGTTTCAATATTTTAGCTTGAAATCCATTTAGGTTAAAATCATGTTTTCATACACATCTCACAATCATTCCATCAGTTTTCTTCAATAAAAATTACTAGAACAAGCTTATTTATCCACGGTATTCAGAAAGGGTCATCGTTCCGCATAAATGTGACACCACTCCCACAACGGGATAAGTTTCAATGGATTAGTAGGCATTTTTAAAGCTTTCATATTTTAGCATGCTTAGTTTTAATGGATGCTTGGTTTAATTTTCATTTGATTGATCCTATTGAGATTAATGTTAGTGGCTTCATTATGCTTTGATTCTTCATGGATCAAGTGTAATCAGCCCATACTAATCTATTGGTCACAAATACAATCTCATATTCAATGAAAGAGGATGTGAAATCAGAAAAGGAAAGTTTGGAAAATTAGTTGCAGAAGGATCTTGTTGATGGGTGTTTTTGCACTTCTCAACATAGACAATGCATAAGTGCATCACCTCTCTTGAAAGGAAATCTCCTACAAACAAATTGTAGAAAATTACTCCAAGGTCTCTCAGGTATCAGGTCATGATAATGCTTGGAATGTCTCAATGGTTTGATGTGATTTTGTTGGTAATCATAGGGTAGCCTTATGTAAGTTAAGTTGGAGAGGAATTGGTTCTTCAAATGGAGTCCTTAAGGTATTGGAATTGATATGCAATTGTTGCAAGTTTAAAACAAGAGTCTAGGACTCCAATCATCATCAGATTTGGCTTTACAATGATGCCTGAACTTTTCCTATATCACTATTTAAAAGAAAAGGAAAAAGGGCAGGGAAGGGAAGAAGTTCCTAGACCTGAAACTACCAATGAATAGTAATAATGGAGGATGCTATAGTGGAAAACCTTCCTAAAACCAAGCTCCACTTAACCAAATCAACTTACAATCTCATGAAACTAGTGCAATCTTCTAAGGTATGGAGGTTTTCAACCATTCATTCACCATAGAGCATGAATAAAAGTTACAATTTAGGTGCAGCATAAAATTTATGTTTAGACTAGCTTTACACTGCTATTTACCATCAATAAATAGTAAAAAACATGAATGAGGAAGAGAATCAACATAGTAGAATTCTTCACTATCAATGAGCAGCACTAACTAATCTACTAAAGCATGCTAAATACATAGAATACCAAGGTAAATCTACTCAAATCTATTAACTATGAAGAGAAGAATCATGAAAGATGAGATGAAACTCAAGAATCCACCCAAAAGCAATAAATTTCTATTAGAATTTCAACAACATGTCTTTACAAGAACTCAACTCTCTCTTTAAAATGAGAGGAGACCCCCTATTTATATTGTCTAAAAAGAAAGATGAATTGCCAAGATTTAATCCCATTGTGTGGCCAAGATTCACTATAAATTAGGGTTTCACCTACCCCTAATATTTCACAATATAAAATACATTTTTGTCTCTTAGCCTATTTCATCTTGTAGTGGTCTGTTACTATAGTATTTTTTCTTGTAGTTGATTGTCCTTTGTTGCAATTATACTATGAGAAATTCATCATCAATGACCATATTCCCTACATGCTTCTTCATAGTAGCATACTCCACAAACTTGTTGATCAGTGCCTGAAGCTTGTTCCACTCCATTATATTGGATTGGAGAACCTGGAAGTTCAATTTCCTGGATTGGCTAGTAATCAAGTCCCAATCCTTGTTTTACTTTGGAATGTTCTTGATCACTTATTCCAATTGGGTGAAGGATTGAGGAGCAAAATCCATAAAATCTAGCGTGAGGGCATCTATGGCCCTGTTCTCCATCTTCTTATGAAAATATGGCCTTATTCTCTCCAAATCTATCTCAACAGTGGGAATTTCATAGTCCATCATGAGCTTCAAATATTCCTCACAAGCCATCTGGAGTTCTTTGGCCCAATCTATGTCGAGCTCCACTTCATGGACCACAAGCTCCAAATTTTCTCTTCTATGATCAAGGCCTAGTTTCCATGTTTCCACAAGCCAATGATCATCTTTTACCAGTGCTAGCTCCTTTTCCCACATTCTCTTGGGCATCTTGAGGATAGCCTTGAGCTTGGGGTACGTGATTCTATACAACTCTGAGAAGTCAATACAAAATTTCCTTGTGCCTTCGAGCTATTTCTGCACCTCCCAAAACTTGTTTGTTGTCTAGATAGCATGACCAATACCCATATCTCCATTGTAGATCACCCATCAGAACTAGTCCTCTATGGCTTTAGTCCAATTCTTTCTCCTTTCAAGCTTTTTGATATGATCCTTGGATAGCAATAGTGGTAGAGCTGACGATGTTGTGGGTAGTTCTTTGGTGGAAGACCATTGTTGTATGTAAGCCATTAAATCAACCACTTGTTCTTTTAACTCCTCCTTGGTGGATTGATCTTTATTCATCTAATGCATAATGGTGGTGGCAGATCCCTAGAGATGGTCAATTTTCTACTCCCTTATGGCTATCCCCAAATCAATAGTAGAGATATTGTAGCTGACTCCCTCTCCTTCCATCATTGGAGTAGCTATTTGTATAGTCCTTGATCCCAATGCATCCATCGTTATATGGGATCTAACCCTCAATTTCTTCTTCTTCTTTTTCCCTATTTATGCTTAGTCCAAGATGGATTCTAGCCTTTCTTTTGGATCCATGAGGATGGGGGCCCTCTTTTGCAATTGTTTCTCCAGCCACTCAGGCATCTAGGATCCTTCTTTTACTTATTCATGATCACCTTCCTCCTTCTGGGCATGCTGAATTTCCATTTCTTCATGACCCATAGCCTCTTGTTTTGTCTTTTCTTCCTCTTCTTCATCTGAAGCTCGAATGAATATAGCCTTTCCTTCTAGTGATTTAGTGGTGGCTATGTTTTCCCTGGGGTTACCTTCCCCTATGGATCCCTTGTCTTCTTCTTCTTGGCCATGCTCCCCATAATTTTCTATCTCTCAGATGTTTCTTATTTTAGCCTCTTCTTCATGCTTATCTTCTTCTTTTTTCTTCTTCTTCTCCTATAGGAGGCATCTCTTCATCATGACCAGGGCTCTTATGCTGTTCTTTATTCAAAGGCTTTGTGGTTACCTCCATTTCTTCACCCTTTTCTTTCTTCTCTTCAAAGGACTGTCTCTCCTCTTCCTCTCTGACATCCTTGAGTTGTTGGGCCAACTCCTCCTCAAGCTCTTGATCGAAGGTTTCCACAATGTATTTCGTGTTGGGACCTTCAATGTCTTCCTCAAAGGATTTTGTTTCCTCTCCCTCATGAACTACCTCATCAATGACTAAGTGTTGGTGCTCTAGATGCTCATTGTAGTCATCAACTTCCTCTTTTATTTCCTTAGTCTCTTCCCTCTCTCATCTTTCCAATTCCTCAGAAATTTGCATTTTTTCCTCCATCTTAGGTGGTTTAGTTGAATGAGGAGGGACAAGGAGGCCAGAAATGACTTGGGCTAGGGTAGCTTGCACCACAAGATTCATCAATACTCCAAAAATCTCTATTGGTATGTTTTTCATGTGCTTAGCAAAAGCTTCTAGGAGAGTAAGGGTAGGCATTATTGTTGTAGAGGCTAGGGGTACAGCTGTTGATGGAGACATGGAGGAAGAAGAGAGTGGAGAAGTGGTAGCAAAGGAAGAATCTATCACCATAATGGGTGCAATAGGTGAGGTGGAAGCAAGGTGAATTGAGATGTCCATCGCATGTGAAGAGGAAGCAAGCAATGCCTGAGATATAGGTGAAGGGGTAATGGTAGTTGCAATAGTAGCAAAGGCAGCAAGAGCAGAGGCAACAGGTGGAGACTTTGGCTGTTCAGCCTCTTCCTCTTATCCCTCATGGAGTGGTTCCTCTTGAATTGTGGACATCTCGGTGAATCCACCTGACTTCTTTTCCTTCTTGGAAGGCTCACCTTCTAACACCTTTCTTAAATACACCTTATGCTTTGGTTGGTGTTCTGCCACCTATTTTCTCTTCTTTGATCTAGTAGTAGGAGGGGATTTCAAAGTCTCTCCAAATGGGGCAGCAGTGGTCCCACTATCAATGTCACTCTTGAGCTCATCCTTGAGCTCACCATAGGTCAAAGTTTCTCCTTGTAGCTTCAACTAAGCAATTTTTCCATCGATCCACTACTTTGTTTGGGATTCTATTGGTTTCATTAAAATATCGAGGTCATTGACCTCTTCCTCATCCCAGTCAATTAAAGGCAACAATAGGTTGGCCACAACATCAAATCTTGGATCTATGATGATGTTTTTTTCCTCCACAACTTGATCAGGCACCAAGAACAAGTTAATCATTTTAACAAAATATGTTGGTATTCGCATATAGTGTATCATGCGCACTTCTTTATCATCTCTGTAATTCTCCTAGAATTATTCAAAACTGTGTAGATGGGAATATTCTTTCCCAACCATTTTTTTCAATTTTCCATATGGATCCATCTGTGCCTACGTAGTGTGGAGCTCTAGGTATATTCATTTATCTCTTTCTTAGAGTACTTTGCACATTGGGATACGGGGATTGCATACATGCCTTGGCCAAATGTGAGAGGGTAAGGAATGTCTGGCCTATGCTTGTCACTCAAAAGTGTATGTGCATTTTGTAGCTACCTAGAGACTTCAAGCAATACCAACCGGTCATCTGGATATTGGGGAAACTAATATGGCCTCTCGGAGAAGCCCTCAATTCTTATGTAGGTAAATTTAGGAAATTGAATAAAAGGGAATATGAACCAGTAGATGAAGGCATTGGCACTATGAGTGACTCTCTATTTGAATTCTCCTCTACGTAATCTTATAATATGTCTGATAAAGGCATCATTCACCCTACGGTAATCTTTCTTGAAATTACGGTACTAAAGTTGAGGGTGCCTATCATATACCTTTAGTTCTCTCCCTGGAGTCTAGCTTGGCACCACAAATAGACCTTTGTATGGCACAATATTAGCCAGCAAGTAGACCAAGTAAGAAGTCATATAAAACTAAGAATTTTTCTTAACTACCCCAAAATATTCGTGCAAGCAATTGTTGATCATTCCTACCCAGTGGAACTTATTCTTCCCTTTGATAATTTCTTTTATAAAATAAAACATCCATTCCTAGAAGTAATCCATAGTTAGGACATGAATCTACTTAACAAGGTTACCAAATCATGGTAATCCTCATGGAAATCACTTTTGAATAGTTCTTGGGGTACTTTGTTTGCACTACCCCTCTTCTCCTTTAGCTAGTATTGATTAATTAGCTTCTTACATTTGAAGGGGTCAACTTTCCATGTGCTCTCAACATACTCTTTGGTTGTTTCTCCATTCCATCAAAGGTGGGGATGTGAAAAGTTTTCCCTATAGACCTAGAGGACAAGTAGCCAATACTCTACCATCTCGATCCACAATTCTCTTGGTCTTTTCTTGATAGAGGCCATTACCAATTCAAGACCCACAAGGGCAGGCAGGAAACCAACTTCCTTGGCCAATCCACTTTTCTTGATCTTCTTTGCATTCTCAGTAATAGGATTCGCAATGACTCTTTGTTGGAATTCATTAATGTCTATGTGTCCTAGGTTGGTGTCCGAGACTATGTCCCATTCTGTGGTAACTTTGGTGTTGATTTCCACTCCCTGAAATTTATACTTTATTTGGTCCTTCTCCTCCTTTCCCATGGGTGCTTTGGTAGTTTTCTTGCCCTTTTCTTTCTCTGCGGATGCCCTCAAAGGTCCTATAGCTGATTCCATAAATCCTACAAGCAAAGGAACAATAAGCATATTCAAGTGTAAAACATGGGGAACGTTAGCAAAATCCTAAAAAACCAATGTTAGATCGAGTAATTCATCATTTAAAGATCATAACATCCCTTTTAGATCATGATTTGACTTTTGTTTGGGAGAGATATGGAAATGTCGGCCCAGAGGTGTGGACTTCCCTGGGCTAGCAACCGTTTTGGAGGAAGTTGCAAACAGACAGCAAACAAGGCACGATGACCCGCATAGATCCACCTGTATCAGGTTCTCCAAGTTGAGGAGGGGCCCACCAATAGGTTAAGTCATTTTGGCATGTGGGCTTAATCATCCTTGATGTCTTGGAAGTGCTAACTTAATCATTTAGGCATGCAGGAGTAAGGGTTTTGGGCACAAGGGCTACCTCAGCCATTAAAGACTCCACCATTGGAAATGGCACTGGCGAGGTGAAATACTGCAGGTGAAATCGTACAATGCGGGGCCCACAGCTAGGGAGGATGGCATCATCTTATCATTGAAGTTCTATTTGTTTGTTTAGATGCAGGTAGAAACCCGTGGAAAGGCATTAGATGTTAGCCATTTACGAATTCGGAGACGGTATGGTGGCCCGTAGGCAGCAATCCGCACCGTCAGGTCCGCAAACATCCTCGACATAGGTTATTTGTTTAGCATTGACTGGATGGCACCAGGGAAGTCAAAGTTCACATAGTGGGTTGCATGATCAATTCGGTAGTTTAGTAATGGCAATGTCAAGGCAGCAGCCCGCAAGTGACCACCAACATGCTACTTTTCTTACTTAGCAGTTTTCAATACATCTGAGGAAAAGTGGGTGTCAAGCTCCATGGAGCAGAAGGTCATAGGTAATTTTCTATTTGAAATGGCGGTCGAGGGGCAGCGACATACTGAATGAGAGGGTCCACAATTGGTAAACGTAGTTTTTTCATTCCTCAAGCTCAAACAAAGGCGATTAGAGTGGGGTTTGCAAGGTAGATAGAGAGGTAGCTAAGGTTGTTTGGGATGGTGGACACATGATGGTGGCCCACAAGTAGAAGTATGCAATGGGAAGCCTAGAGGTGTCAACACCTAGTCATTTTGGTGCAAAGGTTTGGACGAAGATGGATAATGTGAGGCCTGCAAGGCAGGAGGTCAGGGTTGACTAGCCGTTTAGCACAACGAAGCACAAAGGGCGAACCACAGGTAGAAACCCACGTTCACACACCCACAAGATTGAAAGGACCCTGTTTTACTTGTGAATTTTGTTTGAGTTCAAAACATGACGGCTTAGGGGGAGTGCCTTCTCGCATGGGCGGGTCTGAGCAAAGTGGAGGTTGTTTGTTTAAATTTTGTCATTAGTGGGTTTGACAACAACAGTGAATGTCCTGTAGGACGTAAGGGCCTGATTTCCCTAGTTCAAGAATGGAAATGAAGGGTAAAAGTTCCACAAGCCTCTAATAGGTGGATTTTCAAAGGATTTTCAAATTCTAGCTTGTGGGTTTTGTTCGCTATTCGGTCTTCTTTCCAGTTTAATGATTTTTTTGCTTAATATTTTAATGACTTCATAGAAATGAAGGAAAAACTAGAAAATAGGTGGCAATGAAGTTCTTACTTGGTAGACCCACAAGAAGTCGACGAAGATGGTGATAATTGGAATGCATGAATAGTGGCGGGAACTCACGGGTACGAAGGTAGTGGTGGCTAGAGAGCTTTGATAGGTTTTATGAAAGTTTGTTGGTGAAAATGAATCATCAAGAGCTCCTATTTATAGACTTCTCCACATTAAATTCTTTCCATAAATATGGGTATGGAGGTAGCCAAATTTGGTGAGCGCACAATTCAAAAGAGCCAGTGGCGACAATAGTGAGGTCCGTAGGGTGGATGACACCCAAGCATTTGTTGTTTGGCAGGTCGATGGAAAGGATGATAATGGACAATGCAGGTTCTGTGGGGTGGGAAGACATGCTAGCTTAGCCACCACAGGGATAGTGAAGAAAAGGTGGAGTTCCACATAGGGCGGCCTGCATGGGTGGACCCACAAAGCATGAAGGACAACAATTTTGAGGTTTGAAGGAAAACTACCAAAGGAACTCCATGAAGGCCAAATGCTTGAAAATTTTGAAGGTGGTGAAACTTGGTCAACTCAAGATGGTACTTCTAAGGCTCCTTGACCACTTAGGACTCATAATAGGGGGCATACAAAATGAGGCAAAGGAAAAAGCAACCTGACAAAGCGAAAAGAGAGGGTCCCCATTCTAGACGAGGTGTGTGTGCTATAGGAAAAACAAATCTAGGACTAGTGGTGACATATATAGTCTAATGGATGTCAATGGGAGAACTTTTCTTCTAGGAAAAGAAAGTGAATGTTGGCTTTGGCATAGGAGAATGGGACACATTAACTTTGATTATATTGTGAAAACCTAATCACATTCGGTAAGAGATATGCCTAAGATAATCAATCCTACAAGTACTATGTGCAAGGAATGTTAGTTTGGAAAGAAAACAAGGATAAGTTTTAAGTCTAAAGAATATTCTTCTTGTAGACCATTGGTGTTAATTCATAATAATTTGTGCGAATCTACTAGAACAAAGAATTTGAAAGGAGGAAGGTATTTCATACCTTTTATTGATGATTTCTTATTGATGATTTCTCTAGGATGACATGGGTTACATTCTTGAAATATATATCTAATTATTTTAGTAGATTTAAGATCTTCAAATCAATGGTTGAGAATGAAATGAATGCTAAAATAAAGTGCTTAATATTTGATGGAGGAGGTGAGTTCACTTCAAATAAGTTTAATGTTTTTTGCAAGAAACATGGAGTAAAGAGGCATTTATCTACTGCTAGAAATCCTTAGTAGAATGAAGTAGTGGAAAGACAAAATAAGACTGTTCAAGAGATGGAAAGGACTATTTTCATGCAAGAAAATATACTTGATATTTATTAAAGAGAGGTGGTTCATACTGCGCTATATATTTTGAACATAGGATTGTTGAGATTTAATAGCACTAAGACTCCATATGCATTTTTGTATGGAAGACCTACAACTATCAAGTGTTTTAGAGTCTTTGGAAGCTTATTATATTTAACTACTTCAATATCTAATATTATGCATGTGGTAAGTTTGGTTGCAATATTTCAAGCTAATCCTAAGGAAACTCATGTGAAGGCAGTCAAGAGAATCTTTAGATACTTGAAGAGCACTCTAAATTATGGATTATGGTATCCTAAAGGTAATGAAGTGTATCTAAGTGCTTACATTGATACTAATTGGGCTAGTTGTGTTGATGATAGAAGGAGTGCCAATGGTGGTGCTTTATTTTTAGGAAGTGGGTTAGTCTCATGGCATAGTAAGAAGCAAGATGTGGTATCTTTATCAACAAGAAAAGTAGACTATATTGTTACAACATCTTCTTTTACTCAAGTGTTTTGGATGAAGTAAACTTTGAAGGATATCAAGATAAACTATGATGAGGCCATTCCTATTCTATGTAATAATATAAGTTCTATCAATATTTCAAAGTATCTAGTGATGCATTCTAGAACCAAGAACACGTTGATCAGGTATCACTTTTTGAGAGAGAATGTTGCACATAAAGAAGTGAATTTGGAATATATACCTACAAAGGATCAAATTCTAGATATTTTCCTAATAGAACATGCAAAGGATAAATTTGAATATCTAAGTTATAAGTTAGGGGTAATTACTCATTCTTTCTAGATGTATAGTTGGTGCATTTGTCTAGGGGAGTAATTCGAGCCATATCCTTATTCTTGGACTGGTGGTAGCTACCTCTTAGGGGGAATAGGTAGTGGTTGTTGCTAATAGGGGGAGACTGTAAGTTATTTCAAGAAGGAGATTTTATAAAAAAGTGGGAGAGAATATGATTTTATGCACCAAAGAGGGAAAGGGAGTCCTTTTTTTCCCTTTGTGTTGGAACACAACTATCTATTGATAGGGGCTAAATCAATAGATCAATAAAATTTAACTTTTAACACCTATTAGAGCAGATAATATAATCATGAAGAGATTCACACACACACACAAAAAAATTCTCATAGCATGAGATATACATGGAAAATCTAATATAGGAAAAGCCATGGTGAGAATAGTTGTTAAGATCTATTGTCTTAATCTAGCCTCAAAATAAAAACTCACTAGTTACAATGTTTAAAGGAGCCAACCCTAAGGAGAAACCAATCCCCTATTTTAAGAGAACCAACTCTAAGAAATAACCTACTCCCTAACTAGGAACCAACCCAGCTATCTGATGGCACCAACCAATCATATTTACAATTTGAAATATGGAGCTACAACTCTGGATTACATATAATTCAAAATGAATCCAAATCAATGTTGCAAATGTGTTCTACAACTACTCATTCTTTGATGCTATTCATTCAAAAAATCATTTCTCTTCTCTTCTCTTCTCTTTCCCCTTCTTTGTTGTCTCACACACCTCTGCAACTCAATACATATCCTAGATGATGTTTTTTGTATATCGATCTAAGTCTCCTTCTCACAGCATGTGCATACACAACATACTCTCTCTCTCTCCACACATAGCTCTCTCTTATCTATCTAAAAATACATTCAATTTTTTTTCATATAGCTTCACCAACAAACCATCTCTCCTTGAGCCAAACACCATCAACTTTATTCAATGTATTTTCTATTTTTGGCATCTCTCTATCTTAGGATTTGATTTTCATTTAATGTCATATTCCTATATGCTTGATATCATTCTAGATACATAGTTTCCTATACATTAATGACATCAAAAATTCCTTTCAATCCTTCACAAAAATTTAGTGAGATTGGTTATATCATTTTCCATGCATTAATTCCATTTATCTAGTCATTTGACACAATCCAATCTTTGAATATAGACCATCGATCTTGAAATTAGCACCATGATCTAGCATATCTCATTTATCTACCTTGATTTAAAATGCAACAATCTGAATTGACTTGCATTAAATGTGGTCATAGATCTCTTATGATTCACAACAATTATGTGAATCATACATTTGATCAATCATTTCTTGCCACATGTCACTAATCTGCATACACGTGCTAGTCAAGCCAAGTCAACACAAGCTTCCTATAGAATGGTGGAATTCATCCTTCATTCATGCTTAT
>VDFB02271358.1:714287295-714370652 GCA_007258455.2 Sequoia sempervirens | reverse complement strand
TCTTTAAGGAATTCATAGATAAGTAATCTAGTCTTTCTATTAAGAAAATACATATAGATAATGGGGGGAATATGTCAATCAGGCTTTAAAGGACTTTTGTACTAAGCATGGTTTGCAACATCAACTAATAGTTCCATATACCCATTATTAGAATGGTGTTGCTAAGAAAAAGTACAAAACTTTACAAGAGATGACCAATTGTATGATTTAGTCATGAGATATATAGATTCTTAACTTTTGGTTGAGGTAGTGAATTTTTCCAATTACATTCAGAATTAGATGCCTCTTAAGGTATTGTTACATATGACTCTTGAGAAGGCTCAGACCCATGTTAATCAAAATGTATCTTTGCTCAAATGTATTAGTAGGGAGGCTTGGGCACACATGCCTAATTATGCTCAACAAAAATCCATGGAGACGAAAATACAACCACTCATATTTTTTGGCTACTGTGAGGATGTTAAGACATACATGTTGTTTGATCCAAATTCTCGAGGGTCTTGTTTCAAAGAGATGTCCATTTTGATTAGCACTTTCCTTAAATGGATCTTCATTACCAACTTCTCCCTCACTACCTACTCCTCCCACTTCATCTCTTGAGGATGATGATGATGATGTTCCACCTTCACCACTACTGCTAGATATTCAACCTTTACCAAAGTGGTCTTGCAATACTCTTGATGCAACTATATCTTTGGTATGTTAACCTTTAGATTCTCATCATACTCATTTACAAACATCATGTTCTCTTCTTTTGAGTGATGCCATTTTAGATGATCCTAAAAAAAATCAGATATGATAGGTATTCTTGAGTGGGATAGGGATATGGAGGAGGAGTATTCTTCATTGATGAAGAATGATACTTGGGATCTTGTTCCTCTTCTTAGGGGAAGAAAGTTGGTTCGATGAAAGTGGGTGTACCATACCAAATATGTTACAAATAGTTCCATTGATAAGTATAAGGCACGTCTTGTTGTAAAAGGGTTTTCTCAGGTTGAGGGAATTGACTACTATGAGACCTTTGTTCCTATTTCCAAGATGGATTCTATTCACCTTATACATTCTCCAGTAGCTTTGCAAGGATGGGCAGTTTATGAGATGGATGTGAAGAGTGCCTTCCTACATGGTGACCTTCCTAAGGAGATTTATATGGAGCAACCATAGGGTTTTGTGAAGGATTCTTCACTTGTTTGTAGGCTTCATCATTGATTATATGGTCTCAAATAAGACCATAAAGCTTGGTATGAGAATATTGACTCTTTTCTACTTTCTTCTTGCTTAACACGGTGTCATTTTGATCACACATTGTACATTTAGAGACAGGAGGGTTATCTTTTGATTCATGTCCTATATGCATGGATGATTTTATTCTTATAGGCAGCTCATCCTTCATAATCCAAAGTGTGCAGTGAACTTTGATGGAGTATTTTGAGATGATAGATCTTATTCTTCTAGACTACTTTCTTGTTTTATAGGTTATTCAATCTTTGGATGGGATCTCTATATTTTAGTAGAAGTATGCTCTTGACATGATTCAAAGATTTGGCATGCTTTATTGCAAGCCTTCCCCCACACCATTTCATTCAGGTGTTGTATTATCTTCCAATTGTACTACTCCTTCAGTAGATGCTATATTATATAAGCAATTGGTTGGTAGTCTTTTGTACCTAAAAAATTCTCACCCTAATCCTTCTTTTGTGGTTGGTCTTATCTCTCAGTTCTCCCATGATCCATATGTGATTCATTGACAAGATTCCAAACATGTTTGATATCTATTTAAGGTACCTCACATTATGGTATTCATTATACATCAGGAGCTTCTCATATTTTTAGCTTTAATGACTCAAATTGGGATAGTGATATTAATGAAAAGAAGTCTAATTTTAACTTTGCTTTTTGCCTTAGTTTTGATCCCATTGCATGGTCTTGCAAGAAAAAATATACTATTTATTTATCATCTACACAGGCTAAGTAATGAGCATCAATTTCAAATATTTAGTAGGTTTTATGGCTTTGTTACTTGATGACTGAATTTGGATTTCCTCCTCATAGTCCCACTATTCTTTGGTGTGACAATTAGAGTGTCATTCATATCTCTCACAACCCAGTGGAGCATTAGAGGATAAAAAACATTGAGATGCACATACATTTCATTCAATAGATGATTCAGGATGGATTTCTCATCTTGGAGTACATTCCTACAGAGGAGCAGGTTGCAAGAATCTTCAAGAATCTTCACAAAACCTTTCAAATTTCCTTGTTATCTTCAATTTTGATTGATGCTTGGGGTGCAGGAAGTTTCCCTTTGGGTCTTCATTAGGCCTTCATTTCTTCATGTTTTATTCATGCTTTCATCTCTTTTTTGGATATGAGTTTTTCCTATGAGGTTTTCTCCTTTTCTCCATTTTTGAGAGATCTTTTTTTGTACATGGGTACCTCATCAAGCCTTGTTTTTGGGACCCATATTTACTTTCTATGCATTATTCTTCAATTTTTAGTTTCTCCCTAAGTTCATATTAAGGGAGGGTCTTAGATTAATAGGTTAATCACCTAATTAATTAATTAATTAATCTTTATTATTAATTAGGTCCCCTTTGCTTTATTCATTTAAGCTAACATTAGGATTTTTTTTTTTTTTTGCATTCTTATATTGGCTTATGTTATCTCATTGCGTAGGATTGTGACACTTGTCATGGGCTAATTTAATCCTCTCCTAGGGTTTCATATCTATGGTTTCTTTTTCCTTTTCTTAAGGATTGATCTCTCATTGTAATTATTCAATTCGAGTTATTTTGTATCAATACATTCTATATATTTTTAGCACTATCATGCATTTAATCTCCTCTTTTGTGATAGGTTATTTCTTGTAGGTGATTTTTGGTTACTATGGAGTTGATTTTGTAACCTCAACCTATATTGTTTGATCTTGATGGAGTATTTTGTTGGAACACATTTTTTATTGCACCAAAATATTGACCTATTAATTCCCAATACAAACACTAGAGATAAATAGATCCATGGGAGGTGGTTAGTGCTTGTCCTAAATCTAAAGGGAGACATTAGTAATTAGTCCAAAAATCCCCCCTTAGCATCACCTAAGGGGATTCAGACCCACAACCTGATGCAAATAATATACAAACTTCAAGGGTTCTTAAAACCTAAAACACAAACTTTGAAAAGGTCAACTAATCATTCATCAAAAACTCACTTCCTTACAACTTGATTCCATATTACTAAAAGGCACCAAATAATCAAATCATGCTTCTAAACTCTTACCAAACCCAAGTACATCTTAACCATCATTATTTTGACTAAATCAAAGCAAAAACACTCTTAAAAAACTCTAATTCATCAATTCTTCCAACATTCACACCCAAGACCCCAAATGCTTGTAGTAGTCCATCATGACTAAAGCGGTATATTTCTTAAACCATATTGAATCTCCAAAAAAAAAATGTTGTTTCAGGAACCCATTATTGCATACATTAACATACTTCAAGTTCAAATATAGTTTTTTTGAAAAGAACATAAAAAAATTGATGGTCTCGTTGCATTTAGGCTTCAAATAGGCCTATTTAACAAAGAAAGCACCTTTTATTTCATCCAAAAACCTCAAATAAGCCTAATAGCATTTCAACAGGCTACAAAACTTCCAAAACATCAATCTTCATCAAAGAAAACACTCACCAAAGCAACATAACATAAAACCCTTGTTTCATGCTCAAGCCAAGCTCAAACAATGAGGGTTTATAGAAAATATGCATTCCAAATCTCCATAGACCTTTCCACCACTTCAAACACCTTAAGATATCTCTACACAAGCTAAATTAATAATTTCTCAACATATACCACTGTCAATTCTTCATATCATAACTTGTAAGCACCCTTCTTGCATGGAAAACAATGAAAAATCACTTAGAGCAGCATCAAGAACTCTGTATTTTCACTTCCCCTACATCTACAAATACAAAAAACACTAAAATAAATCTACATCAACCCATTCCACCAATTTTTAAAGCCTAAATCGGTGGAATGGTTATTAAAACCATTCTAGACTCTCAAAACCCTTAAATTGGGGTTTTCAAACCGGTATACAGAAAGTAGGCTCAAACAAGTTAAACTCAATAAAATTCCTCCAAAATAGGCTTGATTGAAAGCTAACTCAAGGTTCTACCTGAAACAACAAGGTTTAGGGCTAGATGTTTCTGTACATGCCGTACAAACTAATAAACAACAGGAAAACAACATTGTATTTGTAGACAAAGTACTTTTATTCACCAAAATTGTTTCAAAATACAAAATTTAGTGTTTTTCCTCACCTTTACAATTCCCTAAATATATGTTTACATCAATGAGAATACCTTCCCTTTCAACTTCAACCGACCCACTAACTACCTTTTGCAAAATGACTCTTCATCTTCCTAAATTTTGCAATTTTGCATCTTTTGCAACAAAAAGACAACTTTTACAAATTAAATTCCTTAACCTCCTAGAGACCTAATAGAGACTCAAATACACTTGAATGGGTCCACACATCACCATTTTACAAGTATTACATGACTGAAAAGTTCAAATTTACATGATTGCCTATTAGAGGCATAAAATGCACAAGGTGCTCCTACACCACAACCATGGCTCTGATATCATTTTTTAGAACATATTTATTATTGTGCCAAAAGATCAACCTATTAATGCCTACTACAAATGCTAGAGATAAATAGATCCACAGGAGGCGATTAGTACATTTCTTGAATCCGAAGGGAGATGCTAATGAGTAGTCCAATATGTTTGTCTATTCTTTTGTATGATGGGATATTTTTCTCCCATAAGGTTATGTGGAAATATTTATATTGCTTACATATTTTCCCTTTCTCTAGCTTTTATTTAGATTAATCAACAAGTTAAAAAATATTTAAATAAATAATAGAAGAAATAATATTCTAAATCTTTTATTTAGATGTTTTAATAAAAAAATATTAACTCAAAACATCCTATGTTACTTTTGAGAGGAATACTTTCCTTTTTCCTAACTACACTATATATCTAATGAAACAACATCTTTAAAGTCTTTTTTTGAGTAATTCTTTTGTTATATAATATGTCGGGTGTTTATATTATTTTCTTATAAATTATAATCTTGATCCAAATGAGACAATGATAGGTGTTGTTATCTTCAAGTCTACAAAGAAAATCCTATTTGTATTGTACACTATTCATTGATTGATTTTATATATAATAGATAACACATTTCATGTGAAATACATTTTGTAAGTTCTAATGGATGGTCCACAATATATTTGAATGGTTCAATGTTTTTAGGGCTATGTATAAGGGAGGGGGTGGTTTTAATGTTACTATTATGGATTTGTATCCATTTGTAAAAAGTATCTACATAAAATTTATATGCCAACATAATTTTAACTCAAGCCTTCATAGTAATATTACTTTCTAGTTGCTCACTTTGCATTCAAAGACCTAGTCCTATGAAATGCCTTGGATGGATCTTTCCATGTTCAAATAGAGATTAGTTTGGCTTTTAATACCTATAGGTTTTATTTTCTAATCAAGAAATTAAAAAAAAAATGGTTAGAAAAAAGGGAGTATGATAGTCTTTAGGTATTAGTAGACCTTTAAAATTTCATCTACTTGAAATGATTCTTTTTAGTTAGCATAAAAGCATTGTGATTCCATGTTTTACATTCAAGGGATGCACATGTTCCTTTTGTTCAATTCTAAACTAAATAAAAAAGAATAAAGTTCTCTAATAGATAAAAATAATGATCAATATTTTGGTGTCATGGTGTCAAGACTTTTCTTTGACATGGTTTGGATTAGAGGCAACACAACATTCTTGTTTGATAAGCTTTAATCACATTATGTTCATAATTATTTTAAAAGCACCATGCAATATTATTTTTATTATAGGACCAAATTATCTTGTTTCACAAAACCAAATTAGTCAAATTCTTGAATTTTTTCTAAATCGATTGCACACAAATATTTTTTTTGACTTGTATATTAAAATATGATAAAGTAATTATGATTTTGTTTATTGTAAAGATTAAAATTTATTTTTTATTAAACCATTAGGTTTTCTCAAATGGAACAATATGTTCATGCAAAAAAGGTTATTCAAAGTGTTATGAAAGATCCATTATAAACTTCCTCTCCAAATATTACCTATGTGAATGCAAAAACTGCTTTTTGTGGTGTTAGCTTTTGAAAAAACACATTATCAAATGATTTTTTTTAATTTTTAAGATCCAGAGAGAAAGAATTTATTGATTGGGTAAAATAAAATAAAAGATTCTTCTTCTAAATTTGATGTTAAATGCAAATAGGTTGCAGAGAAGTAAAAATTACATTGCCTCTTACATATACTAGGTGAATTTAATAAAATGATGAACAGCATAAAGTAGTATTATAAGAAAAGAAAAAAAGACATTTTTAGAGTTTCCTCCTTCTTATAAGATGTAGTCCTGTGCTATCCCTTGGAAAATGACCACCCTTAAAACCATCGGAAACACGCATCCCTGCATCCCCTATTGTGCTTGTCCTGGAAACGTAGAACATGGTGGAAAGGCGATATAGTAGCAGCAGTGGCAACGCTATGGTAACCGCACCACCAAACCACAGCACAACCCGCTTATGTTTGGGGAGCACCACCACATATGCTATAGCATGGAATGTCAAAACGAAGCACACTGTCGCTGCCCATAGACTGGTGCGGATCAAGCAGTCCGTCTGTGCAGATATATGCGACACAGTGGCCACAGTCATAGCAACCGCCAACGAAGCCACGAAAGCTACCATGTCTGCGACCAATAATACGTTGAAAGCAATTGTGTTGCCCATAACAGCTCTCCCTGCCTCGTTCACACCTCCGAGCAATGTCAGCATGACGCTAAAGCTTCCTCCCGCCAACGCCAACGCCACTGTCACCTGATTAACAGATTTACCATCATTTGCGACTGGAGATTTCTCTACTGCTGTTGATTGATCAATCTCATTAGAATCTGGATCTCTGTCATCGGGCACCACAATCTGTGCTCAAAAGAACAGTATTAGATAGATTTTTTTAAAACTATTGACTACAAATTCCCGTCACTACAATTTTCCCGTCAAAAGTGACGGAAATTTTGACAAATTTAGTTTGTTTAAAGGAATTTAGTTTTCAACGAAAATTTAAAGAAACGGCTAACTGGAGGGGGGAAATGCTAAACATTGCTACTCGAAAACACCAAAATTATAACTGACTGATCTTTAAGTGGTGAAATAGGGAAAAACTCCAAGCTGGTTTAAGTTGTCAATTTTGGAAGAAAAGATAAGAAGATTACGAGAACATGTGTAGCTCACCTGAATCATACCAGGCTCAACAGCCCTCCGTCCCTCCTCCTCACCTCTCCAATCTGGCGATTGATCAACCACAAAAGAAACCGGTTCTTGTTGAGGAGCAGTATCCTTTTCTGACTCCATATTCTGTCCATCAAAAGAAAAACAGCCAACATGTCAAAAACGAAAAGTATTGAAAATTTAGAAGAAAATGGTAATGTCACTCTGTTACCTGGATCTCCTCATCTTCCATAGTCCTGCCCTTTAACTGCACCGGTGGATCGGTTCTTTTCGTGTCCCTTCGCTTGATGAGGATTATAGTTAAACAGAAGCGTGTCTAATATAGAAAAACGGCCATGGTCACTTGGGATGTGCTCGCCCAGGAAGCTTCAGCACTTTGACCTCAACATACCACATAGGTTAAAAGAGTCGGACACTGAAGACCTCAATAGGTCTTCAGTGTCCGACTCTTTTAACCTATGTGGTATGTTGAGGTCAAAGTGCTGAAGCTTCCTGGGCGAGCACATCCCAAGTGACCATGGCCGTTTTTCTATATTAGACACTGAAGCACTTGGTATGTTGAGGTCTTCAGTGTCCGACTCTTTTAACCTATGTGGTATGTTGAGGTCAAAGTGCTGAAACTTCCTGGGCGAGCACATCCCAAGTGACCATGGCCGTTTTTCTATATTAGACACGCTTCTGTTTAACTATAATCCTCATCAAGCGAAGGGACACGAAAAGAACCGATCCACCGGTGCAGTTAAAGGGCAGGACTATGGAAGATGAGGAGATCCAGGTAACAGATGTGCTTGCCCAGGAAGCTTCAGCACTGTAGTATGTTGAGGTCTTCAGTGTCCGACTCTTTTGACCTCAACATACGACATATGTTAAAAGAGTCGGAGTCGGACACTGAAGACCTCAACATACCTCAACATACCACATAGGTATGTTGAGGTCTTCAGTGTCCGACTCCGACTCTTTTAACATATGTGGTATGTTGAGGTCAAAAGAGTCGGACACTGAAGACCTCAACATACTACAGTGCTGAAGCTTCTTGGGCGAGCACATCCCAAGTGACCGCGGCCTTTTTTCTATATTAGACACGCGTCGTTTAATTATGATGTTGTATGTAAAAGGCTTTGAGTGTTCAGATATTCCCTGTGGATATTTTATAATTTTTTTTAGTTTATTTTAAATTATTTTATATGGAAAATGTTTAAAAACCAAAAGTTTTTAAAAAGAGTTAAAGTTTTTATCTTTTTAAATATTAAATAGAATTTCATTATGAAAGTATTTTAAATTTGAGTGAAATTAGTAATTATTTGTAGTTAATCATTTAAAAAAATTATGTATAAAAAAAAAAATCAAGTCTAAAATGTTAATAAATCTAAATCTAAGCATCTTGAGTCTATGGGTAGAACTAGAAGATATGCTTGAGTGTTTACTAATGCTGACAAAAGGGACAATGAAGATTAGACACACTTAGATAGATTAGTTGAAAACCAATGGAGAGACCTTAATAAAGAATTCACAAGAGAAATGAACAAACATGGGGTCGAAAACGGCTAACCAAATTGCATGAAATCTTGACTATCATTTAGTGGCCATGGATCACAAACTATATTTTTTATTGAGATTTCAAACCATGAGAAAATTTGGAGAGACTCATGAATACCCTTCACACAACTTGTAACTACAAAAAGGATTATCAATGTTTTATTTTTTATCTTTCTATCAAGGTCTTGTGCATCTAGCCTCAACTCTATGAAGCATTTCTAGAGAAACTAACTCAACAAGGATATGAAAGACTCAAAATCTTCATTTGTAAACGTATATTTAAACTTGACTTTAAAGGCCAAGATAGCTCAAGACTTTAGCTAAATGTCAATCCTAGAAAGTGATAATAGGAAACCACTAAAAAGAGTGTTGGTTGATAGAAGTTCCTATTCTAAAATCATTCCCACTTTAGAGTAACTAGCATTTAGTAGCTTAACAGGGTTTATATATGCCTTTAGCTACAAAAATGCCCTAAATTTGCACAAAAACCTCCTTAATGAGAATGGAATAAATCCAATTCATTTCCAACATTATTTATCATGCAAAACCAAAAAAGAAATGCAATGTTTCAATAATATTTTTTAATCCTCATTACCTCCAAGTCCTTTGATAATTCATTTAGCACATAGGGACGACCTTTGACAATTTGATTTTAATATGACCAAGCCCTCCAAATTCATAAGGAAGAAAATAAAGCGAGTTTGTGGAATCCTTTTCCTTTCTTAGAAGAAGGCCATAAAAAATCCCTTAATAAATTTTCAAGTTTCTAGTAGGAAGCCTTAGAAGGAGCACACCGAGAAGAGTAATAAACATGAGTGGCTACAAAAACCCTAGAATAAATAGATAAAATTTCTTAACAAGCATAGTCGGGATTGGCCATCCAATACTATACTTTTATCTCAACAAGAGCAATAAAGGATAGCCAAAGAGAAGAATAAGAAGATGAAAATCCCAAAAGGATTCCAAGAAACCTAAAAGTCTCACATGATCAATCCATTTATAGCCAAATATATTGAGCTAGGGAGGCTTTGGTAAGAAATATTAACAATAACATTGGGCTTTTTACCATTATTTGTTATCTCTTGAAGCTAAATAGAAAGTGTCAAGACATATCAAAGTATGTTTGGCATTATCCTCTACCTCTAAAAAAGGAAAAAATCATTGGCAAAATGACCATTGAGAATTTCTTGGTTGAAATTGGGAAGGGAAATGCCTTTTATACGCTTCTAAGAAGTAACATTAGGAAGCAACTAGCTAAATACTTCCACAACCAAAAATAGAGAGTGTGAGCAAGAAAATGATCCTACCAAATAGACCTAAAAGGGAAAAAAAGAAGAGGATTTCCTACCACTAATGGCTAGTCAAGAAAAGGCATCTATAAACAACATTTCAATAAAATAATGAAAATTAGGGGAAAACCCTAATACTAGAGAATGGAAAGAATAAATGACCCTTTAATTCCATCATAGAGTTTTGTGAAATATTATTTTATTAAAATGTATCATTTTTTAGGGAAATGAACCATTTTGAATATATTTCCAAATAATAATATTGTCCAAGATGTATTTTATCTTGATTGATCCTATTTTCTTAGAACAAATTATGATATGAGGAAGAAAATATCAAAGACGAAGAGGAAGAGTTGAAAAAAAATTGTTAGAAATTATTAGAAACATGATTAGCTACTATTATTTATTATTTAAGATTGTTAGACCTAAGTGTGAATGTAATGTTTCTTTTATTAATAATATAGACAAGAGAGAAATAATTATATGCTTCCAAATAAACCTAAAAAGGGTCTAGACCAATAGTGGCCCTCAAAGCTTTATAGAATTCATGGGCAAAGATGTCACAATTAGGAAATTTGTCTATAGCTATAGTAGAACTTATGTAATGAATTTGGCTTGAGTAAGTGGTTAGTCACATACAATTCATTGTGAATCTAAAATTTGATAAGTGACCACACTCATGAATTACTCAAGGGCATGGTATTTCTGAGAAGAGGGGTCTTGAACTTTTAACACCTATTCATAAGGTTGGAAAAAATCCGAGAGAATATCAAGAATCTAAGTAATAAGTTCATGGACCTCCCTAATGTGTTTGATTTTATGGAAAATGTTAACACTAAATCACATATAAGAAATCTATGTTATTTCTATATTCATGTTTTGTTTGCCCTAGTGTGATGGATTAAATAATAATATAGTGTATTATAAAATAATATGAAGTTAAATAAGCATACAATTCTACACAATTTAGACATATATAATTCCCATATACTTCTCATATATTTATTATATAATTTAGTACATCATGTACATCCTTTATCTATCCTTCAATGCATGCTTTTCCACTCATACAATTATCTCTCTTAACCTCTTATGATTCGCATATACCTATTATACTTATTTTGTATGTCTCTCTCCTATCCATATATATGCTCTCCCTTCATATCTAGATGTAGCACGTGTACGTTCTCCATTTGATATACAAACATTTTTATATCCATATTCCTTAATTCTTATGTCCTAGAGTTGGTGTTAGCCATATGCATGTGTTGAATTACTATTTTAATAATTTTTGGTAACTCTAACTACTTTTTTCCTACACAAGGTTGTGTTATCCTATTATCCTCCTTTGATGCCCTTGCAAGGTTTCACCATTAGCCTCCATTAGGTTTCCTCTTTGGGATTTCTACCTAATAAGAGTGGATTTTATTTGTATTAACAATATCGTCTATTTTATTCAACCATATCTTACCCTCAAGACTACCAAAAATAAAATACTAAGCTATTTTAGACAAAATTATGTTCATAATTGTGTTTTTGTGAAAGACTTTGGCTTAAAAGTTTACCTAAGTTCCTATTATGGTAGGATATTATTATAAATAATTTTAAATAGTTTGTATGTATTATTCCACTAAAATATAGCTCAATGTATGTGGTGGACTTGACTATTAACATTAATCAACAAAACTTCTTACCATTCATAAAAGAAGGTATCTCTTAATTTTTGTGCATCTATTAGTAGGCATGTCAGTGGAGCTAGCTACAAACTCACCACTTACTTTAATGTTTTAATCTAAAATATAATGGTGTTTAAATATTTACTTTTGCAAGTGCTATAATTAATTGTGTAGATTATCAATTTGTATTCTTGTATCTCAATCTAAGTCTCTCATCGGTATCTTAGTTAGAGCCATGCATTATTTGTGTCTCTAAGTTATCAATCCAAAATTTTAAATCTTTTTTGGAGGTAGACCAACTTAGATAGTATTGATATACTTTATATTGATATTGTTTTTCCTTGTCACTCACACCCATTTTTGCTTTTGGGAAAATGGGGGTCCCCCTCCTTTTTCTTGTTTTTGCTTGGTTTCATTTCCCTCGTGTTTTCCTTTCTTTCTTTTCCTTATTTCCCTTATTTTTTCCTTTTTTTGTTGTCTTCAAAGTTCAAGTGTTGGGCTTCCTAGGAAAGGTATACTTTCCTTGTCGAGCCTAACCCTTGACCTTTTTCTCCGTTCATGGTGTTTGTTCATCCTATTGGCATTTATGACATGCCATCATTGGGTGAGTAGCTTCCTATACATACTCAACCTATGACATTTGGTGATGATGCATTGTTTTATGTATGTGTCACATCAAATCCTACCAGGAAATCTCCTGGCTACTTCAAATTTAATGGCATATCTTTTCAATTTTAATGAGCATCGCTAGATTTAAAATGATGTCACTTGAGGTAAATGCTATTTCATCTACATTAAATGCTCCATTAATTGTGGCATTATTGGGATGATTGAATAATATTTTCCCCTCATTTTTCAAATACTTTTGTGATAAAATTATATCCATTCAAGCTCTCCAAATTTTTACATTGGAGATTTTGTTACTATAGTTGCTAGCTTGCTCGTACTTTCACATCAAGGTGATAGGATTTGTGGTACTCCTCATGTGTGGGTGTTTGAGTTCATCTGTCTGGTGTGTTGCTTTTTTGTCTTTGTTGGTTTAAATATCATTTCCCCCTCCACTCTCTCACGTTGTTCAGGTTGGTTGGTTTATATGGCTTCACTCTATGAATTTCTATAAATGGCTATCTTGAGTAGTGTGGTTTTGAGTTGTGGGTTTGTGTTTTTGTTGGTCGATTATTTCTTTCATTTTATTTTTGTTTGTTCTTTGTTTTCTTTCTTTCTCTTGGATTGGCATTGGTATTCTTCTGTTAGTGATCTTTTTTGTCATTTGTTTTTGTTTGTTTTGTTTTTATTTTGATCTTGTCATTTTTGGAAATTTGGACCCTACCAGATTAAGTTTCTTTTCTGGCATGTCGATCAATGGTGTTTATGATGTCATCATCAGACATTTGACCTCGAGGTTCCTTAAGGGTTCTTCTTGAATTAAAATTTGTATGAGTTGGCATTAATGACCTTCGAGTGTCAGGCTTTGTTATTGCTTCTCGCTTAAAAAATTAAACCTTTTACATAAGGCAAGGAGAAACTCTGCCTACCAATTCCCGAACTTTCCTTATAAGGAATTTTATTAATCAAAATTTTTAGAATTCGTGAATCAAGGGTACTCCTTACTAAATTCCTTATAGAAGTGAAGATGGTAAAGAGTAAGGTCAATCCCTATTACCTAACAAAACCATATTCCTTCGACTATATTCTTATAAGAATTTCAAATTTTCTTTGGGGAATGTTGGACTTGTGATCTCCTTTGGTTTCAACTTAGGTTTAGGCCTTAACACCTTGGACTTAAAGTACTTTAGTTGCAGACTTTGTAGGTTTTCTTTATCACATACCTTAGAACATTTACAAGGGGTAAAGGGTACACTGGACCCATAACCCTTGATTATAGTTAATATAACACTTATCCAAAAAAAATTCCTTTGTAAAACCTTTTGAATATTGGGTATCAACAATACCTCTTACTCATTGCTTATAGAGGTGCAAAGGGTAAGGGTTATCCCCGGCTCCTGACATTCAAGAATGAGTGTTTGCTTTTGACTGTTATAAGAATAGAGGCATCTTTTGTGTTCAAAATCTAACTTGGTATAAATATAAAAATGATGTTGATTAACAGTCATAAGTTTGGTGGCAAGGAGTAAATCTGAAGACCGAACTATGATCCTCGAAGTCCTTTCAGACTTCACATGTTGGAAATACCACTTAAATGATACTGTTTCCAATAAGGTAAAGGGTAAAGGGGGCCTTTGATTTTTGACACCTAATCAAGTGATGAAACATGCCCTCAAAGATATTTTATTGATAAGAAAAAGGTAAATGATATCTCTAATGTTGGATTACTCAAGAGGCTTTGAAACCTAGCAAAGGAAATTCATTTTATGAGTAGCAGGTATCAAGATCCTCAATCCTTGATACTCAAAGATGGTAAAATTGAAAGAATCCAGTGTTTTAAGTACATATATTGACAATAAAGAGTAAGGGGTAAGCCCGAAGGCCGGTCCTTGATACTTTTACATAACTCCTACTTGATAAGTTAAAATTTTTGAAATGAAGTTTCAAGATATGGTTTGACATGACTTGTTTTGTAGGTTTTTTCTTCTTAGCATGAAAATGGTAATACATTGTATTGGTATTTGCTAAAGATATGCCTCCAAAAGATTCAAAACAAATGAAGTATCAATACAAGGGTTACCATGTGTAGTGTAGGAAAAAGTATCCCTTTTCCACACTTAATTTGGGAAATAATATTTAAATAAAAGGACTAAATTATGCCTTAATTTAGTGTTGTAATATGTGTTTTACATATTCAGATTAAGTTAGGGACTTATTAAATAAAATAGACTTAATTGTGCCTTATTTATGGTGTTGTAAGGTGTACCTTTACACTTTCACACTTATCTAGGGCTTCATTAATTAATTGATGTTAATTATGCCTTAATTGGAACCTTTAATAGTTAAAATCAAAGCCTACTTAAATGCAATTTCCAAAGGATAAAACCCGACATTAATTAATTTTATATCATAACACTAAACATTAGAGAATGTGTGTCCTAGGTGAGTGACCTAGGACCCATTTTCCTGAGGGCGAATGGGTCCTCACTTAGACATAGGAACTAAATTTCAAATATGTTTTTGGTAGTATTTCAATGATTTTGAATGTGTATTCACATGTTGGCTTGTGTTATTTGAATTTTTGGAATTAATGTTAACATATGTATAAATAAGAGGATATTTCACTATGTTTCATCCTACCAAAATCTAAGACTTCAAGCATCCTAGCAATTTTATGAGCAAGTGTGATCAATAGCATTTCAAGAGAATTTCAAGGCATTCAAGGGAAAAAGTATTCAAGATTCATTGCAACATTCAAGATTCCATTATCATGTCAAAGTCTTCTTGCATCATGCATGTTATTTGATCTAATATGTTGATGTAGTGTTCAAGATCCATTCAAGCATTCAAAGGCATTGTTTCAAATCAATTTTCATGACCAATATTTGAAGCCATTTCATGCAAGTTGTAGATCCATATTCCAAGATTCAAACAAGGGTTTGGTGAGTTGTGACAGTGCATTTGTTCATTCATCATTCATTCATGCTATTTCATTTCATTACAAGGTTTAATTACCAAAATGGGGTGTGACCAATTCTAATCCCCATTCACCTAACAAGCAACATTTTTCTCTCTTGATGTGTGATTGCATATTTTAGGTGGAAGATCTATTGAAGAGAAAATATTGCAAAGTTGTCAAAGTTGTCAAAGTTATCACCATTCTTGTAATTTCACAAAAACTAGCCTACAAAATTTATTTTTGGCTTTCTAACTTCGAGATTCAAGAATCTGGGAATGTAGACACAGGAGAAAAAAAACACAAAAGTAGATTTTTAAGAGCCTTAACTAGGACCCATTCACAATAGGGTGAATAAGTCCTCAGTTTTCTTTGAAAAAGAACTTTTAGCGACTGGTACACATCACTTTCCCATTCTCAGATCTGCAATTTTATTTTTGGTTCCATATGAATTGAGCTTAATCTTCTAGATGCACTTCGTATATCACAATTTGGAGTTGATTTTCCATTTTTAATCTTTCTCCCCAAAGTGTTGTTTAACTCATACTCCTATCCTAGCATAAAAGGGAATTTGCATATTCATACCTTGATTTGACTCACCTTTTTGTTGATAGTCATTCCATTGTTTGAATCTCATTTCCTAGATGAAATTAGAGAAATAGGTCCATCATACCCTATCTTGCATTACCCCATTTTCATTGTACCCAACCTATTTTTCTTTATTTCATTTTGGTGAACCTAAGTTTGATCATTATAATTTTTTGATTTTGGAGTCCATTTTCACCCTAGATTTAGATCTTGCATTCATTTGCATTTCTTTGCATTGAATTTAGTCTCATTTAGGGTGTCTATTTTGCATTTAACTTTGCATTTCATTTAATGGTTTTAGGATTTCATCTCTGTATTGTTTAAATCTGAAAAATACAAAAAAATCAATCATTTTGCACACCATTTAATAGCAATGCATCATCATTCACTTACAATTGAAAATTGAAACAAAATTTCACATCAAATTACGTCTCTTATTTTGTCATTTTATCATATTTTGCATTTTCATTTAACTTTAAATTCATAGAAAAATCAAATTGTAACTTGTTGTTTCTGATTAGAATCTAGAAACCATTGAAATTATCTCAGAAAAATCTATTAAAAAAAATTAAAACCCTAACCTAGGATCAATTTTACCTAGGGAGAATGAGTCCCTGATCAAGGTCATTTCCTAATTTTATGGGAATTAAAACATCTATTCATATATTTCAATTTTTTGTTTTCACTTTTTTGTTTTAGATTACAGATTTTTTGTCAAGTGAAATTGATCATATTTAGCTTAATTGGATAAATTTAGTGCATTGTGTGATTTCAAAATTGTATTTACAAGACATTATTTTTAGGTTTTTTCATTGGGTAATCAGAAAATTACCTTGATTAGGATCTAAAAATTTTCATTTACATATTGTATTCTTGGTCATTGCATTGCACTTTACCCTCTTTCCATTTTGGTTGTGTACACTAAGTTTGTCAAATCTTGTATGAGCTTTACAACTTGGTGTCCTCTTAGAAATACTATTGGGATATGTATTTTGAGACTCATGTCATCCCGCGATACACCATTCACCATGGATCTTGGGTTTTTCAACCCTTTTACTAATAGTGTTGATAATCAACCCTCTATGAATCATAGCTGGCATACCTCATTTCTAATGACTTCCCTTCCTACAAGCAATGTGCATGATGTTTCTCATATTTTTCAAGAAAACATAAGAAGGTTGGATGAAGAAATAGAACAATTGTAAAGTCTTGTGAGTCCTGATGTGGTTCCTATGCTAGCTAACATAAGAAAGATACTTAAGAATTAACAAGGAATACAAATTTTCTATAGCCTCACTTGCATCCTTAACAAGAACTTCAAAAATAAAGAGAGTGATAATATGCATACCTCAGTCAAATTTACTGATGCTAAACCTCATAAGGGTCCAACTAAAATGTCGCTTGATATTGCTTTCTCACAACAAGACATACTTAAAAAATGCACCCGATGGTCCTCTTTACATAGCTGGAAGAATCAATGACAAGCCTACTGGTGGGATATTAATTGATCTCATTTGCATAGAGAACTTGATCACTAAAGAATTCCTATTTATGCATGAAATCTATCAAGATACATATGAAATACTAAAAGCATGGATCAAAATGCATAATGGTTTTGTGTCCCTTGTGATTGGCTCAATAAATCTCCCTCTAAAGGTTGAACCAAAAAATTAAATTTTACATTCACCATCATCCCATTGGTGAACCAATTTCATGTGAAATTAGGCTATCCATGGATTCACTCCATGAGTACCATCTGTTAGTTGTGCATAAATGCTTAAATTTTCCCTTTGGAAATGACATATTTATTGTGCATCATAGTGGCTTTAATCCTATGTCTTCCTGTGGGAACTTCTCATTAGATTTCTTTTGGCATAAGCTTATTGAACCTATTAGACCCCCTGAAGACTTCCTTTTCAAATCCTATCAAAAGTTTAAAGCAAAGTGCATAGCATAATTATCCCTTAGAAACATGCCTCAACCTGTGATTGAGCCACCTATCCTTGACAAAACCGTGATTGAACCCAAAGCCCTTCCAAATATCTAGGAGTATCCTATTACAAATCCTTCACCCATTTCATATAAGAGACCACAAGATAACCAAACTAATCCCATTGTGCCTCCTAAAGTTAAACAAGTTTATAAAGCTAAAGAGGAAGTGGTTGAACAACCTCCCATGGTTCCTTTTGTCCCTCCCTTAAGATAAGAAAATAAACCTATGGTCGATAAACCCACTCCTACACAAACAAAAATTGAAAACGACATGAAAAGAAATTGAAATGCTAGAGAGCATAGGCATAAATGTTGTGCTATTGCTCATTTGTCACAAGCAAAATAACAAAAGAACATAGAAAATAAAAATACAAAATTGTCTCCTACAAGGCATGATGCCTCTCCACCCTTGCCACTACATAAACAACAACAAAATTTTATGGACATTGTCATTAAACCTCCCATTGTGATTAATCTGGATGATGATACTGAAATTGCTAAGATTGATGAGGAAGTGCATAACGAGCTAACTCTAATGTTTTCCTCTTCTATGAGCTTAAATGATTATTCTACCAAAAAGAGTGTTGAACTTGGTGAGTGTCCTAGTTCAGCACTTGTCATTGTCCCTTTGGCTAGTTTCCCACCTTCTGCATATACTAAAAAAGATTGGGATGTGGATGACCTACTATAGGTTGACTCACATGTGCCTTACTAGTATTCTTCTTTGTTTTCTTTTGCATGTTCTTTGTGTGATTGCATGTGTGTAATGTGATCCCATGTACTATTTTGTTTGATGTATCTAGCTATCTTTATATGTATTCCTCTATTTGTATCTACACTCTTCTCTATGTTGTAAAAAGTTATCTTTACATTTGTCTCGTATTTTCATTTTGAGGATGACACAAGGCATCGAGACATTTAGTTCTCTTCCATGTTGACCCAAAATCTTTTTCTTTTGTTTCATTCTCTATGTGTCATTCTTCCAGTTTTGTGAGTATTTGGGGAATGATGACGTTTCTAAGCTCTATAACCACATTGTAGAAAAGATATACTGGCCCCAAATATGTAGATCCCTTACATGTTTTTTGGGGCAACCCCTTCCCCTTTTCATGATATAGCTTCATTTGGAAACATATGACTCAACATAGGGATTTCTGAGTAAGCTCTCATGTCTTCTTCTATTTTAAAGTTATTTCTCATAGCAATGGTGTTAGCAATTCTTTTAAAGTGGGGGTATACATCAGTGTCCCCACATTCTTTGTGTGATTTTCTTACTTCTTCTGATTTGATCTTTTCTTGGTGGTGTCATTGGGTTTGACATCCTTTGAGAGCATGATATTTCTTAGCATACAAATTTCCTCTTAGTGGTGATGATATTCATTGCACTCTATAAGTTGTGAATCTTTTATCTTGGACTTGTCCTCTCTTGGAGACATTAGCCACAATGATCCCTAAGAATACATTACACGAACTAATAAAGATCCCTTTGAACAAACCTATACTAGCATTAAATTGTTCATAAGTATTTAACATAATACAACTTGTTAACCTTGTGAAGCTTGAACCCCCAAAATTAAGGTCATCAAGAATAACACACTTTTATTTCCAGTGGAGCCTTTCCCATGTTCATAGGTCCTTAGCATAACACAACTTGTTAAGCCTTATGAAGCATGAAACCGAAATGTGTGCGGCGCCTTATTGAATTTTTTAGGAGGATAGCTTTGATATGGTATGGGAGCCTAATAAGATTCTCTCATTTGCCACTTCCTTGCAGGATCACCTAATGGATGGCATGAGGTTCCATTAGCCCGTGTCAGCATACATGTCATTTGTATAGTGGACATCGAGTTCTTCTTGTGAACAAGAAGGACAAATAGCCATGTTCCACATCGCGTTGGGATAGTTGAAGCTTGATCCTACCCCTTTCTTGGACAAATATCCATGGTCCATATCACATTGGGATAGTCATAGTTTGATCCACCCTCCTCTTCTCCTAGGCTTTGATAGTGTATGATTGAGTATCTTTTTCATTGTTGCATACATAAGTTTCTTAAATTTCTACTTTAGTGTGAGTTTGACATGGGGTCATACTCTCACTAAAGTGGGGGCTAAATGTAGTGTAGGAAAAAGTATCCCTTTTCCACACTTAGTTTGGGAAATAATATTAAATAAAAGGACTAAATTATGCCTCTCTCTTTTGGAAAAAGTGGCAAGCCACTATAATATAATATTTATATATAAATAAGATAATACAAAATTCTGGTTCAGAAGAGCATACCGGCAGGAAAGAACCAGGAAGAAAACCTCTGGTTATAGCTCCAAAAATATAATTGATACAAAAATTTCCCAATGATGTGGATCCATATCATGAGTTTACAAAACTGACAGACTAATATTGTTCAAATTCTACCCATCAAATTCTATAATGCTAAAATTCATTTCATATTTCCTTGGCTAGCTTTCACGACCCATAGTTTAATAATTAAAAACCCATTTTACTTATAACAAGTCCCTTACAACAAAAAATATTATGTCTGGATTGAGCCCTTACAAAAATTTAACAACATCAACAAAATTTTTGAGAACGAAATTCAAGCACCAATAGAGAACTAAGCAAAACACTAAAGTGAAGGCACTAAAGATGTTGGCATTATTCTTCCATTTGTTCACCACCCTGTATAGAGTTTTCGTCTTGACCCTCAGGAACTGCCTGCAAACCCATATTGTTAGCAAAGAAATCATAATCAATCAATGGTTATTTGTCTTTCTTCACTTCCTACACAAGCCAAGCTCTGGCGCAAAAACCTTGATGCCCACCTATAGCAGAGACTGCAACATTTTGACCTATCAACAATTTCATTCTTCTTTTGACTTGTGCAAATGGTGCATTCTCAGTGGCCAATTAGACTGAGGAAGGGTTCTATGATGGTGGGGAGCATGCTCACGCAAAAATGAGATTGAATAATACTTTTCTTTGATGTCAAATTCTATAGTAGCACACATTCTCCTACAGTTCTTCCTCAATAATTTCAAGATGACACTATCATTCCTAAATTGCAATGCAAGTTTTACTGCCTCAAAAATTTCTTCAAAACCCTACCAATTTTTAATGTAATCCCTTGGAAATAAACTCCCCACAAACCCATCCCCAACAAAGAAGTTATAACCTTGTGTTGCGTGCAATAGAGCATCATAAATTATGCCTTAATTTAGTGTTGTAATATGTTTTTTACATATTCAAATTGATTATAGGGCCTTATTAAATAAAATGGACTTAATTGTGTTGTATTTATGGTGTTGTAAGGTGTACCTTTACACTTTCACACTTATCTAGGGCTTCATTAATTAATTAATGCTAATTATTCCTTAATTGATCCCTTTAGTTCAAATCCAAGCCTAATTAAATACAATTTTTGAACGATAAAACCTGACATTCATTAATTCTAAATCATAACACTTAACATTGGAGAATGTGTGTCCCGGGTGAGTGACCTAGGACCCATTCATCAAAGGGTGAATGGGTCCTCACTTAGACCTAGGACCTAAATTTCAAATATGTTTTTTGTTGTATTTCAATGAATTTAAATGTGTATTCACATGTTGGCTTGTGTTATTTGAATTTTGGTAATTAATGTTAAAATATGTATAAATAAGAGGTCATTTCACTATGTTTCATGAATCCTAGCAAAATCTAAGACTTCTTGAGCATCCTAGCAATTTTATGAGCAAGTTTTATCAAGAGTATTTCAAGGCATTCAAGGGGAGAATTATTGAAGAACCATTGCAGCATTCAAGATTCCATTATCATGTCAAATTATTCTAGCATCATGCATGTTATTTGAGCTAATATGTTTACGTAGTGTTCAAGATCCATTCAAGCATTCAAAGGAATTGTTTCAAATCAAGTTATGTGATCAAGATTTGAAGCCATTTCATGGAAGTTGTAGATCCATATTCCAAGGTTCAAATAGGGGTTTGGTGAGTTGTGAAATTGCATTTTTTCATTCATCATTCCTTCATGCTATTTCATTACATTACAAGGTTTAATTACCAAAACAATGTTTGACCAAGGCAAACCCCCATTCACCTAACAAACAACATTTTTCTCTCTTGATGTGTGATTGCAGATCTTAGATGGAAGATCTCTTGAAGAGAAAAAATTGCAAAGTTGTCAAAGTTTTCAAAGTTATCACCATTCTTACAATTTCATGAAAACTGACTTACACAATTTATTTGCAACTTTCCAACTATGAGATTTAGGAATCTGGGAGTGCAGACACAGGAGAACAAAACCCAAAAATAGGTTTGCAAGAGCCTGTTGGTTATTTTTAATGAACCAAGCTTATCTCACTAGCTATCTATGAATGTACCAAATTCAATTGTTGGTAACTTTGAGGGATTATCCAAGGAATGGGTGAAAGCTTGCTACACTTTCCCTCTACACTTTGGGCTCTATAAAACTTGAGAGGGTGATCCCTACAATGTATTTTTAGATACTCTTGTGCCTATTATCATATACATTGTAAACTCAATAGATAAATTCTCCTTTAATTGCTTAATAGATGAAAACCTTAAGGATCTAGCTGGTCCTTATCAAGATATCATATTAAAGCACAAGAAAATAGTATAATTCCAGCCCAACTTACATTCATATAGAAAATAAAGATTAAAATTGATTTGAATGTAGTTGCTATGAAAGATCAAGAGAACTATATCATAGACATGACCTATGGTGACCAGTGCCTTAACCAAGGGTACACAATCTTAAACCATGCAATTGAAAACATCAAACATCATTATGCCTATCACAACAAAGCTTATCAATGGTGTTTTACACCGTTGAACTCATAAACTAAAAAAATAATACTTAATTATTTGTACATACATTCACATAAACCTTTATTCAAGTTAAAATATATCTAACTCATTCTTTAAACAAGCATATTAACAATGAACAAACATTTAGCGGAAAGACAATGAAGATGAACATAAATGATATTTGATTGAATTTTATTCATAATCTATGCAATGTATACGATGGAGAATATTGGCCTTGAATATACACCATTTATATTTCAAAACTTGATAGTTATTATCAACATTCACCATTACAAGGCTTAAAACTTTTAAAACCTAGAAACAAACTCATACTTCTATTATCTAGACCTGGTTACAAAATTTCTATAAGATTGATCTAGCAACCTACAGTATAATTAGCCCTAAATTCCCTTTTATAAAAACAAGGGAGGAAAAAAAGCCATGGGCTAATTGACACTTGTCACATTTACATTTGACTTCTAGATACATTTTCAAAAAGGGGCCAAAATCATCCATGAGGGAAAATTTTGAAGAAGAAACCATCTTCATCGGTTTGTTGAAGAAGATTATCTGCATTCTTTAGAAAGCACATATTGGAAGAGATAGTTGTACATTCAAAAATTAATCATTCCCACATTGTTGATGATGCTCCTACCTTCCAAAATGCACTGCAAGTGAATTTGGGAAAGTAACAAGCTTGAAGATTATTTTTCATCAACTCCATGTGCTCCAATACAAGAATGACATAAAACATAAAAAAGGAGAAAATAAAGGAGAAAGTCCACATCATCCAGATGGTATCAACACATTTGAATAGAGAAGGGAACAATATTTGAACATTGATATATCAAATGCTTAATCTATAAAATTTTCAATCCATGCATTGTAATCCTCCCCATTGGGCCATACAGTATCTAACAACTTCTAAGCCTTGGCATCATGTGCCTCATATCTTGCATCAACTATTGTTCTAGCTTCCTTGACAAATGCATCCTTATTCACTTCAATCTTAAAAAACTCATCAATTTAACCATTTAGAATTATCATATTAGGTTTTGCAGAAACATATATAATCTAAGGGAAATGATCAAGGAGGTCTCCAAATTTTGTTTTCCAAGTGTCAAAATCCTTCACAGTTTCATCTTAATACAAATTTTTAGGTACACTAGTCCCCTCCATTTCTTTGAACATTTTTATTTTTCCTTGCAACTACACCCCCAACTTACCATGAAATCCTATTATTTCACCAATTAATCCAATTGATTTGATGAATTCAGGATGGTGACTTGGTGCCTCAAGATCATCCTTCATTTTGGGCATCATTTGTTTGAGACAATTAGCTCTAGTACTCCACTTACTCCAGGTATTTTGAAAATATTCTTGTACCTTGAGATGCTTCTGGTGAGCCTCATGTATATTCTTGTATACATCCCACACATTATCTATTTTGAGCTACATTTGAGAAATTCTATGCTTCAAAATTTCATCAATCATATCCTTAGCAATTTTGGTTGTCTTAGCCTTAACCTTTGATTCATTTTCATTGGATATTTGTACCTCCTCCTTCAATCCCTTAATTCTCAAAGAAAATGTCTCCTTGTCTTGGGGAGATAATCCAGAAGGGGAGGTTGGGGGTGGTAGAGTCCTTTGTGCTTGGCTTGCTTGAGTTGCAATGGATCTCAGCTTATTATACTCATCAATTAGCCTATTTTGTTTGCCAAACAATCTATCATACATATCTTGGGAGATCTTAGCAGTTGTAGTGTCGAAAAAAAAAATTGTGTACATTTCCACACTTAATTTGGGAATAATTAATCTCAAAATGAACTTAAGGTTGTCTTGATCTAGTGTCGTAATGTGTTTTACACATTCACACTAGGTCTTGGGACCTTTTTAAGCTAAATAAACCTAAATTTTGGGTGATCCCATAATAGTGGTTTACAATTTTTGGCCAAACTGGACACTGAAATTATTATTTTTAACTAAATCTTCACATTCGGGCACCTATAGTGGCTAAACTATGAGGAATTTGAAGATGGTGCAAAATAGAGTCTCATCAAATTTTTTCTGTAGATTCTAAAAATATTTTTTTCAAAATTTTTGGAATCAAATTTTACTTCTTTTTCCATCTCCCACAAAAATAGATTTTTTTCAGAGAACAACATTTTTAAAAAGTGACGCACACCATATAACACAACTTTTTTTCCTTGAAGAATAAAATTCTAATTCTTTCAAATTTAGATTTGTAACTCTGATATCTAGTGCTTCCACTTGGTTAGATAGTTTTTTATTGAATATTTTTTCCTTAATCAAGTTTCAAAGTCAAACGAATTACAATTGGTTGCAGATATAACCGTAACTTTTTTGTATATGTCAAAATTTAATTTAATTTTTTGTTGGATCAAGGACTTCAATATCTGGTGCACTCATATTTTCAAATTTTTTGATAATCTTCTATTTTTCCACATGTGAAGAACAAAGAAATTAATTTTTGATGAAAACCTATGTTTAATAAAACTTAAAAAACAAATACATAACAAAACCGTAACATATTAAAATTATATTCATTGGATAGCTTGTTCTGAGGAATACCATAATCATTTGAAATAAATTTTAAATGAATTCATTTGATCCCCAAAATCTAAATCTAAAGTAATTTTTATCAGATTTTGATAGGTGTAAAGGAGACACATTTATAGGTATGGTTTAAAACTAGCGAGGTTCTATCCAAGGGGGTTTGATCTAAGGTGATTTGATCAAACCCTCTTCAATTGGAATCCTTAAAATGGAACTTTTTAAGGATTAAATCATTATATTTTCTTAAAATATGTGATTTCAGCTAAAATTCGTTCCTCTCAGGAATTGTAAACCACTATTATAACAACACCCTTTCCTTAATTTAATGTGGTAGATTCCAAGAGAAGATGATGCATACAATGATGATGAATAAGCTACCTAAAAAAATTTAGTCGATCAAATATGTTTTGACCCTTCCAAATCCATTTGACATAGTTAAATTAATGATATCTTATCAAAAACCTCAAATGAATCATTTGTATGTTATCTTTTCATTTTTCCTCTTTCTTATTTTTTATGGGAAACCTATTTTAATCTTTATTTTAGAATATTTTCTATGTCCTTCAATGTATTATGCTTTATCTTTCTATCAGATTCTAGATTAAAAGAACCTATAATTTAAAATAGATCAATTCATCTATTTTTATTTTACAATCCCAAATAGGTGGATTAAATTATTCCGATGTTAAATAAATCTTGTATAATGTAATGTCCCCTTTTCGAAATGAAACCAAGTTGAAACTCAAATGCTCACCATTCATTTCCCATGGGCCTTGAGGATTTTTCTCTTGGAAAATAGGAGTATAATAATAACTCAAGAGGATCTTAATGTCATAAAAGAGGCCACTTAAGTGTTGGCACAAAGACTAGGAAATGTTTATGCTACAAATGGGGCATCCATTGTGCTTGCTAAAAGGGATCAATTTGATATTGGAAAGGAAAGTTTTACACAAGTACAAGAACTTGTTGTAGGAAACATCTTTGTTCAGATGCCTGATGTGTGGGTAAATCTAGCACATGTTTACTTTGCACAAGGATAGTTTGCACTTGCAGTGAAAATATTTATATTGCAAATGGGGCAGCCATTGTAAAGTGTTGGCATAGAGACCAGGAAATATTTATGTTGCAAATGGGGAAGCCATTGTGCTAGCTATTGATGGTGTTTTCTGCACAGCAACAACTCAGACAGAATGCAATATTCTATCTCTCTTGAAAGGTTATTTTCAACAATAAATCACTGAAAATCACCCCAAGGTCTCTCGAGTGTCAGGTCATGACAATGCATAAACAACTCAGATAATATGTGAAAATGCTGGTAATCACAAAGGGACCTTACTACAAGAAAATTGTATCTTTTAATCTATCAGATTTTGCAATATAATGATCTTTAATCCTAAATCTAACCAGATGATAAAGAAATAGAAAAAGATAAGGGTGCAAGAATAGGATAAAATCTAAACTATTCCTAAGGTAAACAATGCAAATAATAGATATTTGGAATGGACTAATCTCAAATAACCAATTCCTGCTTAACCCACAATGCAATATCACAAGAATGGTGCAATCTTCTAAGGTATATAGGTTTTCAAATCACAGATATTCATCCACAATCAAACTTAAGAACATATAAATATATGGTCCAGGTTGACTTCACCAGCCTACTACAATCAGATAGTTACTGGGAGTATAGACCAGAGATTGCTACAAACATTCCAAATATGAAATCATAAACATCATTCATCAACTAAAACTAATCCTTAATTCGGAACTCTAAACCCTAAATCTTTAAGCAATTTGAAAGATAGAACAATAAGAACCATGCAAGACAAACCAATACAAGAGATTACACCAAGAAAACCACAATGTCTTCAATTGCATTAGATCATCAAAAACTGCAACAATTCAACTATTCTGATTACAATATTTGCTTCAAGACACTTGCAAAATGCTCTATTATCTCCTTTATAATGTCTGGTATCTAATTCTCTAACCAACCCCTTACAATGAGGCAAGAATGCCTTTTTATAATAAATCCCAAGATATGTCGGCCCAGCCAAAAAATTTACAAAATAAGAAAAAAATCCAAAACAGGTCATCCCAGGAAAATCAAAATAAGACACATTAAATGCCATCTATCATCAAGGTCGGCCTTGACACAATCCCCAATGCAGTCCAGTCTAATGCATGCCCTATTATAATAGGGAAGCACAAATCTCGAAATAGGCATTAACTGCCACTTCCCTTATCCTTGCTTTGAGCCAATGATCCTTGAACCTTCAAGAATGTCCTATCCAACTCAGTGACAGTTGGCAAAGGCAATACCCTAAGCCGACATTGAATGGAATTAATTTCCTCCTTTGACTGTTTGACAGTCTTGTCCCAGTCATCCCTATGTGCCTGATACTTATCCATTACAGCTAGGTATGTGGCGGCATCATCCAGCTGGTGGGCAGTTATGACACTCTCAGAATCTGGGGCATAAACTTCATGCCACCACTCTCTTAGCTACTCTAGACTCAAATATTTTGGAGCAATCTTCCTCCTTCCGGTCATGACCTCAAAAAAGGCAATGCACCCATCATACACTGTAGTAAGATCTTGATCTATCTGTTTCTTCCGCTTCTGAATTTTCTTCATGGCCTTCTGCCGCATCTGCAACTAGTTGATCCCTACCATGTCCCATGAAGAAGGAAGAATTTCACTTGCAACTAGTTGATCCCTACCACGTCCCATGATAATCTTGGATTTTTGCAATAAGAGGTCAATGTCCTCCTTATCTTGGGATAGCACATAGTCTAGCAGTTCTTTAGCCCTGACTACATCCTTCCCAACTGATAGGATTTCCTTAATTGTGTCATCTCCCTTTATCTGCACATTCTTCATCCAATCTGTGGCAGTTTGAGCTAAGGCTTTCATCTTCTCAATTCCAGAGATTGTTTCCTTGGGCAGAAAGCCGGGAGTGGTAGAAGAAGAAGGATGGAGAGAATGCAAGGGTTTCATTACCTCCTCCAAGCACCTCCTAAGTCTTTCATTTTCCTTCTTCAGCTCATGCTTGGTTTGGGTCTCTTTCCTCAACCTGCCAATAATCACAGCACTAGACCCTTCATATTCCTCTATATCCTATTCCATGGATGTTGGTCCAAGGTTGATAGTTTGCACATTATAATCCTGACCAGTAACTTCCTCCCTAGTTTTGTCTGCGGCAGGGGTGGCAATGTGGATGACCCGGTTGTTTGCTTCATCTCTCTCCACTTTTGAGACCACTTTGGCTACCTTCTTTTTCTTCCCTTTTCTAATTTTGGAAAGCATTTCATCCCAGTCCAAGGGAGTGTCCTCAACTACTACCTGCTTCTTCCTTGCAATATCCTTTTCAAGCCAATCCGGGGCTGCAGGTTCTACCCGGATTTCCTCTGTTCTTGTTTCTTCTTGTTGTTTTTCCAGCATTTCATCTTTTCCTTTCTCAGGAGATTGTTTACCCTGATCGTCTAATTCAGGTTCATCTTCTTGTTGTACTGGTGATGGGGTTTTGACTGGGATATCCTCCTCCTTTTCAGGTGATCCGTTTCCTCTGTCACTTTCCAGAGAATCCTCATACTGCACTAAGGGAGAAGTATACCTTTCCTCTTCCTCTGCTTTGAGCTCAGTTGCCTCATCGAAGAGTGTTCTTTCCTTGAATGGCTCTGCCTCTCCACTAGTTTCCTGCTCTTCCAGAATTTCTTGCTCAAGTGTACTTGGTGGAGGAGAAGCAACCTTAGATGGCTCTACAACTGACACCTTTGGAGAAGGATCAGTCTTTTGCATTTGCTCCTTAGGAGAAGGAGTCTTGGATCTTCTCATGTAGACCTTGGTCTTTTCCCCTCCTGAACTCTCTACATCCACAATAGGGGGCTCCTCTTTTGAGGAAATCTGACCCTTCTTCTTTGAGACCCTGGTTACCCTTGTCTTCTTTGGTGGTGGAGGAATATCATCCTCTTCTACTTTTTCCAACTCTTCCTCATCAGAGGACCTACTAATCTTCAAAGTCCGCCATCTCCTTTTTCCTGTTGGCTTCCTTTTTGTTTCAGGCTTACCTTCCTTGGGGCCTCTAATCTTTATCTTGAAAGGAGAGCTCTTTGCAGCTTTCCCTTTGGGGTCATCTTCCCCGGATTCCTCTAAAGTAGACATGGGATTAAGATCTCCCATAAAATTGAAGGTGTAGGCCATCTTCTCACTTTCTAGTTCCCATATCTTATGCTTTAACCAGGAAGAGGTAAATTTCATGACTAGGGCCATTAGGTCTTCCAACTCTGTGACCTCATCTTCATTCCAATTGATCTCTCCAATCGACATGTCCTTCACAGCTTCATAAGCATGATCCTGTACTAGGTTTCCATAATCCTCCAGTTGGTCTGAGATCAACTTGACATTATACTGTCCGATGGAATCAACAGGGAGTCTGGAATATCTCTTCTTTCTTGCTTCAAGATCATCTTTGATGTTGGCCCAATAGTCCTCTAGGTCATCTTTGTGTCGATATTCCCTAGTGGCCTTTTTCTGCGCCTCTCCTGTGATGTCGAAGTTCATCCTTTTGGAATGGAAGGAGAAACCATATGCTGCTAACTCATCTCTAATCGTATGTGTCGATTGGATGGAAGGGCACATTTCTGCTATGTTGATTCCAAGAGGGAAATCTCCACCGAAGCCTATTTTATGCTTCTCCTTCTTTACAATGGCATCAAACTCACAAATCTGCCTGAGGAGCAACCGGACATCCATAAATCCTAATGTAAGTGAAGGTGGGGAATTGAATGAACCAGGCCCCATAATTCTTTATCAGCCCTTTGGCTCCATCTGACAATCTCATATGCTCGACATTCTGAAGCATCCTAGTTATTTGTATTGTGAATGCATCATTAGCCCTGCGGTAATATTTGTGTCCCAGATGCAGTTCCGGATAGATCTCATAGACTATCTCCTATCCAAGCATCCCTCATGGATTCAAACCCTTGTATGGGTAGAATCTGGCTAACACATACATGACATAAGAGGACATAGTGAACCTCTTAGTCTCCAAGACGTTCCTTAGTTGTTTATCAATCTCAGAGCTAATAAGCCCAGCCCAGTGGTAATTGGTTCCCTACTCAATTTTGATGATCACATGGACCATCCAACTCTCCAATACTCTGGTGGTCCTTAAACCTGCCACTTTTCTTAGAAATGTTATTGCATCATAAACATATGATCTGAATTTGACTCTATGCAACTGCTTGGGCAGTTTAGAATGATGTGACTTTGGCTTTTCCAACCAAAAGTTAATTATCTGTTGGGCCTTGACAGGCTCATTCTCGTAATATTTTTTAGCCGTGTCTATGTTTAAAGCACACACTGAAGGTAGGTCAGGCATGTCGAAGGCTTGGGCAATGGAGACAGGACTGAAATTGGCCAAAACCCTTCCCTCAATACTGACAACCCTTTGCATATCAAAATCATATTGCCTGGCACATTCTAAGATTAACTCATAGCACTGAACTGTAGGAGGAAACCCTGCCACATGCACTAGCCCAGACTTCATCATGCCATTCCTTAGGGCTGACAAGTCCTTCTCAGCTGTCCTCTGCTTAAACTCTTCATACCTCCAGGCTCCCACATTAGTATCAAACACTTTGGACCATATGGAGGATATCCTGCTTTCGGGGAGTTGGCTTTTGATGTCCAATCTTAATCTTTCTGCCTCTGAGATGGATGACCCCTCTGTGCCACCCTTGGGTTTTCCTACAGCAGCCTTGCTTGATTCAACCTACACTCACAAAGGACATCATTAGTATTCAATTATCATGTATAATCCAACCAAAGGTAAGCATAAAATCACATAAAGCAGTTAAAATCCAACACAAGTTATCAATCCCTAAAGATCTGGAAAAATAGATCAATCCGGGAAAACAGTGTAAGCTGAGAAAATTCAGTCGGGGCAGAATTTCGGAGAAATCCGACCCAGACGGATTCCTACTGCCAAGACATCATTAGTCAAATAAATCATTAATTCGGCCAAAAGATCATTAGATTATCATGAAATCCATTCATTGGCAACAAGAAATGAGCATTCAGCATTTGTTCCATCAATCCTATCTTCGAAAAATCAAAAAAGATAAAGCTAGACAAGGAAATAGGAAAAGTCTGGATAGAACAAATTTTTGCAGACAACACGAAGAACTCCAAAAATTAGAACACTCCGCGGAAATAGCCTAAACCGGGAAAATACAGGTGCGCAGAAATTCCGCGGACACCACGGGAACCCGACGATCGATGACATGCGAGCTGACGACTAAATTATCGTGCAATCTTTTTTGCTTGGATTCTAACGATCCTAAAATTGATGCTAACCAACAAGACTATGAATGTAAATGATTTCAAACTCTCAAAGCCCTCAAATGATGAACTCTCTAAGCAGAACGATGATGCCCTAATTCCAATAACCAGACCTCCGCCATTAAAGCCCAGATAAGCTAGAATTCACGGACAACTATCAATTGGGCGATTAGAAAATGGACACAAGGATCTCTTTAAGGTACAAACAGGCTGGGCTGAATATAAATCATGAAATCACAATAACCCTACTGGAAGTCAGCTAATTTGGGAAAAATGAACCGAAACCCAAATGTTCACAAGATATAGCAAATGTCATGCCTAAGGGACCGAATCCTACTCAGAGGTAACTCAATAAATGAACAAACATGTATAGCAGAGATGATAAATCCTGGTGAAGGGGGAAGGTTAAACCCTAGCCCAATAAATATGAAACCACTAGCAAGCAATGGCCGACCCAAAATGACCATAAATTAGCCTAAAGAACTTAATCATTACACAAACAAATGAGATGGCCATTGGCAACCTACCATGGATCAATCCAAAGGAAACTCGAGCTCAAAGAAACTGCTGCAAAATGAGCACACCCAGGAAATGCAAATCTAGACACTGACACCCAGCAATCCACACACAAAATACTTGGGATCAATCTTCAAAGCTCAAATGAAACCCTTAATCGCCAGAGCAAAAGAAAGTGAATAGATGAAATCAAAGTGACGCTTAAAAGGTTTCAAATTTGCCCATATACTCGTCTGAGCAAAGGTACCTTTTTCATTAATGAGCGACAAGGCACTTCTGACAAATCCGGAAACCCGAGCCAAAAACAAAATTTTGGAAACTCCCAAAGCACGCGGAAATCCGGATAGACACAGATTTCGTGGAAATGTAGAAACCGGGAAAACGATGGAGTTCGGGATTTTGGCAAAGTCCGGGAAAATCCACTAGAACTGGAAAATCCTAGGATCGGACGAAAACCTGGATTTTGAAAATCCAGCCAGAAATAGACAAAGAACTGGGGCCCGGGGAAATCCGCCGAAGCCGAAAAATCCCGGAGTTAGATGAAAACCTAGATTTTGCTTAAAACCCAATTTTAGCCAATTCAAGCCTCAAGGCATGGTCAAAGCTAGCAAGATCAACATGTCAAGACCTCAAAATGATAAGTCTAATAAAACCAAAGGTCAAAAGACACCAGAAAAGAGGGTCCCTACTCCAAGTGGGGCGTGTGTGCAAAAACTACACAACACTAGCTAAAAGGGGTCAATTTGATATTGCAAAGGAAATCTTTACACAGGTACAAGAAGTTGCTGCAAGAAACATCTTTGTTCAGATGCCTGATGTGTGAGTAAATCTAGGACATGTTTACTTTGTACAAGGACATTTTGCACTTGCAGTGAAAATGTATCAAAATTGTTTGAGTAAAATCTATTTTGGCACTGACACCCAAATTTTATTATATTTATCTCAAACACGTTATGAAGCAAAATAGTGGAAAGATTGTAAAAGAACATTATTAAGAGCAGTAGATTGTAATGAGCATTTTGAATTTGTGTTTAATGTAATGAGGGTTTCGAATTACCTCTGAATTCACTAGAGAAGGTATCCCCAAATCCAACCTTGCTATAAAGGGCCTCGGCGAATTCAAATTCATTGTAGAAAACTCTAAATTCCTTGCCCACCTTTTTAGAAGTCTCTAGGTCCTCCAAATCTTTATCACCCATGCAAGTAGCTACTATAATTGATCAAAATGCCTCAATGCTAGGCTAATGAATGAAGCAAGTTCTGCAATGAATGAATGAAGTGAAGTTTTCATGAACGTGAACAATCGTGCCAATACATCACACCAATAATTGGTCGAATTTTTACTTTTTTAAAATTATAATTTGTATTTGATGACTAACTATTTAGTCATTTTTATTTTTGTGACTAAATAAGTTTTTATTCAACAACCAAATTAGCCATTTATTTACTCGTTTATAGATGAGTTGCAAAAAATGAGTAGAATTTAGTCATTTTTAGTTGTTATGACTAAAATTTTTAGTCACCTAGCCATTTATTTGCCAAGTTCTACTAGTGATTGGGAAAACATGAATAGGGTATCCTAGAACCAATGCAGATTATTGAAAATCCTAAGCAAAAAGGTCTTGGTTATTCAATAATTAAGGGATCTAAACATATCAGTGATACCTATATAATACTGCCCGGGGAAACTTTATCTAATGCAAGCATCAATAAAGAGAGCACAAAGAGTCCTGATAAGATTACTACCAATGCTACAACTAGACATGTCATGAATCATCATCCACGCATATTTCAACCCTCTAATTGGGACCAACAACAAGAGAAAAATCTATAACCAAGAACGAAACAAGTCATTGAAGCAAAAGAATCAACAAAACAAAATGGACAAGAAAATTTCAAATGGATACAAAAGAAAAAGAAAGAAAATCATCCCTATCAAACTCCATTAGTCAAATTAACTATGGGTAAAAATCAAAAAGGGAAGTGCATCCATCAAAAAAGTCTAGCAATACAAAAGAAAGCTTCAATAGTGACCTACAAAACATATCAAGATGTTGGTCCCAATTGAATCTCCATAGCCACCCATTGTTGCTCATCATCCCAAGTTTGGAAAATAAAAGGTTCCAAACTATCAACCAATCCATCTAAATATCATATCCCTCAATGCATTTCACCATCCATAATATCAAACCCTCACATTGACCATGAGTTGGCAACAACTCTTTATCATAAGGATTCTAAGGGAACTCTATCACGATGTGCCCATCAAGGTAAGGCTAACTCCAGTATCAACAAAGAAGACAAGAATTATCAGGGGTTACATTCAAGCACCTGTATCCTAGCAAAACAACTCCTCCAAGTAGGATATTGTTGGCACATCATGATAGCAACAATACCCATATTAGCACCAACAATATCTACATCAACACCACTAGGTGATTCAACATGAGCAAAAAATTATCACCATGATGAAAACCTAGTAAACAAGAATCTTCTATGACATCAAAAAAACAAACAAAAAAAAACAAAAAATCAAGAAAATAGTCAAGAGAAAAAGCATCCCCCAGTGAAAACCACTTTGTGGCACTTTGGACAAGTACCATGATGAAAACCTGGCAAATAGGAATCCTATTTAGAATCGAGCATCTATGTCCACCATTTCAGGTGGAAGCATCTCAATCGATCCATAATAAATCAAATCCATTTTAAAACAAAATCCATCATATCTTGATCTTGACAAATGCCTGGTGTACACTTTACACTTGCTAATGGAAAACATCTTGACATGGCTCACTACTATTGATCCTATCCTATCCAAAATTATTTGATCCATGAGACATTGTCTAAAGGGGTATACTCTATTTAAACATGTTATCCTATCACCAGATAACCCATTACCTATATTGATAGACACTAGGGGTAAGTACTTATATGTTGCTTTAGAATAAATCTTGATCTATGTCTTCTAGCTCACATTGTGATGTAGGAATTTGTCCCAACAACAAGGTGTACCACCAACCCCCTATCAAGGTAACCTTCAAAACTGTTCATCCCAACATCAAGGTAACCTTCGAAATAGTTAGTCCCAACAACAAGGTATACCACCTACACACTATCAAGGTAACCTTTGAAACAATTCCTCCCGACAACAAGGTATGCCACCAATGCACTACCAGGGTAACCTTCAAGACAATTCATCCCAATAGAAAGGTGTACCACCAACGCACTACCAAGGTAACCTTCAAAATAATTTATCCCAACAAGGTGTAGTACCACCAACGCACTACCAAGGTAACCTTCAAAATATACCAACAATGTGGATTTTTCCTTCACTCAAAAATTTTAAGATATCAACAGTTGTTAAAACCCCACAAATAGTTCAAGTAAGCTTTTCTACAACATATCCTCTAGAAAAAAAAAGTGAAATATCAATCCAAGTTTTCAATATCTTACACCCCAGACAAGAGGGTAAAAATCCAAAAAAATCAAAAAGATAAAAAATAAAAAAAGCAAGAAAAATAGTAAAGAGAAATAAAATGTTCTTTAAGTGAATACCACTTGGTGGCACTTCTAAAACAAGTACCATAGTGAAAACCTAGAAAACAGGTGCTATGTTTGAATAAGACTTGCATCATTATCTATTGGTACTTTTACACTACAGCCACCCATTCATTCCATAACAAAAGATATATCCAACCATGGCTTGTTACTGATTTAGGAAAATAGTCTTGTCTCCAACTAGGGGAATTTTCCTGAAGCTAGTCATGGATTAGATCTTTGAGTGTGCTATCATGGTCAAAACAACAAAAAATCAAAAACATCTACAAAAACAACAAAATCAAAAACATTCGAAAAACAATAAAAAATCAAAAACATCGGCAAAAACAACAAAAATCAAAAACATCTAAAAAACATCAAAAATAAAATAACATCGTTGGATTATTCCTTCACTCAATATTTTAAGATATCAACATTTTCTTGAACCCCGCAGCTAGTTCAAGTAGATTTCCCGCAACATATCCTCTAGACATAGAAGTGGAATATCGATCCAAGTTAACAATGTAACCCAAAAACAATTTTATGCTTTGAATCAAACGGCCAAACTATGTGGTCTTTGCATGTATAATGTAGGCAAGGCTTATCATTCCCCGATTAGTCCCTTTAGGTTTCTATCATGCTTTATTTCAACTTAGTCAAAAAATACAAAATCCAAAAACATTCATAAAATAGAAAAGACCAAAAACATGTTCCTATCAAACCAAGCGAACTACAAGTCTCTGCATGTACAACATAGGCAAGGCTTATCTTTGATGAGCCCTTGAGGCCCTAAGTTAGTCCCCTAAAAACAACAAAAATAGCATCATAAAAATCAAAAAATCAAAAAGACCTACTCCATCATCACAATCTGCAATAAACTTTTCACTCATAATAAACAAATTGTCACATGCACCCTTTGATGAAACAAACAAATAGAGAAAACATCAAAAGCTAGAACTTTCAAGTAAACAAATCATAAAGCTTTGATTACTAAACAGACTAAAACAAAGACAAAGTATCAACTACCTATCTCTTTGACAATTCACCAACAACATCCCGATATATGCCTTAACGGATCTGTTCCTACAATAGACATAATCAACAATAGATAATAATATTAAAACCTCAAACAAATATGGCAAGTGATACTGCAACTTTGTTTTCATATTTTTATACACTACAACAAATCCTTGTGATTTGCTCCACTTTTTGCTCTATTTTTTGCTTCCACCCACTGTTTTAATGTATTTTTGGCAATTTTTTGAAAACATCAGCGCTATTTATTGGGATGGCACAATTTTTGGCATTTATTGTGCTAATCAGTACAAGTCGGCGCTAAATTAGGTGCTAATTAGCACTTGAAGTAATGTCGTATTTAGCACAGATATTAGCTTTGAGTGTAGCGTTGCTTTTAGCTCTGACTTTAGCTTCAAGTTTAGTTTCAAGTTTAGCACTAGTTTAGACACCACTATGTCGAAGAGACTTATTTATATGTCTCATCAACAATGTAAAATAGTGAAATGTCAACAAGATATGGGCATATCGAGGAGATAATCACTTATGTCACATCGACGAGGTATATCTACAAGTGCTCAGCGAAACACAACTCTTGGACATAACGAAGTAATGTCAATGAGACATTAAGATATCAGTAAGAAAAATAAGATTGTCTCATCGACACTCTTCAATTAATGATCAAAAGTATACACTAATATACCTCTAGGAAGGTGAGCAACATATGCAGTACAGTGGTATACACCGCAACCTTGGAACAAGAAGCCTTGAGCAAGGCGGTAGTGCGGTAAACAACAGAAGGGAAGGGAAAAACACCACTATACCACAACAATAATCACAAGTATCCCCGATATGGCAGAGTTACACCGATACATAAAGAAATACCATTAAAGGAAAATATCAATGAGACAGTGGCATATCGGCAAGAGATATTAAATTGTCTCAACGACACTGGCAACCAACATCAAAGGGACATAAAATCTAATGTCGATGAGACATTAAGGTATTGGTAAGACAAATAATATTGTCTCATCGAAACTCTTCAAGTAATGATCAAAATAATACACCACTATACCGCTAGGAAGGTGAGCAACATATGTGGTAGAGCGGTATACACCGCAACCCCGCAGCAAGAAGCCTTGAGCAAGGTGGTAGTGCGGTAAATGTGGCATCATTACAATTTACAACAAATCACATTAGGTGCCAAAATTAAATGCTATTAAATTATTAAGGGTTTCCAAAACTAATATGATTGAATACTGTGCCATCCAAAGATAAGTGAGTTTTCCCAATATCGCACTCAATTACAGTGTACTAGCATGGAAGGAGCTAAGGATACAAGAAGAATAAATCTTGCAAGTGTGAAATAATCGGGTAAGTGCACAAAAACTCTTTAAAAGAGCTCTATTAATATAAAAAATCTTTCAAGGTTTTGTCATCTAAAGCCATAGTAGAGAATATTGAAACATGCCTCCTAAAAGAAAACAATTAGAAGTAAAATAAAGTTAGCCTAAAATTAAAGATGAAGAACCTAAAGTAAAGAAGAGACCACTCCATTAGCCCATATTAGATATATTTCCAGGGTCTACTAAAGAGGGTAATAAGAAGTTTCTCGTGGACAGCGCACAAAGTTGTAGGGATGCCCTTATTCCAAATCTAATGGAACCTATTTTGGTATTTTTATAGTAAGAGAAATGAGAAGATTCCAGTATCAAATGCTTGGATGTTGGATATAGCAAGGTTGATTGTCCCAAATTTGTTTTTTGATGTAGAATTTATCAAACTACTAGCCAAAAACTATCACTTAGCTACTAAAGTAGTAAGGTTTCCAAATAGCACAGTATTGGTAGAAGTAACCAGAAAAGCCATCATTGAGTGTTTTGGCTTAAACAAGTAGGCTCTGACCACTACTGAACCATTTAATGTGATAGATTTTTAGTATTACTTTGTGAATACATATTTAGCTCTTTGCCAAGTGTTGGGGATAGATTCTCAAGATAAAATTCCAATAGGCCTAATGATGATGGACATGAGAATTCAAAACCCTGAAACTAATATTGAATATGACTTTGCTTCATACCTTGAGAAGGTGTTAGATGATGAATTATCCCAAGTTATAAAGAATAGAGCACCCATTACATTCAGACACTATTCCCTACTGTGTCACTTGATATTGTACTAGAATAGGGAACAATGGACTAAAAGAATGGACTTGGCTACAGTAGATGAGCAAGGGAATCCCACACCTATCCAAAAATGGTGCTATATTTGGGACAGTCGGTGCAAGAATTCAAGCTTTGTTGTATTCTACGAAGACTTTGTACACAAAATCCTTCAAGTTCTTAGGTATTGAATACCAAGATTGTCAACCAAAATGTTGCAACTAGTGATACCTTTGGCTTTAATACCAGAGTAGGGTCATACACACAATTTTGGAGATTGGTTCTTCCTCCCAGAAGTCACAATAATAAGAGTTTATGGATGCCCTGTTGCTCCACACATACTGCCAAAATTTGTGCCCCTCAAATTATCATTTCTTGAATTTATGTGGCAAATGATGTGGATGGAGAAAGATGTAATGCACAAGCAAAAGAAAGGAAATTTCTTGCAAAACCAAACCAAGTGTGAAGATTGGATTGTAGGCTCAGACACACTAGAGGATTCACAATATTATTTGAAGACAAGATATTCATTGAAATCTGGAAAAGAAAGAGCCTTTGAACCTAAAAATCATATGAACAACATAAGGCACAATTTTCTTACCAAAATGATAGTGCCACACCAAGTGGATTTTGAAGAATGTCATAAGGAACTGCATTACTTATAATGATGTACTTAGTAGAAGGAAAAATTGGGAATATATGAAGAAGGTTGAAGAAAGGATGAAGCGGAGGTCCAAGGATTTCCTAGGATACTTTGTTGAGGAAAAGGACCCCATCAAGAGGATAGAATTGATAATTGGTAGATTTGAAGACTTGTACAGAAAGAAGGAAGCATATCTCAAAGAACATCATAGTGGTGCAAATGTAAAGCATACCCCAGGTGAAACCTCTGAGCCTCCCATGGAGCAGTTACCTCCTAAAAGACAAAAGACAAGAAGCATTAAACAGTTTGTACCTTATGAGGATACTAAAGAGGTGGGCGATACTAAGGAAGTGGCTACAATAATGCAGTCATTGAAAGGTGATATTAAAGTTGATCAACCCATCCTTGAGACCAATTCCCATAAACATGAGGAAAGGATGGGTGATGTACAAAAAGAAAGTACAGAGGTACATGAAGATGAAAGAGAAATTACAGCTAGGAGATTCATAGAAGATGATGAATTCATTAAGACTCCTAAGTTTAAGGATTTTTGGATGAAGATGAAGATAAAATAATTTCAAGAGAGGATGGAATCAACTAAAGTAGGAATTGAAGAATCAAAGAAAAATAAAATGGTAGCATAGACTTTCTAGGAATTAAGAGTTGACAACATTGACATTAGCCCCTAGGAAGCTAGAGAAATGGTCTTGAAGAGAAATATGCTCATTTTCCCTAGCTTGGAATTAAAGAAAATGTTTCTACTTGATCAAGTGCGGGCTTAGGAAGATCCAATGCTAGTTGCAAAATTTGACTCTGATTCAAGTGTGAGTGGAACTGGGTATAACCCAAAGATTGAAACCCTGGCCATATGGATCAAACAAAAAAATACACAGAATCCAAAATTATTGGATGTAATTCAAGGGATGAAAGGGGCAACAATGGTAAGGACAATACAAGATACCACCCCTTTGGAGGCAACTACAATGACCATGCATTCGGCCATGTTCACTCGAGCAACTATTAAGGGATTAGAAGACAAATTGAAGGAGAATGAAAAGGAATAAAGGTTCCTAAATGATGAAGTTAATAAACTATTCATGGAGAATGTCAAATTGAAAGAACAATTAAGAGGAGCAAGACCCTCACAAAGCAACGAGATGGTGTTATACAAGCCTCCTATTGCTCCAATGGATATTGTGAAGAGCATTTTTGTAGAATGGGTAAAAACTCCAAAGAAGGAAGTGGATGATGTAAAGAAGGCCAGCAATCAAACCCAAGATGAAGTTAAAAGACAAATTTGTGAAGTTATGGAAAATATTCTTGAGCACAAGATAAAATCAGTTATGGATAAACTGGAGAATGTGCATGATAGTTATAAAACACTTCAGCAGGCAATGGATCAAATAAAGACACATATGCTTGTATTAGATCCTTTGTTCAAAAGGTGGCAGCCTATTCACCACACTTTGGCTAAGTTATGCAAAGTTATAGAAAGAATTCATGATGCACCTATAGCATTAGAGCCAACTGAACAAACTGTGAAGATGATTATTGATGAATTTCAATATGTACAAGGGTTTGATAAAAATATTGTAACACAAATGGATTTATTCTATACCTACAAACAGTGGTATATACCTGAAAATCATGAGAGATGGTGATCAATTGTAGGACTTGGATAAGTGGAAGAAAGAATTCAGTCATGTTGTTCATAAGTGCGTAACTCATATACAGGAGGATGATGATACCAATCTTCCCAAGCTAAATCAAATCATGGATGGGTTGATTGTTCTTGATGTGGGATACCTGAAGTTTGTCAATGATACAAAGGCATTACTAGATAGTCGATGGAAAACTCATCTTGCAAACATGCAAAAGATCCAAGAATATAAGTGGCCATCAGATTTTATGATGTATGAGTGGGAGAAAAAGTATTTGGTTTCAGAAGAATAGGACACTAAGGGGAGAGCATTTGGACATTCATCATGGAGAAGAAGAATTTTCTAGATCAATGATCACGGGTCTTCTAAGTTGAATAATGGAACCATATGTCAAAATGTCTTAAGTCTTGTTATTTCCTTAATTATGCTAATTAAGTATTCATTAGTAAAAGAAGTAGTTATGAAAGGTCGTGTCTTTTTGTAAAAGGCCTATAGCTTGTTGCTTCCTATATAAATAGGAAACCAAGGCCTAGTTTTAAATTATCATCATCATATATCATTTCCATTTTGAAGAATTTTTTTATTAATATATATCAATTGAAGCAATATAATGGAGAACATCTTATTATTAGAGATTCTCCATGACTGTGTTATCATTGTATATTTTTCTTATGTTTTCAATACTTGTTTCTTCTTATATTTGAATGAATATCAGTTATTGATCCTCAATATTGTGCTTATGTGAATGAATATGTTAATATAGTAAAGTAATTATTGTGGATGTTGGTAGAGCTGCTAAATTTTTTGAAATTTTGAGCTTATTTTGCCTTGTTACATGTTCAACATAAAAAGGGAAACTATTTAAAAATAATAAAGTTAACAAAGTTGCTTATTTAAATAATTGTGAGTTACATGCATTAATATTTTATTAACTTTTGTGTCTTCACAAACATATGTTGATACAAAATTAATGGAAGAAGCATCCAAGTAATCATATTTTTTTCTGCCAACAATTCATACCAAAGATTGAACAATTTAAGGATATTGCAATAGGTATTAATTAAGGATATGATGATGTTGATATATTCTTGTACTTGTAAATATTCTTTTACTGTTATTTCTATTAAATAAAACAGAGTTTGAATAAAAAATGCTTCACCCTTTTTTGTAAGTGAGTATGTGAATTATTGTTGAAGGAAAAATCTTACAGTGTTTTAATTTTTAGTTTACTAGTTTCAAATATTCATTTGTTATGTATATAAAATTGTATGTGTTCTTTATCTCAAATGAAATAAAACAGTAATATCATCAAAATCAGGGTTTTCAATTTCACCACCATCATTGTCCACACTTTTCATATCCTATTCACTTTTAAGTACAATCATCAAAATTTTATTTTTATTTCTTGTCCCAGTTAATCTTGATTCCTTTTAGCACAACACAGTAGGTTGCATGTTAAATTTCAAACATTTTCTATGCATTTTTTTGTATATATTATTTTCTCAGTGCATCATTATGTAACAACAATTTCACTTCTGAGATATATAGTAAAAATAAATGAAAGCACATGTTTTCTTTGTCAAGGGAAATGTATGGTGAATACCCTATGTCTTTTAGATAAGTTTGCAAGTGAAATAAGACATAACTGATTGAATCTAAATTTCTACTGTACAATTGTTTTTTTATGTCATTTTTACTTTTTGCATGTGGATTACCCTCAGAAAGAGACTACTTATCTTTTCTTAAATGAAGACTTTAAATTTCCTGTCTATGAAAGGAATTTACTACTCGACAACAAGTTTGTGAACTTCATACAAATTAAGATTGGTGTAAAAGGACATCCCTGCAAATGTTGTATGGTCTAGAATTATAATGGAAAATAAAAAAGCTTGCTAGGAGAATAAAAAAGGTTTTCAATTGTCCAAGTACAACATAATATTCTGAAGCATTTCAAAGTTTAGGCCATAAGAATCATCCTTTTTTAAACATGGATTGAAAATAATTCTAAAAATTTAGAAGTCTTGGTCATTAACATTATTGTATGCTACAATGTCATCCAGTGTATCATTGTCAATGTTCATATTTTCTTTCAAGTATTTAATATTATCATAATCCTCATCTTGACCTACATCATCTTCATCATCATTGAAATTTGAATGTAGACCATCTATATTGTTACCAGATGTATTTGGATCATCATTTTCTATACCATCCATATTGTTGTCTTCTTGTGCCTAAACATAGTCATCTTCAACATCATCATGGATGTCAATTTCTTCAATGTTCTCTAATCCCTCTCTCTCATTTTGTTGTCCATCATTGTTTTGTTCAGTATCCATTAATGCATTGTCAAATACATGCCTTAATCTTGGATCATAATGTATAAAAAATATCCATTTCGGATCCAAAATATCTTCATAGAAAAATACCTACACACAAACAACATACATATATTATACATTATATAAATTGTATGAACATATATACATCAATTGAATAATGGAACATTATTTTATAGACTACCTTTTTTATACAATAATTGCTACAAAACACAATTTTGACAACATAGTTTATAAAACATCAGTCCACACTCATTAATTATTCTTTGGTTTTCTTCCCTTAAGAACATCCTTAGGGAGACCTTGTTCTTCCCTCTTCTTTCGTGCAGGAGTGCATTTTAAGAAGGGGTGATCAATCAATAACTCATCCCCAATGGTAAGGTCCATAATAGCCACAACCATTATCAATCTATCAACCTCTCTTTCCATATCTCCATCTTTATCATTTATAACCTCAACAAATTGACAATTCGGTCTTACATTAGGGTCCCTTCCCTTACTACTATTTATAAATTCTGCAATATTTTTGTGTGTGTATGCACACCCATCTATATACATAAGATGACCTCTATTCATTTATTTAAAACTTTCCAATTGGAGACGATGTGTATACATGTTCGAATTTAGACCATATACTGACATGCCAGGCTTATATTCTACTAGCCTTCTCCATTCACCACTATAATATCATGGTCCATAATATGGTATTAATATACTAGTGCTTTGTTTTGAATTTTTTCTATGTTTGGATCCCACATGTACATTTTGGACAATAAAGAGGCCTAGATTCACTCCATGAATATTGGAGGGTTGTATCATGTAGTTGTATCCCCAAAATTGAAACACCTCATACACTCTAGGTAGTTGTTGATCACTAGGCCAAGCACAATATAGTTGACGATCAAATGCATCTTTGTAAGGAAAATCATCATCTCCATCACATTCATTCTCATAGGGTATGTAGTCCACCTTCCCCTTGTCTTTAAGAAAATTATGCATCTTCACACCAATTCTTGTTTTGTTATTTGTTTTTGTCAATTCCTCATCTTCTGAGCTGGTATATCGGCACATATTTTTGTTAGATGTATCATTTGATAAATTATCATTTCCCTCTAGGATGGAAGTTGGTGATCCAGGAAATTTTAAACCAATAACTTAATCCTGCAAATATCCATTAAGAAAAAATTAGTTATTTAGATAATATAAAACAATGTTTAAACAAAGTATACATGTTATTTATATCAAATTGGAAAGTTCCTCACCACAATTCCTACTGGATTTGAATCGATTGTAGTAGGCATACAACTGACTGGAAGCTCATCATATATGTAATGTCTTTGTACAATTGCTCGTTTGAATTGTTTCTTTCCACGACATACAAAACATCCACAAACAACAATTTTATCAAAGTATTCATCCCATGTACTATAGTTCTAACCTACCTCTTCTTCAATGCAATCATTTATTGTGTTTGTAGTATCCATTGTCATATCCTCTTCCACCCACTATTTTCTACATGATTTAATAATTTTATGTCCATGTCCACATACATATCTTGTTCTTTTTCTAGTTGAACACTTAGGCTCTGCATTTGCTCCAATATCCATCTAAAATTATCAACATGCATTAATTTATGTCAAGATTGGATAATACATTATAAATTTCAATAATACTATGAAAAAGATGGACATATCACAAAATTCCATTAGATCATTTTTTCCTACGTAAAGTCAAAATTTGAGTACCCGATGTCCCACTTCATCCATTGTGTCCTCATTTGATATGACATGATCTGTTGCCATGACCTTGTCTTGCCCCTATAATACACAACATAGTAAATAATTTTTAGTACACCAATTATATCATTTCAACAAATATGCTATCTAACACAAAACCTCACTTTAGTCATATATTTGACATATTGATATCATGTTTTGGCTATTCTAATTTTCAAACTTTTCCCTTGATCATAGAATCACATTTAATCACCATTCTTGTGCATTTTCAACCAATAATTTTGACCTCAGAGGCCTCATGGACAAAAAAATGACTTTATCTCCTATATGTTGTAGCATTTTTGGATTCATAAACACCTTCTTCCTTTGGTTGAGGTTGCTTTCTCTTCTTACCTCTATTGTATCTGCATATTCTATTGTCTCATCTATTTCCACCCAATTTCCTCTCAGCGATTTAGTATTTCTATGTTGTCCACGTCCTCTCTCCATGGCCTCCTCTATGAATAAAAATGTCACCACAAAATCTCTCACCGCACTACCGCCAAGAAGGAAAAAGCAACTTGTGAGACCACGGTAAAAATTGCTCTACCGCACTGAGCTGATGAAGGAGCCATGGGACAGTGGTGGTCATTGCACTACCGCACACCAATGGTAGAAGACTTGCGGTACCGTTGGAGTCACCGAAACACCGCCAGGAACAGAAGGAAGACTTGTGTGCTGCCACATAAGCTTACACCGCACTACCATCGAGAAGGATGAAGCACCTTGCAGGACCACGATAAAAACTACTCTACTGCACTAAGTTGATGAAGGAGCCACGAGATAGTGGTACTCACAAAAACAAGGCAGGAGTTGGAATTATTTCCAACACTCTGGTCCTGTGATACACAACAATGAAAATAGTCACTATGCAGCAATGATATGCGCTAAATTAGGTGCACTTGACACTGCCTTATATGTCCCAAACAAATTACATTAATAGCCAAAATTTTATGCTAAAGTTGGTGTTAACTAACGCCGACTAAAGCGCGACTAATGAATCAAAATAAAAATTTTAAAACTTTCCTGCGTGAAGGAAGAAATTAGACGACAAAAAAGGGGAAAAATGTCATGCAAAGGAAGAGAGCAAGGTGCTACCAGAAATTGATGAATGAATGAATGAGATATTTTAATGATGTCCACAAGACCAAGTGGCCTAAGGGATAGAGAACCAAAAATCTAAGGAATCTCCAAACTCTTTTCCATGTTGGACCTTCTTTTATGAATTTTGACCAAAAAACTAGTTGTCTTGTTGATCTTCTCCTCCTCAAATAACTTGTGCAGATTGCGAGCCTTTAAATTGAATTTTTATAAGAAATTAGATTTAGTTTACGACACCATAGGTAAGGTTACAATTTTTTTTCTTACTTGAATGTGTGATTGTTTACTACTCTTTGTATTGCATTTGAATTCATGATTGTATACTGGTCTATGGCCTAACCAGTCTAGGCAACCTCTAAATTGTCCCATCATTATAAATTGTAAAACCTTTGAGAAACCAACAAAAAAATTTACCCTACCCATTTGAGCTTTGGCTCAAAATATTATAGCACAAAGTGAGGATGCCTCTGTATTCTTTCCCTAACCTGGGTATCAAGGATATAGTGAACTGCTTGGGAAATATAGGAATTGGGTCGATCACTGTTGAGTAACTGCTGAAAATAAACGCAGAACGGCTAGGTTTTTCCCAGTCACGCCATAGTCACTGATGCCATGACAAATTCTTACAAGATTTCATTATGAAAGAGTTTTCATGATAAGGTTATCAACACTAAGAAAACTAAGCGAGCATATTTTCCCTAGGTAATCAACACTAAGCAAACCCAGTGAACATATTTTCCCACAAAACAAAACTTTCATACCACAAACTAGATGAAAATTTTCATACCTGACAGTGTGTACTTCATTTTCCTCCACAGACTGAACAAAAATAATTTTCCCTAGGTTGCCTCAAAATGTCAAGCAATGGAGGGAAGCGAGCGTTGACAGCAAACTCTAGCCATAATGAGGTAATTCATTGTCAATTTATAGATTTGTAAATGTTTCCATTATTTCTTTGAATTTTACTTTTTAGTTTTTAATTTCTAAATTTAAAAGAAGAAATAGAATTTAAAAAATATATATATAGGGACATGAGACTGACAAAGATAAAGAGGAATTGGCTTCCATATTGGGGGTAGAGGCAGTGAAAAAATTGGTTAATGTGGATTGGACAACACTTGCCAGATACATAGAAAAATAATCTATTAATGCCCCTCAAACATTACAAACAAATCTATTGTGTCAAAGAAAATCAATTGATTTCCCAACCAATCCTGGATCAAGCAAAAGATCCAGGAAGAAATCAGTGACAGTAAACTCTAAGAATGTGGAACAGTGAGCAAAGACTTCCACTCCTAGGACACAGAGTTTCACCATGCCATGTTATCAATCTTGCATTGGTAGCTACAATACGAAGATAGAATACGAGGTGGTTTCAGAGGAAGTCTGAATGATGTATGTTGGGAAAATGTTTATGAATAGGTTGAAGGAATCATGCCTTCAATGGTTCAAAGACCATCTACATTTTCCATTCTCAAAGATACCCATGCACCTTAAAAAGCAGTTATCCATGACATGGAGACTGATTTTGGCACAGGTTGGTCTGTAAAGAAAATAAAGCTATGAATGCCTCAAAACCACAAGATATTTTGGTGCAACCAAACAAAGAAGATAAAAAAAATCACTCCTGAGCTAAGTCAGAAAAAAAGGCCAATTGATGTAAGTGTGAAAGTATGGAGAGAGCTTATAAAAACATATGAGAAGTCTAATGCACGGAGGAAGTCCAATGAGGATAGTATGCAGGTATTTGAATTTTCTCATTAGATTATATCAAATTTATTAAACGATATTTAAATTTTATTTGTGCATAATTAAATTGAATTAGTACATGTTCCAAGACAAGGCCTCCAAGGCTAGGCTTGAGAAACTTCGTGCCATGCATCGCAGTGGCCAGAAAGGTTTACAGGCCTTGATATGTACATTTGTAAGTATATTTAATATGTTAAATGATTTTTTTTTACTTCGTTGGAAAAAGTAAATGATTTCATATTAATTAGTTTAACTAGTCCATGTGTCATGTTTTGATAGGAGGAGAAATATGGTCACCATCCAAAGCAATTTGAAAAGAATATGTTACAAAACAAAAAGTGGAATGATTTTGTAATCTAGATGGAGAACGAGGTATCAATAGTTGAGTTTCAATAACTTAGTTGGATATTGTTGTGTTAATATGTCAATTTGCATCTCTTGTGTTAAGTTGTTTATTGATGCATAGGATGAGTAAATAGAGCTCAAATCTTATGATTACAAGTTGACCGTTTATGTGCATGAATAAGTATAGAAGGATGTAGATGAACTCAATTCATTTGACTTTATGCCTCTTGGGAGGAATTCCTCTTGAATCTCTAATATCAGGTGCTTGAGACTTCCCTGTAGCTTTTACCTTTTGTTGCCACCTTTCCTCTTCACTGTGAAACTCATCTCCTTTTTCCTTATATGCATTTCTAGCTTCAGCTTCTAATTAATCCCATGTTTTACCTTCCTCCTCTTCAGAATCTTCTTCTTCTTCTTTTTCCTCCTATGACTCCACAAGAGATTCATCTTATGAACCTTCCTCATCTAATTCAGATTCTTCTTCTACATTAGAGGGTTCATATCCTTGATCTAACTCTTCTGAATTATCAAAATCAGAATCACTAGCTTCCATATTCAAAAATTCCCAATCAACATCTTCAATAAATTTATCTGGATCATCAGTAATACTCTTCAAAATTGGCTGCCAGTTCAAGTTCATTCTACTTTCATAATACTTTATATCCATGGATTTCAACCATCCCTTGATGCCATCAAGTGAAGATTGAGGAATGGCTTCAATGTGGAGTACATCCCGCTTGAAGTCTTTGAAAATAATAGCCATATTAAATTCCTTTTTCCCAAGTCATAGTCTCTCAAGGTTAACAATCTCAATCTCACTAATAGTGATTACTAAGAAAGGTAATTCCACCAACTCTATCCAAACAGTTTATCGTAGGAACAATAAAAGCAGATGCTTTGAAAGGAACTTCATGAAAACCAAGCTCTCTAAATGGTATATCAAACTCTATTTCAAAATATTTTAGATGAGGTTGCTCCCATATAAGCTCTCTTACTCGCTTGAAAAATCCTTGAAACTTTGTATTGATTTTATTTTTCCTATCCCTCTCTTGTTGTTCTTCTTCCTCAAGTTCATCAAGATCATAAATTGACCTTCTTGCCCCTCCTAAATTTTTGACCACATCCATTACCTCCACATAAAATTGGGCATCCTTGGTATTCTTGGTTCCCATGCCATTATATGGTTATGCAAATGAAAATGAAGCAAAGTAATCATCTCCTTCTCCACTAGCTAGAAGAATGCATGCTTAATATTTTGATACATGATATCAACTCTCTCTTCTACTCTCATGGTTGAATACTGAAATCTAGTATGGTGGGCCTCTAGAGTTCCAATCATCTTTCTTCCTCTTCCACCAAATGTTGGCCTAATCCACACGTCTTCTAGCCTAATTGGCTTTGTTTTTGAAAGTTGAAGTTTCTCCTGAGTCACCAATGTAGCTCTCTCTGCCTTTTCAGACTCTTTCATTGCTACAGATCATCTCAAGGATTTAATCATTTGTACCACATGGTTGATGTGCTTTGAATCCTTGCATCTAAAGGAAATTTCCTTAACATAAATATTGCTAGGGAATTTCAATGTTGCCATTGTAGTTGGAATTAAATCCGACAACTAAAACATTGAAAATTATCCTTATATAAGAATTCCCTCCATCTTGTTAATTGGCTTGTAACACTCTTGATGGTGGCTACATGAAATCTGATTCTGATTCCTCTTCTACATCAGAGGATTTGTATCCTTGATTTGACTCTTCTGAATTATCAAAATCAGAATCACTAGCTTCCATATTCAAAAATTTCCAACCAACACCTTCAATTAATTTATCTAGATCATCAGTAATACCCTTCAAAATTGACCCCCAATTCAAGTTCATTTTGCTTTCATAATACTTTATATCCATGGAGTTCAACCATCCTTTGATGCCATCAAGTGAATATTGAGGAATAGTGTCAATGTAGAGTACATCCTGCTTGAAGTATTTGAAAATAATAGCCATATCAAATGCCTTTTTCCCAAGTCATACTCTCTCAAGGTTAACAATTTCAATCTCACTAATAGTGATTACTAAGAAAGGTAATTCCACCAACTTTGTCCAAACAGTTTACCATAGGAGTAATAAAATCAGAGGCTTTCAAAGGAACTCCATGAAAACCAAGCTCTCTAAATGGTATATCAAACTCTAGTTCAAAATATTTTAGATGAGGCTGCTCCCATATAAGCTCTCTTGATTTGAAAAATCCTTGAAACTTTGTATTGATTTTATTTTTCTTGTCCCTCTCTTGTTGTTCTTCCTCAATTTCATCGGGATAATACATTGACCTTCTTGCCCCTCCTAAAGTTTGTACCACATTCATTACCTCCACATAAAATTAGACATCCTTGGTCTTCTTGGTTCCCACACCATGATATGGTTATGCAAATGAAAATGAAGCAAAGTAATCATCTCCTTCTCCGCTGGCTAGAAGAATGCATGCCTAATGTTTTGATACATGATATTAGCTCTCTCTTATGCTCTCATGGTTGAATACTGAAATCTAGTATGGTGGGCCTCCAGAGTTCCAGTCATCTTTCTTCCTCTTCCATCAAATGATGGCTTGATCCACACTTCTTCCAACCTAATTGGATTTTTTTTTGAAAGTTGAAGTTTCTCTTGAGTCACCAATGTAGATCTCTCTTCCTTTTCAGACTCTTTCATTGCTATAGATCATCGCTAGTATTTAATCATCTATACCACATGATTGATGTGCTTTGAATCCTTTCATCTAAAGGAAATTTCCTTAACATAAATATTGCTAGGGAATTTCAATGTTGTCATTGTAGTTGGCATTAAAGTCGGTACCTACAACATTAAAAATTATCCTTATATAAGAATTCCCTCCATCTTCTTGGCTTGTAACACTCTTGATGGTGGCTACATGAAATCTAATTCTGATTCCTCTTCTACATTAGAAGGTTCTTATCCTTGATTTGACTCTTCTGAATTATCAGAATCAGAATCACTAGCTTCCATATTCAAAAATTCCCAACCACCATCTTCAAAAAATTTATCTAGATTATCAGTAATACTCTTCAAAATTGGCTGTCAGTTCAAGTTCATTTTTCTTTCATAATACTTTATATCCATGGAGCTCAGCCATTCCTTGATGCCATCAAGTGAAGATTGAGGAATGGCATCAATGCAGAGTACATCCTACTTGAAGTCTTTGAAAATAATAGCCATATCAAATTCATTTTCCCCAAGTCATACTCTCCCAAGGTTAACAATCTCAATCTCACTAATAGTGATTACTAAGAAAGGTAATTCCACCAACTCTACCAAATATTTTACCATAGGAACAATAACAGCAGAGGCTTTGAAAGGAACTCCATGAAAACCAAGCTCTCTAAATGGTATATCAAACTCTAGTTCAAAATCTTTTAAATGAGGTTGCTCCCATAGCTCTCTTACTCACTTTGACAAATCCTTGAAACTCTGTATTGATTTTATTTTTCTTGTCCCTCTCTTGTTCTTCCTCAATTTCATCAAGATCATACATTGACCTTCTTTACCATCCTAAATTTTGGACCACATCCATTAACTCCACATAAAACTAGACATCCTTGATCTTCTTGGTTCCCACACTGTGATATGGTTATGCAAATGAAAATGAAGCAAAGCAATCATCTCCGTCTCCGCTAGCTAGAAGAATGCATGCCTAATGTTTTGATACATGATATCAGCTCTCTCTTCTACTCTCATGGTTGAATACTAAAATCTAGTATGGTGGGCCTCTAGAGTTCCAGTCATCTTTCTTCCTCTTCCACCAAATGTTGGCATGATCCACACATCTACCAGCCTAATTGGATTTGTTTCTAAAAGTTGAATTTTCTCCTAAGTCACCAATGTAGCTCTCTCTTCCTTTTCAGACTCTTTCATTGCTACAAATTGTCTCTAGGATTTAATCATTTGTACCACATGGTTGAAGTGCTTTGAATCATTGCATCTAAAGGGAATTTCAATGTTGCCATTGTAGTTGGCATTAAAGTCGGTACCTACAACATTGAAAATTATCCTTATATAAGAATTCCATCCATCTTGTTGGCTTGTAACACTCTTGATGGTGGCTACATGAAATCTGATTCTGATTCCTCTTCTACATCAGAGGGTTCATATCCTTGATCTAACTCTTTTGAATTATCAGAATCAGAATCACTAGCTTCCATATTCAAAAATTCTCAACCACTATCTTCAAAAAAATTATCTAGATCATCAATAATACTCTTCAAAATTGGCTGCTAGTTCAAGTTCATTCTACTTTCATAATACTTTGTATCCATGGAGTTCATCCATTCCTTGATACCATCAAGTGAAGATTGAGGAATGGGGTCAATGCAGAGTACATCCTACTTGAAGTCTTAAAAAATAATAGCCATATCAAATGCCTTTTGCCCAAGTCATACTCTCTCAAGGTTAACAATCTCAATCTCAAGTATTAGCGAGGGAATATGAAATTTTATTATGGTATGTGCACTTTGATATGATGTAATATGATTATGGTTTCATCTCACATGTTGTAATATTAGATATATAACAGAAAAATAAATTATTACATGAAATAAATAATAACTTTTCATTCTAAATGTTTTGTCATTTGTAGAACATAGGTCTTCTAGAAGATCGAGATGATCCTCAACATGATATAGATCCACAAAATATTGGTTCTACCGGTACAGATCACATCGCAGAGGATGATGATGACACAGATGTGGAAGACACCGAGGCTAATGACGATGACAACAATGATGATCATGATGGCGATGATGATGATGAGACAGTTGGTGATAATAACCAGTGACATTCATGATCATATAGACTGCATCATGGATAATTGTTGATATATCATTATGATGACTCTTTTCATGGTGACTATCATATGTATCCATTTCAAATCCTACAGTAATATATTATTGAGTTGTATCATATTGACATGTATCATTTTCAATTTTTCACTATATCATTTGGGCATGTATCATCTTGACTTGTATCAGTTTGAGTTACATAATTTATCAATTTTATTTATATCATTTGTACATGTATCATTTTCACTTATGTCGACTGTTGGACATGTATCATTTTGAAATGTTTTTGATGTACTGGCATATTTGACTTTCACTTGTTTTAGTTATATATGATGATGATCTTATCACTATTGACTTGTCAATTTATATATATTAAAAGCAGTCGATGATTTTTGGATGGATATTTATTATGTATGATGATTTTAATTTACTACTCAGGATGGATGCTATCAAATTAAATTAAATTGTAGATATTTGACTCACTTGTTTTAATTATAGATGATGATTATGTTACAATAATAGTTCAGGTGGTGATGAAAGGTAAAATTAATGTTTGGCACTTCCAAAACGTGATTGAAAGTTTTGCAGTGAGCCACATTAAAAGAGGTGGTAATGTGGAAGCTGATGTCTTATCTAAATGGGCTTTAAATTTTGGTGAAATGAGGGAATTTAGGTTGGAGGATTTTAGAGGTGTTAAGTTAGCAAACAACGCCTTAAATGAACAAGGTGGTGAAGTGAGTGAAGTAGGTTTGACATGACAAGTGAAGGCAGGGGTGGTGGGTGGTGGTGAAGTAGTACTTCATCAATAGAAATTGTGGGCAATCCAAGATGGTGTTAAATGCAAGCCCCTCGATTAAGATGTGTTAATTGCATTTGGAAAGGGTTGAGAAAAAATATGCAACAAACTTTGGTGGTGGTAGTGCTGGTTGTCAGGAGAAATGGAAGCCAATTTCACCTTCCGGTCATGAAGATCTTTGAGCCCATTTTATGGAGAGGTGTCCAAAAAACAACTAGAGGTCCTTTTCCTTATTGAAGACGAGCGGCTAGTGTAGTGTGAAAAAATGATTTGTGGCATAGATTTTGGTTCTTTGAAACATAGATATTGAACCAACATGGATGTTTACTCCTTAATTGCGGCATGGGGCTTGGATTTAGGTGAACCAGTGGAAATGGTGAGGATGGTGATGTAGAAAATTGTGCATGAAGATTTTTTGGTAGGCATGGAGTCCATTCTCAAATGGGTGGTTCTAGGTGTAGGTTTAGATTATTCTAAAGGACTGGTAGATGATGACATTGAGGAGATCTATGGGAGATTGGGGCTCAAACCCTTTATTTGTTGGCCCAAAGGAAAATACGAAGCTCATTGTCATGAGGAAGCACGTTTGGGATGGAAAGTGCTCAAACTCTTCATCGAATAAGCAAAAAGGAAGTGCCAAAAGAAGAAGTCGAGGAAGTAACAGAAGAAGAAGCCTCTGAAGGAGATAGCCAAGCATTCGTTGGGTCTGGGTGGAGCTCGTTAAGATTGGTCATGTTTGTCTGTGTCTGATTTTGAATCCTCCCTCTGCTTTTGTTGTATTAAAGTGTGTAACTCTGAACACTATTAATGGTGGTTATTTTTTGTAAGGATTTTATTGGTAAACAGTTACAAGGGTTACAGGGTTTATTTAATGTTTTACTCTGCATGTTAAGGTGCCTCTAGTTTTTTTCGTTTGCTATGGAATTTTGGTGGGTAATGACATTGAGCAATAGATGTAATTTTTTTATCTTTACAAGCAATACAAAAATTTCATGGGTAATTGTCTTGTTATTTAATCATATGAGTTAAATAATTAAATTACTTAGTATATAATCATATGAGTTATTTAAGAGGCACAATATATTTAAATAATTAAATTGAAATAAAACATATTAAATTAATAAAAGGAAGCAAAACAACAAGCATTTTTAGAAGCAAAAAAGGAAGCAACAATGGAAGGAAAACTAGATGCAATATTGGAAGCAAAATTGGAAGCAAAACCAGAAGCAAACATGGAAGCAAACTTGGAAGCAAACTTGGAAGCAAACTTGGAAGCAAAACCGGAAGCAAAACTGAAAGCAAAACCGGAAGCAAAACTAGAAGCAAAATTGGAAGCAAAACCGGAAGCAAAACCAAAAGCAAAACTAGAAGCAAACCTAGAAGCAAAACTGGAGGCAAAGCTAGAAGCAAACTAGAAGTAAAATCGAAAGCAAATCCGGAAGCAAACCTAGAAGCAAAACCGGTAGCAAAACTAGAAGCAAAAATGGGAGTAGACATAGAAGCAAAATTGGAAGCCTAATTGGGCGCTAATTTAGGTGTTATTTTTGACACTATTTTCTGTACTATTTTAGTTACAAATGAAGGTGCTTTTTTGGTGCTATTTCCCAACACTATTTTCGGCACTAACAAGGGCATTGTGATTTTTTGGTGCTAACTTTGGTGTAATGTCCAACGCAAAATTTGGAGTAAAATTTGGCACCAAGATGACCATGCCTATTTGTGCTGAGTTTAACGCTAGCCAGCTCACCCAATTTTTGGACTAAAATCTAGCACTATTTTAGGCACTATTTTCTTGTTTTGTTGTAGTGATAGTCTTATCTTTATGATTTATTTTATTGACTCATTCCCAGGATCTCTCAAGGATGTCCATAAGGATTTAGAGAAGGAATGGGGGAAATTGAGCATCATTTTGATTTGATGTTTGTAAGATATTTTGTAATACTACCATGGTGAATACTTGCTTTATTGAGTGTATGAAAGTTGTGTAGAAACAATTCATGAAGTAGTTGCATGTTAGGTGTTCTATACCTCTCTATGTGACTGATCTAAAATGTTTTTAAAATGATCCGACTATATACTTTAAACAAATTTTTTGTATGTATGGTATGAACAAGAATACTCCTTGTTTATAGAGTCAAATTCCATGCAAAAGATATAAAGTCACCTTGGTCATTAATACCCTGGCGCATTGTATTTGTTTGCTACATCAAATAGGATTGTTCAAAACTACGAAGCCTCCAAGCAAAGTGAAATAAACATCATCAACAACTAACAACATCAAATTTATTTCCATCATCAAAAATTTATTCTAACATACATCCTGCATAGCAATATCATTAGTACCATATCCATCCTGCATCCACAATGTCATCAATACATATCATGATGATAATAAAGCAATGAAAACATCATGCATCATGTATAAGGAATACATCCATCATATATCAACATCATCATATACATAATAAAACATCATATGATATAAAATTTGATCCATTCATCCACATCATATGCATGAATCATAAAATGTACAAAAACATACATAAACATACATCATCATACATCATCATACATAGTCATCCATGATCATCACATAACACATAATAAAGTCAAATCAAAGAAGGTATATCTCATATATATCATCATCAAAAAAGGGAGAATGTCATAGTACATCATCATCAGTGAAACAAGTTTGATAGGATAATATAATATAATACACATATATACGAGGCCTCGACTAGGCCAATGAATATATATACAAAAATCATGTCTGCAATATGTCTCTGAGCAATAAACAACATAAATATCAAGTACAAATATAACACTACCTAGAAAGAAGGAGAGAACTCTATAGACCAGGCTGTGGACCACCATCTATATTTGGTTGTTTGAAAAACTGCCCACCAAACTCACCATCACCTCCACCTCCTACAACATTAGTCTCTCCAAACCGTGGACGTTGATCAGCCCTACGAATAGTAGCATCATACAAGGTCTGATAGTATGTCGACATCTGTAACATCCAATCTCTCTCAGCTCATATACTGTCATGCTCTTCCCTTAGACTATCATTATCAGTAGTAACACCATGTAACTGTGTCTCAGTCATGAGACAATGACTAATCTTTGTTTCTTGCTCTACTATGAAACCATCTCGCTCCTATTGAGTAGTATCTCTCTCTACTATCGTTGTGGCAAATTGTTCCTCGAAGGCCTATCGTCATGCAATCTCTATCGCTAACTAAGCACCTCCATCCCTAGGTGGTGGAGGGGGACCTGGAACCTGTCCTAGACCCTACGCCCGATCACCCTAAGCCCCATCCTGTCAGTCCCTACCTAGCTGCTTTGCAGGAACCTCAATGCACTTTCACTCCCCACACTGACCTATAATGCCAGCTCTACCTAATGCGAGATCACTTATAAGTTACTTTTCAAGGCTATAGACACTTATAAAACACATAATATGCATTCCAACATGAACCCAAATAATTTTTTTATCACAATAGAGGTTTAATTTTACATAAATAATAAAGAAAATAACAATAAAAGGCCTATAAATTTTCCACTTAAGTTAAAATCCAAATACCACTTAAAGGATCCTAACCAAATCTCACTTAATAAAATATTCAAAATAAGGTTATAGAATAATCAACATAAATTTACATATGTATATTTATACAATAAGATATTAACCCTTTCATAAGGTAGGCTTAGGTATATAGGGAAATCATAATAGCAATTTCTTGAGAACCTTCACTGATTTCCATTGGTCATGGAATGTTAACTTGCACACTTGTAGTCAAGCATCAATATATCTAAGGATAATAGTCAAAGTAACATCTACCATTAAGTCATAAACACAACATAGTCATAACATAATTAGCCACATTATCAAGATACTTTAAAACCAATTACAAAGTGTAAATTATCTATCTAGAACACAATAATACACAACCATATAATGTATATAATTTAATCATATCCATAAAGCTTCATCATTACATAAATAAATTTATACTAGATTTCATCTATATCTATTACAAATAGTAAAATTGAAATCTAGAAGATGTAAATAGTCCAAAAAGCATCAAGTTACTGAGTCATCGTCAATCCATAATTAAACTACTACTCTAACATAGTGGGTGATTGCATGGAAATGGTATACAAAAATATGGGAAAATAGTCAATCTTCTCTTTAACACACTTGCATTAAGAGATATCAAGTTTCCACAATCAATAATTATGAATCAATTTTGCTTATGGTTTTGATTGTGTTTGAGTTTTTTGTCATGACACAATCACATTATGGCTTGGTAAATACCAAGCCATAATTGGAGCACATTTTGTGGTTTTAAAATGCAAGTGCATTTTTTAGTCATAAATAGAAAAAAAAATCTCAATAATGTGAGTGTGTTATGTGGTTACAAAATGTGAGCACATTTTATGGTTACATAACGCACTCATGTTTTCTAAATAATTATTTTTCTCACCTATTTTTTTATGGAATAGGTTTGGGCAAGGAGCCTAAAGGCTTAGATTGTTAATTTGCTTCCATTTCATGTGTGTTTTTACCTTTAATAGAGTTTTTCAGCTTCCACATCATCAAGTTTATACATTGCATAACAATAATTAATAAAATTAGCATCAAAATGTGGCACGTCTTCTTATCTTTCTAGTCATAATTTTTATTTGGAATAAATTAATATATTTATAGTTAATTTCTCTTACTAATGTTTATATATTCGTCAAACACATATGTATTGATTTTTCTTTATAAATTTTATTAGATGCTTATCAAAATTTGAAAAAACATATAAAATTCTTCAACACTTCATTCTTTACACATTAAAAAAGTTATATATTGAAAAAGGTTTTTTCTAAATCTTATCAAATAAAAGTCAAGTTTCAGGGATTTTGGTCAGGAAGGTGTATGAGCTCTCCTAGGGTTTTCTTGTGTATGTGGTTATTATTGGACCCTCTTACATCATACTACGCTCTTTGTGTAGGAATTTTCTCTTTTCCTGTGTGTATGACCGAATTTACTACAGTATTTTTGTTTTAATATGCCTTCAACCGGATCTAACCTAGCAGTTCATGTTGGTGTTGGTGGTTTGATGGCTCTACTCAATGGCTCCTCCTCCAAAAAAATGACCCTATAAATTTGTTCCAAAAGCGTTTCGCGAGGTAAGTCTTTTGACTCCCTAGCTAATGTGGTTTTAACTTTATCTAATTTTGATTCTACTTGTCAATGGCCTGTGCAACATACCCTTGTTGGGTATTTTGTTGGAAGGACTCCCCCTAAAAGTGTGCTTAAAGAATGGGTCAACAAGGGGCCTGGGTCCCTCATGGGGTCTACCTTGATATGGTCCAGAATTTAAGGTCAAGGGTTTTTTTTTGTTCCACTTTGCAGAGGTTGGTCATGTTCAGGCAATCCTAAACCATGGTCCCTAGTATGTCAGGTCTTCTCTATTGGTTTTCCAGTTGTGGACCCGAGACTTCGCTGTCTCGATTGACATCAAGTTGCGGGTCCCAGTCTAGATTGAGTTTCCAATTTTTCCTTCACCTTGTGTACCTTTTCTAAGTCATATTGCATCCTCTCTGGAGAAGGTCATTTGTATTGAGGCAAATAGGTTTTTCCAAGCCCGACCCTAGAAATGGCTCTATGTCAAAGTGGACCTTTCACAAGATTTGAAGGACTCCATTGACATTCAAATTGGAGCTCTTCAGCATACCCAGAAGGTCACTTATTTTAATTTTCCTAACATGTGTTACAGGTGTCAGTCTGAAAACCACAAGATCAAGGACTTCCCTTTGGTAGTGCCTCATACTCCTTCGCCACGAGAGTTTGAAAAGCCTCGTTAGGCGGATAATTATGTTTCCAAACTTGATGAAAAATGGACCATGGTCATGAACAATAAAAAGAAGTCTAGTGGTTCTCGGATGGCTTCCAAAGTCCCTAAGCCAGCAAAAAATGTTTCAAACCCTTAGGTGAAGGGGAAAGCAGCTTCGATCAGGGCTCATAATGTTCTAGCACAACCTAAGTCAAAGACTATGCCTCATCCTATTGTCATCATGATAACACAACCAAATGCTTTGCCTCCCATGTTAGGAGCTCAAAGGTGGTCTTGCATTCCTTCTTCACCATTAGAAGAAGGTGAATTTATGTAGGAAAAATAGAGATTTTCTTCTTCGAATATTCAAATTAGGTCAATTCCGCCAGAGTTTTTACAAAATCACCTCTTCTCTTAATGAAGAGGAGCTAGACTCCGACAATATGGAGGAGTTTCACTCATGAATTTCCTCTCATGGAATGTCTGAGGTTTGACAGACCTGTCTCAAAAGTATTTTGTTAGGAATACTTTGAAGAAATATTCTAGTATCGAAGTGCTTTATCTCCAAGAAGTTAAAATTTTAGGTTTTTTCCTCATGTCAGCTTATCACTCTATTTGGCCAACCATCCAAATTTTTTGTACTGATCATGAAGTTGGATGTGGCGGAGTTGTCACAATTTTATCCCCATAGTCGAATGTCTATGTGGTTGACCATGGGTCTGACCCCACACATCAGCTCGTCTGGATCCTTCTCAACATTGATAACCACTCCTTAGGGATTATTAATGTTTATGCTTCTAATTATGTCATGGAATACTCTGTGCTTTGGTGTTGGATTGTTGATTCTTTGCCAATTGCTACTTGGTTATTGTTTGGGGATTTCAATATGGTTGAGATGGTGTATGATAAAGATAGCACTTTTCCATTCAAATGGGCAGCAGGTGAATGGGAGGTGTGGTTTTACATGTGTAATAAATTGGGGCTCTTTGATCCCAATATTGGTTTGTTCTATTCTCATTCCCTCTAGAACACTTGGGGTAATTACAAGGCTAGCTCTGATAGGATATTTAAGCGCCTTGATCATGCCATGATCTCAGCTCAATCTTTCTTCTCTTTTGACAACTCTTCACTTTTGGTTAAGTCGTTAGTTGATGTGACTTTTTGATATCATTTCCCCATTTCTTTTTGGATTAAATGGGTGAAAAGAAAGCCTCAGGTTTTTAAGATGCAATTCTTTTTTAACACGTCTCTTTTTTCACATCATCCCATGTTTTCCCATATTCACAGGGTCTAGAATTTGGAGTGTAGGCCACCACATAATAAAGGTTGGATAAATTGGCGGAATGACTCTATGACTCACATGTCTAGGTTTCTCTGTATTTATGGGTGCTAGTTGGCCATTTTTCATCGGCAGTCTTATGAGGCTACCATCGTCGACCTACGCTCACTATTGAATTTGACTCCATTTTTTGACGAATGTTTTTCAGTCGTTTGACAAACATTTGTCAAAAAATTAACGAATTGACAAAAAAAAATTGTCGTTATTTTTTCATCAAAATTCTAACAATGAATTAAACGTTGAAATAACGGCACAAATTCATCAGTCGTCGGCATAATAAAATGACTCGGATGTTCATCGAAATATCACCAAAAACTTTGTGTATCCACTGACAAATTACAACCAAAATGCAATTGCAATGGCTCTTCCAAAGCATTGAAACAACCCTAGAAGTTCGTCGCCATTTCAACAAAATGGGTAAGGAGTTACGACAAAGTCTTCATCGCAGCTAAGCAACTTTCTCAGAACATTTTATGTGATTTGTCAGTGGCCTTCGTCAAAATTGTGATGAAATGGGAAAGGAGTTATGACAAAGCCTTCATCGTAGCTAAGCAACTTCGTCGGAACTTTTATGTGATTCATTAGTGGCCTTCATCAAAAGTGCGATGAAATGGGCAAGGAGTTATGATGAAGCCTTCATCGCAACTATAGCAACTGTGTTGGACCTTTTTGGTGATTCGTCGGTGGGTTTTGTCAAAATTGCGACGAAACAATGCAATTTAAAAAAAATAAATTTGTTGAAATGTACGTTCACGGAGACTCTTGGTGATGACCACCAAATCCAACCCATTGATAAGAGATCAATCATCAGCACAGGATAGAAAACTCACTCTGATAGTCCATGTCTTGCCATTGACTTATGTCGGCAAGATAGATACAATGTCACACCAATCTAACCTCTTCAGAAGTTTTGAACACTGGTAGTTATCAGCAAAACATTATGAGGGTCTCGTTGATTAAAAAAGTGTCTAAGAGCAAGTAAACAAATGGAACCTATTAATTTTCTTATTTTAGGGTTCTTTAAATCATAGAATAGATACCATCTTCTTGTGTATAATGTACTTATATTCAGATTTGAATTTGAGACCAATTGTCATTGCACATTCCATTTTACTTGCACAAAGTATTTTATAAGCAATATATTGATAATACCAAATGATTTATGGTGTTGTATAACTCTACCTATCATCACAGTTCTGTTGTTCCCCCGAGAGAATCCTGCAAAAAAAGGTTTACAATACCAAGTCAAATAATATGAAAAAGACTTACTTCCATACAAATTAAATGATTATTCTCACAATAGTAATTGTCTAATTACAACAACAATTCCATGAAAGGTTTTCCATGCTTCATAAGAGATGATTGATCATACATATAGACTACAAGATGCATAGAAAAAGTATTACACTTGAGAACAACCAAGGGATAACAAGGGAAGGAGTTAAGAAATGTCTGGATTGAAGAGAAAATGTGTAGGGAAAATGTTAAGCAATGTTAAGAGAACAGAGCTTGTAGAACATATTCTTGACCTAATCAAGCTCTTGAACAACTTAAACAAAATTAAAATACTAACACATACAAGAGACATGTAATGAACTTTCACTATTTGCTATCTTTTTCATTAATGCAGAGGTAGGTAAAGGAGAAATAATTATAATTGTAACACTATTCATAGTCTAGTAAATTATGTTCATAATTTATGTTCAATGGACCTTAGTTTTATCATTATACTTCCCATCTAATACCATATTTTAATCAGGGTTCAACTATCTCAGATCTAAAGAAGCACCTTCAATTAACCATTTAAAGTACTATAAAATAAGGTAAGACTTTTACTTGAGAAAGATTGGGTACACTTGTAGGATTAAATTTCTCACAATCATCAAGATTTATTGGCACACAGACACAACTTGCAACATATAAAGTAATGGATGACTACAAGTTAGTGAAATGGTCCTTAATATGTGACTGGTTTGCAAATTGATTGGTAGAAAATAAGGTTACAAATAGATCTACATGAAAAATTATGAGGACAATCTACTGTAATCATCAAAATAGATGAAAAGTGCAAAGGAAAGAGCCGAGCTACATCTCTAGAGCCTAAAAACACATGCAAGAAACATAAAAAAAAGAACAAACCAGTTTTTGGATGAATACAAAATGGTGCCTTCACAAGTGATTCATATGCTTTCACACCTGACACAGGACATTAAGAAGATTTTAGTCTTCCTCTGTGAAATTAACTACTTATAGAATAAACCCATAAACCAATATTATATATCTCCATGTCTAACCGAGGGTAGGTATAAGAGAAAAAAATTTCCTCAATGCAATGCCAAAAAATATCAATGTGTGTGTAGGTTTTTATTACTCAAAATATCATTTCACTGCCTAAGAAAAAATACCAAAGTGATGTTTTAAATTTCAATCTTCACATAGGCTCCCTTATTGCTACACATGCATATACAGGCATTATTCGAGCTCTAAACTATTCAAATATTAAGGATTTAATTAGATATAGGATGGAAAGTTGTTTAGACATAATCCATCATCTTTTACATATCTTTATTCACTCCTAGCACTTCAGATAAATTTGTGTAAATGAGACAGAAATGTGAATCTTTTATGACAAAGAAAAATCTTAAAAGGAGAGGGGAAGAGAGCAAATGGTAGGCGACAAGAGAATGCCTGAATGTATAGCAAAGTATAGCATTTTGATCATTATAACAATGAAACGAATCTTAAGTTTGAAGCATTAATATCATTTACAACATTTATGATCAAGAATAAATGTAAGTAGAGAAACTTTTACATACCTGCAAATGGTACAAAATTTCATGGTTAAGTGGAAGCCTCCCATCAACAACAAGATCCAAATATCCATGTATCTATCTCAATCGAGCCTGTAAACCCTTCAGAGCTGTCAATTTTTCCACTAACCTGTTATGCACAAAAGTCAAATTTTAGAGTTATGTCACCACTAAAAATAGAAGAAACAGAGTTTTGAAACCAAATCCACACACAACACAATGTGGTATTCATGCAAAGCCATACAAACAAACTAAACTCAGAACATTGGAATGGAAACAACTTCAAATTATGATGTAGAGCATGGATTCAGGGTATAAAGAATCATTTTTCTACCACCATAGTGAAAAGTTAGCACTTTCTTTCATTTTTTCATATTGGTTTGATGCTTCAAATGATGCATTTCTTATATTGAAAAGTGCATTACCTTATTGAGTTTCTCTTTGTTTCAAGAATAGTTTAATATTCGCTACTTAACAGGGCCAACCACGTGACGGTGGAAGCTCATTGGCCCCTCCCCCCCTCACATCACTCTAAATTCTCCATACCCAATCATATAACATTAATCATTCATTCATCCATTAATAACATATAACATTCATTCATTCATCCATTAATAACATATAGCATTCATTCATTCATCCATTAATAACATATAACATTCATTCATCCATTAGTAACATATAACATTCATTCATTAACATATAACATTCATTAATTAACATATTCACATTCATTCATTAACATATAATATTCATTCTTTTAGTTTTTACATACTATCAAAAATATGGTTGTCATGATATGATTACAATCACTATTTTTTTGTTTCTTTTTTATAGCTAAAAAAAATATGAAGTGGAGTATCATTTTCTAAATCATCGGTCCCCCCTTTAGTTGTTTTTCCCTCTGCTTGTGATCTTAATGTACGCTGAGTCGTCTACTCATGACATGGACGTCACTGCAAGGGGGGTCCGCTACAATAACAAAGAAATTTTAAACTGATATGTTTTATTATTATTGTTACAAGTATTTCATTAATTAAAATAACATTAGAGTGGTTCTCTTTACCGATGGGTCCACATCATGTTACTGAACTTATGTTATAGACTCATGCTCAACATGTTGAACACCCTCTAAATCCTGATCTACAGTTGAAACATGAAAAGTTACATTATTTAATACACCAATTGAAATTAAATATGTTTAAGAGAACATGAGAGTGGTCCTCTTTACCTAATGGGGCCACATCATGTTCCTAATATTTTCTACCCTGATCATGCTCAACACATTGATCATGCTCTACATGATCTAAAGTTGAAACACGAAAGGTTACATTAATTAATACACCAATTGCAATTAAATATGTTTAAAAGAACTTTAGAGTGTTCCTCTTTACCTAATGGGGCCACATCATGTTCTTGATCTTCTCTATCCTGATCATGCTCAACATGTTGATCACGTTCTACATGCTCTAAAGTACCAGGATGCACACCATGACCATCTACAAGTTATGCTCCACCCTCACCAAGCTGCATTCCAATGTCATGTGCAGTAGTATCATTGCTTGAATGTTTAAAAAAAATATGCATGTAATTACTTTATGGTGGAAATTAATACTGAATAGATTGCACAAGTATTCAAGTTTAAATAAACTTTATTGAGTTTATTTACCTGTGTGTCGGGTGTAGTGGAAGATTGTGTTTTCCCAACCAAGACTCTTAGGCACTCAACCACGGCACCATAGCCTTGTTGGAAGACAATCTTCAGGTCATCTTTTGTGGGAACTCTGTTGAATTCAAAACCCTACATTTTTGCATAAGATCATGAATTTTTCTTCTAGTGATAAAACCAAAATTGTTTTTCAATTTATCATTTGGATACAATATTTCATTTATTGATACTTACAATTCATACGGCTAATTTCATATAACTACCAGAGCCAAGTTTGTATTGCTCATGTTTCTCTAGTCTTTCCTTTGTTTCCTTCGATGTGTCAGGAAGCCTATGAAAAGTTTGAAATACATTAGATTATGTAAAAAGAAAGAGCAATCAGTATATAATTACATTGTTGATAGTATCACATACCTTCCTTGGCCTGGTGGTGTCTTTCCTTTTTTTCTTTTCAGCCTTCTCCTTTCCATCTAACACCAGGTCCTTCCACTCCCTCTCCAGAATCATGGGGGGACACTCGTACTTTTTGTTCTTCTCTAAATGTGACCTATATTGTTCCCTCACATACTTTAGATAGGTACCAACTTTCTTAAGGACATTGGTTCGATTAAATGTTTTATCACCAAAGAGCACAACTAAACGGTTAATGAGCTCATCTTTTAAATATTGATTTTCGGAATTCCACCATGTATGTATGGTAGGCCCAAAGAGCTCCAATGTAATATTACTTAGATTTTTATAAAAAACATCATTTCCTGCAAAATGATCATGGGATCAATAGTCTAAAAAGAGCGATTAATAAGCAAATTTAAATTGCATTATATATAATAATAATTAAAACATTTTAAAGTACCTAGGACCTCTATCTTTATGGGAATGAAATCCTTAGTCACCACAAATGTGACTAGAAATGTTCTCGTATTAGTAATACAGGAAGATCTAGGAAATACTGCTAAAATATCACCAGTACTAGTGGCCTCTACATCCCCAGGTACATGTCCTGACGCATGTTCTGGCATGTGTACACTACCAGAGGGTGCACTAACAAATGCCTGCATGGTATGTGTTGCCAACATTTCAGACGACAATATAGGCATGGATGATGGGGTCAGATGATGTGATGTATGTGCAGGAAGATCAAGATGGACACTTGTACCAACCCCTACTCCTTGAGCAGCACTTGTAGTACCCTAATCATAGCCAGAAGCATCATGAGGATGCAAAAAAATCCTAGAAAAACAGCACATATTTTGGTTCATCATATAAAATAGTACAAAATATAAAACCATGAATGAACTTATGTTATAATTAAAGACCTCATGACAGCTTACTTGCAATTTTTGTGATCTCTTGGTCAATATTTTAACCCTCTCTCTTATCTCATATGTTTGAGGCACTATGAATAACAACTTAAGGATTTTTTCATTGCATTTTTTTTGGGTCTTCCTTGTCATATCGAGAGGGTTTGTTGAATAAGTGATGTCATCATCACATAATATTAACTGCACCTCCCTATGGATACTCTCACCTACTATTGGTGCCTTTCCCCGATCAGTCGACTGAAACAAGAATATTAAAAACATTATCAAAATTAACCCAATAAACTTATCAAAATAACATAATAATAAAACATTTTGCTTGTATCTAATTTGTATAATTACAATGAGGTAAACCTATCGGTTAGAAGCACCTAAAGATAAATCATGATCTGTGCTCTAGGCTGAAGCCTTCTCCGTACTATCAATGTCCCGCTGTGACAAAAATTTAATATAAAAAAATATTACCGAAATGAAACCAATAGACTTATGAAAAAAAACATAAGAATAAAATGGTATATTGGAGTCATTAATTGGAGGTTGGGTAAAATGGTACATAGTACGTACCACCCCCATAGTAACTATGTAACTAAGCGATTCAAATTGTAATCGATTAGCAACTCTTCCCCTGCAGTTATTGATTTTATTGCACATATGAATACATGGTTTCCCTCATGCGCCTTGAATATGCAATTGGGTTGCTTATTTGTTGACCCAGTTCGTGTACTATTTATAAACCCTACAATATTCCCTAATGCTTTTTCCCTTCAGTCAATGTACATAGCCCTCCTTTATTTTGATCCTTATCTTTTAGTTGTATATAATTTGTTGATAGTGCATACCTACGCATACTTCATGTATATCGAACTAGTTGCATCCAATCTTTGTAACTGTAACAAGGTCCGACATACTCCATCAATTCAGTGACTTTTTTGCAATAGACCTTTATGCTGTCCATGCAAAATAGGCCCAAACCATGTAATGATGATGGTGCCATGAGATATATCCTCTCGTTGACACAAAAATCAGTGTTTATTGGAGGAAGTTCCTTGGGTACCCATTGTTTCTGTAGATGTTTGTACCTCAAGGGCACCTCGACATCGCCTATGCTCTCATCATCATAAGAACATGACCCCCCTTCCGCAAGAAAAAATTCCATGTGTTTATAGAAATTTCTTCTAATCTTTTGACCTCTAGTTGATCTCCCTCTTTTATACATACTACATGTCTCGCTTTCCTCTTCTCTTCCTTAATTTCCCTCACTTGAGGAAGACAAATCTGACAAATACCTATTTGGTGGTACCTGCACTCATAAGGATGTTGGATAAATTTCTTTCATGGTGATGTGATCCTAAGGTGACATTATGATTAATCTATCATTTCATCACTAGAATTTCACAGGTTATAAGGTAATCAAGTCTTGATAGATTGCAAGTTATTGTTACTACCATCCAAATGTGTCCATCACAAATCAAATCTACTTAACGTTTTAACTCTCAAACTTTGTAACAAGTGTTAAATGTGACTATGGTCCACCAGTTACACAACCAAGGCCTCAAATGTATTCTCTAATTGTAATCAAAGGACTTTTTATCTTCATTCAAGTAAATAAACTTGAAGGGAAACACCACCAAGTGGTTTATTGGACACCTACATGACTAAAAATAGCAACAAATTTACATTTAATTTTCATGTCTAAGTGGTTAATGGGGAGGGAGTGTGTACTAGGCTTGGTTAAGTCATCATAAGTTTATGCTTTGGCAATAAAATTTTTTAAGTCATCTTAAATCTTCCTATGTCTAATTGCTAGGAGAATTTTGGTATGTTTTAAGGTAGGATGATTGATGAAAGAGCCCAAAGATCCTTTCTCCATGGTATCCAAGTACACATAATAGTGGTCTTCTCTTATACAGTTGGACATGATTTAAAGAACTTAGCTAGGAATTATTCATTTAACCTAAGGTTTTCTCATAATGCCATCATTGGAAAAGTATGATCAAATTCTTCTATTATGAAGAATTGGTCTATGTGCCTCTAGTAATCACATAAATGTTTGTAAGGATAAAATGATTAATTGCATCAAGTAGGAGAGAATCAACTTTGAGTTCTTCAAAGATTATATTCCTTTGTTCATAATTTTTAAGGGTTGTGTGTGGAGGAGGTTATCACTACCAAGAAGGCAGGAGACCTTTCCTTGTATTCTTTTATAATTTTCATTATTCTTATTTATTTTACACTTACATTTACAAATACACATACATATGAATTTGTTGTTTTCATTTATTTCTCATGTAGTTTAATAGTTTGATCGATTTCATATTATATGTGTTGAAGACTTTAGAATTTCAATTACATTAATTTATGGATATGTTGTATCTATAACACTACAAAACCATATGCTCTTTGCATTTACACTTGCATTTAGAAATACACATTTATATACATAGATATAGATTTCTCTAATGATATGTTGCATTTATTGTTTTAGGAGAGCATCCAATAATTGCATTTACATTTACATTTAAAAATACATATACATACATGCATACATACATATATATATATGTGTGTGTGTGTGTATCATTTATATTCAATGTTCAGAAACAACCCATTAGGTCTACACATGGATAAAAAATCATAAAATTAGATCTACCATACATATTTTGTTCAAACCTAGGGTTGAACCTCTCATTTCACATGCTTTTCTTCACAAAACTATTGAAGACAGAAGCTATACCTTATTTATTTCACATCCTATGACCTATTCATGCATCCTAAAATTACAACAGTATCCATGGGGCCTCTTACACAAGCTACAATAATCACAAAATGTGTAAGAGCCCCTTTATATTATGTTTGGACTATAAAACCCTCAAAAAAAAGGTAACTTAGATTATGATTTGTTAGTGAGTTGTATGGACAAAATCATTAGCACCAGCTCATTCTTGGAGTCTTTTGAAAGAGAAGCAAATTAGGTGGCAGTTAAGTACAAACCTTATAGTGTCAAGGTGAATGAGGTGATCAATTTTGATTGGCTAACCGATGAAGAGTACCAGAAATGGGTAAATGTATATTTAACTAAAGAAGAGTGAAAAGGAGTAGGTTGCTAATGGTTGAAAAATCAACTATTGTAGTTACAATAGATTCCAGTTTTATTTTTTGGTGATAGTCTAGGCACAGAATTCTTGAAGTTTTTTATTGCTGCATCAACCATTCTTGGCGGGCACAATGAACAAGAAGATTCTCTGGGGAGATTGTTGTTGTAACTTTTTTTGGAATATCACAAGGCGGTCCAATTGGTTGGTGACACGTGTGCTTTCTGACTCGATGCTTGTTTGCTCCTTCTTTTTCTATAAGAAGGATTTCAAGGCCAAAAGTACGAGTTAGCAAGTTAGATATTTTTGGTCAATTCTAGATGAAGTTGTAGAGTAAATTGTAAAGTCTAGTGGTTTTAGGGAAAATATAATTTAGGTTTTGAGTCATTTTGTAGTAGGTTTTGAATTCATGGAAATTTGATGTTTTATGATAGTACTGACATTTGAATTGATATGATTAATTCAAACTCATGTCTCTCCATTGTACAAGCATATCTAAATTTTGAATAAAACGATCAAGAGTTGTTTTGTTCATCTCACTATTGTGGTGTCTATAATTCTTGTTTTAGCTTTAATTCAAGGAATCAATTAAAATTCTTGAATGGGATTGTAGGTGGATATGTTGTTTATAATGATTTGATAAGTAGTATTGGGTTAGAATACATATTGGTAAGATTATAAAGCAATGTTATCAAGGATCTTATATGTTATGTGTTAAATCTATCATAAACCCTTAGATGTTTATAAATTTGACTCCTCCAATGGATATATGGCACTGATCTAAGTTGTACTTATTCGTATGGTTTAGTATTTGTTTACCTTTACCTAGAGCTTGCTACAAATTTCAAATCAATAACTACCTTATACTGTGAAATGTTGTTGTAGTTATCTCATGCTCCAAATAGTTGATATTATTGATAAACAGCCAATTCTATTCGGTATTATCCTATTATGTTGAGCTATTAAATGAGATTATCTGTTGTTGTATACGCATAAAAATGGTCATGTCTATAATCCTGGCAATTAATTAAATATTTATTATTTAATTAATTTTTCTAAAAGTCCTCTACATATGATTAAATTTAATTAATTTAATTATATTGTTCATTCATCTTATTTTTCTTCCTTAATTAAATAAATTTATTTTATTTAATTATTTTCATAGGTCCACTTAATTAATTAAATATATTCTATTTATTTAAATTAATTATCATTGTTTGAATTTAAATTAAATCTTTTGATTTAACTAAATTAAATATCCTTTTCTTCTATTTTTAATTCTTCTTCTAATTAATTAAATGTTTCATTTAATTAATTTCATAAAAGTGATTTAATTAAATAAATCTTATTTAATTAAAAATATCTTATACTTTCTTTCTAAATCCAAAATTAGGTATTTTAACCTAATTGTGCAATCTTCTCATATCATAATTAAATATTTTATTTAATTATGAGATCTTTTGCTTTTTTTTCAATAAAACTAATTAAAGCTCTTTTCTCACCACAAGTTTTCTTCTGCTTTTAAAAAAAAGCTTAATTAAATATTTTATTTAATTAAGAAAAGCTGAATGTCCTCCACAAATAAATAATTGAATTTTTAAATTCATTTATTTATCAGCTTTTAATCTTTCTTTTATTCTTATTTTCCATTCTTTTTCCTCTTTCATAATAAAATAGAAAAATCTAATTTTAGGGTTCTTCTATCCTCTCCTTCAGTTTCATCTTTCTTCAACCGTTCGATTTGCCAGGAATTATCACAACCGTTAATCAAGACAGCCAATCAAAATCATTTGAAAAATCTATAAATACCTGTGTGAATCCAAGCATTGGTAATAGGAAATTAAGTAGAGTTTATGCACTTAGTTTATTCAATCATTTTAATTTCAAGTTTATCACCATCATCATAGCTTAATCTTGCATATCATATCAAAATCTCATTCTTTAGGAAGACAGTTTGTTGAGCCTAGCCATACAATCTGAGAACACAAGGCTGGAATCTACAAAAACACTAAAGATAGAGGACAATGGAAGCAGAATAGAGTTTGCACTTCTTTACTCCTTTTATATTCTGTTTTATTAAATGTTTTATTGGTGTGTTTGAATATTTCATTTCAATTCATTTACACATTCATATTTTTCATACACACATTAAATGGCGCCCACCGTGGGGCCTATGCCCCTATTTTAGACTTCTTTCTTGCAGGTTTTTCTTGTAGGTTGGCTCGCAGGTTTTTGGACATTCGGCACCGCATCGGGAAGATTCGAGAAATTTTATTTTTGCAGGTATTTCGGCGCATTTGAGGACTGTTTCGGTGCATCCAGGCATTTCAGCGGTGCATCCGAGAAACAGAACAGCGCATACGTCACTTTCTGCAGCGCATATAGCCATTTAGTTAGCGCATATAGGAAATAGGTTAGCGCATCTTTATATGTTTCAGAAAATCTTAAAAAAAAAATTGCATTTAGAATAGCACATCTAGGTTCTATTTTCGCGCATTTGAGTAACAGAGCAGCGCATTTATATTCTGTTTTAGCGCATTTAGGCCACAGAGTTGCGCATCTGGTCCTTGTTTCTGTGCATCCGGGGGACAGAGCTTCACATCCGAATTGTAACCAAAATTCTGAGTCTAACGCCTTCCGCAGACAAAATTTCTTTCATTTCTTTTTGCTGGGTTTAAAATGAATCAATCTAGGGTAGCCACCACACCTTTATCATGTAGTTAAAATGAACCCCATGTCTGTTGTGAAGCAAAATCTTCACTTAGAGTAAATCACTTTTGATGTTGGTGCACATAAAATGAACTTGTTTACTGTTATTGAATGTGCTTGAAAGTGGTAGGTGATTATGCTCTCACCCTGTGCAAACTAGGTGATCAAAAAACTAGACCCACTTTTCCCTGTGTAACCCTGACTCAATAATTGAAGTATCCTCTCCCCTTGCGCACTTGTGCGATCCTGGGTGCAAGAGAAACGGTTATTGACTCTAAAAATTGGGCCTGCCTTAAGGGAAAAAGTACTCACCTTAAAGGGATGACTCAAACCGGCAACAGAGCTAAGGCCAAGCTACCCCCAACCGGTATATAAATGTAAATCTTAAGGAAAACCTAAGGTTGCTTGTGCAGATGTGTCATACTGAGGGCAGTTGTACTCCCTTAAACCTGTTGAGCTTAACCTCTTTGGGTCGAGTGCCACCTTAATGGTGATTAATCTCTTGCCCCCATGTATGGCCACTCGAGGAGGGCTCTAGACTAAAACCACCATTGTTTAGAAAGCCAAAACCTTCTATCTGCTAGTCCAGCCAGGTCGGTGTGAAGCCTTCCACACTTTCATGTCAAGTAGTAGAGTGATCACGCCATGGGAGTTTCATGGGGGTTGGAAGCTTGGTTGGCCTGAGAAGAGAGTGCACTGTAAGGGGGAGCCCGTGCAACCAAGCTTCTGGATTCACACGCTACTGATATGCGGTTGGGGAAACCCACGTGGAATCTAGCAGATATTGTCCTGGCCTAACCTAGGTTGTGCTTGTCTTATTCTGTGTTTGGTTACAAATCAACTTAAATCAGACTGTTTGCTGTGCTTTCAAAACATTAATTCAGATAAAGGATCATCCAAGAACAAACATGACAAAATTTTAGCTGAAAACTGGTCAAAACTGTCCTTAGATAAACTATTTTAGCGCATCTAGGGAAAACTGTAGTGCATTTCAAATCTATTCTAGCACATTTGTGTTCTGTTTCGGCGCATTTAGGGTATTCTGCTACGCATCTGTGCTCTGTTTTTGTGCATTTGAGGTATTCTGCAGCGCATTTGACTTTTTCTGTAGCGCATTTACTATTTTCTGTAGCGCATTTAGGAAACAAAATAGTGCTTTTAGGTTTCTGTCACAGACCTGAATCTCTGAGACTTTACTCCCATGTTGAGAAAGTGGAAATCCACCAAGTTCACCAAGAAGTCAGTTTTCAATAGGATCAAGAAGCCCAAAACAAATTTAAGTTACAAAAAGACTTTAGATCGCAGGGAATTTCTGTATAAGAGTCGAGACGTCTTGCTCCATTATCGCACATTTCTCCATAGATACCAAGACTACATTAGGGGATTCACCGACGATTATGTTGTAGAACCTTTGGCTACCCAAGCTTATTATCAAATATTAGCATTGTCTCAACGTCACAATCTTAATCAACCTCTTGAGTTTGAGAATATACCACAACGTTCAATTGAATATTCAACGCATCCTAATCAAATCCTTCAGTAACCTCTTGATCATATTCGAGGATTTCTTCCATATGACTGTTTTTACAAGATCTCAACACAACAAGCTAGGAGATACATCTCAACAAGAAACTTCCACACACAACATTCAAGAAGAAGGTGAACATCATAGTCCTCTTTTCAGTGTGAGTCGCAATCCCCTTTTTAGTGACAACAATATGGCTGATAGAGGGGAAGATTCGTTGCTTAAGAACACAAACAGGAACAAAACTCCCGTAGATAGTGATAATGAGCAAGAGGAAGAACTTAAAGAGGTGGAACAGAATCCCAAGTTTCTTAAAATCCTTGAACAGATTATACAACGGGACAAAGAGAAGTATTTTCTTTTCTTAGCAGATCAAGGAGCTAAATTGCCTAAAGACTTTGATACTGAGAAATTAAAAGCCACGGAAGAAGAGCCATCCCTATCTGAATTTGCCTCCTTCAAAAAAGAGTTTAGAGAAATGCAGGGAGAACTCAAAGAGTTACGAGGAGGAACCGCAACCAAGAAATACACTTTGGATGACATATGTCCTTGTCCTTTTGATAGAAGTCTCAACATGATTCCATTTCCTAAACACTGTGAAATCCCCAAATTTGATCGTTATAATGGAAAATCAGACCCAGTTGACCATGTTAGAGACTTTCGAAACATGACATTGGAATTTTCCCACAAAGATACATATTTATTGCGATTATTTCCTCGAAGCCTTGGAGTCAACTATATGGAATGGTTATCTAAGATTACACCTCCTATTCAAACATTTGAGGAATTGATAAATTTGTTCATAACACAATACTCCTACAACGTTCAACACCAAATCACCATGATTGATCTTTGCAAAGTTACACAAAAACCTGGGGAATCTTTCACTACCTTTCTTCAAAGATGGAGGAGAATGTTCGCTAGGTACCCCCGTGATGTCCCTAAAAAGGAGAAAATGGTTACTTTCATCAATAGCCTCAACTCAGAAATGAGCTATCGTTTAAATCTACACTTTGCACCTTCCTTTGAGAAATTGATTGAGGATTCCATCACCATCGAAAGTGCTTTGGTCAAAAGGGGGACAATAAAACTTGATAGGGACAACCCTAGCTCATCTAACCATTACAACAATCAAGACAAGACAAAATTTTGGACCCACAACAAGAACATTGTAAACGATGGTGTTGTACATGCAAATCATATCACGACTAGGCCATTTGTTCTGAGCACCCCAAACAATACTCATAATAACAATGTCAATTCAGTCACGAATCTAGGAAACAATCCTCCCCCTCCAACGACCAACAACCAAAACTACCGGGGAAACAACAACAACAACACTCCAGGGAATACCTCAAATACAAACTCACAATGTTTTCCATTCTTCTCCAATAGAAGAACTTTCACACCACTAGGACAATCCTTGGAATCAGCTTTCAAAGAGGTTATGGAAAAAAATGTCCTTACGTTACCACCGCAACGCAATTATGAACCTAGTATAAAACCTCCATCATGGAATGAGGCTTATTTTTGTGACTATCATAGGTGCAGAGGTCATCGTACAAACCAATGTCAAGCTTTGAAACATGCTATTCAAGATCTCATTGACAAGGGCATTATCATAGTAGAAGGACAACAAAAATCCAATGAAGATCACCAAGCATTTCGCAACCCTCTACCAAATTATCAAAAGGGAGAGTCTTCTGATAAAAATGTGAATCAAATTGATGACAATGTAATTCGTCACCTCTATACAGATAATGAGCAAGTCAACGTTATAAAAATCAAGGAAAAAGTGGATAATGGACAAGTGAATGTCACAACGAGAGCCCAAGCTAAAGTTGTCTTAAAGGGTACCTCTTCAAAATCCACTGAGACTTTCCCTCAACATCAATATGACTTAGTCAACCAACTTTGAAAAACACCGGCTCAAATCTCCATTTTAGAACTCCTAAAAATTTCCCCTGCACACAAGGAAATTTTAGACAAAGCCCTTTTTGAGACAACTGTGTCCACAGATTTGGATGTGGACCGATTTCAAGCCATGATAGGACATTTTTCCTCACCCACATGCCTTTCATTTTCTGACAAAGACGATGTTTCCATGACTCATCCCCACAATTCATCATTATACTTAGAGGTCATGATCCATAAGTTCCGTGTTAAACGTGTTCTAATAGATGGAGGGGCTGGTCTAAATATATGTACCTTGAAGGTTGTTCAAGCATTAGGGTTTGCGGAAGACTCCATTGATCCTAGAAGGAAGATTACTATAAAAGCTTATGATGATGAGGAGAGAACGTCTAAAGGTCTAATCATGCTACCAATCAGAGTGGGACCCGCTATCAAAAATACCTTTTGTCAAGTTTTAGATTGAGATCTTGCATACAACATCTTGTTGGGTCGTCCTTGGATCCATGAAATGCAAGCTGTTTCATCCACTTATCATCAATGTCTTAAGTTTCCATATGACGGACAGGAAATCACTATACCAGCTGATAATTCAAACACCCAAACTTGTGCCAATGTCAAAACTCATCATGATACTTTGGTTCCAAATAATCGAGAAGCACTTGCTAATACTTCTCCTAAGCATGAGACACAAATCAATCAATTAGCCAAAAGCTTTGACAAGAAACTGTAGTTCAAGGAAAGTGGAGTTGGGGAATATTCCCTTTGTCTTGCTAATCTACCTACATCTCATAAATCACATGGAAAGCCTTCTATTACACAACAATAGATATCAGCAGCATCAACATCAGCACAAATACAAACAGAGCCCACTACCAAGTTCAATGGACAATTTGTCAAAGAAAAGTTTCCCATGGGAGAGTCTGAGGATACAGCGATTCTAGATTGGCTTTATAAGGATGAAGAGGAAACAGTTCTAAATGTTACCTTACCGACAGATCAATATGGGAAAGGGTATTCCATCATGCAAAAGATGGGATATGACAATGGTCCTCTTGGAAAAAGAAAAGAAGGTGTAGTTGAGCCTATCCATCTCCCAGGGCTCACGGCATATGATAAAACTGGAATAGGCTATGATACTACCCAATCTAACAGTCACAAGGTAATGTTTTTACACTACAAAAAGGTTCTGACAAGAAAGAGATATGTTTGGCATCAATCCTGAATTGCATAGAAAATAATTCTAATACTGATTCTGCTGAATATGAATGGGATACCATCCACACTGATGAATTTTGGAGGGACAAAGAGGTAGATGTCATACACAAGTACACGCCCATTTTAATCAAAGGGGAAGGTTCAGGATCCCAACCACAAGAATCTGAACTGCAAAGCAACTATGAGTCTAGTGATACTAAGTCGAATTTTAACGAACAAGACTATAAGGAGAATAGTACCATCATTGACTTATCTCATAACTCGGATCCTATAGATAACTCTGTCTTGACCCTAACTATGGCCGATTTCACAAAACCAAATGACATGTTACCTTTAATTCACCCTGATCTCATTGACTGGGATTTGACAGAACCTATTGATATACCTATTTTTCCCAATGACAAAGCTATCATAAACTTCCTTTCCGCCGAAGGTGTCGATAATTGTTCCACTAGCGATTTTCGGTATGAAGTTTTTAATCAGGAGAGTGTCAAGTCTCCTAGCTACAAAAATGAAAATAAAGAAAAATGATCTAGTGGTGAAAACCAGAATATGGCAGTACTAGATCAAGAAGAAGATAAAATAAAGAGTGTATCAGATGGTGAAAACCTTTTTGAGGCACCAGCTGATGGGACTCTTGACACTCTCCTGGAGCACTATCATGAGCGATTGCCCATCTTGATCAAACCTACTAAGGAAATCAATATTGCAACTACAGATAATCCAAGGATTTTACAGCTAGTTGAATCAATGACAGATAAAGAAATCCCAGAATTCATAAACTTTCTCAAAGAAAATCAAGTTAATTTTGCTTGGTCATATGCAGACATGCCAGGCCTTGATCCTGATCTCATTATGCATCATTTATCTATCAAACCAGGAGTTAAACCAGTAAAACAAAAGCTCAGAAAGATGAATCCTCATGTAGCACTACTGGTTAAAGAAGAACTCAAGAAGCTCCTAGATGCAAGGTTTATAAGACTAATTGCCTATGCAGAATGGATCTCTAATATTGTACCAGTAGCAAAACCAGACAAACGTGTAAGAGTATGCACTGATTTCAGAGATCTTAACAAAGCGTGCCCAAAGGATGATTTCCCACTCCCTAGCATCGACACTATAGTTGACTTAAGAGCAGGCCATGCCATGTACTCATTAATGGATGGTTTCTTTGGTTACAACCAAATCAAGATTGCACCAAAAGACCAAGAGAAAACAGCTTTCACTTGCCCGTGGGGAACATATTGTTGGAATGTTATGCCTTTCAGCTTAAAGAATGTTGGAGCTACTTATCAAAGAGATATGACTACGATATTTCATGACATGATGCACACATTCATGGAGGATTATGTAGATGACATATTGGCAAAATCACACACCAGAGAAGGACATTTGGAAATTCTGTCTAAAATATTCACCAGATTGGAGAAATTCAAAGTTCACCTAAATCCTAAGAAATGTGTTTTTGGGGTCACATCCGGAAAGTTGCTAGGATATATTGTTTCAGAAAAAGGAATTGAAGTAGATCCTGCAAAAGTTCAGGCGATCATGCAGATGCCTCCTCCAAAGAACATTAGTCAATTGAGGTCATTACAAGGGCGGCTACAGTCCATCAGAAGATTCATTGCACAATTGGCCGACAAAAGTCTACCATTCACACATCTCCTAAAAAAAATGTTCCTTTTAGATGGGATGACAAGTGTGAAATGGCATTTCAACAAATCAAGCAGTACCTGATGAACCCACCAGTTCTCGTTCCACCAAATCTGGACAAACCATTGATCCTGTATATTGCTGTGACCGAGACATCCTTAGGGGCATTATTAGCACAAGAAGACCATCAAGGGAAGGAACGCGCCATCTATTATATTAGCAGAACATTGACAAGTCATGAGCTTACTTACACTTTCATTGAGAAGGCTTGTTTAGAAGTCGTCTTTGCTTCACAAAAATTCTGACATTACATGCTAACTCATACAATTAATCTTGTTTCAAAAATTGATCCACTCAAATACCTACTAAGTAAAGCATCACTAACAGGAAGGTTAGCAAAATGGGTCATGATTTTGAGTGAGTTTGACATCCATTATGTTGATCGAAAAGCAATCAAAGGACAAGTTATTGCGGATCAACTAGCAGACGCTCCTCTACAAACAGAGCACCCCTTACACATTGAATTTCCAGATGCTGATGTTTTCGTGGCAGACTCTAAGCAGTTATGGTCCTTATACTTTGATGGTTCTTTTACTCAACATGGATCAGGGGCAGGCATCCTCTTTGTCACCCCTCAAGGACATACCATTCCTTGGTCATATAGGCTAATGTTTCCATGCACCAATAACATAGCCGAATATGAAGCACTAATCACTGGATTAAAGACAGCATTGGAATAGAGGATTATAGAGCTACAAGTTTATGGCGACTCACAGTTAGTCATTAATCAAATCAATAATGACTATCAAACTAAAGATGACAAGTTGTTGCCATACAAGAAGATGATTGATGACTTCAAAAAGTACTTTGTGAACATTCAGTTCACACAAATTCCAAGGATTGACAATAAAGCGGCTGACGCTATGGCCACAATCGCCTCATTGATACAACTCCCAGAAAAATAGACTCGCTATGAATTTCTGGTGGAACAATTATTGACACCTGCCTATGACACCCCCGAAAGCCAAATTATCTGCCACCTAGTCGGATCTGATTCACCTTGGTATGGTAAAATTTATACCTACCTAAAAGATGACACTTTACCACCTGACTTATCCTGCAATCAAAAGCATAACTTTACCCGACAATCTTCTCGATATACCCTCATCGCTGATACCCTTTATCGCCGTGGTCTTGATGGTACTTTACTTCGTTGTCTTGAACATGACGAATCCGACAAAGCCTTACAAGAAGTTCATGGGGGCATTGTGGTACTCATTCGAGTGGACTAACCTTATCCAAGAAATTGATTAGAATGGGCTACTACTGGCCTACAATGGAAAGGGAATCATTCACTTTTGTTAAAACATGCTCAAAATGTTAGATTCATGGGAATCTTATTCATGCTCCTGCGCAAGAACTTCATTCATTTACACCCACCTGGCCATTCTCTCAATGGGGGTTAGATCTAGTGGGAAAAATTCATCCTTCTTCTTCAAATGGGCATAAGTTCATTATCACAGCGACAAAATATTTCACTAAGTGGATTGAGGCAGTACCTCTCTCTAAATTCACTGGAAAACAAATCTCATCCTTCATACTCAACTACATTATTTGTCGATATGGTATTCCTAATGCCATTATTACAAATAATGGTCGCCCGTTCAAAAATCAGGATGTTGATGAACTTTGTGAAAGATTCCATATTCAGCATAGATATTCCATGCCTTACTATCCTCAAGGGAATGGCCAAGCGGAGGCCTCAAACAAGACTATCCTAAAGATCTTGAAGAAAACCGTCAATGACTCAGGGAAGGATTGGCATGTTCAACTCAATCCCGCCTTGTGGGCTTATAGAACTAGTGTCCGAACGCCGACAGGAGCAACGCCTTTTTCCCTCGTCTATGGAGCAGAAGCCATATTTCCTTTAGAGGTAGAAATACCTTCTTTAAGAGTATCACTGAAAGGTCTAGTAATAGATGAGGAATATAGAGTTTCCCGACTACAAGAGTTAGAACTTCTAGATGAAAAGAGACAGAGAGCAGCTGACCATTTGAAGGCATACCAGCAGATGATGTCTCACAGCTATAATCACAAGGTAAAGCCACGTACTTTCCAGGTGGGGGATTTAGTCCTGAAAGAGACCCCACGCAATCAACAAGACCGAGAAAAGAAAGGAAAATTTGAACCAAATTGGCTAGGCCCTTATGTGGTTATTGCAGTCTATGGCTCGGGAGCATACAAGTTATCAACGCCAGAAGGAGACCTATTCGATGAGCCCATCAACACTATACATCTTAAGAAGTACTATATTTAAGTCAGAAAAGGTCCTAAAAAAATCCAAAAACAGCAGAAAAAGTCTAGAAGAAATCCAAAAATAGCAGAAAAAGTCCAGAAGAAATCAAAAATAGCAGAAAAGGTCCGAAAAATCCAAAAACGCAGAAAATTAGAAGAAATCAAAACAGAGAAAAAGTCCTGAAGAAATCCAAAAACAGCAGAAAAAGTCCCGAAGAAATCCAAAAATAGCAGAAAAAGTCCTGAAAAAATCCAAAAATAGCAGAAAAAGTCCTGAAAAAATCCAAAAACAGCAAAAAAAGTCTTGAAAAATCCAAAAATAGCAGAAAAAGTCCTGAAAAGTACAAAAAAATCAAAACAATGTCATAAGGTGAAAACTTGGCAAACAGGTAGTCTATTGACAAGAAAATACAAAAACATCAAAAGAATGTCATAGGGTGAAAACCTGGCAAAGCAGGTAGTCTATTGACAAGAAAATACAAAAAAAATAAAAAAGAAATCAGAAAAGTGCAATAAATACGGATAGTGAAAATCTGGCAAACAGACGCTATCTGTACCTCTCCATTTATTAGTTCATGTTTTGCACTTTATCTTTTCAAAGCTCCCCTTTTTTTTCCGCATCTTAAGGTCATTCATCGCATCATCCTGCCGCCATTTGCCTAGGGGGTTAAAACGTCTTACCATGGCTTGATCGTCTGTACATATTCCTTTCCTCAAGTTGTGTCAATAAATGGGGCAAAAACTCAACTGGGGGCACTTAACTTTCAGAGCATACCAAAACAGCTAGACCATGACATAGAAATCTGAGCATGTAATCAAACAACAAACTCATGCAACCACTTTATCCGATCATAAAACACTTTTCAGCGAGATGTCATATCCTTGTCTATTGGATGATCTAGAAATCTGAATAATGTATGAAATAACAATATTATATGTTTGACCACAAGTTGCTTGATTTTTGATATCATTACTCAGGAGCATACTCAATGATGTACTACACTAGAGTGGCAAGGAACGAGAATGATTTTTCTTTGTCTGTTGTCTTGAGGTTAATAGTCCAACCTGATGCAAATATGTCATAGGACATGATGCTCAAAAAAAATATCATCGATGACAGTTCCACATTTGCATCACAACGGTGGTTAATCTTTGTCTATTTATGCAAGAAATACTCAGGTCATCTTGGTTCAATTATACCTCGATGCTTGTGTTCGCTTGCTATATCAAAATTCATGAAAGTTGTACTCTGGTCATCATTGGTGCTAATTTCCCCTCTGATGCTTGTACATACTTCCAACATTTTAAATGTTCTATGATGATTCAAGAAGGCTTGTAATAGGCTCAACAAACTGGTTAGTTTCATATAGATGCACATTCATTAGATCATTGTATATATCTACAGATTGGATTCACATCGGTGTTTTGAAAGACTGAAGGATTGCATCAACGGTTGTCATACAATTTTGAGTTTTTGTGGAGGACATTGGGACATTTGACTCATTGCATCTGTTCATTATTCATCTTTATCCTTATTATCATCATTTTCATTCATTGCCCTCATTCATCTATCGTTTCATTCTCATTTTTCATCCATCATTTATCATTATCATTCATTTATCATTTATCTTGTCACTTCATCATCATTATTTATCATTCGCTACATCATTCATTTATTATTTCATTCCTCTACCATTATCATTCCATTGTCGTCATTATCATCATCATTTTACCATATCATTTCATTCATTTTATCAATATCATCATTATTT
>VDFB02271358.1:714127136-714287195 GCA_007258455.2 Sequoia sempervirens | reverse complement strand
TTAACCATTATGCACAGATAGTTATGCTTTATGCTCACCCATGCGAGACTTATGTGATATAAATTTTGTTTTGATATATCATGGCTCTTTAGGATATTGTTCTCCAAGATTTTGCGCATTTCATTTATTTCTTCACTAGGAGAATGTGTGTGACATGGTTCATATTTTATGGTGGCATGTGCAAGCAGGTATACAAAGGCATGTTGGGCTTGGCTTTGATTGCAATGTGAAGGCGGTTCCTATTTGTTAGCGGCTACGAGTGACAGTTTTGTTTCTCTCTACATATGCCTTACTATTGGGGCAGTGGTCGGTTTCTATTCATATAATCTCCTGTACCTGGTGCTTGAGCATTTGGAATTGTAGGGAAACAGACAATTGAGGTTCAGAGATGTCAGCTATCATGTTCTGGATAGGAATCAGGATATTGTCACTTTTTCTGGTTATTGGAATCTTGTGTACCATAATAGTGTTGTCTATTTAAGGACCTCTAAGTTATTATCCAAATTTATCATCTCTTTTCTTGGTGATGATGGGTCAGGAAGTGTGACTGGAAAGGTCAGAGATACTTTCATAGCATTTGTCTGAAGTTTTCATAGGGAAGACTATTTGTAATGGTTTGGTTGTGTAATTTGTTTGTTATACAGGGCCCATGGTGGCTAAGGTTTTTGTAGGACCTATACAGTTTGCAGTATGATATCGATATACTATAGGGTGCACTCTGATCGGCGGGCAGACTCTTAAAGTCTTTATATATGCATCCTGTAATCTTAATACATTTGGAAGAGTGATAGTAGATTTTTCCCATTGATGTTTGGTTCTGTTTTGCAGTTTCTATACACTATATATCATCCAGATGGAGCAATGAAGCTATATGAAATTATCATTTGCTTTGGAGGGTTGATATTGATTCTGACTCGGATGTCTTCCTTTCATTCTCTGAGACACATTAATCTGGTGTCCTTTATTCTGTGCCTTGCTTATAGTATCTGTGCAGTGATCGGTTCCATTTATGCAGGTTTGTGTCTAGATTGTGGTTCCTAGGGTTAAGCATCCTTCCTCTCCCCTCACTTTGAATTAACACTAACGAGGATTTCAATGTTGTCCTGTAGCCCATGGATATTATCTGTCAATACATATGCCACTTCCCCAGGATGACAGAGTAATGGGCCCATCCCACAGCAAAAGGACCTGCAATGATAAGAGACTAAACCTTAAAGCGTTTGTGGATGATTAGAAACTGTGTTTGGCTGGAGGCATTCCTAATCTGTGTTGTCACATAGATAAATGAGATCCTGTAGGGACTAAGATAAACCAAGGAAAGGAAAATAAAGAAATCCTTCTCTGAAGGGTTGCTGCTAGCTAAAACGCCCTCTGCAGCCACCATAAACTTGGCTAAAATAGGGGGTTATTAGGAATATCAGGATAAACATACTCTAAAACTCTCGTCCAAAACATATTTTCAGGTTGTAGGTCGCAAAATTGGAGAAGTGAAAGGTCAATACAGTCAGGAAGAGTTTGGAGGAGTGGAAAACAATGTGCAGAGTTTGGAGGAGCCAAAAAAAGAATACCAAAAAGCTATTACAGAAATCGCTACCAGGCTGTTTAAATCATAGACAATGCGTCTGTTTATATAGTATTGTCAAAGAAAACAAGGGAATAAGGGCTCTGACCTGTAATATTTTCACAGATAAGCGTTGTACATTTGTTTTCTGGCCTGAAACAGAAAGCGTTGCACATTCAAAATGTAGGGAGATAACACCGGAGTAAGTGGAGATAAATCTCTAAGTACAGAATGACTTAGATTTTTTCAACAGTATGATGCACACTTTTATAGTGAATGGATGCAAAAACAGTAAATCTTGGATATTCTAGTTTTGTTTCTGGAAGCTCAGAGATCTGGTAGACTTCCGTCAGGCCAATGTATTACATGGCGTGACCACTCTGGACTCATTAATGGATTGCTGCAGGGTGTATGTTTTCTTTTCCTAAATACCTATTATGTTGAACAGTAGCGATATTGTATAATGTAGCAAGATATAAAAGGAAAACCCTAGAAAAATAGAATACGATAAACTGGAAGTGAATTACCTACAGATTTTGTGCCAATTGTGTCGATCTGTCAATGATGTGAATGGAAGAAAATGGGCAGAGGTCGCAGGAAATTTTCAACAAACCCGAAGTTGTTACTGTTGCTGCTTGCTGCTTCAATCTATTCACAGTTAAGAGGCGGAAAGCATTAGCGGCAAAATAAGGAGTAAAAAATGGAGTGGAAATCATTAAGGGCAACAGAAATGCGCCTTACTTAACGATTCTGCACAAATATCTCTTGATGCCGCTGATAAAAAATAAGGTAACCAAACTAACGCATATATTAAGAGGGCATATATTTTGAAAGGAGTTAATGCGACATTCTATCGTGCTGTCAAGGAGGCCGACTCTGCAATAACTGCTCTGAGTGACACGCCGAAAGGGGCATTCCATCGTGCTGTCAAGAAGGCCGCCTCTACAATAACTGCTCTGTAGATATTTTCGTCTTCTGCAATAACCTCTGTGCCATCCGGGGAAAGACATTCAACCGCTCAGATGCATTTGGTCGCAGGCGATCGCCTGTGCACAATTCTAGACCATCGGACGCAAAAAGCCCTCCCAAAAACTATGCATGGGACGCCTTCGGCGTAATTATTGTGGACGATGGTATTGTTTTTTTATGTATTAACTAGTGCAGTTTGATAATGGGTATGTAAATATGATGACACAATATTTGGTGACGAGGATATGGTTATCTTAACTCATGCCACCGTTAGGGTTACCCGAAATGTGGTTGTTGAAGTATATCATTATTTATTTCAGTTTTAATTTGTGCAATCTAGATAGGTTTTTTTTATTATAACTAAATTTATTATGTTTTTGTTAGGTAGTTTTGATTGATTACAATTGTTTCATTTAGTTTTGTAGGGAGTATACATACAAAACCGTTAGATGCTACGAAATAAGAGAAGGGAAAGGGTAAGAAGATAACAAGGGAAGAGGTAGATAAAATATTTTAGAAGGACTAACTAGATCGTGTGGAAGGAACAACGCAAGAAGGGTGGCAAAAGACTTCCTAGAATATCTAGAGAATGAAATTACTAGCCTAGAGTTGAGAATATGGCTTCTGAGGATGTAGGGTTTCACTAAGGGTATGGATAGGGAGCCATGTGTTGGCATCAAAGGCTATGGGTTCACTACTTCTAGCCTTGATCTAATCCATATACGAGAATAATATATGCGATGTTGCACAAGCTCTAAGCTACACATCAATGATATATATGCTATCTAGGGCATTTGTCATTCATGAGGATATTTGTGGCATTATTGATCAAGCAAAAGTCTTTTGAGATTGCTCCCTCAACCACTTCCATTAACGAATGGAGGGACAAGTAATTATCTCCAAATGTATGTGTGAAATGGCCATTGCTCTAAATGTCAATCTATCTAAGGATGTTATCATAGAAAAGAAAATTTGTTGTGATTCTTCTTCAAAAGAAAAAAATATGAGGAAGTAGTTAATAGTGTGTAATTAGAAAGATGCACAATATTGGGGGCCTATGCAATTTACCCTCTAATTAATTTTGATACTTTTATGAACCTTGGGACACATGGTACACCAAATATAGTATGTGGAAGTGTTTTTATGTTAATATCAAGAATGGTGAAAAAAATTATATGGAATGGATTTGGTGAACCATGTGTTACCAAAATCGTATACTTAACACTTTTTTATGGCCCCTGGGTGCCTAACACAAGTTATCTAGCAAAAAAATGTAATGACTTGTGTATAATATAGAATAATTTTATATGGAAATTGGCAAATAACTTTATCTAACACCCCCTAAGGTTTGGTCTTTAGGTTTATTCCTTCTACATTGGAATTTCATATCTTTTTTAAAATTGTTTGATTCATCTCAAATCCAATTAGGGTTTGGATCTGCCCTTTGTTTGGGTGTCTTGATTTATCTATATTGGGGTTTAGGCCTTCAATGTTGAAAACTACTTGATCCATACCTATCCATCCATGCTTGTGCATTATTGATGTGTTTTTTTGTTGTGGATTCTCATAGTCCATTGTCCTCAACCTATATTGTAATTTTGGATGTGTTTGTATGCTTTATAGCATCTTATCCTTTCATCCTTGACACTCTCATGTCTTTTAAACCTATTGATGATGATGTTTTCTATGGAGGATTTGTTCCATCACATTTATGGTGAGTTTTCCTCCTTTATAAAGTTGGATAGTACTTTTCTTTTTCACTTACGTGTACATGCTTCAATTTTTCATGAGCTTTCCATTGCTTCTAAATTTCCTATCGGTAATGCTAGTGATGTACATGAGCATACTAATGTTTTACCTTTGTACACATTCCCTTCTCATGCTTTGGTTCATGTTGATGATACCATATCTCTAACCCCTTGTGATACATCTAGAGATCTTTTTTCATGTTATGATGATATACCTAATGAGTATATCTTTATACATACCATGATAGTTCTCCTTCATGTGCCTCCCTTGATTCATGGACTTTTCTTGATGAGCCTAGTGTTGAGCACTTGATAGAAACACATGTTTCACATTCACTTACATATGGCAATGATACACTTTATCCCGTGTAAAGTAATGTACATATTGATATGGGATTATCTATCTATGATGATTATCCTAGTGATTAGCTTTATGACAATTTTACTTCTTCTATCACCTTCGATCACTATTAAAGTGCCTCTACATGATACACAATGTTTATGCTTACCTTTAGATGAGGTTGTTCCCCCATGTAGCTCATGGTAGTTTCTTCTTCTTTATCTTGTCACTTTTGGTCTATTGATGGCATGTTTCGTAATGAGCATACTAATAGTTCTTTTTCTTCTTATGATGAGGTAGATGTCTATTTGATGCATGATGATTTGGTTTGTGACACTTATGATCTAAAGACATTTCATGATAATAAAAATATCAATTTACACATAAAATGTCTTATCCTCATGTTATTCTTAAATATTAGTGCCCACTTTTCATCCTTATTGGGCCACAAAAATCATTTTTAACATTCAACACAAAATATCAAGAATTTAAAGATGTTTGTAAACTAGTGATAGGTGCCATCTTTCTATAGATGCAATTTATCATTTGTTTATAATTCTAGCATTTTTTGTTAGATTCAACAAATTTGTTATTATTCTTCTATTATTTATAATTGAGTGTCATTTTACTATAACATGTAACTTTTACTACAAATAAAATATGTTTACCTGATTTCTTGGAATTAAATTGTTAGTTACAATATTTAATGCATGGATATTATTGGCAAAAAAAATGAATATTTTTATTTATCAAATTTTAATTAGCATTAATAAAAAATTATAACAATTTTCTCTTCACTTATTTATCAAAATTGACCTAGCTTTCTATTTCTCAATTGTCTCAAATAGAGGTATCTTTTTTGCAATGGGCCTATATTTCTTATAGAATAAATAAATATATTTAAAATATATTATATATTGTATTTTAGAAAGCTAATTGTTGGGACTCAATTTTGTAGTGCAATTTAAGAAAAAGATTGACTTAGTTTTCTATTTCTCAAGTGTCTCAAATAGAGGTCTCTTTTTCCTAATGGGCCTATATTTCTTAAATAGAATAAATAAATATATTTAAAGTATATTATATATTGTATTTTAGAAAGCTAATTGTTGGGACTCAAATTTGTAGTGTTAATTTTTTCTCAAAGTCCTTTCTTTTTGTATATCATAACCCTTGGATAACACTCATTCAAAGCTATTCTAAGAGATCTTATATGGGATTACCTTAGAATAATGTTTTTTCAGTGTGCTTGTATAGTGCCTTAACCCCTTTGAAAATCCAAAAGTTTGGTTTTTAAGTATTTTCCATGCATTTTTTTCCTCAAGGAGGATTTCCCCCTCGTTGCAGTTTTAATTGCACTTCAGTTCATGTGCATTTTGTTGCCTTCTTTATGACTTGGTCATTTTCTTTTTTTCCTTTAGATGAAAAATCGGCCTCCTACAACACATTTTCTCTACTTGGCTCCACTTCACCTTCTTTTTCTTTCCCAACTTCAATTCACTTCATCTTTTCTACCTAACTCCTTTAGGTGATATTTTGACTCCCTAGCGAAGTGCACTTTGTCACTTCACTTTAGCTAGCAACTTCACTTCCATTTTTGCATAGCTCCTTTATGTGAGATTTTGACTCCCTAGTGAAGTGCACTCTTTCACTTTACTTTAGCTAGCAACTTTACTTCCATATTGGATCCCTTCCTAGCTTCACTTAAAATGAACTTTCTCACTCCCATTCATATTTGAAGCTACTTTCCCACCAATAACACTGAATACTTAGATGCTAGTCAACATAAATTTTCACCTACCAAGATTAATGGTGCCTACAATACTTTAATGAAGTAATTGATTCTACTAGTCATCTCAATGACTTGGGAATTAGGTCTAAAGGCATCTTCAATGTTAAAATTTAGTAAGGATCTATGGGAGAGCTTCCTTGCATTGTTGTAGGTACTTCTAAGCATATTTATAGCAAAATTTGTTGGAAAATTTCTCGTTCTTATGCTCAAATCATTAGGCCATTAATGCTCATAAATGTTATGAATATCTTAGAGAATTTTTTTTTCAAGTTTTCCAGGTTCATGCATAGATTTGAAGAGATGTTTTCCTACACATATCATTAATGTAAATAATTACTATAGCATGGGTGATCTTAATGTTGTTGGATTTGCAACTACCATTCTTTACTAATTGTGTCATCTACTTGTTGGTGGTTCTATTTTATGTAATTTCATCTTTTATTCAGGAGGTTGGTTCTTGTTGTCTTTAGATATATGTGTGGCTACTAGGTTATTGTAGGGTTTCAAATCATACTAGTCAAGTTCATGGTTGGAGCAACAAATTTTGTGAAACCAAAAGGAGGTTAATATTATAAATTATATTTGCAATGAAATGTCTCCATGAAATTTTGTATGATTTTAGAGGAATCTCTTAGTCAGAACTAGGGATTCTTTCTTGCCATATTTTTTGGCATGAGTATAAAATTAGATTTGATGAATGTGATAGCATTCTAATTTATTACAAACCTTGTGATAGTTTTTTTTCCATATTATACATGAAATTATATAGTTCTATAATGAATTAGTAAACATATTTTACTACTAATATCATAATATTTGGTGTATGTAAATGCATTGCTTATTGTTCCTTGTGGTTTTGTTGTTCTTTCAATACATTGTAAATCTATTGCCTTAATGAATAGGCATCAATCTTGGAAACACTCAAACTTTCTCTCTCAAACAAATTAAAACATAGACCATTAGTTTAGTAATAAAACTAGTTTCATGCATTCATAATCATCATTACAACTAGGGAAACAATCTTAAGTAAACCTTGAATAAATTTCTTATGTGGATTATGCTTGCATAGTTATTCATTTATATAGAGGTTATTGCAACTAGTCTTACTTGACCTAGTCAAGTATGTAGTTGGGTTTGGTTACATTGTCTTTTTTAGTTGTTCATTTTGTTTGATTCAAATACTTTTGGGACTCAACACTAATTTCAAGGACTATGTACAAATAAAATATTATCTTTGAGTGACACCATTTGATCCCATGCACATTATGTGAGGTGGATTTTTTTGATAAAAGAAATTGCAAATATGGATAGGAGAAGAAAATGTTGCCACAAGATTTAGTTCAATTCATCTTGTTTTGATTGTAGTCCATAACTAGCTTCATAAAAGGTGGACCAGTCAATTATTTTGGAACTTATGCCTAGATTGAGCACCTATGTTCTCAAATTTATTATCTTATCACAACTTCAAAATGTCTTATGTAAGTTAACAACATTAGTGATCCTAATCTTATAAATTTGTGATAAGATCATAATTTAAAAATATGTGTGCTCAATATAAAATTCCAATCTTGCCACATGCACACTAAATAAGTTAGATTGTATAATCAAGTTTGATCATTTATAAATTTAATTAATCACATGATTTTGAATTGAATCTAAATTTTTCAATCTATGTTTATAATTAATTTTTGAATATTGAATCTAAATTTTGAAATCATTTTTGAATCTAAATTTAGAATTAATATAATTTTTTAATCAAGATGTAGAATTAATTTTTGAATCTAAATTTTGAATTGAATATAAATTTTGAATTATCCAACTATAGAATTGATTCTTGAACTTTAATTTATATTTAAATATAGGAAAGGAATTGATTATTTAATATAAATTTAGAGTATATTTAAAATTATTCATAATCTAGTTTTTTTTCTTAAAAGAGTTAAATCTAAGCATATAATGAATTTTTGAATATAAATTTATCTAATTAAATCTAAACTTAAATTTGATTTTTAAGTATAAATTTAGAATTGATTTTTTAATTTTAAACTTGAATCTAAGTTTAGAATTAAGTCTAAAAGTTTAATCGAATTTTATAATTTATTTAATTTACTTTACTTTACTTTTTCTTTAAATACAATTTATTGAAAAAAAATCTAAAAAAAGTAGTCTAGTTGAAATCATAGAATTCTTATTTAGAAAAATAAGGAAATTAGTAGGAACAATTATATTCAATTTAGAAAAGGTATGAACATGATTTAAATGAATTTGATTATTATGTAAATTTATTTTTTAATATAAGTTCTATAAAATGTAAATCAACCCTAGGTGAAATTATGAGGTTAGAAAAGGAAGGGAATTCTAGGAGTTCATTTAAAATAAAATATATAAAATATTCTTTATCTAAATTAGAATTTCTATTTATAATATTTATAATTTACATGAATTTAAGTTTTAAATTTGAAATTATATATTAGGAATCAAAGCCCATAGCATGAATATGTTGAATTGGAAAACCTAGAGTTGAAATTGTAAACAAGGCGAGGTGTAATCTAATTTTTATAGGCCTTGATAGATGATGACCTCAAACAATTTCCAATAGGAAAAAGTAGTCTATCAAGAAGACTGATGAAGGGGACTCCCCTTACAAATATGAAATCAAACACACATAAAGATACTTGCAAGATGGCTGCAATATGCCATTAAATTTCAGATTTAAAGAAAGAAAATCAACAACATTCTTATTTTCTTAAATCATAAAATGATTACATCAAACTAAAGCTCATGGGCTTTCTTACAATCCAGACTTCATACAAACAAAAATTTGCAGCATAATGTCTTTAACATTTTGACATCATTTTGGATATGCAACTACAACTTCTCCAAAAACCCGCTTTCACCAAATGAGCAAGCATCATTATATAGAAATTATGTGAGAAGAAACCACTATTGGTTTCCCAAAACAACCTTCAAAAACCATCAAGAAATCCCATGCCCAACTTGAGGAGAGATAAGAAAATAAAATATAAAATAATTCATAGAATTCATTGCCTTCACATGGGCGCCTAACTTTTGGCCAATCATCTTGGTCAATCAAGACACCTTCTTTGACTCTTACTGTATGGTCCCATGAGGGTTTTGGGCTTCTATTTTCTTGGATCAAGTGGTCCCATGAAGCAAAAAAATTATGCTACAAGATTAATTGGAATCTTTTCTTGAAAAATACTAGCCCCTACCTTTTAGGACTGCAAATTTCAGCAGGTGAAATTGAGGTTGGGCTAGAAATTGCCCCCTATAGCTTAGGAATTTTTTCTGCCACTTGTCTATCACTTAAAATTTTAAATTCCTAAAAAAAATGGGAGAATTTTTATTTATTTATTCATTTTTTATCAAAGTACTCCAATTTGTTCCTTAAATTTTGGAGCTCAAACTTTAAGCTGAATTACAAAATTGAATTCATGAGACCACTAACTTAAAAATATTCCTAAAAAGTCTTAGCAGCACCCACTAATTTTTTTTAGGAAGCCCCCCTCCATGGGAGCTTACCTTTAGTGGCCCCGACGACTCCAAATACAGTCATGCAACAACATGCAAGGATTGTGACACAAACATGTAATCACATGCAAGGCATGCAATTGAACATGCAAGCACATGCACCCCAAATGGCCTCCACTATGATTTTGGGTGCCCAAAAGGGTTATTTTCCCAATTTTGCTTGAGAAAATATTCATAAATGCATATTTCCCACCATAATTACAATTACAATTTCATCCCAAGGGAAATTACAAAGTTGCAAATCAAAATATTTAATCTCCTAAGCCCTAAGCCCTAATTGAAAATAAACAAAATTAAAATAATAATATTTTTGGTGATGCAAGATAGCTAATACCCCAAGATGCTCTTGCTTCAAAGACTCATACACATATTGTCCCAGTGAATCAAAGCCTTTGGTTGGGGAAAGAATACCTATCATGTAAGGAAAAATGAATACTTATCTCATATGTATAAAAGAATGCCTATCTTATATGGATAGATGAATAACTATCTCGTATGGATAGAAGAATACATATCCTGCATGGACAAAAGAATTATTTGAGTATCATTCTTAAGTATATAAATGAAAGAACATGTCAAAAATTAGAAATAAAAAAATTACAACCTACTCGATTGTTACAAATTAATTATTAATTATCTTGAACATGTTGTAATTAGAGGTGAAATTTTTTAGCCAATAAGAATACAATAATTGGTTTTTCTGGCTATTTTTGTTCTTAAAATTTGCATGTTTATTTTACCCAAAAATAGTTACTTTGAGTAGAAAAATTATACCATATAATTGGTTAATAAGTACAAATAATAGTGGCTAGTTTTAAAGTAGTTTTGGTTACAATAGTATTTCCAAAGGTAGATACTAACAAGACTATCATCTAAAGGGAAGGCACCAAGATGCAAACCAATCACAAGGGCCTTTCATCACAAATCAAAATATTTAGATCGTCTCAATTATTGATGTTAGATTTGACTAATATTGAGAAAGGATTAAGATATATACCCTTATTTGTTAACATGTTTTCCACCTTGTTTTATTCATGAAAGCATTGAGAAAAGGAGATATAATTAAATTGATGACAAATGTCAATTGCCTTTCCCAATAGACATTTGAGTTCCTAGTTTAGACAACTATTTTTTTGCAATCCTTTTACTAACAATCATTGAACCACCTTCCATGATTAATTTCTTACAACCCTCCAAACAAACCAAAGAGATGCCAACAATAACATCTCATTTAACCCCATTGCTAGTCCCATGATCCAACAAAAAAGAACCTCCTTTGAAAAAATTACTAATGAATTACAAAGAACAAATCCAACCCCAACATAACCCAAATTTCTACAAGACACTCCATCAAAATTTAATTTCCATAAATTAATAACAAAATGATTTCCATTTTAAAAACAATGATATAATCTAGTGATGAAATCATATTATGTAATGCTTAAAAATACACTTTAAAATATGAAAGAAAAACATCAAAGAGCAAGGACATAGTCCAAAGAACAAGCGACCCTTAAAAAACCTATGACTCATCAAGTAGTACCACCTTCTAACAATTTTTTAAAAGAACAAATCTCCAATGGGAGAATGGGTTGGAAAGTTCAAAAGGCATAATGTAATGAATATAAAGACTAAACAACAATAACCAAGATTTTATTTGCCATGTTAAAGGGATCCTCCCATTAATGGCAAACAATACGTGCATGATTACATATATTTTCTTGTTTAATTTTTTATTGACTTGAATAGACATCAATTGCTAAAATATTCTTGAATTAACAATTTTCAACATTTTATTTATAAAAGGATAAAAAAGGATTTTTTTTGAAAAGCTCCTCGTGACCGTAACCTAGATCTCCTCCCAGTATGAATAAAACTACGTCAAATCACGCAGATCTTACTAGTACCTTGACGGCAAGTTCGGGGAAATTCCCAGCTCGTGGGCACGAGAGCGACAAGAGCCGTCTGCAACTAAGAAATTTCCATACACCGACTTCTTTCCTGACAAATTCTTTAAAAATTCCAACTATCTCCAGCTGGTCTTCACCGGCTGGACGGTGACGAGCAGCTTCCTATCCATTTCTGCTCTTAATTTGCGCTACCCGATTCATCAAGGCGTCGGTGATGAAATCTATAACATCGCCTCCCCATTTCTCTGCCATGCATGCTCTACTCCTCTCTCAGGATTCAAGAAAAGTATTAGGAGAAGTAAAATGGAGGAATTTCAGGATTTTCTGCCACTTATGGCGGAGAAAATGGGGGAACCCGATTTTATGGCGGAGCTGTGTAAAGGGTTTCGTCTGCTAGCCGATCCACAGCGGGGTTTGATCACTGTCGAAAGTTTGAGGAAAAATTCTGCTATTTTAGGGGTGGAATCTTTGACAGATTCGGAAATACAAGCTATGGTGCAGGAAGGAGATTTGGACGGCGATGGAGCTCTGAATGAGCACGAGTTTTGCGTTCTGATGATTCGACTCAGCCCTTCTTTCATGGCGGAGGCTGAAAATTGGCTCCAGGAAGCCTTGCTCCATGAATTGGAAGAAACGTTGAAAGAATGTAAAGCTTAAAATTTAGAGAAATGTTTATTTGAATATATTTTGTTACAGATTTTATCTATCCTGCCTTTCATCCCTGTTTTTTTATGAGATGTGATCGGCAACTTCTGCATCAAGGCTACTTTAGGATTTCATGCATGCTTGGGCTCCTAAGGAAATCCTGGTTCTAATGTAGGCAAATCAAATAGATGAGCACACTGATTTAATTGAGAAAGATGGTGATATTTTTTCCTTTAATTTTAATTTTTTTTGGGTAAGAAATGAGGGTATGATAACACAAAATAACATGGAGTAAAATGTGCTGATTGCATACTTTCTTGTAAGTTTTCTAGTGAAGCTACAATCTATTTAAAGGTGTTTATTGAAATGAAAGTTGAGGAGGATTTCACTTTGGAGTCTCCTTAGTTTATGTTCATTAAGGGTACTTAATTTTAACTTCATAAATACAAATCAAACATTATTATTTCGTTAAGATTGAGTGCACATATTTTTTTGTGGGCATGAAGTTGAAAAATGAAATATGGTTTTCTCTACAAATTAATTAATTTAGATTAAGTTAGATTGTTAGAGTGGAGTGGATCAAATCAATTAATATAAGATAGTAAGTATACTATCTTAAATAGTAATTAATGAAGATAGATTGTTTAGCTTTGTAATAAAGAATGTGTGTCGATTAATAAAGATAGTGAGATTTATGTGTCTCAAAACTTAGTGATGTCTAGATAGTTGTGTATGTGGATTAGAGTTAGAATATTCTCCTTTTCTCTGCACTAGATCAACTTTGTTATTCTAGATCTAGTTCGTGCCTATAAACGATCTATGTTAGCGATCTCTATTTTTGAGGATCTCTAGATTTTGTCCTATGAATTCTTAGAAAAGTAGGTTATTGGACAACAATATTCTAAATGCCACACTCTTTGGGTTTTTCTATCAAGATGGATGTATTTAAAAATATCTTGATAAACAATAAGCTTCAAACATGCACATTAATGCAAATGTGCTAGGATGAGTGTGATCAACATAATAAATGCAAATGATTGTTCTTTTTGATTTTATATTTCTTATTTTGTGTATTTTTAGATAATAGAGATATGCTTGGATTAGATGATTAGAATAAATGAAATGAATGCCTTTCTATACATAAAAATAACTCCAAGTTATAAAGATTTGTGCAAAGTTGACTTGGGACCAAAGTGTAAAATAGGAACACTTGGCTAAAATGTTTGATTTTGATTTTATTTTTAAGTGGAGCAAGATCATGGTTGTGAGTACCACCTCACACCCATAAACATTACTTGGGTCAATTAGCTTGGTTGGATTAGTGTTTTATAGGATTTGACTCTTGATTAGGATTAGATTAATGACTAGAATAGACAAATAAGCTAATTGGAGTGGGGTTTTATGCATATAAGAACATAGTTAAGCAATGATAATAGGGATAGGTGCAAGAAAAGGTACGTATGTGAGTTAGACCATGCAAAAAAATATGTCATTTGTATCTATATAAATTTATTAAATCGTCACCTCAAACCAAGCATAAGGCTAAATAGGAAAATGCATCAAGGATGTGTTTTTCACCATTACATTTTGCCCCCACTTTGAGGTGCATGTGAATCTCTATATGTAGGATTCCCAAACATGAAAAAAAAAATGTAATAGATAGATGAATGTATGGTCCATAAAGGATGTAGATTATCCTTCTATGTTCTTTTGTTTTGCATATGTTCTCCCATGAAATTTTGTAAGACAATGTATAAAAATTGCATAAGTAGCTTTTGTTTTGCAAGACATTGAATACAAAAATGAGAATGTTAGTGATCATGTATGATTCCCTTCAAGCCCCCATAGGGCACAATTGATTGAAGGACTTGATTTTGTTAGGTATATAAATAATAAACATGAACATATTGAAACAAAGAAAAAGGGATCCTAATGTCCCAAAGTGTTTAGGACAATAGGAATCTAGGTGCCTTTTTTCATAATTTCATTAGAAAAAGAGATCTCCCAAAGGTAGAATTGAATTTTAACCTTGACGTGAGTCAACCTTATTAGGAGGATCTGATGTTTCCTTATGACAGAAAATGACAAATATGACTGAAATGCACTTTTGGGAGATGAAAATAAAATGCTTAATGAACTTAATTATGTGAAGTAAAACTTGAAATCTAGAGTTAACAGATAGCACAAACAAAAACACTAGTTCACAAGAAGATCTGGGAAGTTTGGAACATGACAAACTTACCCAATAAAGTAGGTTTCGAGTGTCCTACAAGGACTCACTCGCCTAAGGGTGAATGGGTATTTGTACAGAGTTTTTCCTCAGCTTCGAGGGTCCTCTAGTGCAAGATTTGAGCTTCTATTTTCCCCAGGTTTCACTATTGAAAAGCTAGAAATAAATTCTGCAAATGAGTTTCCATGGCTTGACAACTTTACAAAATTGCTCTTTTGATCCAGTTTCAATCCTTTTTCTTCTACAAATCTGTACACACAAAGATATATATATATATATATATATATATATATATATATATATATATATATATATATATATATTGTGAATAGGGCTTTGCCTTAGTCAAACCTCAGTTGGGTAATTAAACATTGATAATGAAATCATGATGAAATGGATAGAATTTGATGAATGAACAATGCTATGTCACAACTCACCAAACCCTCAATGAATACCATTAGAGGACTGAAGTCCAACACATCACTCTAAGGATTGGATCTTGCATGAAATGGCTTGATTGTATGCTTGATTTGATACTTGATTTGATGCTTGAATGCTTGAAACCTACATCGCAATGTTAGCTCCATAAACATGCATGAATGCAAATAACTTTGACTTGATGATGGTATCTTGATTGTTGTTGTATATGATTGATAAATCTACTCTTTGATGCTATTGACAATAATATTTTCTCATGTGAAAGTTGCCTTAATGCTAGATTTTTCCTTAGACTTGAATTGATAAAATAACTATGTAGTTATAGGTGTTTATCTAATTTCCTAAAAATTAGATTCCAAAAGCCAACATTTGAAACTTGAATTTGAATCATTAAAATGCCACCAAAAACATATTTTAAATTGGGTCTTGGCACTTAAGGAGGACCCATTCGCCATTGGGAAAATGGGTCCTAGAACCTAAATCCAAGACACAATTTCCAAGATGTTTTAAGTATCATGCATACCACAACACAATGATAAATATGTGGGGAAAACCCTTTTGGGATTAAAAAAACTCACACTCCAAAAGTCGCCCAATATATTATTCAAAGTCACATATGTATGTTGGTTTTTTGAATATGAAGAATTTGATGGAGGTAAGGTGTACTTGGGTGATGATTCTTATTTAAATATTGTTGGCCATGGTACAGTTAAAATCAGGTTTTCTGATGGTAGAACAAAAAGGATTAATGGTGTGTTGCATATCCCTAGATTAGCATGAAATTTGGTATATGTGAGCAAAATAATAGATGTAGGTGTGCTGGTAGTATTCCTTGATGTAGGATGCAAGATGGTTAGAGGTGCTATGGTGATTGCTAGAGGTGTTAGATATGGCACATTGTATAAGCTTGATGCATGCATTATTGAGTGCAATAGTACTTTTTTGAAAAGCAAGTATGTGGAAGAAGTGAGGGTTTCACATTCAATATATGGTCATGGATTTTGGGTAGCCAAGGGTGCTCTTTCTTTTGAATCAAAGTTACCTGAAGAGAAAACTATGTTATGGCACCAAAGACTTGGCCACATTAGAGAAAAGGGTCTAAAGACCTTGAAAAATAAGAACATTGTTGAAGGTTTATCTGATTGTAATATTGAATTTGATTTCTATGAGAATTGCATTTATGGAAAACAAAGAGCTCTCATAAATCTTGTGGGGCATTTGATCTTATTCATTTTGATGTGTTTGGTCTTGTAGATGTTCCTTCAATTGGTAAATCTACATATTATGTTTCATTTATTAATGATTATAGTAGAAGGACATGGGTATACTTTCTAAAGAGTAAATATGAAGTTTCTAGTCAATTTAAATAATTTAAAGCAATGGTTGAGTTGCAAATTGGAAAGAAAATAAAATGTTTGAGGACTGATAATGGTGGTGAATTTTTCTCTAATGATTTTGACAGATTCCTTAAAGATTGTGGTATTCATAGACAAAAGACAACTACATATTCTCCACAAAAAAATGGAGTTGCAAAAAGAATGAACATGACATTGATGGTGAAGTCTAGGAGTATGTTGAGTGGTGTTGGTATAGAACAAAGGTTTTGGGCTGAAGTTGTTGCCACTACTTGTTACCTGATTAACAAGTCTCCTACATCAGCTCTTGTTGATAAGACACCTATAGAGGCATGGTCTGGCCACAATCCTTCATTAAGACATCTTAGAGGTTTTGGTTGTAAGGCATATGCACATGTGTCAAAGGAGAAGCAAAAAAAGTTGGAGAACAAGGCTATGAAATGTATCTTCATAGGATACAGTTATGGTGTGAAAGGATACAAGCTCTAGCATCCTATTTCACATAAGGTAATTAATAGTAGAAGTGTTATTTTTAGGGAAACTAAGACTTCATTTGTTACATTGCAACCAAAAAAAAGTAAATGAGAAGATGTGATTCAATTTCCTTCCACCTAAGAAAGTTGAGTCGAGGCCCATGGATAGACAAGAAGTTGAGGAGAGATCATCTAACTTTGAATCTTCAAAAGAGGAGGAAGAACCTCCAACTTAGCTTTTTCGTAGGTCTACAAGGCATAGAAAACCACCTGAAAGGTATTCACCTGATGATTGGAGATGTAATTTTTCTTTGAATACTAACATGGATGAACCTAGATCGGTAGAAGAGACATTAGGCATGAATGATGCAGAATCCTGAAAGATTACTATGGATGAAGAAATGACAGCTTTGAAAAAGAATGATAGATGGGATCTTGTACCATTGGCTGAAGAAAGAAAATTTGTTGGTTGCAAATGGGTGTTCAAAAAAAGATTGGTTTAGATGGAAGTATTGAGAAGTACAAAGAAAGGTTGGTTGTAAAAGGTTACTCTCAAGTTGAGGGTGTTGATTATGGTGAGAAATTTTCTCCTATTGCAAAATGAGATCCATTAGATTTTTGTTTTCTATTGTTGTTTCTTATGATTTAGAGGTCAAGCAAATGGATGTGAAAACTAATTTCCTTCATGGTGAATTAGAGGAGGATATTTATGACACAACCAGAGCACTGTGTGGTGAAAGGTAATAGTAAATTGGTTTGCAAATTGAAGAAATCTTTGTATGGCCTAAAATAGAGTCCTAGGATGTGGTACCAAAAAAATGATACATATGTGTTGATTTTTGGATTTGAGCATTCTAAATAAGATCATTGTGTTTATTATAAAATTGATGGTGATTGTTTCTTGTTTATTGCATTATATGTTGATGATATATTATTTATTGGTAGAGGGAAAGGTATGATTTCATAACTAAAATCCCAACTTGTTGCTAAATTTGAATTGAAAGATCTTGGTTGAGCTAAACACATTCTTGGGATGAAAATTAAAAGAGATAGAGTGAACAGAAAGCTATGGCTTGGCCAAAGTTAGTATGTCAATTCAATTTTACAGAGGTTTGATATGCAGGATTATAGGCCATTGTGTGTTCCTAATTCATTTGGAACAAAGTTATCTATTTCATATTTGTCCAACATCCCCATTAGAGATGGAAGACATGAGCAAATTTCCTTACCATAGTGCAACTGGAAGTTTGATGTATGTTATGGTTTGTACTAGACCAAGCATTTCCCAAGCATTGGGAGTTCTTTCCAGATATATGTCTAATCCTGGTCGAGTTCATTGGGATGCAGTTAAAAGAGTCTTCATATATTTGTTGTACCTTAGATTATTTCTTGTGTTATCATAGTAATATGACTAAAGATGAGATTTCCCTTGATATTCATGGTTATGTGGATTCATATTGGGCATGTGATGTTGATAGTAGATGATCCACTAGTGCTTATGTGTTTACTTTATTTGGTCGTGCAATTAGTTGGATGAGCAAGCGACATATTGTAGTTACTTTGTCCACTATTGAAGTTGAGTATATGGCAGCTACTCTACTTGTAAAGAATCCATTTGGCTTAAGAGATTGTGTTCATATATTAAAATAAAATAAGGCACAATGACAATTTATTGTGATGGTCAGAGTGTGATATGTCTAGCTAAGAACCCAACAGTTCATGCTAGGACCAAGCACATTGACGTACAATATCATTTTGTTAGAGTGGTAGGGTGAAGTTGGTTAAAGTAGAGACTTTGATAAATTTTGTTGATTCTTTAACTAAGCCTATGAGCATAGAGAAGTTTAGATGGTGTTAAGAAATTATGGGCCTTTCAGACCCTAACAATTAAGAGATGATATTATACTCCCTCATTTTACTCTTGCAAGTTGTTTGACAAGTGGGAGATTTGTTGGAAAAATGTGTCTGAACCTTGCAAATACAAAAAATAATATTGATACATTAGTGCACCCCCCCTTTGTGGGGCTCCCAGGGTAGTGCGCGCCGATAGGGGTTTGGGGGCATCGCCCCCAAAAGCCAGATTTTATGTATATTTTATTATTATAAATTTGGACCATTCATCATTAGTTGTAGATTTGACGGTTGATATTTTGATGGCTTGACTTGCCCTAGAAGGAAACCCTATTTTATGAGGGCGTTGTATTATGACTAAGAAGTCTGTGATGTATTTTGAGAGTTTGATAGCGGTTGTGTTACCTCTGGATCTTTGGTTGGTGATACTCTTGTGAGAAGCTTGCTCTAGAAGTATATTGTAATCTTTGTGATTTATGAATAATATATTGGGTAGCTTTTAGAGTGTGGCATTTTTCTTCCGACAGGGTTCTCCCCATGTAAATCACTGTGTTGTGGTATGCATGATACTTATATTCATTTTTGTTTAAGTTTCTGTAACTATTAAAGATTTTTAAAAGTTTCACATTATTCTCCTCTCAAGATTAGTGTAGGAAGTTGTTCCACTACCTTAGCTTCCTTACACCCCAATCATCACTAAGACATGTGTTTGAGGATGAAGAAATATTTGTCCTAGGAGTGTTTTGTGTGATGACATTGATATATTAAGTGAAGGTTTCTTTGATGCTTTTGTTTCTTTCAAAGGATAATAACCAAGACCTCCTATTTGTTCTTGTGGGGTAGGCTCTATAGGGGCACAAATAACTTGTTATTTGATACCACATCATTTTCCATTATAGCCAAGTTGTTTCAAAAGATCATAACCTCTTCCATAAAGCTTTTCCATTTCTTTTGAAGAAGGTGGTTTCTCATGATCACACTTATCATATGTGGATGTATAATTTATGTTTTCCTCTTCTTTGAAAAAAGTTGTGGACTCACATGCTTTTGATGACTCAAATTGTGTGGCATATTCTTTCTCTTTTTTGATTTTTGTGTTATCTTGTATTCTCCCATGAATGTAGGTGTAAAGTTTAATGAACCCCAATCATCATCCATTATTTTTGTTATTTATGAAAAAAATTTCTCTTCTTATTCTTGTATTGGTTCCAATTTTGTATTTGGTGTTAATATTGTAAGAGGAGTTTTCATTCCTTTTTCAATTTGTAAACAACTCTTAGGCTTAGGAACAACTTTTATCATATAAACCTTGTTGTTATAAGTGTATTTCACTAGACGATGTATCGTTGAAGGGACCACATTCATTGCATGAATCCATGGCCTACCTAAGATAAGATTATATGAAAGATCATTGGGAATGACATGGATGGGAGCTTGTAACGTAACCCTACTACCTTTAACAAGCAATGTTATCACACCAAGCGATTGATTTCCCACATTGTCAAAACCATGGATGGTCAAGTTATCTAGTTGAATTTTAGTCTTATCTACACTAATTTTTTTCAAAAGGTTCACACTACAAACTTTAAGCGCAAAACCATTATCAACAAGGGTATGCTTAATCCCAAACCTATTAATGGTGGCCACTATCATCAAAGCACTATTTTATTTTTGGGTTTCCAAAGGGGGTAACTCATCTTGATGAAAGGTAATGTCTAAGTTGACTGAGTTCATACCTTGAATTAGGGCTGCTACATAATTTGGTTGTGCACTAGGAGGGATAGCAACTTGTTGTAAAGCATTTTGGAGCATGCAATGATAAAGAAGGGATGCTTGAATCAAATCCCACAAGGATATCTTAGTCGCAACATTACAGAGTTGTTCTACAAGGTCATATTCTTTACCATTGCGCTACAAGATATTAGGTATGGGTGGGAGATACAGTTGAGGAAATAGAATGGATGTTGGATTTTTTCTTGGTTGTTGATTGTTTATAGTGTTATATGTATGAGCAATGGTATTATAACTCAGTTATTGCGAAGCATGTTACTAGTGAGTTGCCTTGCAAAATTTAAGATAGCTCCTAGAGGTAATGGTTTATGTTGAGGTGGTCTTAGGATAAGCACAAGTTTGTTTTGGACTTGTGGTTGTTGTGAGGGTGGATAGAGGATAAGTTGAAGCTTAGGAGGCCCAATAATTAAAGGACTCTTAGGAGGTTCAAAAGGAATCTTAGGTGGTCTAAAAGGAGTTGTTGGAGGTCCTATAATCAAGGGAGATATAATGTTCATAACCACAATAGATTTATCCTCATTTTGATGATCTTCTAGCAAGGGGGAGTCTAATGTCACCTTATCATCTTCATCTAAGCAAGCCACATTACTATCATTTGAAATACATGTATCAATTCTATTATCCTCTTGCACCACATGATATCTTCCCTAGTAGGAGAGTTTTTAGGAGAGGAACAAACAATATTTTCATGACATTCAATGGTTGGATTTTCTACGATAACTTCATCACAAGTAGAGGAGATATCTAGAGAAGAACAACTATGATTTTATTGCTTATCAATGATTACATCCTCTTGTTCAAAAATATCTTCCCAAGTGGGAGAAGCATTGGGAGAGGGAGAAACAAGATTATCATGACTCTTAATGAGAGGATCTTCTAACACCAAAATATCTCTTTCACAAATAGGAGAGATATTGGGATAAGGGAAAATATGATTGTCATGATTATCTATGATTGCATCCCCTTGTCCAATAATTTATTCCCAAGTAGGAGAGGTAGGGGAAGAGAAAGAAATAGGATTCTCATGGTTCTCAATGAGGGGATCTTCTAACACCAAAATATTTTCTTCACAAATAAGAGAGATATTGGGAGAACACATGTGATTATCAAGATTATCCAAATTTTTATGCTCTTTGACCAAATTAACCTCACACATAGGAGATATAGTGGGAGAAGGATCAATAAAAAATAAGAAAAGAGGTGAAAGGACTTCATATTCATATGCTTGTAACAACAATTTCTTAGAGTATTCAACAAAATCTGAAAATAGAACATGAAGTATGATAACAAGATATTTTTTTAATGAGAACATCAAGTGATAATTGTTATACAAATTTGAAATGGAATAATTTTTCCCAATTTGCAATAAATCAAGCAAAATGACACTTTCCTTGCACATACAATAACTATTTTTCATAATTTCAAAGTACAGATTTAACAGTAGAAACAAAAGGCAATAACAGAGACCAAAAAGCACCTAGATAGTTGTTAGGACACCTGTACAGGGACATATTCACCCAAGGGTGAATGAGTCCTTGCTCAGGGTTCTAAAAAATGAAAAATGCAAATTTTGAGTTATTGTGTGTGTTCTCTGTTTCAAGTTGCAAACTATTATTACTGTGATTTTTTTCCATATTTTGATGTCTAAATGAAAATGCAACTAGTGAAAAAAAGTGAACAAAATGAAAACTTTTTTAATGCAAATTTAACTAAAATTTTGATCTAAATGACTAAAACACACTCTTAATATGGCTAACATGTAAGATGTATGCAAGATTTATGCAATATTTTTGGATTTTTATGAATTTAAATGATGAAAAATATACTTTTAAATGATGAAAAATGAAATTTTAAAGGATGCAAGATGCAATTTTGAAACCCTAAATGAATGCAATATACAACTAATACAAATCTTAGATCTAGGGTTTTAGAGACTTCCAATTCAGAATTTATGATGTATAATGTTGGGTTCACCAAAATGAAATGAAGAAAAAGGGATCATAATGTCCCAAAGTGTTTAGGAAAATAGGAATATAGGTGCCTTTTCCCCTAATTTCATTAGAAAAAGAGATCTCCCAAAGGTAGCATTGACTTTTAACCTTGAGGTGAGTCAACCCTATTAGGAGGATCTACTGTTTCCTTATGACAAAAAATGACTGAAATGCACTTTGGGAGATGAAAATAAAATTCTTAATGAACTCAATTATGTGAAGTAAAACTTGAAATGCAGAGTTAAATGATAGATCAAACATAAACACTAGTTTGCAGGCAGATTTGGGAAGTGCAAAACATGAAAAACTTACCTAGAAAAGTGGGTTTGGAGTGTCCTACAAGGACTTATTCGCCTAAGGATGAAAGGGTTTTTCCTTAGCTTCGAGGGTCCTTTTGTGCAAGATATGAGCTTCTATTTTACCTAGGTTTCACTATCGAAAATCTAGAAATAATTTCTACAAATGAGTTTTTGTGGCTCAACAACTTTGACGACAACTTTGACAACTTCACAAAATTACTCTTTTGATCCAATTTCAATTCTTCTTCTCCTAAAATTTTGTACACACAAAGAGATAAAAATTGTTTTTTTTTTGGTGAATAGGGGGTTGCCTTAGTCAAATCCTAGTTTGGTAATTAAACCTTGATAATGAAATCATGATGAAATGGGTAGAATTTGGTGAATGAACAATGCTATGTCACAACTCACCAAACCCTCAATGGATGCCCTTAGAGGATTGAAGTACAAAACATCACTATAAGGATTGGATCTTGCATGAAATGGCTTGACTGGATGCTTGATTTGATACTTGATTCGATGCTTGAATGCTTGAAACCTACATCACAATGGTAGCTCCAAAAATATGCATGAATGCAAATAACTTTGACATGATCAATAGGATCTTGATTGATACTGTAGATGACTAATAAATCTACTCTTCAATGTTGTTGAATATAATATTTGCTCATGTGAAAGTTGCCTTAATGTTATATTTTTCCTTAGACTTGAATTGATAAAATAACTATGTATTTATAGGTGTTTATCTAATTTCCTGAAAACTAGATTCCAAAAGTTGACATTTGAAACTTGAATTTGAATCATTAAAATACTACCAAGAACATATTTTAAATTGGGTCTTGACACTTAAGGAGGACTAATTCTCCCTTGGGCGAATGGGTAGGTATGACATAAATCCAAGACACACAATTTCCAAGATGTTTAAATTAATGTTGGCATTTGTTTAATATAGGTTTCCCTTTTGGAAAATGAGAATAATAAGGCTTTGAAATGTATAATTTAGTCAATTAAGAGCTTAATTAAGCCCAATTAATTAAGGGACCCAACCATAGTGTTAAAATGTAAGGGTGTATATTTTTCAACACTACACATTTATAATAGAATGACAATGGAATGCATCATGAGATAATCATACTAAAGTCACGTGATAAATCAATAGGAAATAATAAGAATATAGATATATATAATCATCCCAGAATTATAATATAGTAGTCATGGATAGAATCTAGTACACTATGAGAATTATAGTAATTGACCATCTTATGCCCAAAATATTTATTTAATATAGTGCTTATCTTCATTGTGGTATCTTTGTAGTTGTCTAGATGTATTTATAGGTCAAGTTTTGTGGTATTCCCTCATTGCAAGTTTAATGAGTGTGTTTTCCTTCATTCATTTGTAGTGATGCATTGTAAACTATTTTGGTGCATTATTTTATGCTATGGTTTTTCCTCATGGTTTGTAGTGACTCCCTTCTTCTTGTTCCCAACCCCCTATGTTTCTATCTTCACAATTGGGCCAACATATTTCAATGAATTATATTCATTATGTTTCTTTGATGATCCCTTTGTTGTGTAACGAGAACCATTGATTGCTAGGCATATTTTTATGTTGTGGTGGTGTATCTCTTAATACATTAATATTTTATAATTTGATTTCTCCATATCAATTTATAGTTATGTATCTCTTATGTGGTGGAAATGTGTGATTGTGGTGTTGCTCATTTGTCTTTGTTGTGTACCTCTTGCCTATGATAGTCATTTCTATACTGATGGTGTTATTATGGTAGTACATGGTAACCAACGTGGTTCATGATATCTTACATTGTGACTATAATTATTATCTTGATTATATGTGCTTTGTGGTGATTTATGTCTTCATGTGGCAGCATGTTGATAGTTGCTTCATGGTGCTTTAAGTTTGTATTTTTCTATTGTGGTTGTCCATCCTCCTAGTGTTTGAGCTATCTTCTATGTCCTTGTTGACATATTTTGTGTCAAAGTTCATTAGGAAAACTAGAGAAAGGTTTCATAAAGCTAAATGCAACTAAGAGGAATGAGAAAGGTAGGAAGTTAAGGCCACTTTCAAGTGTCAATAACACAAAAAAAAAGGAAGAAGTAAAATTTTTTATCACTAATTTCCAGTGCTAAAGTGAAAAATGGGAGGGAAAACAATGAGATTATTCACCCTTTACTCTTTCAACCATGTAGAAATGAGAAACATTAGGGTTTTTTGGTGGTGTTAGAGGAGCCTTATGCAAAGATTCAACCATTTACCCATGTTACAAGTTAGTGTAGAGATCATATCCCACATTGTAGACATAGATAAGAGAGATTGGTATATTGCATAGAGGAGAGAGTTTTCAAGAGCTCATGTATATCATTCTCATGTGTTCAAAGGTACCTAAAATGTAGACTGTCGCATGGTTGTATTCTACAACTCAATAGGTTTATAAGACACTGTTTAAAGGTATTAATGCGTTTGATCATATAAAACTTGTATAGTTATGTATGTGCATTTCGAGTCTATTAAATAATGTGTGCTACAAACATAAGAAGTTCCATTTCTTCCATAAGGATACAATGAAAAGATAGTATTGGAGGACAGTGATTTGGATACCATAGGACATAGATAGTGTACAATATTCTCAAAGGGTTGAATGATTCAAGTTTATTTGAAGTTCTCATTATGACATTGTTCATAGTAACAAAAGGCACAAATCTTTTCATTGTCCAAATGTATTCACATACAATAGTTAATTCTGAACAAAGGTCCTCTAATGAGTACACCTCTAAGGGTGTCCAAGATAGGTCAATGGTGTAGGGTTAGACATTTCTATAGTTGCATAGTAGTATGCAAAAGACTAAAACAACATACACGAAGAGTAGCATACATAATTCGGTCAAAGAAAAGAGGGTTGATTTGGGCATCAGATCAAAGATAGTCATGAGAGCAAAGACATAAGCAAGAGTTATAAAACCGCTATACACTCCACCATAAAACACCATAGTAGAGGGTCTCATCAATATGATGCATGACAATGTTTTCATAAATTGGCATTAAATTAAAAGAGGAGTGAATTGTATGAAAATGTATAGATGTAGTTATGACAAGTAAAGCTTGGAAAATCATGTAACCTAGAGGGAAAGGTATTGATGGTAGAGAATAGAAGAAACAAGTAGACAAACCTATGGAAGTATTAAACATTTGACAAGAGTAATGAGCATACAATCTATATAGATGAAGACAAGTCACAGTCCCATAAGGTCCATATACAAATGAAGATAAGTAATAGTCAATACAATGTTTTATAAGCATAATGAACAAAAGGTGATAGTGGCTTGTTAATAGAATTGTCACCTAAATGGAAAAACCTATGAATTATTGGTACCATGACCTAATAGAGAAAGTTACAAAAAAATGGCTCATTGAAATGCTAGTAGATATTGTGGTTCATGTAGTCACAAGTCAAGAAGATAAACGGAAATTATCTATGGAAGATGGTTGTGATGAAGGAACTTGAAAGATACCAAAGATTTTATCACCACCATAAATAATTTCTAAAGGTTTGTACACACAATATCTAGGTACAATCACAAAGCACATAAGGAGGTAGGAGTTTCAAGCATCACAAAGCTTTATGAACAGTGATAGAAGGGTTTAAGAAAGACTATATGCTCAACAGTCCCAAAGAGTACATGTATGTAAAATAACAAATTTTAAAGAAAAATACATTAGCAAAAGACAGTCTTAGAGGGCAGAGAGATAGTTTTAACAAAAGACAATCCCTAGATGGTGGCATTACCTATGAAGAAAATGAGTAGGGTTACAAAGAGCAATGGTAATTTTTTACAAAGTGGATAGAGACCTAGAAGGTGTTGTATGTCACAGGACAAAAAGAGATTCCCTAAATAACATGGATTCATGTCATGGTGCAAAGAAAATTATGGATGGAAAGGTGAAAAGAGGAAAACAAACTTGATGTCACAGGATAGTCTATGAAGGCCTCTAAAATCTTCATGCTAGTTAATAAGTAAAACATGGTTAATAATGTCAAAACGGTAGCATACAAAGTGTATGAGGAATGAAAAAGGGTATGAAAATTCCTTATGGAATAATAGTTCACAAACAATGTTTTGTGGACATGAAAAAAGTAAAGTGCTTAAGAAGACAATGCCTATATGATAGTGAACAAAGGACAAGGTTTTGGGTTAATAAAATACATGTTCATTGCCTTTTGTTTATGTCTCACTATCAAAGATAGAAGGGAAAGACATAACATGATAAGGTCACATGAAATGATTGTCAAAATTCCCACAAGCATGTCCTTAAACTATCAAGTCATTAGAATTTGCATTGAAATTTGTCCAAAAACTTTGATACTATCAATGTTCAAGACCTTGTCATGTCCTTTGATTGTCAAGTTTGAAAAATGGATGACAGAGATATGAGGATAGTTTAAAGAGGAATAAGGCCAGTGAGGAAGCAAAGGGATAGTTTAGTGAAATATGATAGACAAGGGAGAAAAGAGCCATTATGTAGCAGGTAGTCCATGGTGAAAGATAAGATTTTTTTCTCTCTTAAAAGGTCTCCTTGAGAAATGGTAATCCTTTATTAATTTTCTTGTTGATAGTCCTTTGTTGGGAGATGATAGTCCTCACAAGTAATAAGGTGTATGGCAGTGTATAGATCTTGCATCGAGATTGATCACGAGGAGAATATATGAGAAGAATGGTCCAATCATCACACTGTGTCACTATTTTGAGGTTGGAGGTATGTAGTTGATGAAGAAGGCCATCTACTCTAAGAAAGAATGATAGAGAAAAATTTTATTCCTTGTTCATCACTCATTTAAAAAAATATGCACAAGAAGGGCTACATCCAAGGAAAATGTTAGTAGAGATTGTTGATGATGGTATGTGGTGATTGATCATGCTATACTTTACACTCTTCATGTATCCTCGCCTAGATTTTTTTTTCCTATTTTTTGCTGTCATTGACAAAAGAAAAAAACTGACTTTGTAGAACCCTAATTTTGGAAGGTTCTAAAAATCTTGTTATAAGCAGTTGGGATGGGAGTTATAGTAGGGCATTATTCGTGTGATTGTAATATGTTTGAACTGGATAGTAAAATCATTGGATGGCTGCAATTTTGTGGATGTAGCCCATATTGGGTGAACTACATTAAATTCTCTGTGTTGTCTTATTTTTGCTACAATTTTCTGTGTGTTTTATTTCTTTGTCTTATAAATCAAATCTACATTTAACTTTTAGATATTTTTCTTCTAACCCTAAAAAGTGGTATTAGAGCGGGTTGTGTTTAATTATTCTTTGTAGGAAGGTCTCATGGTTGAGTGGGAGCAATGGCAGATGAGGGTAAGTTGGAGGTTGAAAAGTTCAATGTGAAGAACTATCAATTATGGAAGAGGTAGATGGAGGACTACCTCTATCAAAAGTATTTATTGCGGCCATTGGAAGGGAAAACCAAGAAAACCTCAACAATGTCTGATGAGGACTGGGATATTTTGGATAGAAAGACACTTGGCAGTATTCGTTTATGCTTGGTACAATCGGTGGTGTTCAATATTACAACAACAAAGACAATTCAAGAGTTGATGCAAATCCTAGTGAAGTTATATGAAAAGCCTTTCGCTTCAAATAAGGTATTTCTTATAAAGCGTTTATTTAATATGAAAATGGTAGAAGGTGGGTTAGTTGGTGATCATTTAAATGAGTTTAATATGGTTACTAGTCAATTAACTTCTGTAAATGTAAACTTTGATGAAAAAGTTAGGGTTATTTTGATTCTGTGTTCTTTTCCTAAAAGCTAGAATATCTTGGTAATGGTTGTTAGCAATTCTATTTCTAGTTCAAATACATTGAAATTTGATGATGTTGTTGGTGTTATTTTGAGCAAGGAAATTGTTAGGAAAAGCTTAGGTGGAACATCCGCATCAGGTAGTGTTTTGAATGCAGAAAGCAGGGGCAGAACAAAGGAGAGAAGAAACAATTCTGGAAGTTGTGGGAAGTCTAGAGGAAAATCAAAGGGTAAAAGGTCCCAATCTAGAGACAAGAGGGATTGCTGGTACTATGGTAAGTTGGGTCATTTAAAGAAAGATTGCTGGTCTCGAAAAAATAAAGGAGACAAAAAGGAAGGAAATAAAGAGGCAAATGTGGTAAGTAATAAATCTGATGAGGATGCTTTGATTCTTTCCCTTGATAATGTTGATGATTCTTGGGTGTTAGATTTAAGGGCTTCATTTCATGCTACGCCTCATAGAAGTTATTTTCTTGATTATGTTCAAGGGGATTTTTGGCTAGTTTATTTGGGAGATAACGAACCCTGTCAGATTGTTGGAAAGGGAAGAATCAAGATTAAGTTGTAGAATGGAAATCATTGGCTACTACATGATGTAAGGCACGTTCCAAAGTTAAGAAGAAATTTAATTTCAGTAGGGCAACTAGATGATGAAGGTTGTGTTGTTACATTTAGTGATATAAGTTGGAAGGTTACAAAAGTTGCCTTAGTAGTAGCAAAAGGTGTGAAAGTAGGCACCTTATATCTTTGTACAAGTCATACCATTCCTTCTACTTTAGCTATTGCAGATAAAAATCAACGTTTAGGAACAATTGTTGTAGTTCAACAGGTAGAAAATTAGACAGTTGCTATGGTTTCTGAATCAATATTGTGTCATAACAGATTTGGGCATATGAGTGCAAAAGGTATGAAAGTACTTCATTCAAAGAATGTTTTACTAGGTCTAAAATGTGTTAATATAAATTTTTGTGAAAGTTGTGTGTATGACAAACAAAAGAGAGTTAGTTTTATAAAGGATGGGAAGCAAAAGAAAGATGAGAAATTGGAGCTTGCACATACGGATGTACGGGGACCAACTCAAGTATCTTCTCTCAGTGACTCTTGGTGTTATGCCACTTTTATTGATGATGCAACAAGGTATGGATTTATTTCCTTAGGCATAAATCTAATGTATTTGAAACCTTTAAGAAATGGAGAAGCTTGGTTGAGAATGAGATAGGTAAAAAGTTAAAATGTTTCAAATCTGATAATGGTGGTGAGTATTAAAACAAAGAGTTTGAAGATTATTGTTCCTCTAATGGTATTTGTAGGAAGAAAATGGTTCCAAGGATTCCACAGGAAAATGGAGTGGCTAAGCACATGAATAGAACAATAATGGAGTGTGCACGAACTATGAGATTGCATGTAGGGTTGCCTTTAAACATGTGGGTAGAAGCTGTAAACACTGTTGTTTATTTAATTAATAAAGGTCCCTCTAATCCTTTGGGTTGTGGTATTCTAGAGGAAGCATGGAAAGGTAAGAAGGTGAGTTATTCTTTTCTCAAGACCTTCGGTTGTGAAACATTTGCACATGTAGATTTTGAAAATAGAACCAAGTTTGATGAAAAATCAAAGAAGTGTATATTTGTTGGATATGGAATTGATGAATTTGGTTATAGGCTTTGGGATTTTGAAAATAAAAAATTGTGAGAAGCAGGGATGTCATACTCAATGAGAAAGTGTTGTACACAGATCAATTGTAGCAACATGAGAAGAAAGAAAATCATTATGTAGTGTTGGATGATACATCGAACAATGATGTTCTAGTGGTTCCTCATGCTCCGCAACAACAACAACAACAAATACCACAAACTCCAATGAATGTTAGATGATCCTCAAGGATAAGTAGACCTCCAAAAAAATATTCTCCATCTTTTTATTCCATTTTATTAACTAATTCTGGTGAACCAAAATGTTATGATGAAGCTATGCAGGTGGATACCAAGGCTCAGTGTGAGCATGGAATGGCAGAAGAAATAGACTCCTTGCTAAAAAATTAGACTTGGGGCTTATGCAAGTTTCCTATAGGTAAAAAGGCTTTACCAAACAAATGGGTTTATAAGTTGAAAGAGGAGGATGAAGGTAAGAAAAGATTTAAATCCAGGTTAGTTGTAAAGGGATTTGCATAGAAAAAGGGTATTGATTTTGATGATTTTTTTTCTCCAGTTGTTAAAATGACTTCTATATGCACTGTTTTAATTATTGTGGCTATTAAAGATTTGCATTTGGAACAAGTAGATGTTAAAATATCCTTTTTCCATGGTGATTTGGAATATGGAACAACCACAAGGATTTGAGGTCAAAGGTCAAGAGAAATTGGTGTGCATATTGAAGAAAAGTTTATATGGCTTGAAGCAAGCACCTCAGAAATGGTATATTAAATTTGTTAGCTTTATGACTGAGCATGGCTACAGTTAGTTTAATTTAGACCATTGTGTTTATTTTAAGAGGTTAGATGATGATAGCTACATTATTTTATGTTTATATGTTGTTGATATGCTTGTAGCGGGGTCTAACATGAATCACAAAAGGAGTTAAAATAATAGTTAGCAAATTCATTTGCTATGAAGGATTTGGGGGAAGAAAAAAAAGTCCTTAGTATGAAGATTACAAGAGATAGGAAAAATAGAAAATTGTTTTTATCTCAGGTTGATTATGTTGAAAAGGTGTTACAAAGATTTCATATGGAGAATACAAAAGTTGTCAGCACACCTTTGCCCAGTCATGTTAAATTGACTAAGGATATGTGTCCAAAGACACAAGAGGAGGAAGAAAAAATGTCTAAGGTACGATATGCTTCAACTGTAGGTAGTTTAATGTATGCCATGGTATGCATAAGACTAGATATTGTGCATGTAGTAGGAGTTGTTAGCAGGTATATGAGTCATCCTAGAGTTGAGCATTGGAATGCAGTAAAATGGATTCTCAGGTATTTGAGAGGCACATGCAATAAATGTTTATGTTTTGGGGGCTCTAATACTGATTTAAAAGGCTATGTTGACTCAGATTTGGTAGGGGATGTAGATACCAGGTGGAGTACCACAGGTTAAATGTATTTACAGTTGGTGGAATAACAATGAGTTGGATTTATCAATTGCAAAAGGTGGTTGCTTTATCCACCATAGAGGTAGAGTATGTTGTTGCAATAGGGGCAACAAAGGAGATGATATGGCTACAAATTTTCATGGAAGAGTTGGGAAAACAATAGGCTGAAAATCACTTGTTTACAGACAACCAAAGTGTTATACATCTTGCAAATAATTTTTCCTTGCACTCTAAAACTGAACACATACAGTTGAGATATCATTTCATTCGGCCAGTGTTGGAGGATGGACATGTAAAGCTAGAAAAGATACATACAAATGCTAATCCAGTGGATATGTTTACAAAGGTAGTGACAAGGGAGAAGTTGAGATCCTCTTCAACTTTAGTTGGTCTTCATGGTTAAAAGTATAATAGAGTAGTAGGGTCCAAGACTTGCTTATTTCCAGTGGGAGCTGTAAGTGTAGCGGTGCCATCTAGGATCAATCTCCAAGTGGGAGATTGTTTGGTGTGGAGCCTGATTAGTCTCCAAGTGGGAGATTGTTGGTATGTGGCGATTGATCATGCTATATTGTACACTCTTCATGTATCCTTGTCAGGATCCGGGGCTAGGATGAGCCTCGAGTAGGGGTTTGGGGGTGAAAGCCCCCAAAAAGTAGGGGTTCGGGGGTGGCAACCCCCGAGCAATTTTCTTTTTCCTATTTTTCACTTTGTCACCGACAAAAGAAAAAAACCAAATTTGTAGAACCCTAATTCTAGAAGCTTCTAAAAATCTTGTTATAAGCGATTGGGATGGGAGTTGCAATAGGGAATTATTCATGTGATTGTAATATGTTTTGCATTGGATAGTAAAATCATTGGATGGCTACAATTTTGTGGATGTAGCCCATATTGGGTGAGCCGCATTAAATTATCTATGTTGTCTTGTTTCTGCTATAATTTTCTGTGTGTTTTATTTCTCTATCTTATTGATCAAATTTGCATTTAACTTTTAGATATCTTCCTTCTAACCCCAACAGCTGAAAGATATGTAAAAGGTTTTCAAATAATTTGAACTAAAAATGATAAGCATGAGAATGTGGAAAATACTCCACATGTTGAAAATGATATATAAAAAGAGCATGTGAAGATGATAGTTATGCTTATGAGTCAAACAAGCCACAACAAAGGACATTTTGACAAGGATAAGTAAACATGAAATAAGTTGATCATATCTCCAAAGGAATCAAATACATCTCAAAGTGTTCAATTGACCATTCATGAATAGGTCATGAAATTTGAAAGAAGCAACCATAATAAGAATGAGTTTTCTTCAATAAGCGGTTTTAGAGAGAACAAAGTATGTGTTGTAAGAGGAAAAGGAAAGAAATGAGAGTTGTCCCAAGTTTCAAGGAATTGAATGCATGAACAAAGAATAGAGAAAATAATCATAGAGGAGATGAGGTCAAATATGGGGTGACAATAGTTTTAAGGGATTGGGCATCTCAAATACAAAGAAACTAGTGAAAAGGGAATTCATAAAGTATCAAGGACAATAGATGGGTAATGGGAAGACAACATGAGGATATTAAAAGAGCATAAGAAAAAGGCTATAGTCAAGAACGACATTGAGTTATATGACAGCTGTATTAATACTATCTCTATGCCATTTTCCATTAAAGGTTGAAATTCATGAGTATAGTGGAAAAATATGAATGGAGAAGGATTTTTCTTCATGAACATAAGGTGTACATGATAATAATAGAGGTGAAAACCCCTCATATCTATCACTAGCTCCCTCTTCTTGTCCTCCCCATCATCCCCACCATCTTCTCCACTCTCCTAGACTATCACTACTTCCTCTTCCCTCCACTTCTATATTCAACCTTCACCCTACTCCTCATCTCCATTAGCTAAACCCAACACCTCTTAGGGTAATCAATTGTATAGGCCTATGGGTCGTCCACCATGCATCATACTCTAGAGTAGTGCCTACATCTACCACACCAGGTAGAAGATCCCATTGCTATGGTACAAGTGACTCAAAATTTGCTGTAGCCGCATTAGGATCCACCATTGGATCCCAGTATATAATCTCTCACTATGTATGAGAAAAAATAACCTCATGAATTGACAATATTTGAGCTAATCAAAACTATTGTCATACCTACTTGAACATATTTTTCTCAATAATATGAGTTATACACCTAATCAAATATCATGCGCTATGACAATAAACCAAATGCTCCACATCACCTATCCAAACCTCATAATGACACCATGGCCTCTATACCATTATATCCAAACCATCTAAAAATTGTCACTAGTAAGGTAAATATCCCAACCACTGACAAGTCAAGCCACCAGTTTATAGATAAACATATGGAAACCCTACACCTCTTAATTTATTTGTGATAGGTTGAGTCATAATAATATGCTTTCATAGACATGTTTCTAATAAAGTAATGCCATATGCTAGGCTAGCTCCATACTGATATATCGATTGATGCATGCCATGATATAAATGAGTGAGAACACATGGCCCCCAAGTAGACACGACCCCATCACTGATCATGCATTTTAGCACTCAATCTAGCCAATAGAAAAACCCCTTGAACTATGATTAGGAACCAACCACTTCACCAAGTACTATTAGAAGTATATGTCAAACCTACTCATGGCCTACCAAAAATCCATCTCCCTATCATTAATACTTCAATCATCAATTAGAAACACTTTTTTTAATGCACTGTCCCTAGTATCTATATCATAAATAACTCACTCAAATGTTAACATAGGGATTTGCACCTAAAGACAAGTTGAAAAACTCTTAAATCCCATGCACATGGGACTACTCTCAGGTTGTGGGTATCATATGGTGAGAATAGACCTCCAGGTTATGGGCTAGTTCCCTTTAGATATTTCTTGAAAAAACTAATTTTTTAATATAAAGGATAAGAAGGATAATGCAAAAGCTAAAAACTTGAAAACAGGGTGATTCAACAATTGAAAAATGATTTGAAAGCTGATTAAAACTCACAACAGACTCAATAAAAACTTTATAATTTCACAACTCAGAAATTTATGTCTACAAAAATGATTCTAATGGAATGCTTGAACTTATGCCCAAGAAAAGAGAAACAATGATTTTTTCACAAATCCTTATGCATGAGGATAAAACTCTAACATAGACCTTCAAAATTAAAATTTGAATATTGGCTCCAAAAATTGATGTGTTGTCCATCCTCTCCTTCAAACAAGGCATATAACTAAAATAAGCTCCTCAAAACATGGACAAAGAGTTGTCAAAACTCAAAACAACCTCATTGGTCGTATGCAATTGAAAACCCCTCCAAATAAGGGCTATAATTGAAAATGAGCTCTAGTTTTGTGCCTCAAACCACTCCTTGATTGAACTCTAATAAAATGAAACTCATAACTAAAGGTGATCTCCTAATTTAGGGCTTCAAAATCCCTAACTTTGCTCCATATTTTGGCACTATTTTCTCAATTGTCTCCAAGATATTGATTAAGTTTGAATGATCCATTTGACTTCCTTTGAATCAATACATCAAAGCACTTTACTCTTGCATTTATAATATCATTTATTTTAAATTATTTATAATTATCATTTAAAATAAAGATTTACATTTATGAAATAGATGCAAAAATAAAGGCTCCTATCATTTGAAAATTATATTTGAAATCTCCTTTTTGCATTCTTCATAAATAACTTTTATTAAAATGATTTAAACTATCATTTTAATAAAGTCTTACAAAACTTGCTTTAAAATACAAAAATAAAAATCAAATATAAAATACTTATAAAAGACTAAGTCTTTATATAATATCAAAATGATATTCAAAATAAATAGAAGGCATATAAATGCCACATTTTGTTGAAATGAATAAATCTTTTGAAAAAAGCTTAAGGCAAAAAATGCCTTCCTTATCGACCCCTAGGGTTTTAACCCTAAATGAATAACAAAATATTCATTTATTCCATTTCATTTTGTCACAGCTAGCTAAGAGGAGGTTGTTACCATGCACAAACCCTAGTTGACTATAGTTGTAAATCTCTGCCATTTTTTCTTTTTCCCTTATAGATTCAGAGCATTTGGAGCATGGTAAGTTTTATTTTCATTAAATCTGGAGATTTCTCCCTGTCTTTGAAAATCTCTTTGCATGTTTATAGGCTACAGCCTCTCTTGCTTCTTCTGACGGTTTTATTTTCAGTGCTATCTTTTCCCCTCTGTTGGTTTTCCATTCTTGGCTGCCATGGAGAATATTGTTTAAGCCTTCTTCTTGAGAACAAAAAACAAGAGAAACATAGTTGTGCACAAGTTTTTGAGAGCATCTTTTTGCAAAATCTGAGGTAAGCTAAAGCCTATATTTTCTTGTATTTTCACTTACCCTTTGTCTACAAAATGCTAAGTCAACTCTTGTTTTTTCCTTCTAAACATGGTGACTGTGGTTATTCAATTTATGATACACTTTGATACCTCCTGCAAATGAGATCCTATATCTCTCATGGCCGCCATCTATACTATATTTTCTTTAAAATTTGAGTTTGATTCCTTCAATGGGCATGGCTATATTGTTGCTTTTTTGGGTATTGTTATCACCTGAAATTGCACCCTTGTTGAACATGATGTTCAACACCTCAGTGTAACATGGGAAGACCTCTAAAGATGTGGGTTTCTTATAAACAGAGGTCAACCTCTGGAGAAGGCCGACTTCCTTTGTGTGATCACCTAAAACTATTGATCTTGGTAAAGGAAAAGGGAGAAGGAATGCATAAAATAAAACTAAACTATGGTGATGCACCGAAAAGACAAGAACAATGAGATACTCAATTCACACTTGAATACTAACGATGAACATAAGATTACACGTCAAATTCTGCAAGCCTTGCACTAACATTTCAAAAACAGGTTCGATTCACACACTTTTTCCGGAGAGGAAAGAAAGATTTTCACAGATCAAAATCTATGTGTGACTAAATGAACACAATTTGTAATTTATATAATGATACTTTTGCAAAGGAAGGCATGAAACACAAGATAAAGTTATGAAGGAATGAAAGAAATTCACAAAAATAACTTGATCATGAACCTGAAATGCACAACACTTTGCAAGAACTAGATGGAAATCTGAACATCAATGGTACTCATGGTAAACTTTATATAACATGTTCCAAAATGAGTTACAAAAATATGCTAATCCGAGAGAGGACTGTAGAAGTCACAGACTTCAGAAAAGCATCAGGAGAACTAATTACAAAGAGGCAAAAAATGCCTTATATAAAAAAGTATGTTGGCCCCTGCCTTAGGGTTTTTCAAAAAAAGAGTCGGTGCCTAGACACGTTGGCCCTAGAAGTCTTGGAAAGAAGTCAATGAAGCATTAAATGCTCATCCCCCCTCCATGTTAGTGAAAGACTCATCCTTGGGCATGGCCTTAGATCTTTTACAACCATCGCATTAACTCGCAGCCTCCGTGTCCATCCTTGGGATCTCAACAGAGTCACCTTGAATGCTCTGTGACGTGGTCATTAATGCCGCTCCACTTTCTCTAGCCGTCATCCCCAGCTGTCATTGTGACTCACGGCTACCTCCCCTTTGAGAAGCAGCATTAGATCTATCCATTAGATTCAAGTGCCATTACTTTGCTAAGCCAACACCCCAGCTGCGCACATTCTCGAAGGTCAATGGTTGCTCTGTAGAATGCATGTCGATGATAGCTTTTAATCGCGTCTCCTTGATGCGAGCACATCATATAGTAGCTATCGACATAGCTTAGGAGTGTCAGCGAGATCTCTTATCGAGCTGCGGGAGTTAGACCGATATCCATTTCTATGGGCAAGTTGATCGCTATTGACAAGATTCCTCACTTTCGGAAGGACCTCATAGCGAGCCCCTTTCTTCTCCCCGAGCTCCTCTTCATTTGAAAAGAAACCTGAGTGTCGGTGAGATGTTTTACCGAAAGAAAGAGGCTACCTCGAGACCCTTTATCTTCTGTCAGCGAGACATCTTTGAAGTCACCTTGAATGCATTCCATTCCACCAAGCTCTTTATTTCCTTTGGCAAGACCATGGCAAGTCGGGAAAGCTTCATAGTGAGGTTCAACAGTCATACCGATTCTCGCTTCCATCGTTGAGACCACCCTCATTCGCTGAGACATCCTGGCGAAGGCACCAACCTTTGCACTGAGGATTTTCAAAATTGGCGGGGGCGGGGCAAAAATGAAACTGGAACCGGGACCGGGAAGACAAAGGGGGCAGAAGCAAAGATAGATGAATCCTGGCGGAACCGGGATCGGGACCGGAACGGGGGCAAAAACAAGAGTCAGCAGAACCGGGATCGGGACCAAATCCGGACTTGAAACTTTCTTCAAGTTTTAGGTTCTGGTTCAGACCCGGTCCCGCCCCTGACAACATATGAGGAAGAAAGGAAAAAGGAAAAAGCATAAGGGGGAACCAAGGAGGAGGAAACAACCCTCGATCCTAGGCCACAAAGAAAAGGAAAGAAGAAAAAGCGAGACCAGGGCCGGAACCAGAATGAAAACAGGAACCAGAACTTTGGAAAAGTTCCAAGTTCGGTTTCTGACCCAGTCCTGGGCCCGTCACAAGAAAGAAAACACACAAAGCAGGAGGAGACAAGAAGAGATCGAAACTAAAACCGATCCCGGGTAAAACAAAGCAGGGGCGGGGGTGGAAACAAACCTGAGACTGGAACTTTCATCAAGTTTCAAGTTCGGATTCTGACCCGAACCCACCTCCGACAGAAACAAAGAAAAAGGGGCTCGACAAAAGAACCCGATAGAACTGGGGTTGAAACCGAAAAGAAAAAAGGAACCAGAACTTTGGAAAAGTTCCAAGTTCAGGTTCCGACCCAGTTTCACCCCCGACAAAACAAGGAAAAGGCAAGAAGAAAATAAAAGAAAAAAGGAAAAGACAAGGCAAAACATAAAAAATGAAAACCCACCCCTAAACTGAAGATATGCATGCTGGGCTCAACCCTCTTGGGAGCCACATTTAATCCATGTGACGAACTTTAACATCATTTTCCCCCTGCATCTACACAAGAAACAAACAAGTGAGGAAAAGTGATCCAGATGCAAGTGTTCCTCCATTTGGTCTTTGAGAACCTCTAAAAACATGGGTTACCCTGCCTGATTGAGCCCATAGGTGAAAAATGGGTAACATTTCTAGCGACCTTTGCTAGATGTATGCCTACTAAACATGGAAACCAGTAGCCTAGGGCTATCCATTGGGCATGGAGTCATGGGAAAAACTTCAATAGCTAGGCCTCCTCAAAGCAAAACAAAAAATGTGCAACTGCACCTAGAGGAAAGCATTAAAGCTAGAACATGCATTCCCTTAAGGATAATGCAGGGTGTGCAAATGCACTTCATGGAAAGCAAGATATTTACAATATATACACCAAACTAACTATAAGCAAAGAATGGAAGCTTACCTTTGTTAAAGATGAACCTTTTGAAGGAGTTGATCTCCCTCAAACCATAGTTGTAGACCCCACCTAGCTGCAACCACTAAAAACTTTACCAACATGCATGTAACTACACAAGATGCTTGCAAGGTGCAAGATCTCTTTACTATAAATTTTTTCATTGTAAGGAAACCATATGATGCAGGTGTTAGACTCATCTAACACTGGTGCCTTAGCCGAACACACAACAATAGGGGTGAACCCTTTTGAAGATAGGTCAACATCCAAGAGAAAACCTTTTGTAGAGGGAAGATAACTCACCTCACAAAAGGATCGGCCAATTTCACCATTATTGACCTCCTCAAGGCATGAACTGAAACAAAAAGAGAAAGTTTCCAGCTCACATGGTGATGCACAATATGGAAAAATTGATTTTTGATTTGCACAAGGAATCGCTTCTTTATGCACTTCAAATGAGAAACTTTGAAGTTTAGGCATGCCATCAAACTGGGCAATGGGAGCATCACTCTCCAAAAAAATGTGCGGCTGCTTAGTAACTACAAAATCATTTATATTGATGCACACTTCATCAACACAAAACTTAGATTTTTGAGACACTTCAAGTGAAGAACTAAATTCTTCAAGTTGTCTCTCTGTTTTTATTTCTTTTTGGCAACGAGCTGCAACAAAATCAGATTCTTGGAATGTAATGGTTGCCATGTCCTCTACTACTTTTTCATTCCATACATCAACCTTTGGCTTAGTTATACTCCAGAGAGGAAGGTGCTCATGGTTCTCATTACTCCAAGAAAGACATTCCAAATCATTATTTTCTTCTTCAATGAAATAAGGTAAAAGTTCAAATAGTGAAGTGGTCTCAATAGGAGAAGGAAAAGGTTCCATTGGTTTAGCGGTCTCAAAATCCTCTACGCAACAAAAAGGAAGCTCCTTCAACCAATCATGATTTTGTAAAATAGGATTATGAGGTTTTTCCTATTGTGTCATCACTTCTTCAAGTTGGTGCCTAAGATCATCATGACTATCAACTTCTTCTGGTTCTTTGCCATCCAATGTTGAACAAAACTATTCAATAATAACTATGCATGCTTCTTTATAAAGCTCAGTATTAGCCTTCTCATTTATCGCATGCTTGAAAATATCACAGCCCATACCTTGGAGAATGGTATCAGGTTCAGTTTATCCTTTTCCAAGTCTAATGCTTCATTTTCTTGTTGATGAACATTGGTCAGCCACTCATTGGCTGGTTTGATGTCTTCTTGTCGTTCTGAAACTTCCATCTCGCAAGTGTCTTCCTCTCAAGAAAGATCTTCAGTCAGTTTTGAGCTTTGAGAAGGAGCACTCCGCTTGAAGCTTGGAACTGAAAACACGTGATCCTCCAACTTAGCAATTTCATCGTAGTTGTCCATGCTAGATTCACCTTATCTAAAACTTGGAATTTTGTACTTTGAGGCTCCCTCTTGTTGTCTCATCTGCACCTCCTCTTGTTTGAGCTTTTCTTGCTGTAGTCGGTAACCTACTACAGCTAAACGCATTGGATTTACTTTGCTAATTCTCTCCATGAGGAGTAAGTCATCTGAATCAATGGGCTGCTCTTGAGGGATGATGGACTAATTTTATTCAGGCACTACACCTTCTTGCATTGAATTGAACCCCTTAAAGCTTGGAATTTCAAACTAAGAAGACTTACTAGGGGATCTGAGAGGCTGACTTTGACTAAAGCTGGCAAACTTGTACTTGGGAACCTCTTGTTTAGAAAAATTTAGCCTCATTTCTACATCTTTTGCAACCAGCTGCTGGGCAAGGCTCTCTTCAAATTTCCTCTTTTGGGTCTCCCATTCCTCCTCACTTGTCTGAGCTTGGTAAGCTTCTTGGTCTTGTTGCTAATCGATCTCCTGCTCATGAAGGTAGGCCTGATAGGCCATATCTTCTTGTTGTTGATCATACTCCTGCTGCCTCCTCAACTCCTCCATCTATCTTGTGATGTCCATCAGTTTGTCTGTGTTATTCTTTATATAATCAACCTCTCAGAGCTGATTTTGGACATCCAAATGTGGATCCGAAGACTAAGCAGGGGTGGGTGTGAGGTAAGCATGTTGAGCATGCTGATAAGCTGTTGTTGCATAGCTGTTTGGGATTAAACCAACAACATGATTGGCCTGATATGGCTGATAGGGTGATTGGTTGACAAGATTTTCATGAAACTGAAGTGGGTATACATGGTAACTACGAAAATATGTCATCTCTACTCATATGAATGCTAAAAATCAGAATATTAAGCTTGTAATTGAAACATACAACACTGAACTTGTTGAAACCAATAGATTTGCTCGGAGTCACAAGGTATGTAAAAAAAATGCCTCCAAAGGTTGAAACTACTGCTACACACACCAAATAGCAGCAATAAAATGCATAAACCTGAACTGAGGAGTAGTTCACAGTCCCACTGGGCATGCCAAAAACTGTTATCACCTGAAATTGCACCCTTGTTGAACCTGATGTTCAACACCTCAGTGTAACATGGGAAGACCTCTAAAGATGTGGGTTTCTTATAAACAGAGGTCAACCTCCGGAGAAGGCCGACTTCCTTTGTGCTATCACCTAAAACTACTGATCTTGGTAAAGGAAAAGGGAGAAGGAATGCATAAAATAAAACTAAACTATGGTGATGCACCGAAAAGACAGGAACAATGAGATACTCAATTCACACTTGAATACTGACGATGAACATAAGATTGCATGTCAAATTTTGCAAGCCTTGCACTAACATTTCACAAACAGGTTCGATTCAAACACTTTTTCCGGAGAGGAAAGAAAGATTTTCACAGATCAAAATCTATGTGTGACTAAATGAACACAATTTGTAATTTATATAATGATACTTTTGCAAAGGAAGGCATGAAACACAAGATAAAGTTATGAAGGAATGAAATAAATTCACAAAAATAACTTGATCATGAACCTAAAATGCACAACACTTTGCAAGAACTAGATGGAAATCTGAACATCAATGGTATTCATGGTAAACTTTATATAACATGTTCCAAAATGAGTTACAAAAATATGCTAATCCGAGAGAGGACTGTAGAAGTCACATAATTCAGAAAAGCATCAGGAGAACTAATTACAAAGAGGCAAAAAATGCCTTATATAAAAAAGTGTGTCGGCCCCTACCTTAGGGTTTTTCAAAAAAAGAGTCGGCGCCTGGACACATTGGCCCTAGAAGTCTTGGAAAGAAGTCAATGAAGCATTAAATGCTCATCCCCCCTCCATGTTAGTGAAAGACTCATCCCTGGGCATGGCCTTAGATCTTTTACAACCATCACATTAACTCGCAGCCTCCGTGTCCATCCTTGGGATCTCAATAGAGTCGCCTTGAATGCTCTGTGACGTGGTCATTAATGCCACTCCACTTTCTCTAGCCGTCATCCCCAACTATCGTTGTGACTCACGGCTACCTCCCCTTTGAGAAGCAGCATCAGATCTATCCACTAGATTCAAGTGCCATTACTTCGCCGAGCCGACACCCCAGCTGCGCACATTCTCAAAGGTCAAGGGTTGCTCTGCAGAACGCATGTCGGTGATAGCTTTTAATCGCGTCTCCTTGATGCGAGCACATCATATAGTAGCTATCGACATAGCTTAGCGAGATCTCTTATCGAGCTGTAGGAGTTAGAACGATATCCATTTCTGTGGGCAGGCTGATCGCTATCGGCAAGACTCCTCACTTTCGGCAGGACCTCATAGCGAGCCCCTTTCTTCTCCCCGAGCTCCTCTTCATTCGACAAGACACCTGAGTGTCGGTGAGATGTTTTACCGAAAGCAAGAGGCTACCCTAAGACCCTTTATTTTCTATCAGCGAGACATCTTTGAAGTCACCCCGAATGCATTCCATTCCACTGAGCTCTTTATTTCCTTTGGCAAGACCGTGGCAAGTCGGGAAAGCTTCATAGTGAGGTTCAACAGTCATACCGATTCTCACTTCCGTCGCTGAGACTACAATCATTCATCGAGACATCCTGGCGAAGGCACCAACCTTTGCACTGAGGATTTTCAAAACTGGTGGGGGCAGGGCTAAAATGGAACTGGAACCGGGACTGGGAAGAGAAAGGGGGCGGAAGCGAAGATAGATGAATCCCGACAGAATCGGGAACGGGACCGGAACGAGGGAAAAAACAAGAGTCAGCGGAAATGGGATAGGGACCAAATCCGGACCTGAAACTTTCTTCAAGTTTCAGGTTCTGGTTCAGACCCGGTCCCGCCCCTGGCAACATATGAGGAAGAAAGGAAAAAGGAAAAAACATAAGGGGGAACCAAGGAGGAGGAAACAACCCTCGATCCCAGGCCACAAAGAAAAGGAAAGAAGAAAAAGTGGGACTGGGGTTGGAACCAGAACGAAAATAGGAACTGAAACTTTGGAAAAGTTCCAAGTTCAGTTTCTGACCCGATCCTGGGTAAAACAGAGTGTGGGCGGGGGTAGAAAGAAACCTGAAACTGGAACTTTCATCAAGTTTCAAGTTCAGATTCTAACCCAAACCCGCCTCCGACAGAAACAAAGAAAAAGGGGCCCGACAAAAGAACTCGACAGAACCGGGGTCGAAACCAAAATGAAAATAGGAACTGAAACTTTGGAAAAGTTCCAAGTTCAGGTTTTGACCCGGTTCCGCCCTCAACAAAACAAGGAAAAGGCAAGAAGAAAACAAAAGAAAAAAGGAAAAGACAAGGCGAAACATAAAAAATGAAAACCCACCCCTAAATTGAAGATATGGATGCTGGGCTCAACCCTCTTGGGAGCCACATTTAATCCACGTGTCGAACTTTAAGATCATTTTCCCCCTGCATCTACACAAGAAACAAACAAGTTAGGAAAAGTGATCTAGATGCAAGTGTTCCTCCATTTGGTCTTTGAGAACCTCTGAAAACATGGGTTACCCTGCCTGATTAAGCCCATAGGTGAAAAATGGGTAACAGGTATCTTTGTGCTTAAAATTTTTTTGAGGGTTTCTTCAAGTTCTTTTATTGCTTTGTGTTTTGAGGCCGCCATATGGAACTTTTGTTCTTCATTATTGAGTGTATTTTTCCTTTAAAAACCCTTTGTGAACTTCCAGAGAGAGGCCATGACCTTGAATATTTCTTGATGTTATTCATTTGGCCGACATGAAAATTTCATCTAGGATTCAGGTCGCCATGATATAAGCTTGTAGAATTTGCTATATCTCTTTTTTATTGAAAGTCTGAAGGCCGCCATGAAAATTTCTATAAAGAAACCCTCTATTTTATTGTATATGTATTATGAGGTTTCTTGTAGAAGTTTTATGCTTTCTTTGTAGATAATATTCAGGTCGACTTCTCCTTCATGGCTAAGAGTCTTCTTGTGCTTCAATGCTAAAACCATGATTTTACTTTACATTTGTATTTGAAAATGAATAAGACAATGAATATTCATTCATGATGCTCCTGTAGTTTGTATTTATTTATGTTTCTCACATTTATCTACATCCTGTAGCTTAATTGAAATAACATAAACTTTACTTCATATTCAGATTACAAAAGAGAAATCTTATTTTGTTGCTTCCCTGAACAAGTAATATCTCTCTTTTATATCAGTCTTCTTGTACTTGATACTCAAGAGTGTATATTTTTCTTTGTGATTGGAAAAAATCCAACTATTCATCATTATGCTTTTGATATCACATCACAAAAAATCTGTAAATGACAATAATGTTGTTTTCTTAAATCTATAATCAACATATTTATCTTTGCTCTTGATGACTGAGCATTGTAACCTCCATTTGAACTTGTTGATTAGCACACTAAAGTAAATGATTTGTTCTTAATTGTTCCTTGCATCAAGACATCAACAATCAAATAACATATACACTTGGAACATACATAAAAGGTTGTGCATATATTATGATGAAGTAATCATTTCTTTCATAAGTGGCTGCCTTTTAGTATTTTTGCAAAACACAATGTTGATCTTATGATGTTTACTCTGCTGGTACCACTGTTATCTTTAGCTTCTATAGTTCCTTGAAGAGATGTTTTATGAACTTAACATGTATTCCTATTCACTATCATGAGCTGAGCTCAACCCTTGAGGAAGCCACATTTATCCCCACTCATGTTTTAATTTTGATGATCAGAAACAAGACTTTTCCTGCATCTGCACATGAAGCAAACAAGTTAGAAAAATAGTGGATTTATGATTTCTTCCTAATGATTTGATTTGGCAATTTTTACATTTATCTCTTAGATATTGACTAAGTCGATTCAATTTGATAATGACTATATATCATTTATCTGTTGATAAGCATATAATTGGACATCATTCCTTGAGCTCTAACATAATTTCACTATCAATTGCAGGTTCTGGAACTCGAGATCAAAGGAGTTGAAGACATAGGAGATCAAGCTGGAAGCAACAAGTCAACCCTGCATCAACCTCCTAGGCAATGAAAAACATGACCTTCCTTTTGTGTGTCTTTCTTCTTTTAGTTGATCTTCAGGTGTATGGTTCATAGTTATTGTTGAATTTAATTAACTTAGTCATAACCCACGACTTGTGTGGGGTTACAAAAACATATCTTTTAATAAATCAATTGTTCATGATAAGCAATGGCTTATGATCAACAATCTGAGTTTGTTCAAATTACATAATTTGAAACAATGAAATTGCAATTATTTTAGAACACATGTTCTGCAATCAAAAGAATGATTATTTTTCATTCCTATTCTTAAATCTGCAATTCCTTTTGATAATCAACAATAACAAACATTGCAGAAAATAAAGACTTTATAATTCATTCTTTTGAATTTTTGCTTTCCAAATGAAACTTGTTTATTGGTTTCTCTAAACTGTTCAATAGTTTAATCTAAACTATTTGAATGATTTGAACAAACCAATCCTAGACAACTCTTTCCTTCTGAAAGCAAGGATTCATTGGATGACTTAACATCAAATTTTTTTATACTCCAACAAATAACTACTCATTAAATCTTCACTAATTTTAAGCAAGACGCTAAAAATTAGTATCATTTCTAGTGACCTCTCAAGGGTGTTTACCTGTTAAACAAATAAGGCAAGTTTCCTTGCCTATCTATTGGGTATGGAGTCCATTTATTCCTTTTTCTGACTCAGAAAAATTTGTATAGAGCTCCTTCATTCTATTGTAACTGCTTGTAACTTTGCTTTTACTAGAACTATAGTTCTATGGAGTATACATTTGTTGTTCATGACATTGAAGCTCCATTCCGTGTTATGAATGAGAGGTGCCTATTTCATTGAATTGCAACTAGTAACAACAAAGCTTTTATTTCTCCCTCAACAAAACTCAAAGTAAACTACCAATTGTGCAAAACAACACTTAGGGAAAACACAGATGCAACTAATCTATGTGCGAAAGCACTTATTGAACATCTAGAATCTACTCAAATATGTACAAATTTAGATCCTACCTCAAAAGCAATGCTTGAGGTGAATTCCATTCACTAGGATTGGCTCCACTTTACCATCCAACTTAGACAATTGGAAGGAATTATGTTGTTTCTTTTTAGTAATGATGTATGGCCCAGTCCAAAATACATCAAACTTGGAGTGCTTTCTAGGTTTTCTTTTCAGTTCATCCCACTTTAGAACTATGTCACCTTCTTGGAATACTTTTGAAGATGCTCTCTTATCAAATGATCTTTTCACTTGAGCTTGATGTTGTTCAATCTTCTTCATTGCTTCAAGTCTAATCTCTTCAAGTTCAATCAGCTGAGCCAATCTTTTATCTTTGTAGCTTCTGGATTTGATTGTGTCAAAAGATTTTGAGCCAATCTTGTTGTCATAGGCTCTTCTTCAATCATGTCAAGCTGATTTACCAGATCAAGGGCTAGGAGCTCAAGTGAAATAGGCATCCTTGCTTCTCTTCCATACACAAGCATGTATGGTGATAATCTTGTTGATCTTTTTGGTGTAATTCTATCAACCCACAAGGCTAATTTCAACTTGGTATGCCAAGCTCTTTGATTACCTTCCATAGTCCTCTTGATAATCCTCAAAAGGTTCTTATTAGTGGACTCAGCTTGTCCATTGCCTTGAGGATAGTAGTTAGAAGATGTATTTAGATAGACACCATTTTTAACAGCCCACTCAGATATCTTAGTTCCTATGAAAGCAAGTGCATTATCTGAATCTATTGATTCAAGAACTCTAAACCTGGTTATCAACTCTTCATAGAAGTTCAGAACAACTGTCTCATTTGCTTCTTTAAGTGCTACAACTTCAGTCCATTTTGAAAAATAATTAGTGGTTGTGAGCACCCACTTGTGTTCTACACTTGATGGTGGGTTTGTGACTCCAAAAAAATCTAAGCCCCACTTCATAAAGGGCTGTTCAATCTAAACTGGTTGTAACAGAAGGGTTGCCAACTTCTCTTTTCTTGCAAATATGACACACTCCTTACATTTTCTTACCCATGAATGGTCATGTTTGAATAAGGTAGGCTAGTAATAGCCTCCTTTTATTATCTTAAGAGCTGTAGCTCTTGGAGAGAAATGACCACTAGCTGATCCTTCATGAAACTCATGTAAAAATTTATTAACTTGATTAAATTCTATGCATCTAAGCAAAACACCACGAAAATCCTTTCTAAACAACAAACCATTCAAAAGTACATAAGGTATTGATTGCAGCCTAAAGTACCTTCTTTTTGATTTACTCAAACCAAGAGGGACACTCACTAGTTAACGAGAAATGTGTCATTTTTTTCACCCAACCTGTAGAAGAAATCGGTGCAACAATTTTTTCCTCATTCTGATGAGCTAAAACAACATTTTCTTCTTCTCCTGTATTGATGTTACTGTTCTTTGTAACCTTTTCATAGAGACCTTTGCCTCTTATTAGCTTAGTAACCTTAATCTCAAGGTCATATTCCATCACTTTTGTTACCCAACCAGCTCTTTTGCTATTCAAATCTTTATTCAACATAAATTCCTTAAGTGAAGGATGAGCAACCAACAATTTAATTCTATTATTAGAAAGAATATGTTTGAATTTCTTTAAACTTTTGATAACAACTAAGACATGCTTTTCAATAAGAGAATAATTAAGCTCATAATCCTTAAGACTTTGATTGAAAAAAACTATGGGTTGTTCTAACCCATGATCATTCTCTTGAACTAGCATAGCTGCAATACTATCAATATTTCCATATGCATACATAATAAAGAATTTTGAGAAATCTGGGTTTAATAGAGTAGGAGCAGCTGCAAGTGCTTCCTTAATAAGTCGAAAGCTCCTCTTTCCCTCCTTAGTCCAGCTAAAAGAGACATTCTTTTTTAACATTGAAGTCAAAGGCACTAATAACTCAATGAAATTGGGTATGAATCTTCTTACAAAGTTGATTCTACCTAGGAAGCTTTGTAGACCTTTCTTGTGTGCTAGTAAAGGAAGAGAAAGAATAAAACTTACTCTTTATAGATCTTTGGATATGGCATTCTTTGATACAATATATCCAAGTAATTTACCTTCATGAACAACAAATATAGATTTCTTTGTGTTGAGAGAAAAACCAAATTCTCTACATCTTTTAATGATTTTCCTTAAGTGATCAAAATGTTCATTTGAATTTTTTGAAAAAACATGTTTTGTCATCCAAATAAACTAATACAATTTTATATATCAAACCTTTGAAAGCCATGTCCATAGCTTTCTGAAAAGTAGCTCTAGCATTTGACAAACCAAATGGCATCCTCTTGTAAGCCATTGTACCCCATTTAGTTGTAAATGCTATCTTAAATTGATCTTCTTCCTTAACCAGGATTTGATTATATCCTAAAAAGCCATCTAATAAAGGGAATCTCTTAGAACTTGAAACAACTTGAAGAATTTTTTCCATGGAAGGTAAAGGGTGATGATCTTTTAGAGAAGCTCTATTAAGGTCTCTGGAATCAACACAAAGTCTGATTTCACGACTTTTCTTTCTCACAGGTACAAGATTGGATACCTAAGAGGTATGCTTAATTGGATAAATAATACCACCCTCAATGAGCTTATTCAACTCTTTGATCATGAGGGGTTGACGCTTGGGATTAAGTGGCCTTCATTTTTTTCTTACAGGCTTGGAATTTGGTTCAAGTTCAATTGTATGTTGGGTAATAGAAGGGTCAAAACCTTTTAGATTTGAGTATTCCCATGCAAAAATGTCACTGAACTCTTGAAAAAGTAAAATAAATGCATGCCTTTCTTTTAATGTGCATACCTTACCAAGCTTTAAAAGTTTATCTTTGAAGATATCAACACCTTCATAATGATCTTTTTAATCTACAAGTTGGCTTTTTCTTTTCTGACTTGATCATCTATATTAAAAATAGACTCCAATGTAACCAAGCCTTTGGGCAGTTTGTTGGTTTTTAGCTGTATGATCTGATCTTCATACTGATGTTTGAGTTTCTCTTGATTGTCATTGGAAAACTCTGCTTCTCTCAAGAAATTAATGATTTGCTGGTCACTGTCAAAGACTTTCCAATGCTTATTATTGTAAGGAATTGATAACCTAACAATAACTTTTACATATTGTTGTTCTTTAAAATTACTAATATGATTTGGGATATCATATTGAGTGCCTATGGTTGCTAGTCTATCAACATGATTTTTTTCAGTTCTGGGAATTGACAACAAATTAAAAGCTTGAAAATCTTCAATAAGATCCCATACTCTATGATTATAAGACTTGAGAGGATCATTCTTAGTAGTATGGATACCTCTAACTTTATTAACAATTGGTTCTGTATCACCAAAAACTTGTAAACAACAAATACCTTTCTTTTTTTCCCACTGAAGACCATGAATCAAAGCTTCATACTTAGCTATATTATTAGTACAGCTGAATGTGAACTTGAATGCAAAATAATATTTATCTCTAGCAAGAGAAATAAGTATACAACCACCTCCAACACCATTCCTATTCCTTGAACCAACAAAGAACAACTTCCAAACCTCATTTAGTTGCTGATCTGACTACTGTTCAACACTTTTTTCTAGATTAGGCATAACCGAATCAGATTCATGCATCATATAAACTCCCAAATTTACCTCTTCATGCTATTCATTTGAAGAATTCTAAACATTCTCTGCTTCCCAATCATCCAACATAATATTTGGAATATCCTCTATCTGAGTAGTAGTCTCATTGGCTGCAGTAATATCTTCTTGATCAAACAAAGCACAATTTACAATAGTTGCTACATTGACAACACTCAAATTATAGGGCTCAATATGATTCTTAGAAACAGGTTCTGACTTGATAGTGACTTTGGTTCCATACCTGGTTCTAAATAACATATATGAGACCAATCAGAGGACAAGTATCCTCCAATTTTAGCAGTAAAATCTCGTGGTAAACATATGGAAAAATATGGAGGTAACTCTATGACATAAATGTCTAGAGGTATTGAGAAATTTGGACATGCATGCAATGTAAGACTTAGATTTTTAATAAATCCTACTATCTTAACAATAGTGCCATCTAGTTGGATTACCCCCTTTTCTAATGGTTCGTACTCTATTCCAAGCTTGTCCACAATTTGCTTGGGCATTACATAACTATTGGCCCTAGAGTCAATCATGCAATTGTGAACTAAGTGTTGGCCAAAAATCAGAGAAACATAGAAAGGGGGTGGTTTAACTACCTTGGTAGGTTGCTCTTTCTTTTCAGGAGAGTCATTTGTAAGAACAACCTTAGCAGGTTGCTGATTTAAAACTTCATCAGATAGAAAATTTTGACAGAGCCTCTTGTAAGAGATCTTTTTTCCTAGGAAGAGCCAAAGAGTCCCACATAGAAACACTAACATTAGTTTTCTTCATATGCTCTAAAATGTTAAAATTACCAGCACTGACCTTTTGTTGTCCTTTGAGAACAACATTTTTCTGAACTTGTATTGATTGAACTGGCACTCTAGGCTGATCTCTGCCAACCACATGTTTTGTTCTTGGAAAAAAATTGAATGTTCTGTGTAGTAGAAGGCTTCACTTGACCTTTTGAACTCATGGATGGATGATTTCTACCTCCATCAGTTTGCTGCCCCAAGTCAACAACCCTTTTCTTTGATCTGGTATTGGCTGTTACAGGGTCACTTAACTGATTTTGTAGATTATTAACCCTACAAAACTCTTCACCTTTCCAGTTCAACAATGAAACATCAGGATTTCCTTGCTCTGCATGAGTAGACTACTGTTCATGAACTTCTTGAGATGAGTTTTTTGAAACAACACCACTTTGCACCATTAGTGCTTGATTGAGTATTCCATTGGAACAGGTAGATTGGTTATGGGGTTGATTACATGGGAAACACCATTCATAATCAGCTACCATATTATTTTGCACTAGCATTACCTCCTTGGATGAACTAGGGGTGTTGGGGTTATAAAGTTGAAAAGGCCTTTGATTGAAGTTTAGATCCTTTGAACTTGAGGATTGGATTGGTATGGAGCTTGGTAAGGGGCTTGGTATGAGGGATGGTTTTGCTACTTCTTAATATTAACCAGCTCATTACCAAAGGTTTGTAGGGTCTTCTGAATATTTTCATTCTACTCCTTTATGCTAACTAATTCCTGAAACTGGCTAGGAACAACGTGCTCTTGAGCTACTACTTTTGTATTAAAGGCTGGAAATGCAGGAACAACAACTACAGTAAGTGGTATAACGAAAGTAGTTGGTTGTAAATCAAAAAAATAAGGCATAGGAGGCCTAGGGGCTATCTTACCCGCTTGAATCAAACTATTCTCAACCCTAACAACAATATAAAATGTTGTTGGTAATGTATCCCCTCCCATAGATTGGATCAATAGTGCAATATCACTATTTAATGCTTTTAAGTAGAATAGAAAAACATAGTCATTAGAAGGCTTTACTGAGGGTGGAATTCAGTTCCAGGTCTTCTTGAACCAGGAGTTGAAGTCCACCAAATGTTTATGTGGTGCTCTTTTGATGGTTGTGTGTTGCTCCACCAATGAAAGATGGTCCAATTTGTCCTCGAACTGCTTATTCAACTTCTCTCCTAGTTGTTCCCATGTTGTAACTAAATTTATAGGTAGCCCTCTAAACCATTGAAAAGCTTTACCTTTAAGAGAGGCTTCCAAGAGCCTTACTGCAATATCTTGCTTAGTAATATGATGTAAACCACACAACGAAGCCACATCTTGAATGTGCTCAATAACTGTTGTATGATCTTCACTGGTAAAGAATGGTAAGCTCTTAAGGGTTGCTGCTGAAATATTGTTATGCTGGGCTAAATTCAAGGGGATTCCTTGATCAAATGAAACAAAAGGCTAATTCCTAGGTGGAGGATGAGCCATATTGACTACTAGAGAATTAATACTACTTGATGAACTACTTGAAATAGTAGAACTTGCTGAAATCTGAACTGCAAAACTTATAAACAAAGGATTGTTGAAGGATGAAACATGGCTTGTTGCTCTCCTAACAACTTTGGTACTCCTTGATGGTAACTCTAAATGCTTAATACATTCTTCACTTCATCTTGTTTGGTAACTTATCGTGTGCTTCTTCATTGAAAACTGCTGAAACCAAAGCTTTGGAGTCACCAAGTGTGAAATATTTTCCTTCTTGAAGGTTGGAAAACTGTTGCTCACACTATAACAACAACAAAATATAACACTTTTTGAACTGATGAAATAGTTCAATGTCCCACTCGGTGTGCCAAAATTGTTAACACATGGATTTGCACCCAAAGACAAGTTGAAAAACTCTTAAATCCTGTGCACATGGGACTACTCTCTGATTGTGGGTATCCTACGATGAGAATAGATCTCCAGGTTATGGGCTGGTTCCCTTTAGACATTTCTTGAAAAAACTAATTTTTTAATAGAGGTAAAGGGTAAGAAGGATAATACAAAAGCTAAAAACTTGAAAACAGGGTCATTCACCAATTGAAAAATGATTTGAAAGCTGATTAAAACTCACAACAGACTCGATAAAAACTTTATAATTTCACAACTCAAAAATTTATATATGCAAAAATGATTCTAATGGAAGGCTTGAACTTATGCCCAGGAAAAGGAAAGCAATGATGTTTTCACAAATCCTTATGCATGAGGACAAAACTCTAACATAGACCTACACTATGACATGATATTTTCTATTGCATTCAACATTGAAGGAATTGATAAAATAATGAAAAATATAGTATTTTATCTTGTAACTCACAGCTAATATCAAACAACAAAGAAAAAATGAGAAGGAAACAAGCTTATTATTGAGAAATAGGAGATATTTGCATTACAAATCTCAAGAACTCTCAAGAAAATGAGTTACAAAGCAAGGATAATCTGCCTTAGCAGTTACAAAACTTAGAACTAGAAAAAAAATGAGAGAAGAGAAAGACTTATAGAAAATCCTTCAAAATTCAAATTTGAATATTGGCTCCAAAAACTGATGTGTTGTCCATCCTCTCCTTCAAACAAGGCATGTAACTAAAAATAGCTCCTCAAAACGTGGACAAAGAGTTGTTAAAACTCAAAACAACCTCATGGGTCGTATGCAACTGAAAACCCCACCAAATAAGGGTTATAACTGAAAATGAACTCTACTTTTGTGCCTCAAATCACTCCTTGATTGAACTCCAATCAAATGAAACTCATAACTAAAGGTGATCTCCTGATTTAGGGCTTCAAAATCCCTAACTTTGCTCCATATGTTGGCACTATTTTCTCAATTATCTCCAAGATATGTATTAGGTTTGAATGATCCATTTGACTTCCTTTGAATCAATACATCAAAGCACTTTACTCTTGCATTTATAATATCATTTATTTTTAATGATTTATAATTATCATTTAAAATAAAGATTTACATTTCTGAAATAGATGCAAAAATAAAGGCTCCTATCATTTGAAAATTATATTTGAAATCTCCTTTTTTGCATTCTTCATAAATAACTTTTATTAAAATGATTTAAACTATCATTTTAATAAAGTCTTACAAAACTTGCTTTAAAATACAAAAATAAAAATCAAATATAAAAGACTTATAAAAGACTAAGTCTTTATATAATATCAAAATGATATTCAAAATAAATAGAAGGCATATAATGCCACGTTTTTTTGAAATGAATAAAGCTTTTGAAAAAAGCTTAAGGAAAAAAATGCCTTCCTTATTGACCCTTAGGGTTTTAACCCTAAATGAATAACAAAATATTCATTTATTCCATTTCATTTTGTCACTGCTAGCTGAGAGGAGGCATCCGCCATGCACAAACCCTAGTCGACTATAGCTGTAAATCTCTGCCATGTTTTCTTTTTCCCTTACAGATTCAGGGCATTTGGAGCATGGTAAGTTTGATTTTCATTAAATTTGGAGATTTCTCTCTGTCTTTGAAAAGCTCTTTGCAAGTTTATAGGCCGTGGCCTCTCTTGCTTCTTTTGACGGTTTCATTTTTTGTGCTATATTTTCCCCTCTGCCGGTTTTCTATTCTTGGCCGCCATGGAGAATATTGTTTAAGCCTTCTTCTTGAGGATAGAAAATGAGAGAAACATAGTTGTGCATGGGTTTTTGAGATCATCTTTCTACAAAATTTGAGGTAAGCGGAAGCCTGTATTTTCTTGTATTTTCACTTACCCTTTGTCTACAAAATGCTAAGTCAACTCTTGTTTTTTCCTTTTAAACATGGTGACTATGGTTGTTCAATTTATAATACACTTTGATACCTCTTGCAAATGAGATCCTATATCTCTCATGGCTGCCATCTATACTGCATTTTCTTTAAAATATGAGTTTGATTCCTTCAATGGCCATGGCTATATTGCTGCTTTTCTGGGTATCTTTGTGCTTACAAAATTTTGAGGGTTTCTTCAAGTTCTTTTATTGCTCTGTGTTTCGAGGCCGCCATATGGAACTTCTGTTCTTCATTATTGAGTGTATTTTTCCTTTAAAAACCCTCTGTGAAGTTCTGTGTATTTTTCATTTGTCCGCCATGAAACTTTCATCTGGGATTTGGGTCGCCATGATATAAGCTTGTAGAATTTGCTATATCTCTTTTTTCTTGAAAGTCCAAAGGCCACCATGAAACTTTCTACAAAGAAACCCTCTATTTTATTATATATGTATTATGAGGTTTCTTGTAGAATTTTTATGCTTTCTTTATAGATAATATTCAGGTCGAGTTCTCCTTCATGGCTAAGATTCTTGTGCTTCAATGCTGAAACCATGATTTTACTTTACATTTGTATCTGAAAATGAATAAGACAATGAATATTCATTCATGATGCTCCTGTAGTTTGTATTTCTGTATGTGTCTTGACATTTATCTACATCTTGTAGCTTCATTGAAATAACGTAAACTTTACTTCACCATGAATCAAGATACACAAAATCCTCTAGAAATCCTTTAAACATAGTAATAGTAATCTCACTAGTAGGCAACACGAACGTGTTGTGCTTGCTATTCCATTTCTCCACCAAGGTTTTCATCATAGTTCGAAGCACTTGACTATCTAGCATGAATTTGATATGCCATAATCCCACTTTGTTGAGAAAATCCTAGTCAATCTTAGTCATCTAAGCTCTTAGTAACATCATCATAGGATGAAACTCCCACAACATGATCAAAGCTAAATTCCTATAACAAAAAATGCACATATTGTTAGCCTAAAAGTCCCTAAGACTTAACTTTGATCAAAAGTGCCTATCTACCTAACATGTGCATAATTCTATTTGAATGCAGTCAAGACAAACAGTCAAGGCAAATGTTGTTTACATTTAATTAAAAGTTTCTAATGCCTTTCAAACAAGATTGTCTCGACATAACTTGCTACCATATCATTCCTTGAGGTCATATCTTTTTGAGGATTTTTTTCAAATAGTTCACATGCTTTGTCCACATTTTCCACACATGTTTAATATATTGAAATTAATATATTGAAATTAATAGGGAAACAAAATAAAGAGGGGCTATTATTATTTTTAATTAGATGAAGAATCATCTAATACTTGTACATGTAGTTTTTCATGGTTAATGTTTACTTACATGTCCCCAAATTAGATTAAAATGATAATACTATGTGATCATTACTTTTAACAATGCAATATAAAAGTAATCAAGGCATATTAACTTAATAAAAGTTTGAGTAGCTTTCTTGCTACTCTTTGGGCTCTTCAAACTCTCTTGGATGTATAGTTCACACACTTTTTCTCCTTCTCTTGTTCCTTCCTAGATGCACCACTTCTAAATCTACTTCAATTTTCCTTTTCAAATGCCTCCTTAAACCATTTCTACCCCTCTCTATGTGCCATTCTTGTTGTCCTTCCTTGAATTCAAAAAAATGGAAAATAAGAAAGGACACCATGCTTCCTTAAGGCAAGTAGCCTTCTCCCATGGTGCTCCATTTCTAAGCCACAAATATGTCTCCCTTTTGTGAATAACTAATTCCCATCAAATTTTTTTACCTATTAGTAAAATGATCATTTGGTAGATTTCTTTTCTTTTTGTTATTTATCTTTGTATGATCATATTTTTGTTATTTTTTATTTTTATTATATTGTTTATTATCATTAACACTATTATCATTTGCCATGATAAGAAGCCCAATATTAGAAGAATCAATTAGTGGGACTATGATAATTGACACTTAACTACTGGGGACAAATGATTTAATTACTATTAAAAACAACTCTTAGTAGAATATTTGAAAAGTGAGTGAATTCTATCAATCATGTTCCTATCTATAACAACCAAACATGACCATCATAACAACCACAAGTATGTAAGGATACAATCAATTGATTCTCTAATTCTAAATCAACATTTAAGGATAGAAGAGTAAGGTTGGTTTGGTATCAGAAGTCAATCTCACAACATAATATTAAGTCCATGTTGTATGCACACATATTTCACCACAAAAACATTAGTATTTCGTTAGTCCAAATATGTAGATATGTAATTCTATAATATCATGTCATTGGTAAATCAATTAATGCACCTATCCTCAACAAGATAAAATGGATGCTTTTAAGAAATGTGACAATTCCATTCATTCTAAAAAACGAGATGAAATGTTCAATTTATAGTATGACAAACATAATATAATTAAAAAAATGCTCGAACCATAAAACACAAATATATATTTTTAACTATTTATTTATATACAATATATGATTTGAATAGATACAATTTGTCAACACAATATCATATTAGTATTTGAATTGTATGGTGCCACACCATACTAAATAACTATGACAAATTCACTGCACTTGGAACATGAACCTCTCATGTGAAAAACAACAAGAAGCTAAGGCGATAAATATGCTATATGAAAGCAATAAACTGCTAGTATATGGGGGAGAGGGGCCCATAGTGGAGCAAGGTCCAATAGTGGGGATAGAATTAGCCCTTAGTGGGCCCAATAGTGGAAGACCTTAATAGCCAATTGCAAAACACTTTTTATTCATAAAATACACAAACTGACAAATCATGTGATGCCACATCAATGCACCAATAAAACATGACTTAGTGCACCACTACCGGTCTCACTTTTTTTTGGGGCCTTTTTGGATACCTCAATGAAAAGAATGTTAATGTCACATCATATTTAATGATGTGGCCCTAAAACAAAATATAGAAGCAAGTGAGTTGTCAAATAAACTGTTGTACAAAATTGAGAGTGATTTGAAATTTTCACATAGAATTTTGAGAAACGTGAAGTTAGGGTGCTCCACTATGGGCCCCTCTCCCCTATAGCTTCAAGATTCATATAATTTATCTTTAGTTCAGGTTAGAAACAAATAGTTGAATGCAAGCTAAAGCATGGGGATAGATTGGAGAATTTTGAAAATTCAAGCAGTGAACATGCTTGTCAATTTGACTCTTAAAAAGTTCAATTTTTACATTTGCAAGAGGGTAGAGCTGAAAACCAAGAAATAATTCGAATCTTGGCAATGGCCAAGTGTTCTTGTTTGCCCTGTTAAAAATGCTATTTATCTAAAGTAATTATTAAGGAAGCAGTTTGCATTTGTCAATTGCGATTAGATATTAGGGGACTGTACTTTCTTTTTGAATTGTCTATGCAGTCATAAGACTGTACATTTGACCGTATTTATTAATTTATTGAAAATCAGAATACACTGTTTTTTTTATTTTCAATTAATTAATAAATACAATCAAATGTAAACCTCAAATGTAAACCCTAAATAGACGTTACCCTTTCTTTAGGACCATCTGCCAGTGACGTAACCAGTCAGCAATGTGTCATCTATCAAACAGTAATTTAAGAACTTGCACTTAGAAACGTCGAGATACATTGAATGAAAATCTTAATTACACACATATGGAGATTGAATACAGCTATACAAAAGAAAATGTTCGTTACAAGAAACGCGCATTGAGTAGTTGCGAAGGAAACCTGCATCAAATTTCAGATTGACGTTACCAAAAGGTATCGAAATTAGGTTTGAGCTTTGGCAGTTGCAACTGCTCGGAAGTTTGTCAAAATCCATTTGACACGATGCCTGTTAAAATTGTCAAACACATGTCTGTCGTATCATTGATATCCTGAACCACATCAGTTCGATTCACATTAGCAAGACTAAAAAATAAAACAATGTTTTAACTTTAAAAAGAACTTTCGATCTCATGAATAGTTCATAAAATGATTAAAAAGTAAGATCGTTTTTGAAGAAACGGTTTCATGGAGGGGCTTTAGGATCTATTTTCATAAAGCAAAGGGTCCCATGAACCAAAAAAAAATTATGCTACAGGATTAATTGGAATCTTTTCCTGAAAAATAGAGCCCCTACTGCTTAGGAATTTTTTTTGTCAGTTGTCCATGGTGGTATATATATATATATATATATTTTTCACAATCTTTATTTTAAAAATTTGAATAATTTTAAATTATTGTTATGGTTAGGGTTTTCTATTATTTTTGTCAAGAAGATTATTTTGAAAAGAATAATTTTAAGTTCATGTGTTTACACTACCTTTACTTTTAGCCCCCTGCGGGTGAGATCCCTTGTCCGCAAGAAGTCCCACCTCTTAAACTCGGGAGAGAGTTGAACCCGAGACCAATGGGGAGCAAACCCACTGCCCAAGCCAACTCTACTACTTGTGCGGGCTCTTAAGTTCATTTTGTTTGTCTATAGATGTAGATATACATGTCTATATAGATGTAGATATACATTCATAGTTTTTAAATTCTAAGTTGTAATTTTAAAAAAATTGTATTCAAAATGGTAGATATATTTTATAGTCAACATATTTCTTAACCATCCATTATTAGTCATAGAATCACTTTTTTTTTTATCAGTAAGAGAATTTTATTAATCAAAGTGAAAAATTACAAAAAAGGCCAATCGTGGCTAGCATGCGATAAATTGCATCATCAAACCTAAAAATTTCCTATAGGAATTTGATGCCTACATCAGAAAAGGTACACTGCTTAGTTGTTGAGGATAATAGATTATTCATCATTTAGATTGTAGTCTAAACACCAAATTTGGTGTAGGATCGCAATTGTATTTTGATCCAACTTAGCTTAGTCTTGAGAATTTTCTTTTTCTTGTTCTGCAGTACTTGCCACTCATCCCATGCTCATTATTTTGTGATTTAATGGAGTCATTATGTCCAACCTATGAAATCTCGTCTTCATTTAGCAATGGACAAAATTTGCCATCCTTTGCAGATTTTGTAGGAGAAATGGCAATAGGCTCTGAGGTCATAATATGAGAATAAAAAATTTGTGCATTTAAAATTTCTTTAACTAATTGGTGGGACTGCTTTAGGACCAAGTTTGCTTCAACAAAGTTCCTCTTAGTATGAGATTCTTTATCTTTCCTAGCCTCATCCTTTGGGGAAGCATCATTTTGTTTGGAAGAAATTGGTTCTTCCACCTTCGCCTTTGAAGGGTTTTTGATTGAGTAATGATGAGGAAGGGCATCCGCCCACCAGGACTGCTATTATGATTTTTTGTGATTTTGGAATAGGAATTGGCCAAATGAATAGTTTTGAAGCATTTCCTACATCGGAATGGAAAACCTTCATAGTCCACAAGTTGGGTTCAACTGTGAATAGAAATCTTGAAGGTGATATTAGCTGGGATTTCCTTTGTGACATCCATGTCCACAAGGATGTGAGAAAAAATTCGTATGGTTGAAATTATGAGTGTTTGAAAGTAGCCAATAAGCAACCAAGTGAATCACCAATCACCTGAAAATAGTTCGCAAACTAGAACTATAACGAAAGGTTTTGAAGATGGATCCATATTGGTTTCACAGAGAAGGATTTAGTAGAAAGATTAAATTTTGAGATCCAAGGTTTGAGAAGGAGCAGGCTTTGTCCCCAACACCATCTCTCTCGCAAAACAACATCCCTACCCTGCTTGCAATCAAACACCACAATAAAAACCCTTGAGCACATGGATAGACTTATACATTACCTTTTAGCATGGGTTACCATGTAGATGAGATCCAATCTTAGAGATATGGTAGTTTTGGCTAGAGATGATTGAACTGCCCAATTAAACCATTGGAAGTAAAATACTATTCCCCTTCAACAACTTCCTTTCTTAGATTCTTAGAAAACACCAGAATTGGGGAGGAGGGAGAACTCCTGAGAGGGGATTTTGGATTGTTTTAGGAGATCCCATATGATTCCTTGACCAAGCCACCCTTCAATGGGTGAGCATCCCATGCTGCGGTTTTGAGATTCCTTTCTTGCATCGAACTAGTGATGACATCCTTAAAGGAGGGGCCACACCTATTCTTTAAATTGGTTGAGCTAGGAGATCCCATCACAAAGCCAATCAAATGATTTATGATGCCAGCTCCCCATTGACAACCGGCTGCAAATCTACACCGCATGCAGGAGGAGGAAAGGGAGATCCATTTATGCAAGTTGATTATTCATGGAATTACTTTGAGAAATGAGTACTTTGAATTTTAAGTGGAAAGTAGTGAAACAAATATTTTGGATCCAAGATTTTTGTTTTCTGTTGTGTGATAGATTATGATGTGCAAATTTTTAGAAACAACAAATAAAAAAATTGTCTTAACAAGTTTCTTATTCTAGATTGTGATGGATTTCATAATATTTATTTGAAATAAGAAGTGCTACAACAAAATTTACACTAAAAGATGAATTGTTTTTTTTAGATTATAAGATAAGCATACAACACATTTTATTAATTTATTTCATTCCTTATCATTATTTATTCTTTATTCATGACTCACTTTAATATTTAGTGCAATCATAGTGTCAATCTATTGTAGGCTAGAATAAAAGGGAATAAACCTTTTCATATTTTATTGGAATTGTTAAGATACAACTACCAACATTTGAATAAAAAACCATTAAAAAATAGAACAACATTTACGAAAGTGTAACTTATATGAATAATATTGATATAGTTATTTCAACCCTACAATTAAATGATCTATCTTCCATTTGGATGGATTAGTAAGTGGAACAACAAAAGAAACTATGCAATATAAAATATTATTTCATTTGGATAAGTTAGGATGTTCAACAACAACTAATTGGGAACATACAAGCTCTATGCTTGAGAGGAATATACTTGACTTCCTTGTCTATTCCATATATCTAGTGCAACAATATCCTTGGATTTTTTTTGTTGTGAGTGTGTGAGGCCCACCTTTTCACCTAATCTTTACACTATATTTTGATAGACTCATTTTCTTATGACACTCATGATTTTACTTACTATTATAGAATATGAGAAAAATTGATACTAGGGTAAGTGCATGGAAATGTGATACAAGAAAGGAGTTAAAAGTGGCCACTTTTTTGTTGAAATAAGATAAAATTGACCTTGAATGATTAATTTGAAATGCATGTATTCAAAATTTGAAGATGTAACAAGAATAAGAATTTTAGTACTTTGAATCTAGTTTCTAAACTATATATATATTTTTAAATAGTTAATGTTAAGAGGGTGAAATCTTGGATGCATATAAAAGTGTTCTTGTTTTTCTCACTAAAATATAACATAGTGTTTATTGTGCCCCTCCCCATATGTTTTTATTACATTTAGTATTTTAAAAAATTAATTGATAAAAATATATTTAAGAGTGAGTACTAAGAGTTGTGTATTTTTTAATAGTTTTTTATTATATATATATATTGTGATTTTCCAAAATATTTGCATTTTAAAAACTACATCATTGATTGTGTGCATCAGATGAATTGCACAAATACAATTGAATATATAACTTTATTTTTTTTATGAATATGAAGCTATCTATATTAAATAATAAAGAAAAAGTTACATATTCACAAAAAATAGGGCGGGTGGTAAGAAGACACACCCCGAGAGTCACATGGGAAGAGCCCAAAAAACCAAAAACCAGAGTCACTTGGGCCTAGCCCATAAATCCATAAACATTACGAACATATAAAATAAAAGGCCATTAAGCGGCTAGAGTAGTGCCACCAGAGCCAGGCGGGTCTCTGTCATCCATCTTTTTCCCCCATACATCAGCGGGGTCTAGAGTGGTGTCAGTAGGAGGACCCCAACCATCGCCAACTTCTTTTTCCTTCTCTTTATCTTCCTCGCGTTGGGGTGAGATTGCAAGTGCTAAATGTTGAAAGCATTTACCAGAATCTGGACAACCAGAGCCGCTACTAGGAGTAGTATCAGAGGGCCACCCAGAACCACCACCACTGCTCCATGTCACTCCTCTAGAGGGCCACCCCTGGCCAGCCTGCGAAGGAGGAGAGCGAGACTGCCAAGGAGGGAAAAAACCACGCCAAAGAGGAGGCTGAGAGCGGGAGTGAGGAGAGCCACTCCGCTACCAGCCCCAAGAGGGTGACCAACCACGGGAGGAAGTGGGCAAATCAGGCACCCGAGCCACAGTAAATAGGGCATTGCCCCAATGATCTAGAAGCACCTAAAAGTGAGCCACTTCAAGTGCAACTTTGTTTGCTTGAACTTGAATCTACAAGAGCATGTTAGAGTAAATAATAGCTTTAGAATAAAAAGAATTTTTTTTTATCCATTTGAGTGTGAGAAAATATGTAGATATTTCTATCTTTCCAGATTTTGAAGAGGATTTCTACCCTGAAAGTGTGCCAAAGTTGGGTATACTTAGCAAGAAGTCTGGGCGAATCTCCCAGTAGAACCATATGTCAAGGGAAGGAATTTGGTTTGAAAGGCCAAAAGAAGTCATGAATTCAATTCCAATATTGCTAAGCTCTGGTGGAAAACTAGAAGAGATGCTTAAAAGACTCAGCTTTCCCACAAAGAGGGCACTGAGGGTCCTAGACCCCCAAATGAACAAGCCGAGCTCCCACAGGCAAGCCTTGGAAAAGAGTACACCAAGAAAAGTGGGAAAGTTTCTGCTCAACACTTGCAAACCAAGTGGCAAAGAATCTTTTTTTCCAGACATGAGCATAGGATTGAAGAAGCCACCTTTGGTTTAGACTTTCAATCATCATAAAATGCAATGAAAGCCACTTATAGCCAAGCCTAGGCTTGTAATTCCTAAAAGGGGTGTCTAGGTACCACTTCTAGTCCTTCCACTAGGGCTTGGACCCATAAATTCCCACTTTATGCAATATATTTGTAGGAATAGCATTCACCAAACCATCATAAGTATCATGGTCTTAGTTATGGAGACTGTAGCAAGCACAAAAATCTTCCCAGGGCATAATGCGCATTGTGGGTATGTGGAACACATGCTGCAAAGTTTGAATGCCTTTCTTGTGGAACCTTAGCACCTTAAGCAAGATAATTTGGCCAATGGTTGGCCGTTACTGGAAAGAAGGGTCAACCACCAAATGTTCTGCTGGTTGAGCAAAAGCCCATCCCAAAATCTAGAGCTAACCCAGTGGAGCCAAGGCTTAACCGCTTCCCAGGCTCTCCAAATGCTCTTAGCCACAAAAGTTCCAACAATTTGGATTGGTTCCTTCATAACCAAAAGGGTTTGAAAGCCAATCCCTTCCATGTGGGTCTGTGAACAAGGAAGCTAGATTGGATGCAATGCTTGAGGAGAATTTTCCAAGTTTCATCTCTAGTAAGGGCTCTAAGAATCCATTTTACACACAAGGAAGTCCCTTGTCTTTGAGTGGAGAGCAGCCCAAGACCTTCAGAGTCTCTAGGTAAGCAATCGAACTCCTAGGAAATGTGGTGAAACCCTTTATGAGACTCCACAAAGGCCCAAAGAAAGTCTCAAAGAATATTTTCGAGCTTTGCATAGGTGGCCTTAAAATGATCCCAACAAGAGGAGTAATAAACATGTGTAGCCACCAAAATATTAGAACAAACTTGAAATTTTCTTGGCAGAAAAAGAGGCTTGGTAATCCAATAGGCCAGTTTTTGCTCAATTCTGGAGAACACAACTTGCCACAACTCAACTGGAGAAGCCTAGAAGGTGAAGGGAATGCCTAGAAATTGAAAGATTTCCCCTGGCCCAATCCATTTCCAACCATACTGCTAAAACCAGTGAGGAGTGGGTAGAATAGACTGCCTGTAAAAAAGTTTTATGCCATTGAATGGTAGAACCATACACAAGACAAAAACTATGAAGGAATTCAAGAGCTGCCTTAATATTATTCTCTTCCTCCAAAAGGGTGAGGAAAGGATCATCAACAAAATGAATATTAACAAGTTGAGCCTAGGAGTTAGGTAGGGCAATGCCTCTTACACGTTGTTGAGAAACCGCACTGGCCAGTAAGTAGCCAAATCCTTTGGCAACAAGCACATAAAGAGGAGCAAGTGGGAATCCTTGCCAAATAGAGTGAAAAAGACCAAAAGTAGAAGATTGACAACCATTAATGGTAATATAAGCAGAGGTGTCTGAGAAAAGCATTTGGATGGCCTGAATGAAGTTAGGCCCAAACCCCAAGGCTTTCAACATAGTAAGAATGAAAGCCACTCAATGCGGTCATAGGCTTTAGCAAAATCAATATTGCGAAAAATGGATTTCTGGCCTGAATGCCTGGCCCACTCCATACCTTCCCATATGACAATAATGTTGTCTAGAATAAATCTATATTTAATGAAACTAGTTTGCTTCGGGTGCACAATCTGAGGAAAAAGATGGTGAATCTTCAGAGCCAAAGCTTTAGCAATGATTTTGTATGATACATTAAGGAGCGTGGTAGGCCTCTAGTTGCAGATGTCCTCGAGATCTCTACGCTTAGGTATGAATTTAATGTTTGCTTTATTAATTATATTACCTAGAGTTTTGGAATGAAAAGCCTCAAGATAGACTTTATGTAAATCTTTCCCAACACAATCCCAAAGGGTGTTGTAAAATTCACATGGGAAGCCATCAACACCTAGGGCCTTGTCATCTTCCATGGTATGAATGACTTCCTTCAAGTCTTCAACAATGAGCAGCTGCTCACAAAAAGCTTTCTGGGTTGAAGATAACCGATTTGGCACAACAACAAGGCAATCCCAAAGAGCCTGTTGGCACTCTGATGTGTAATGCTGGGTAGTGAAAACTTGTTCATAATGCTTGAAAAAGGCCTAGAGATTATCAGGTAGCTCAAAAATCACCTCAATTCCATCTTTGATTTTTTTATGCTCGAGGAAGAGTGTTTGGCATGCAGGGCTAGAAAATACTCCTTTGAGGCACGATCGCCAATTTTTAACTAGTGTAATCTGGCTTTAATTTGTACACATTTGGCCTAGCATAATTATCCATAACTTATTTTTTGTGCCTTAACTCTACCACCCTAACTTGCAATGATGGGGAGAAAGGGTTGGCCGTTAAAGCCTCGGTAGTTGAGCACAAATTGACGATGGTAGCCTCATAAGATCGCTGGAAAAAAATGGCCAACTAGCACCCATAAATGTGGAGAAACCTAACCATGCAAGTGATAGCATCATTCCACCAATTAATCTGGCCTTTATTATGTGGTGGCCTACACTCCAAATTCTAGACCCTACAAATATGGGCCAATGTGGGTTGATGTGAATGAAAAGATGTGTTAAAAAAGAACCGCGTCTTACAAACCTGAGGCTATCTTGTTACCCATTCAATGTGAAAAGAAATGGGGAAATGATCTAAAAAAGTCACATCAACTAATGCCTTAACTGGAAGTGAAGAGCTATCAAAAAAGAAGAAAGATTGAGCCGAGATCATAGCACGATCAAGGTGCTTAAATATCCTATTAGAGCCATTCTTGTAATTACACCAAGTGTGCTAGAGGGAATGAGAGTGGCAACGACCAATATTGGGATCAAAGAGCCCCAATTTGTTATGCATGTAAAACCACGCCTCTCGTTCACCAGCTGCCCATTTGAATGGAAGAGTGCCATCTTTATCATATACCATCTCAACCATATTGAAATCCCCACACAATAACCAAGTAGCAATTGGAAAAAAATCAACAATCCAATGCTAAAGCACAAAGAATTCCTTGACATCATTAGAAGAATAAACATTAATAATCCCAAAGGAGGGGTTATCAATGTTGAGAAAGGTCCAGACAAGCTGATGTGTGGGGTCAGACCCATGGTCAACCACACAGGCATGCCATTGTGGGGAAAAAAGGGTAACAACTCCACGCCCAGCTTCATGATCATTACAAAACATTTAACTGGCTAGCCAAATAGAGTGACAAGTCGATGCAAGCAAAAAACTAGAAATTTTAAATTCTTGGAGACAAAGCACTTCAATACCAGTATATTTCTTCAAAGTATCCCTAACAAAATACTTTTCAGAGAGGTTTTTCAGACCTCAAATATTCCATGAGAGGAAATTCATGAGTGAATCTCCTCCATATCGTTGGAGTCTGACTCCTCATCATTCAAAGAAGAGAAGCAATTTTGTAAAAACTCTGGTGGAACTGACCCAATTTTAATATTCGGAGAAGAAAATCTCTATTTCTCCTGCACAAATTCACCTTCTTCTAATGGTGGAGAAGGACTATGAGATCACCTTTGAGCTCCTGACATGAGAGGAGAAGCATTCGACTATGTTATTATGATGACAATAGGCTGAGGCGTAGCCTTTAGCCTAGGCCATGTTGGAACATTATCAAAATCGACCAAAGCCTCTTTTCCCTTCACTGAAGGGTTTGAAACATTTTTTAGCTGGCTCAGGGACTTTGGAAACCATCCTAGAGCCACTGGACTTATTTTTGTTGTTCATGAACATGGTCCATTTTCATCAAGTTTGGCAACAAAATTATCCGCCTGTTGAGGCTTTTTAGACTCTCGTGGTGGAGGATTAGGAGGCACTGCCAAAGGGAAATCCTTGATCTTGTGGTCTACGGATTGACACCAATAACACATGTTAGGTAGATTAAAATAAGTCACCTTCTGGGTATGTCAGAGAGCTCCAATTTGAATGTCAGTGGAGTCCTTCAAATCTTGTGAAAGGTTCACTTCGACAGACTCATTTATGGGGTCAAGCCTGGAAAAACCTATTTGACTCAATAAAAATGACCTTCCCTAGAGAGGACACAATATGACTTAGAAAAGGCACACACAGAAAAGGAAAACCTAGAAACTCAATCCAGATTGGGACCCTCAACTTGGTGTCATCCGAGATAGTGAAGTCTTAGGTCTACGACTGGAAGACCAATAGAGAAGACCTGACATACTAGGGACCATGGTTCATGATTGCCTAAACATGACTGACCTCCACAAAGGGGAATAGAAAAAACCCTTGGTTAAATTTTGGACCATATCAAGGCGGACCCCATGAGGGACCTAGGCCTTGCTGACCCATTTTTAAGCACACTTTCAGGGGGAGTCCTCCCAAAAAAATACCCAACAAGGGTATGTTGCTCAAGCCATTTACAGGCATAATCAAAATCAGGTAAAGGTAAAACCACATCAGTTGGGGAGTCAAAAGACTTACCTCGTGAAACACTTTTAGAACAAATTTTTGGGGTCATTTGTTCAAAGGAGGATCCATTGAGCAGAGCCATTGAACTGCCAACACCAACATGAACTGTTGGGTTAGAGCTGGTTGAAGGCATATTAAAATAAAAAAAAATGTAGTAAATGCAGTTGTACACACAAGAAAAGAGAAAATTCCTGTGTAAAGAGCACAATATGATGCAAGAGGGGCCAAGAATGACTACAAACACAAGAAAACCCTAACAGAGCTCATACACCTTCCCGGCCAAAAACCCCGAAACTTGACTTTTACTTGATAAGATTTAGAAATAACCTTTTTCAATATATACCTTTTTTAATGTGTAAAGAATGAAGTGTGAAAGAATTTTATATGTTTTTTCAAATTTTGATAAGCATCTATTAAAAGTTATAAAGAAAAATCAATACATATGTATTTGAGGAATATATAAAAATTAGTAAGAGAAATTAACTATAAATATATTAATTTATTCCAAATAAAAATTATATGACTAGAAAGATAAGAAGACGTGCCACATTTTGATGCTAATTTTATTAAATATTGTTATACAATGTATAAACTTGATGATGTGTAAGTTGAAAAACTCTATTAAAGGTAAAAAAAACACATGAAGTGAAATCAAATTAACAATCCAAGCCTTTAGGCTCCTTGCCCAAACCTATTCCATAAAAAAATAGGTGAGAAAAATAATTATTTAGAAAACATGAGTGTGTTATGTAACCATAAAATGTGCTCATATTTTGTAACCACAAAACACACTCACATTATTGATTTTTTTCTTTTCTTTTTATGACTACAAAATGCACTTGCATTCTAAAACCACAAAATGTGCTCCAATTATGGCTTGGTATTTACCAAGCCATAATGTGATTGTGTCATGTCATTTCCAATATAATGTGAGTGTTTCAAAGAGAAGATTGACCATTTTCCCATATTTTTGTATACCATTTCCATGCAATCACCCACTATGTTAGAGTAGTAGTTTAATTATGGATTGACAATGACTCGGTAACTTGATGCTTTTTGGACTATTTACATCTTCTAGATTTCAATTTTACTATTTGCAATAGATATAGATGGAATTTAGTATAAATTTATTTATTTAATGATGAAGCTTTATGGATATGATTAAATTATATACATTATATGGTTGTGTTATTGTGTTCTAGATAGATAATTTACAATTTGTAATTGGTTTTAAAGTATCTTGATAATGTGGAAAATTATGTTATGACTATGTTGTGTTTATGACTTAATGGTAGATGTTACTTCGACTATTATCCTTAGATATATTGATTCTTGACTACAAGTGTGCAAGTTAACATTCCATGACCAATGGAAATTGGTGAAGGTTCTCAAGAAATTCCTATTATGATTTCCCTATATACCTAAGCCTACCTTATAAAAGGGTTAATATCTTATTGTATAAATATACATATGTAAATTCATGTTGATTATTCTGTAACCTTATTTTGAATATTTTATTAAGTGATATTTGGTTAGGCTCCTTTAAGTGTTTTTTGGATTTGAACTTAAGTGACAAATTTAAAGGCCTTTTATTTTTATTTTCTTTATTATTTATGTAAAATTAAACCTCTATTGTGATAAAACATTAGTTGGGTTCATGTTGGAATGCATATTATGTTTTTTTGAAGTTTCTAGAGCCTTGAAAAGTAACTTAGAAGTGATCTCGCATTAGGCAGAGCTGGCATTATAGGTTAGTGCGGGGAGTGAAAGCGTATTGAGGTTCTTATAGAGTAGCTAGGTAGGCTTGATATGATGGGGCTCAGGGTTATTAGGTGTAAGGTCCAGGATAGGTTCTAGGTCCCCCTCCACCACCTGGGGATGGAGGTGCTTAGTTAGCAGCAAAGATAGCGTGACGACAGGCCTTGGAGGCACAATTTGCCACAATGATAGTAGAGAGAGATACTACTCAATAGGAGCAAGATGGTCTCAGAGCAGAGCGAGAAAAAAAAATTGGTCGTTGTCTCATGGTTGAGACACAGTTATAGGGTGTTACTACTGATAGTGATAGTTTGAGGGAAGAGTCTGACAGTATACGAGCTGAGTGAGATTGGTTGTTACAGGTGTCGACATACTATTAGACCTTGTATGATGCTACTGTTCCTAGGGCTGATTGACGTCCACGGTTTGGAGATCCTAGTATTGCAGGAGGTGGAGGTGGTAGTCAGTGTGGTGGGCAATTTTTTAGATAGCTAGATTTAGATGGTGGTCTGCAGCCTAGTCTAAGAGTTCTCTCCTTCTTCTTGGGTAGTGTTATATTTGTACTTGATCTTTATGTTATTTATTGCTTAGAGACATATTGTAGACATGATTTTTGTATATATTCATCGGCTTAGTTGAAGCCTCATATATATATGTATTATTTTGTATTATCCTATCACACTTGTTTCATTGATGATGATGTACTAGTTATGACATTTTCCCTTTTTTGATGATGATATATATGAGATATGCCTTCTTCAATTCAACTTTATTATGTGTTATGTGATGATCATGGATGACTATGTATGATCTGATGTATGATGATGTATGTTTATGTATGTTTTTATACATTTTCTTATGTATGCATATGATGTGGATTAATGGATCATATTTAATATCATATGATGTTTTATTATGGATATGATGTTGATTTATGATTGAAGTATGCCTTATACATGATACATGATTTTTTCATTGCTTTATTATCATCATGATATGTATTGATGACATTGTGAATGCAGGATGGATATGGTACTAATGATATTGCTATGCATGATGTATGTTAGTTAGAAGAACTTTTTGATGATGGATAGAAATTTGATGTTGTTAGTAGTTGATGATGTTGCTTTCACTTTGCTTGGAGGCTTCACAGTTTTGAACAATCCTATTTGATGTAGCAAACATATATGATGCACCAGGGTATTAATGACCAAGGTGACTTTATATCAATTGCATGGAATTTGACTCTACAAACAAAGAGTATTCTTGTTCATACCAGACATACAAAAACTTTGTTTAAAGTATATAGTCAGGCTATGTTAAAAACTTTTTGGATTAGTCACATAGAGAAGTTTAGAACACCTAACATGCAACTGCTTCACGAATTGTTTCAACACAACTTCCATACACTCAATAAAGCAAGTATTCACCATGGTAGTATTATAAAAATATCTTACAAACATCAAATCTAAATGATGCTCAATTGCCCCCATTCCTTCTCTAAATCCTTATGGACATCTTTGAGAGATCTTGGGAATGATTCGATAAAATAAATCATAAAGATAAGAATATAAAAAGATTAAAAAAAGTTGTAGTATCACTTGCCATATCTGTTTGAGGCTTTAGGACTATTATCTATTGTTGATCATGTCTATCGTAGGAATATATCCGTTAAGGCATATCTCAGGATGTTGTTGGTGAATTGTTGAAAAGATAGGTAGTTGATACTTCATCTTTGTTTTAGTCTGTTTAGTAATAAAAGCTTTATGATTTGTTTACTTGAAAGTTCTAGCTTTTGATGGTTTTTCTATTTGTTTGTTTCGTCAAAGGGTGGATGTGACGATTTGTTTATTATAGGTGAAAAGTTTATTGCAAATTGTGATAATGGAGTGGGTCTTTTTGATTTTTTGAGTTTTATGATGCTATTTTTGTTGTTTTCAGGGGACTAACTTAGGGCCTCGGGGGCTCATCAAAGATAAGCCTTGCCTATGTTAGTACATGTAGAGACTCGTAGTTCACTTGGTTTGATAGGAACATGTTTTTGGTCTTTTCTATTTTATGAATGTTTTTGGATTTTGTATTTTTTGACTAAGTTGAAATAAAGCATGATAGAAAATTAAGGGGACTGACCTAAGGCCTAGGGGGCTGGTAAGCCTTGCTTACATTATACACACAAAGACCATGTAGTTCAACTATTTGATTCAAGACATAAACTTGTTTTGGGTTCAAACAACATTGTTAACTTGGATTGATAGTCCACTACTATGTCTAGAGGATATGTTGCGGGAAATCTACTTGAACTAGTTGTAGGGTTCAAGCAAATGTTGATATCTTAAAATATTGAGTGAAGGAATAATCCAATGATGTTTTGTTTTTGATGTTTTTCAGATATTTTTTATTTTTGTTGTTTTTGCAGCTATTTTTGATTTTTTATTGTTTTTCAGATGTTTTTGATTTTGTTGTTTTTATTGTTAGAGTAAAAGGTTTATTACTTAATTATTTTAATTAAGTTACCTTTTATATTTCACTTAAGATTAACTTAGTTTGCATTTTGTAGGCATTTAATAATTATTTTAATTATTAAATGCTCCCTTTTAGGTTATGCTTTAGCGTTTCTTGATCTCCTTCATAAGGATTGATCTCTTTGTATTATTTCATTTAGTTAATGCAAATTATCTTGAAGATTGCATATCACCTTTGCTTTTTTGTCTCCATCTCTTCCTTTCTGTGACATGTTATTTGCATGTAAGTGATCTTCGGGTTCTGTGAAGTTGGCTTTCTCAACTTCTACATGGTATTAGAGCTCTAGACATGCTACTTCCTGTTCGTGTTTTTAAAGGATTTTTGGAGCTTCGAGGGTTTGGGGTTTTCTTTTTTGATCTAGGGCATACCTCTTTTATTTTGAGCAGTTTGAGCCTAAACCGACCTCACGGTTGCGCTTAGGAGGCCGTTTCCAAGTTTTTTGACTTAAAACTTGCCTAGTTTTGGTGCAGTTGGCTCAAGGGGAGATTTTTTTTTGCCCCATGGCTGTATAGACCCCAGGGCACGACTTTCTATGCAAAAATTTCAAAAAAAGAAAAGAAAATAAAACAAAATAAAAAATTGTGCATATAATCTGCGCTCATAGTTAAAAAGGGGGAACCAACGAGCGGCCACCATTGCATCGCCCAACGGCCACCCCTAGCGATAGGCTTAAGAGGAGTTGCCCCACCACCGCCCGGGTCAGCCCTTGTGGGCTTAACACATAGCCTCCAAGTCCTGTGGGCGACCAACACCCCAAATCAGCCTCGCCGACCGCCTCTAGCCCTAGTGTCGGTCACGTGGGTGACCAAGGGCTTTGCTCCAACACCTAGGCTGCCAACCCCTTGTCTTGCATGCGACCAGGGGCCCATTTTTTTTAGCCCTTGAGGGCTCCTGAAGGGTTTATTGGGCCTTTTTGAGCAACTTTCACAAAATCAGGTGTAAAATGGTCATACGAGCTCAGATTTTAAAAAATGAATAGGCATCAGAAAGCTGATTCCATGCCCGATCCGATGGTGGAGGTATAATTTTTTTTTTTTCAGTTTTGGTGCCTTTTTCACTAGTAAAAGACATAACATTCTTTTTGCACTTTGGGGGGCGTAACTTTTGCGTTTGGACTCCATTTTTTGAAAACGAATAGGTGTTGGAAAGGTGGTTCTGTTATCTTTCCAGATCTGTAATTTATTTCATCAAAAAATTTACCAGGTACACAAAGTATTTTCTAAAGCATATTTTTCTTTTTCTCACTTTTCAGCTTTCAAAATTGTACTAGGGTTTGGGTTCTTGTGTTGTGGGGGTGTTTTTTTCTTGCTTTTTGTCATTTACATAAAAAAACTAGAAAAATCTTCATAAAACACATTTCAAAACTCATTCATTATGGTAGACTCTTCTTCTATTGAGCACCTTACCCCACACAATTACCACACCTGGAAGGCACAAATGACTAGACTTCTCATGTCAAAAGGGTTATGGTCATGTATGGATGAAGTTCAACCTCAGTTGACATGGCCATTTGAGGTTTTTCAGCACAAGAATAGAATGGATGAGGCCATGGGTTTTCTATCCTTGCATGTTTCATATAGTATTCTATTCCATCTAGAGGGTTGTACTACTCAAGCTATGTGGTTGAAGTTTGAAACTCTATTTGGCACCATTAATCAGTTTTGAGCACTTCAGATTAAGGCCGAATTGACTTCCTTAGTACCTGATTCATTTCCTACCATTGAGGATTTTCTGATGAAGTTCAAATCACTGAGATCATTGTTATAGGGTTATGGTAAGAACAAAACAAATGATGAGTGCATTTACCTTATTCTCTCTAAGCTTTGAGGTCCCTTTTAGATTTTTTCCTCTACATTCTATTCTAAAATGGATGCCTTGCGTGCATGCTTTACCATGCCTACTTTTGAGGTGTTTTGTGATCAGTTGACACAAGAGCAGGCCAAGATATCATAGTTGGATGCTCTCTCAGGATCTAAGAACCAAGCACTGGTAGCTCAGTCATCTAAAGGGTAAACGAAGTAGAAACCGAAGCCCAAGGAAAATTCAACAGGTAGTAAAAGTTCCTCCAAGCCACCTCCTAAGGTTGATTCAAAACCACAGTCCAATCCTAAATAGGGAAAATCTTTGAAGTCTAGTGAGTCTTCCTCCAAGACTAAGAAGAAATTAGGTGATCCTTGCAGTTTCTGTGGCAAGGAAGGACATCTAGTTTCCAGGTGTTTGAAATGATTAGAGGCTTTAGAGGAAGCCATGCAATAGCATAATAACACCTCACCTTAGTCTCCTTCCCAACCCACAGGGAAAGGTCATGCTCTTTTTGCACAAGCCTTTCCTTCAGGATCCACTTGGATTCTAGATTCTGGTGCTTCTCACTATATGACACACACACAGGAGTTTGTCACCTCACTTGCCCCTAGTGGCACTACACATATTACAGTTGGTGACTCAACACACCTTTTAGTTCAAGGTTCTGGTATTGTTTAATTGGATGGTGGTTATCTTCAGGATGTGCTTCTAGTTCCTAACATTTCAAAAAACCTTATTTTTGTTTATTAGATTTTCCATTATGGCTCTGGTAAGACAGTTAAGAGTTCTCACCACATGATGTGGTTATTTGAGACCTTCATGATCTTGATTTGGTTGTGGCTACTGGGAGTGTTGATTCTGCATCTCGCTTATACAGATTTGATGGCTTTGAGTGTTCAGACAGTTCAGGTTCATCTCTTATAGCACATGCAAACTCAATGAGCAGGCTTTGGCATGATAATTTTGGCCATGTCAACTATAGATATCTACAACAAATGAGCACTCAAGAACTTGTGATTGGGATCCCTAATATTTCTTGTACTGATTGTGTATGTCGAGGTTGTGTCCTTAGCAAACATCACCGAGATTCTTTTCCTATGGGTAGAGCCACACGTGCTAAGGCACCCTTGGAGTTGGTACATAGCGATCTCATGTCCTTTTCAACTCCTTTTTTAGGGGCCCAATATGTGCTCACTTTTATTGATGACTTCTCTAGACGTACATAGGTATACTTTCTCAAGTACAAGTCTGATGTCTTTGATTCATTCAGGATCTTTAAGAAATTTGTGGAGAAGCAACCTGGAATTTCTATGAGGAGGATATGCATAGATAATGGGGGGGAGTATGTTAATTAGGCTTTCAAGTATTTTTGCACTAAGCATGGTTTGCAACATCAGTTTATAGTACCTTACACCCCTCAACAAAATGTTGTTGCTGAGAGAAAGAACATAAGCTTACGGGAGATGGCAAATTGTATGATATAGTCTCGAGCTATGAGTTCTTCATTTTGGGATGAAGCAGTCAATTGTGCCAATTATATTCAAAATAAGATGTCTCATAAGGAATTGTGACATATGACTCCTAAGGAGGCCTCAACTCATGTCAAGCCTAATGTTTCTACATTCTGAGTTTTTGGTAGTGAGGCTTGGGCATTTATTCCCGATGCTCAACGGAAAGCCATGGAGAGGAAGAGTTGACCACTCATATTTTTTGGCTACTGTGGGGATGTTAAGGTGTATAGGTTGTTTGATCCTGATTCCAAAGAGGTCTTGTTTCGGTGAGATGCCCTATTTGATGAGCACTTTCCTCTGATGGATTCTCCATCACCAGCTTCTCCTCACCACCTACTCCTCCCTCTTCATCTCCTGAGGATTTCTTATCTCTTGAGGATGATGTAGATGCTGATACACCATCTCCACCACCACTAGACACTCACGATTTTCCTAGGTGGGCCTGTATTACTGTTGTTACCAATTTTTAGCATCTTGCTTAAAATTAGTAATCATAAAAGCAATTATTTGCTAGGGTACATAAATTTTTATTACAAGTCATCAAATGAAATTTTTGTTCTCAGAATGAAGGTTTTTTTACAAATGATTTGTAAAATCATTCAACAGTTTAGACTAAACTGATTGAACAGTTCAACAAAGCAGAAAATAAACAAATTCCATTGAAGAAAACAATATTCAGACTTAAGCATTCAACTGAAGCAATTGTTTTGTATAAGGTATTGCAGATTTAATAGCAGAAATAAATCTCTTATTGATCACAGAATACGTGTTTTAAGCAGTTGCAATGTATTTCAGATTATGTAAATGATGGGTTCAAGGAAAACACATAACTCATTACATATTTTTGAACATTGATTTATTGAAAAATGATTTGTAATCCCACACAAGCCGTGGGAGTAGCCTGTTTTGATTCTTAATCAAATGCTAAATGAAAGAAAACATGCATTACACAACTAGAAGTAATGTAACAATAAGGTGAGAGGGTGATTCGTCATTTCCTGGAATGACAAATCATTGTTGTAGTTGCGTTGATCTTTTTCAGCTCCAACATCAATTTCAACTCCAGCTCCAAAGTTTACCTACCAAATTGTGAGGGGTGATGTTAGAGCAATGAGGAATCACATTTCATTTTATCCCTACATTACCAACATAAATGGAATGAACGTTTTATCAATCATTCACCAGTTAAAAAGAAAAGTGGAGCACCAGGAAAGAAACATTGATCCATCTTTTTACTAACTTGTTTGTTTCATGTGCAGAAAAAGGAAAAGTAATGTTGCTGAATTCATCAAATTTCAATATGAGTGGGGTTAAATGAGGCTCTCACAAGGGTGGAGCTCAGCTCATATAGTGGTATCAGCAATATAAATATCATATCAACATTGAGTTTTGCATAAATTCAAAAGATAGCTTCATATAACAGCTAAGTACATTCACGTACTTTCATAAAAGCATCATCAAAGGATACAAGTGTATATTCATATTTAGATTTTCTCAAGTAACAGTAAATGAGAGTAGTTTGATGGTAAGCAAATCATTTAGAGTATAGTATATGGCAAACAAAGGAAATAAAAACTTATGAGCACCTAAAGCAGTATGAAAACACTATTGGTTGAGAATGAACATAAATTGTTATTTCTCTATGATCTGTATAAGGAAAAGAGAGGGATAGTACCTCTTTATCTTCTTTAAAGAGGTTTAAGACAATGACTAATTTTAGGAAAAATGACGTCTCTTTCAAAAATCATGTAATTTAAATCTTCATAGAGCAAAGATTATGTCAGCCAAAATAAAGGGACAGCATGAGGCATCATCAGAAAATACAATAAGCATTGCTTACACAAAAGAATCAGCAATAACAGTGTCTCTTTTCTGTTGAAAAGTGTTTTGCTTTGTTTGTATAATCTTCTGTAAGTTGGATAGCATTATTTCATTTTTTTTTTTTTTTAAACTTTTGCAATATGGTGTTGAATGCTCAAAAGTATAAAGCAGTGATTTGTTCATATCAAATCATAAATAGTAGCGTGCTTTCAACATGGAGGAGTTTCATAGAATGGTCACAAAGATTGCAGAGGAGTTCGAGATGTTACTCATAATGTGTATGGCTGTAGCCATGGAAGTGAGTAAAATGAAGCTGCTTGAGCTTATATGAGATTTCAAGGATAACCCACACAAAAGAATGGCAAAAGAAATAGTATTTCAAAGCTCAATATAGGAGATACATAGCTGCGCCCAACTCATGAGAGGTAAATGCACAGAGACAAAGAATAACTATTCTTTTATTCAATGTTCATCAAAATAGTAATGCCCAGATGTAGAAATATATAGCCACAGCTAGAAGAGTAAATTTTCTGAGATACTTTCAATGGCATTCACAGGAATGTAAAATAAGAGTATATGAAAGAAATAAGAGTATATGTTTACTTTTATACCTTTATGGAAGAAATAAGAGTATATGTTTACTTTTATACCTTTATGGAACTTGATTTAAGCTTTTGATAAAAAAGAAAAGAAGTTGAACTTCTATAAAAAGCTCAACTGGGAAAAAGACTTACCCAACTACAAAGAAGGAAGCTGTGAAATTTCCTCATTTCAAAGCTCCACAGAAGCTCAGCCAAGAGTAAAACCATGGTGACCAAGTCAAGAAAAACAACAGAAAAAATTTCCATAGAGAATATCAGAAATAGTAGATGGCAACAACCTATTAAGCTTTCAAAAGCTTTCAAAGACAAAGAAAATTCTCCAGATTTGAAGATAAGTCTATTTACCTTCATATTTCTGCCATAAATCTTCCAGAATCTTCAAAAAATGGCTCGAAATATAGTGGAAACCAGAAAAAACGTGGCTGGGGTTTCATCCATGGCGGTTCTCTTCTTCCAACAACAAAAGACTGAAATGAAATGGTTGGGTATGTGCAAGATCATGATGGGCCAAAAAGTGGCAATATGATGGGTATTTGTAGGGTATGTGGCTGACGACTTTTTTTTAACCCAAAATTGATGAAACGAAAAGGGTTTTAAAGGAGATTCTCAGCGTTCCACCAATATAAATTATGCTTTACTTTGAATTCAATATTTATAATTATTATTTATTTTCTATTTGAATTATGACTAAAGTCATAATTGATAGGTTGATTGAAAAACATCTATATCTTTCAAATGGTATCACATTTTTGAATCCATAACATGCGTCACATTCTATGCTTGATACTATAAGGTTAAAAAAAAGAATTGAATTTCATGAAGTTTTGACCAAGTTAAGGTGGTCAAACATACAAGTTTTTGTATTTTTTAAAAGTTGCAATAAAAATTCATAATTAATTATTTACTTAGAAAAAATTACAAAAAAATATGTATCACATCTAAAATGAGTCCTCTACTTATATCTAAAATATTATAAAAAAATATTATAATTTTATTGTGGTTAGGGTGGTTAGATAAACACCTACTTCTTATTCTTTCCCTAAAATTTAAGTACACTACATTGAAATTTTAAATTTTCACCAAATAGATTTTAAAAATAAATAAATAAACCTAGTAGTTTAGAAACTACATTCAATTTACTACAAATTATATTCTTACATATTTTTGAAATAATATAGAAACTTATTCAAAATTTTACGTCAAGTTGCCTAACTTTGATTTTTTTGAATTTTTTGCCACTTAAGGGCTTTTTTTTCCATGATGATCCTGCACATACCCGGTTATAACCTTAAGGGATGCGTTGGAGAAGGCAATTTTTTGCCTTAAAGTTTTTAAGTTAAACTTTATTCTTTCACTATGGCCGTGGATTTTGTTCCTTAGGTTTTTTCCTCCAAGTCTTTTAATCTCTCATCTATGTCTTATAAACTTTTCTATTATTTTGCATTAAATATGAAACTTTATTAAAAGTGATTTATAAATCATTTTAAATAAATGTTATTATAAAATGCAAAATTAATGCCTTTGATCTATTTAAAAGTCTTTGTTTTGCATTTAGAGTCAATTGTAAAACATTTATTTAAAGTGATATTTATAAATCATTTTTTAAATAAATGTTATTATAAAATGCAAAATTAGAGTTTTCAAGTGATGAGACAAGTATTGAAATTGTGAATCTTTATTTTAAATGATAATTATAAATCATTTAAATTAAAAGATATCTTCAAAGCAAAATAATGTGCCTTTATTGTAATGTCAAAGACTTGGTCAAAAGAGTTCAATGGAGCATTGAGAGCTTGCTTAAATCATGGAGATGATTGAGAAAATTATGCCAACATAAGGAGCAAAGATGGGGAGTTTGGAGGGAAATCAGAAATTGGACTTCAGTTTTGAGTTCAGTGACTTGACTTGAGTCAAGGAGTGTTTTGAGGCATATGACAGCTTGTTACATTCAGTTTTGAGCCTGATTTGGAGGGATTTTCTTTTGTATATGACCCACAAAGTTGTTCAAACTTTGACAACTCTTGCTGGAGTTGGTTGGCAATTGCATGCCTTATTTGGAGGAGAGGATTGACAACACATCAGTTTTTGGAGCCAAAATTCAATTTCAAATTTTGAGACTTTCTATAATTCTTTCTCTTCTTTCATTATTGGTTAGTTCTTGATTTGGAGATTGCTGTGAGAGCATTATTCACATTTTTTAACTCATTTTCTTGTGAGATTTACAGATTTGTAATGTAGATACTTCTTATTTCTCAATAAAGAAGCTTATTTCCTTCTCTATTTTTCTGTGTTCTTTAGTAATTTTTGTGAGTTACATGATTAAATATTGAACCCTTTCATTATTTTATCAATTCCTTCAATGCTGAATGCATAAGATATTATGTCATAGTGCAAGTCTCAGTTTGTGCTTTAAGCCTCATGTTTAGGGATTATGTGAAAACATTGTTGTTTTCCTTACTCTTAGAATAAGTTTAAGCCTTACCTTAGAATCATTTATGTAGGCATAAGTTTTTGATTTGTGATCACATAGCTTTATTGAGTTTTTTGTAAGTTTATCAAAGTTGCAAGTCATTTTTGACAATTGGTGAATCACCTTACTTCTTTCCTGTTTTATGTTTACTTTATCCTTTTATCCTTTACCTCTATTAGAAAAATTAGTTTTACAAGAAAATCCAAAGGGAACAAGCCCAAAACCTGGAGGTCTATTCTCATCATAGGACACCCATAGCCTGAGAATAGTCCCATGTGCACATGATTTAATAAGTTATTCAGCTTAACTTCGGGTGCAAATCCTTGTGTTAACAACTATTGAGGCAGCTGGTTCTTTGGTAGGTGATCCTTCAGATACTCATCATACTCATGCTCAGACATTTGGTTCTAATCTTTTGAGTCATGCCATTTAGATGATCCTCATAAGTTTTCAAAGGAGACACATCACCTTGAGTGGGATAGGGCCATGGATGAGGAGTATTCTTCTTTGATGAAGAATCATACTTGGGATCTTTGTCCTCTTCCTAAGGGAAGAAAGTTGGTTCTGTGCAAGTGGGTGTACCACGTACCAAGTATGCTGCAGATGGTTCAATTGATAAGTATAAGGCATGTATTATTTTGAAGATTTTTTCTCAGGTGGAGGGTATTGATTACTATGAGACCTTTGCTCCTATCGCTAAGATGAACTCTATTTGCCTTGTACTTTCCCTTACTGCTTCATAGGGATGGACAGTGTTTCAAATGGATGTGAAGCATGCTTCCTTGCATGGAGACCTACTTGAGGAGATCTATCTATATGGAGCATCCTTAGGGTTTTGTGTAGGACTCTTCCTTGGTTTGCAAACTTCGATGTTCATTATATGGTCTCAAACAAGCCCCTCGGGCTTGGTATGATAAGATGGACTCTTTCTTGCTTTCCTCTCACTTCACACACTGTCTTTCCGATCACACAGTGTACATTCAACATTAGGAGGGTGATATTTTGATTCTTGTGCTATATGTTGATGATCTCATTATTACAAGTAGCTCATCCTCCATGATTCAGAGTGTTCAAAGAGGTTTGATGGAGCAGTTTGAGATGACAGATCTCAGTCTTCTGCACTTCTTTTTGGGTCTATAGGTTATTCAATCTTTAGATGGGATTTCCATATTTCAGCAGAAGTATGCTCTTGATATGCTTCGAAGATTTGGCATGCTTGATTGCAAGCCTGGCCCCACACCATTTCAGTCAGATGTTGTCTTATCTTCCACTTGCTCTACTCCTCCAATAGATTCTACTTTATATAGGCAGTTGGTTGGCAGTTTGTTGTACCTAACACATTCTCATTTTGATCTTTCCTTTGTGGTTTTGCTTGTCTCTCAGTTCTCACATGATCCACATGAGAGCCATTAGAAAGAAACCAAACATATCTTGAGGTATATTTGAGGCACCACTCATTATGACATTCACTACAATTTAGGATCCCCTCACATTGTTAGCTTCACTAACTCGGATTGGGCTGGTGATGTCAATGATTGGAATTCTACTTCTGGCTTTGTTTTTTTCCTTGGTTCTGGTCCTATCACATAGTCTTGCAAGAATTAGTCTGCTATTGCATTATCATCTACAAAGGTTGAGTACCGAGCAACAGTGTTAGCTAGTCAGGAGATTCTATGACTTCGGCAGTGGATGACAGAGTTTAGGTTTCCTCCTGATAGTCCCACTATTCTTTGGTGTGACAATCAGAGCACCATTCACATTTCCCACAATCCAGTGGAGCATCAGTGGACTAAGCACATTGAGATCCACATGCACTTCATCAGGCAGTTGATTTAGGATGTTTCTTTCATCTTGGAGTACATTCCTATAGAGGAGTAGGTTGCTGACATCTTCACTAAACCTTTGGCATCGCCGCGCTATCTTCAGTTGCACTGGACATGATTGGAGTGAAGTTGTCCTTGGGGGGCCTCTGTGAGGCCTTCATTCATGTTTTCTTTCAACATGTTTTTCATCTCTTTTTGGAGAGGAGTTTTTCCCACTGGGTTTTCTCCTTTACTCCGCTTTATAGAGATTTGGTTGTAATTGGGTACCTCATCAGGCCTAGTTGTTGGGACCCAAGTTTTCTTTCTAGCTTGTATTTGCATTGATTTCATGAATTTAGTTTGTAGCTAATCCCTAAGTTCATCTTAAGGGAGGGTGTTAGAGTAAAAGGCTTATTACTTAATTATTTTAATTAAGTTACCTTTTATATTTCTCTTATGATTAACTTAGTTTGCATTTTGTAGGCATTTAATAATTATTCTAATTATTAAATGCTCCCTTTTACGTTACACTTTAGGGTTTCTTGATCTCCTTCATAAGGATTGATCTCTTTGTATTATTTCATTCAGTTAATGCAAATTATCTTGAAGCTTGCAGAACAGCTTTGCTTTTTGTCTCCATCTCTTCCTTTCTACGACAGGTTATTTGCATGCAGGTGATCTTCGGGTTCTATGAAGTTGGCTTTCTCAACTTCTATATTTACAATTTTTTTTTATTTTTTGTTGTTTTGACCATGATAGGATGCTCAAAGATCTAATCCATGACCATCTTCAGAAAATTTCACCCAGTTGGAGACAAGACTATTTTCCTAAATCAATAGCAAGCCATGGTTGGATATATCTTTTATTATGGAACAAATAGGTGGATGTTGTATAAAAGTATCAATAGATAATGATTCAAGTCTTATTCAAACATAGCGTCTGTTTGCTAGGTTTTCACTATGGTACTTGTTCTAGAAGTGCCATAAAGTGGTTTTCACTTAAAAAATGTTTTATTTCTCTTTACTGTTTTTCTTGCTTTTTTTGATTTTTAATCTTTTTAAATTGTTTTTTTTCAATTTTTACCCTCTTGTCTGGGGTGTAAGATATTGAAAACTTGGATTAATATTTCAATTTTTTTTTCTAGAGGATATGTTATGGAAAAGCTTACTTGAACTATTTGTGAGGTACAAGCAATTGTTGATATCTTAAAATTTTTGAGTGAAGGAAAAATCCACATTGTTGGTATCTTTGAAGGTTACCTTGGTAGTGTGTTGGTGGTACACCTTGTTGTTGGGATGAATTGATTTGAAGGTCACCCTAGTAGTGCATTGGTCATACACCTTTCTATTGGGATGAACTATTTTGAAGGTTACCCTAGTAGTGCGTTGGTGGTATACCTTATTATTGGGACGAACTGTTTCAAAGATTACCTTAATATTGCATTGGTGGTATATCTTATTGTTGGGACTAAATATTTCAAAGGTTACCTTGATAGTGCGTTGGTGGTATACCTTGTTGTTGGGACACACTATTTTGAAGGTTGCCCTAATAGTGCATTGGTGGTACACCTTGTTGTTGGGACAAATGCCTACACAATGTGAGCTAGAAGACATAGATCAAGATTTATTTTGAAGCAAGATGTAAGTACTTGCCCCTAGTGTCTAGCAATGTAGGTAATGGGTTATCTTGTGATAGGATAACATGTTTGGATAGAGTATACCCCTTTGGACAATGCCTCATGGCTTAAATAATGCTGGATATGATAGGATCAATGATAGTGACCCATGCCAAGATGTTTTCCATAAGCAAATGTAAAGTGTACACCACAAATTTGTCAAGATCAAGATATAATGGATTTGGTTTTAAAATGGATTGGATTTATTATGGATTAACTGAGATGCTTCCACTTAAAATGGTGCATGTAGATGCTTGATTCTAAACATGACGCCTGTTTTCTAGGTTTTCATCATGGTACTTACCCAAAGCGCCACAAAGTGGTTTTCACTGGAGGATGATTTTTCTCTTGACTATTTTTTTTTTTGGATGTCACACAAGATGCATGTTTACTAGGTTTTCATCATCATGACATTGTTTTGCTCATGTTGAACCACCTGGTGGTGTTGATGTAGATATTGCTGGTGCTAATATGGGTGTTGTTGCTATCAAGACGTGTCAACGATATCCTACCTGGAGGAGTTTTTTTGCTAGGATATAGGTGCATGAATGTAACCCCTGATAATTCTTGTCTTCTTTGTTGATACTAGAGTTAGCCTTACCTTCATGCGCACATCGCAATAGAGTGCCTTTAGAATCCTTGTGATAAAGATTTGTTGCCAACACATGGTCAATGAGAGGGTTTGATATCATCAATGATGGTGAAATAAGTTGAGGGATATGATATTTAGATGGATTGGTTGATATTTTGGAACCTTTTATTTTCCAAACTTGGGATGATGAGCAACAATGGGTGGATATGGAGATCCAATTGGGACCAACATCTTGATATGTTTTTTAGGTCACTCTTGAAGCTTTCCTTTGTATTGCTGGAAATTTTTTATGGATGGAATTCCCTTTTTGATTTTTCCCCATAGTTAATTTGACTAATGGAGTTTGATAGGGTTGATTTTCTTGCTTTTTCTTTTGTATCCATTTGAAATTTTCTTGCCCATTTTGTTTTGTTGATTCTTTTACTTCAATGACTTGTTTCGTTCTTGGGTATAGCTTTTTCTCTTGTTGTTGGTCCCAATTAGAGGGTTGAAATATGTGTGGATGATGATTCATGATATGGCTAGTTGTAGCATTGGTAGTAATTTTATCATAAGGACTCTTTGTGCTCTCTATGTTGATGCTTGCATTAGATAAAGTTGCCCCTAGTATTATAGAGGTATTACTTATATGTTTAGATCCCTTAATTACTGAATAACCAAAACCTTGATGCTTAGGATTTTCAATAATCTTCACTAGTTCTAGGATACCCTATTCATGTTTACCCAATCACTAGTAGAATTTGGCAAATAAATGACTAGGTGACTAAAAATTTTAGTCACAACAACTAAAAATGATTAAATTCTACTCATTTTTTGCAACTCAGCTATAAATGAGTAAATAAATGACTAATTGGGTTGTTGAATAAAAAATTATTTAGTCACAAAAATAAAATAGTTAGTCATCAAATACAAATTAGACAATTTTTTTTTAAATAATTCATTCAATTATAAGCGCGATGTATTGGCGTGATTATTCACCTTCATGCAAACCTTGCTTCATTTGTTCATTGCAGACCTCAATTCATTCGTAAACCTGGCACTGAAGAATTTTGATCAATTATAGCAACTACTTATATGGGTGATAAAGATTTGGAGAGGACTTGGAGACTTCTAAAAAGGCGGGCAAGGAATTCAGAGTTTGCTGCAACAAATTTGAATTTGTCGAGGCCCTTTGTAATAAAGTCAGATTTGAGGATTCCTTTTGCAACAAATTTAGAGGAAATTCAAAACCCTCATTACATTAAACACAAATTCAAAATGCTCATTACAATCTATTGCTCTTAATAATGTTCTTGTACAATCTTTCCATTGTTCTGCTTCATAATTTGTTCGAGATAAATATAATAAAATTTGGGTGTCAGTTCCTATAGACACGCAAAATGTACTGATTGACATTGTGCATCTGATCCCGACTACTAACAACGTTTCATATTGAATCATCCTTCGGTCTAACCGTTTAATCAAATTCCCTTATTTGATTAAATTAATCAATATTCCTCTTTTAATTAAATAAATCATTTTATCTAATTAAGTCACCTCTTCTCAATAATTAAATCAATCAATCTGATCTAATTATCCGATGTAATTAAATAGTCAATTTTATTTAATTAAATCCCTTTAAGTCTATCTATTAAATTAAATAAATTAAAACCTTATTTAATTTAATCTAACCATCATCTCTTTTAATTAAATAAATAAAAATCTATATTTAGTTAATCTCTTATCACATTCTTCTCATTATTTGATTTAAATAAATCCATAAATTTGAGTCAAATAAGTCACATCAACTAATCTCCTATTAAATTAATTGATCCTTGATTAATTTAATCTCTTATCATGTCCCATCCTCTAGCTTTTCCCACTTGCACATGAAAATAGATTTAATTCATTTATTAAATCTCTATTTTCCTCACAAGGCATCTTTTGGAATATTCTCCAAGTTTGAATTCAAAAAATCCAAGTGGACATGTACATCCAACAAGGCATTAACTTCATCTTACGTGTCCTTTGCCTTGAGCTAAGTGGCTTTTAATGCATTTTCCCTTCCCTCTTGCAAGTCATTTCAACAAATTTGAAATTCAAAAATAGGCATTTATTGGCAAAATCATCAAAACTTGCACATCCTCCATCCATTCATAGGTTGACAAGTGGCATCTTGCCATTGGATGAATGTTAGTCCCACATTGCTCAAATTTGGACATCCATCCTTCAATCTCATATATAAATAAAGAGCTCATATCTTCATTTGATATCCACAAATCATGCAAAGTTACCATGCTCAAATATCTATCAAATTTCATCCATCACCATTGAGTTCTTAACTAGGTTATGTAGGTTTTTGGCTTGGAGCTCTCATTCTTCATCAACAAAGTGGATCAATCATCAACACACATCAATCTTACATCATAGGAATTTGGAAATGGCCAATTTTCACATCAAATTGGCACCAATTCCCCCATGGGATCAAGAGTTTTCTTGCTTAATTAGGATTCAATATTTATTTTGTGTTTTCATTGTGTTCTTCAATGCTTTTTTCCTAATTCTACCTTGGTGAATGGATTTCATGGGGAATCCTTGTTCTTGCTTGCAATTTATAATCTAATGTGTTCGTTCCCATTGTTTTACAGGTATTAGGATTGGGGGTTCACATAGTTCCAAAATAGAATTCCCTCAAATAATTTTGATACAATTTCACTGCAAGCAAAAATTGTCCTTATGAAAAGTAAACATGTCCTATATTTACCCACACATAGGCATCTGAACAAAGATGTTTCTTGCAACAACTTCTTGTATCTGTGTAAAGATTTCCTTTGTAATATCAAATTGACCCCTTTCATCTAGCACAATGGATTCCCCATTTGTAGCATAACAATTTCTTGGTCTCTGTGCCAACACTTTACAATGGCTACCCCATTTGCAACATAAAAATTTCCTGGTCTCTATGCCAACACTTTACAATGGCTGCCCCATTTGCAACATAAATATTTTCACTGCAAGCGCAAACTGTCCTTGTGCAAAGTAAACATGTGCTAGATTTACCCACACATCAGGCATATGAACAAAGATGTTTCCTACATCAGCTTCTTGTACCCATGTAAAAATTTCCTTTGCAATATCAATTGACCCCTTTTAGCTAGCACAATGGCTATCCCATTTGTAGCATAAACATGTCTTGGTCTATGTTCCAACACTTACATGGCCCCTTTTATGACATTAAGATCCTCTTGAGTTATTATTATACTCCTATTTTCCAAGAAAAAAATCCCCAAGGCCCATGGGAAATGAATGATGAGCATTTGAGTTTCAACTTGGTTTCATTTCAAAAAGGGAACATTATATTGTACAAGATTTATTTAACATCAGAATAATTTAATCCACCTATTTGGGACTATAAAATAAAAATAGATGAATTAATCTATATTTTCAATTATAGGTTCTTTTAATCTAGAATCTGATAGAAAGATAAAGCATAATACATTGAAGGACACAAAATGTTCTAAAATAAAGACTAAAATAGGTTTCCTATAAAATATAAGAAAGAGGAAAAATGAAAAGATAACATACAAATGATTCATTTGAGGTTTTTGATAAGATCTCATTTAACTATGTCAAATGGATTTGGAAGGGACAAAGCATATTTTATTGACTAAATCTTTTAGGTAGCTTATTCATCATCATTTTATGCATCATTTCTCTTGGAATCTAGCACATTAAATTAAGGAAAAGTTAAGTTTATTTAGCTTAAAAAGGTCCCAAGACCTAGTTTGAATGTGTAAAATACATTACAACACTAGATCAAGACAACCTTAAGTTCATTCTGATATTAATTATTCCGAAATTAAGTGTGGAAATGTACGCGACGACATTTTTTGACACTACAACTGCTAAGATCTCCCATGATATGTATGATAGATTGCTTGACAAACACAATAGGCTAATTGATGAGTATAATAAGATGAGAGCCACTGCAACTCAAGCAAGCCAAGCACAAAGGAATCTACCACCCCCAACCTCCCCTTCCGAATTATCTCCCCAAGACAGAGAGAAAATTTCTTTGAGAATTAAGGGATTGAAGGAGGAGATACAAGCATCCAATGAAAATGAATCAAAGGTTAAGGCTAAGACAACCAAAATTGCTAGGAATATGATTGAGGAAATTCTGAAGCATAGAATTTCTCAAATGTAGCTCAAAATAGATAATGTGTGGGATGTATACAAGAATATACATGAGGCTCACCAGAAACATCTGAAGGTACAAGAATATTTTCAAAATACCTAGAGTAAGTGAAGTACTAGAGCTAGTTCTCTCAAACAAATGATGCCCAACATGAAGGATGATCTTGAGGCACCAACTCATCGTCTTGAATTAATCAAATCAATTGGATTAATTGGTGAAATAATAGTATTTCATGGTAAGTTGGGGGTGTACTTGCACGAAAAAATAAAAATGTTCAAAGAAATGGAGGGGGGACTGGTGTACCTAAAATTTTTAATTAAGATGAAACCGTGAAGGATTTTGACACTTGGAAAACAAAATTTGGAGACCTCCTTGATCATTTCCCTTAGATTATATATGTTTCTACAAAACCTTATATGGAAATTCTAAATGGTTAAATTGATGAGTTATTTAAGATTGAAGTGAATATGGATGCATTTTTCAAGGAAGCCAGAACACCAGTTGATGCAAGATATGAGGCACATGATGCCAAGGTTTAGAAGTTATTAGATATTGTATGGCCCAGTGAGGAGGATTACAATGCATGGATTGAAAGTTTTATAGATTAAGCCTTTGATATATCAATGTTCAAATATTGTTCCCTCCTCTATTCAAATGTGTTGATACCATCTGGTTGATGTGGACTTTCTCCTTTATTTTCTCCTTTTTTATGTTTTATGTCATTTTTGTATTGGAGCACATGGAGTTGATGAAAAAGAATCTTCAAGCTTGTTACTTTCCCAACTTCTTCTTGCAATGACTTTTGGAAGGTAGGAGCATCTTCAACAACACGAGAATGATTGATTTTTGAATGTACAATTGTCTCTTCCAACATGTGCTTTCTAAAGAATGTGGATAATCTTCTTCAACAAATTGATGAAGATGGTTTCTTCTTTGAACTTGTCCATCATGGATGGTTTTGGCTCCTTTTTGAAAATGTAACTGAAATTCAAATGTAAATGTGACAAGTGTCAATTAGCCGATGGATTTTTTTTCTCCCTTGTGTTTATAAAAGGGAATTCAGGGCTAATTGTACGGGGGGTTGCTTGATCAATCTTATAGAAATTTTGTAACCAAGTCTAGATAATAGAAGTATGAGTTTGTTTATAGGTTTTAAAAGTTTTAAGTCTTGTAAAGGTGAATGTTGATAATAACTGTCATATTTTGAAATGTAAATGGTGTATATTCAAGGCCAATGTTCTCCATTGTATACTTTGCATAGATTATGAATAAAAATGAATCAAATATCATTTCTATTCATCTTCATTGTCTTTCCTCTAAATGTTTGTTCATTGTTAATATGCTTGTTTAAAGAATGGGCTAAATCTATTTTAACTTGAATAAAGGTTTATGTGAATGCATGCATGGATAATTAAGTATTATTTTTTTAGTTTTTTAGTGGGGACTTGATCTCATTGGGAAAATAACTCCCACCTCATCTAGTGGCCATGTGTTCATCATAACCGCTACAGAGTACTTCACTAAGTGGTGGAAACCATACCCATGACATACATAACTGGGAAGCAGATTTCAAAGTTCATCCTGAACTATCTCATTTATCGTTACGGTGTCCCACAAGCCATCATCTCAGATAATGGGACACCATTCAAAAATAAGGATATCCGCAATTTATGCGAGAAATTCAAAATCCAACATTGCTTCTTCACCCTGTACTATCCCCAAGGCAATGGCCAAGCAGAAGCTACAAACAAAACCATTTTGAAAATCCTCAAGAAAATAGTCAATGATGTAGGTTGTGACTAGCATCTGCAGCTTAATCTCACCCTCTGGGCCTATCAAACTAGTATCCGCACACCCACCGGTGCCACCCCTTTCTCCCTGGTCTACAGATCAGAATCAGTACTCCCCATAGAGATTGAGCTCCCATCCCTTAGGATATCACTGCAAACCTCATCATAGATGAAGAGTACCAGGTATTAAGACTAAATGAGCTGGAGCTATTGGATGAGTGATGCATAGATGCTTTGAATAATTTGCAAGTCTATAAGAATAGACTCAAAAGGAGCTACAATAAGAAAATCAGAAGCAGGACGTTCCAAGTTGGGGAACTGGTCTTAAAGGAGAATCAGAAAAATGTCCCAAACCCAAGCAGTAAAGGAAAATTTGAACCCAATTGGTTGGGACCATTTGTTATCACAACAAGTTACAAATCAGGGGTATATCAGCTATCAACACCCGAAGGGGAACCTCTGCAAGAGCCCATGAATAGCTCTCATCTCAAAAAGTTTTATACCTAAATCTTTCAAGTTATAGAACCAAAAAATAAAATAAAAATCAGAAAATGTCTTGAAAAAATGGTTACTTCAGCGAAAACCTGGAAAACAAGCGTCTTGGTGACAACAAAAAAGAAGCAAAAAATCCAAAAAAATCAGAAAAAGGGATCAAAAATAGTAAAGAGAAAAAATCATCCTCTAAGTGAAAACCACTTCGGTGGCACTTTGGGCAAGTACCTTGGTGAAAACCTAGCAAACAAGCACCTTGTGTAAATAAGCACTGTCCATCCACTAGGATCTTTACGGCTTGTTCTGCATCATCCATCCATTACGCTTCCATCATCCATCGCATTCAGATCTCCATCCATCACTCATCCACCTGCATCAACATCATAGCTTGGTCTTGTGTTCGCATCATGATCCCTCATAGTATTACTCGACTCATCCTCAAGGTTAGTTTGTCCTGCCTTCATCGGAGTAGTCTATTGCATCACACTGGGGGCATGTTCTTATCAGATCAGATTCGTGTATGTTCTTAAAATCCAAAAATCAGAAAATCCAAAAACATCAAAATATCAGAAAATCCAAAAACATCAAAATATTCAAAAATCCAAAAACATCGAAAAAGCACAAAATCCAAAAACATCAAAACATATCAAAAACCCAAAAACAGGTCAAAAATTCGATCAAAAAGTCAAAAAAAAAGTCGTCTTGTCAAACTACTAGTCTCTGAGCCTTGAACGTAGGCAAGGTTGATCTTTGATAATCCCCCGAGACACTTAGGTCAGTCCTTTAGGAGTCTGTCATAATAAACTAACATTTCATCATGTATATCTTCAGCTGTAAATTGGTCAAGTCGTTAGTTGAACTACATGGTCTCTGCATGTATAACGTATGCAAGGCCAATCTGTTGATTAGCCCTCGAGGCCCCTAGAATAGGTCTTTAGGTTATTCTCTTGGTCAAAATCTCAGAAACTCCCAAAAATTGGAAAAGCGAAAATCAAAACATTTGAAAATCTCAAAAAATACCAAAAAACAGCCTCAAAACATTGCAAAACATCCAAACATTTGAAAAATCCACCCGTCTCATCTCGCTTGCACCCGCAATAACACACTCATAATAAATTGATCGTCATCCTCAACCTTTGGTGAAACAATTAGAAACAAGTTTAGCAGGTGAAAAGTGAAACTCAAAACGTCAAGTCTTAGGTCTAAGTCAGTACGCAAACAAATTGGTCAACTCTTGGTATCGATAACCCATCATCAACTTGGTCCCATATCAATCATTTGAAAGAACTCTTAGGATAAATTAAATGACGTGCCACCATCCACTAACATGTCCTAGGATGCATCCTTCCTACAATGGGCATTATCTTTTGGCAATAGTTTCAGTTCTTATCCTTAAAAACACATTCTCTTTTGGTTAGCGGTATTGAAGAACATCAGCTTGTTTGTTTACTTTGTCTTGATCTTTTGACTTGTCTTATTGTGCTCATTCCAAGGACTTCTCGATGATATCCGAATAGAGGATTTAGAGAAATAGGAAGGGGGCAATGATCAATTTTTTTTTATCTACTATGCTTGTTGGACGTTCTTGTAATATAACTTGGTGAATACTTGCTTTGCTAGTTATGTATGGAGGGTGTTTTGAACAACTTGTTGAATATTGCATGGAAATGTTATACCTTCCTGTGTTTTGGCCCGAGGTGTTTGAAACGTCCAAAATGCATCCTAGCAAGGTTTCCATATGTCAGGTGTGAACAAGAATACTCCTATCTGATTGTCAAGTCAAAGTCCATCACACTGGGTACAACGCCATCCTAGTTCTCTATACCTTGATGCATCGTACCACGTGTGTTATCAAACATAAGAAAATTGGCCCTTTGAAAATCCCAATTCCTAGGCAAGTAATCATCATCATTTTGCATATTTCGTCATCTTGTGTATGGTTTAAATGACTTCTCTTTCATGCCTTCTTGCTTGTCACACTAACAAAGTACTAGGACAGTTGATCATCACCATCATCATCGTCATCCATCCTGCATTCACGAATCATTAGCATATTGCATAAAAAATATCATATAGGAAACACATGCATTGCATTTTCATCATCATATAAACATGTTATAGAATAGTACATCCCTTTCTCATTATGTTGCATCCATTTTTGGCATTGCATTCATCGCATAAATTATGGCATAAACATTCATTTGCATAAACATTTGCACAAACATTAGCATAAGCATTTACCACCTATTGCATAATCATACATAATAGGTACATAAGCATTATAGATAATCCATTGCATACATACTTGCATAACATCATAGGGTCATTTCCCATATTGCATTCATTTTACATTCATCATACCACTTTGTATATCATTATCATATCATTACATATAATACATCACATGCATTACATACATTTAACAAGTTTAGGATATTATTTGTTATTCTAAGCATCTTAAGAAACCATCTCATTTGCATTATTAAAACACATCATATAAACCACGACCAGTGTACTTACATTGCATTATATCACTAATCATCTCATAAATAGCATCGTAACCATTTTGCATTTCATTAAATAAATCATTCCACATCATTATAAACATAACTAGGAATAAAAAATTCATCACATGCAAAGCATACATCCATCCATAATTATTTCATATATAAGCATGATTTACATATCATTTCGCGTTTGCACCATAGATCATTTCCATATCATATTGCATATTACATATCATATCATTTCAAATCAACACATAAATACATCTGCATATCATAAGTTAACAACATAATATAGATCTGTTAGTCATAATCATCATACATATATCATCAGAAATAAATGCATCCATAAAAAAATCATTGCACAACATATAGAAGTAGAATCATCCATACATGCATAAATAAATGATACACATCACATCGCATCACATCATAATTGGAATCATCCACTCATATATATCATCAATAATATAACTGTCATAGTACAAAATAATTGGATCACTGTACATGTGTGTCAATTGGTACAAAAGGCCCATTGGGCTATCAAAAAGGAGCCCATAAGGCACAAAAAATGATATCATCTCGATCAAAAGGAGGCCTAATCCTCCTGTCTACTACCCTCCCCTTTGTCCCTGTGACCCTTTACTGGTCTAAAGCTGGTCTGCTGTGAATACTCTGGGACCCGTGATGCTCTAGGTATAGTCTCGTGATAGTGCATCTGATAGTACTCAACCTCTCGGACGACCTCCCTGTAGGATTGAATCAACACTGTACCCTGAGAGGATGAGGCTACCACGCTCTCTAACTACTATCTCCAGCCTAGCTCTGTGGCCGCTTGTAACTCTGCAGCCTACCTTTGCTGGATGGCCTGATCCCTCTCGGCCCTAATCTGGTCTCTCTCAGCCCGAGCCTGATCTTTCTCCCCTGTCAAAGTCTGCACCTGGGCCTGTAGCTGTGCAATCAACGTGTCTCGGGGATCCACCTGTCCTGCTAGCTGCCCTGCTGGCTGTACTCGTGGGGGATGTACCTGAGGCTGGTCCTCAACACCAACCCATGGTGGTGGACCTGCTGGCACTTGCTCCTGATCCTACATGTGCATGTTAGGCTGAACTGGCTGATTTGGCTGCACTGGGGGCCCAACCGGATGGTCCTGTCATACATCCCCCCTCCGTCCTCGTCCTCCCCCTCTGCCTCTCACCCTCCATTGATCGGGGACTGTACCTAGAATAGTCAATCGTAGGGGAGGCCAGAATCAATCCCTGTATGCCTATGTCATGCCTGGATCCGCAGGCCCCTGATCATAAGCCCACGACCGGGCCACCAACTGTTTGAAACTGTCGACAACCTCTGAGGCAAGAATATACTGCCCCCATGAAACCTATGAAAGGGTGTGGGTGAAGATGACCACATAATCATCATCGGGCTGATCTTGAGGCTCACCATACTGACACTGCATGTGCTCGGGTAGATATCTCTCTATCATGGTGTGCTCTCGCCCCTGCATAAAGCAGTCCTGGTAGGCATAAAATAGCTGCTCAGCATCGCCGACCCATCCAGGATGACCAAGGTACAGTCGCCATGTAAAAACCTGTATCTCATCCAAGACCCTCCTCTAGTAAGGGATCCCATGCTCACCTGTGTGTGTAAAGGACACACTGCCTCTGTAACGCCACACGAGGGGATCATCTGGAAACATCAGAACTGGAACAACTCGTGGCCGAAGGATGAAAATATGCTCCCATGCCTAGACGTGGAGGAGCGTCATGCCTGCTCCAAGCGCTCTGTAGTCCATGTAGACGTACTCATGCAAATCTTTGTACAAAGAGGCAAGAAGAACAAGCCCCCAAGCAAAGCGGAATGGTCTATTGCGAACCATCTGCTCCCAGCAAAGTCCCAGCTGGGACTAAAGTATTGACCTCGTCGGTCTGGGGCAATGAGACCCAAGATGATCGCTGCAATAACTAAGCGGAAGGGAGGTTCCAGGGCCCTGTGTTGCTCTAGCTCGATCTGCCCCTTGCAAATAACAATGTCCTCTATGTCGAGGACCCTGTGGCAGGCATTACACCCCTCATCCATATCAAATATAACACACCGAACATGAATTGACAATTGTAGGATGCACCAAACATCCTTCAAGGTGACAGTGGCCTCGTCGGTCGGAAGGTTGAAAGAGGATGTCTTGCTGTACCATCTCTCGGCAAGCGCTGACAGCATCCCAAGGTGGGTCCGAATGGGCGCTACGCAGGCAATGAACCATAGCCCCATGTCTCGAAGATGGTCCTGATCTCTGTCGCTCATGTCCTGTATGTAACCAAACAGATCCCGCGACCTATGCTATCGGGAGTAGAGCTCCCTCGCCGCATCCTGCATCAAGGAAGGTCACCACATTAAAAGTTTTGAAAAATATTTTTTCCGAGCGTCCAAGAAACCACTCCAACGTCAGAATCCATGAAGGTGTCATAGTTTTATTTTTAATCAAACTCTGACGCTAAGGCAAAAAATGGAAAAATAGCATCGCCGCGGTGCACTTTCCTCCCCAGTGGTGCACTTTGAGCAAATAAAAGACCACCGTGTCGCACTTTTCAAATCCCCCCGCTGGCCATGAGCTCAGTGTTGGAGTTTTCAAACTCCAAACTGCACTGCCGTGACACAATTTCACACCGTGCGATGCAATTTGATTTCTGAGTGGTGCTATATAGAGCCACTGCAGAAGGACTAACTTTTAAAGCAATAAATATGCACGAAAAATGAGAAATAAAGGTCAAGTAAGGATCACTTATCGGTGCCCCAATGCCGAGTGGCCACTGATACGTCTAGACTCGATCAAAAATATGCATCAAGAGCTATCGTTGCGCCATATCATTAGAAGGTCAGAGCTCGAATCTCAAGGTTGCTAGGTGGCTGTGTGTGAAAATGACTTGAAAGTGACCCCTTGGGCCCCTTTTAAGCTTAAAAAATTAGGGTTTTTTCACCCTGATTAGCTATCCTGCTAGGGTTTTGGACCCTCAAACTTGTTTTTGACTAGTTGAGGCCTGTTTTACAACATTTTATTGCATTTAGACACATTTTTGGCCTCTTGGAGCCTTTTTGGACTTGTCGGGCACCTTGTCCTCTTTTTTTGCGAGATCACCCAAAAATTGGAAATTTTTGTCCAATCTCTTGAGGGGGCAATATAATGGCATGTTTTCTCTTGTTGGGCAGCAGTGGGGTAAGATTTTAAATAAGCAAAAACTTTTGGCTTTGATCGAGATCATTTATTCTTTGAACCAATGTAGCAAGTGCATTGCTTCAAAGAGGGGCAAAATGTAGACACGTAAAATGTACTGATTGACATTGTGCATTTGATCCCGACTACTAACAACGTTTCATCTTGAATCATCCTTCGGTCTAACCGTTTAATCAAATTCCCTTATTTGATTAAATTCATCAATATTCCTCTTTTAATTAAATAAATCATTTTATCTAATTAAGTCACCTCTTCTCGATAATTAAATCAATCAATATGATCTAATTATCTGATCTAATTAAATAGTCAATTTTATTTAATTAAATCCCTTTAAGTCTATCTATTAGATTAAATAAATTAAAACCTTATTTAATTTAATCTAACCATCATCTCTTTTAATTAAATAAATAAAAATCTATATTTAGTTAATCTCTTATCACATTCTTCTCATTATTTGATTTAAATAAATCCATAAATTTGAGTCAAATAAGTCACATCAACTAATCTCCTATTAAATTAATTGATCCTTGATTAATTTAATCTCTTATCATGTCCCATCCTCTAGCTTTTCCCACTTGCACATGAAAATAGATTTAATTCATTTATTAAATCTCTATTTTCCTCACAAGGCATCTTTTGGAATATTCTCCAAGTTTGAATTCAAAAAATCCAAGTGGACATGTACATCCAACAAGGCATTAACTTCATCTTACATGTCCTTTGCCTTGAGCCAAGTGGCTTTTAATGCATTTTCCCTTCCCTCTTGCAAGTCATTTCAACAAATTTGAAATTCAAAAATAGGCATTTATTGGCACAATCATCAAAACTTGCACATCCTCCATCCATTCATAGGTTGACAAGTGGCATCTTGCCATTGGATGAATGTTAGTCCCACACTGCTCAAATTTGGACATTCATCCTTCAATCTCATATATAAATAAAGAGCTCATATCTTCATTTGATATCCACAAATCATGCAAAGTTACCATGCTCAAATATCTATCAAATTTCATCCATCACCATTGAGTTCTTAACTAGGTTATGTAGGTTTTTGGCTTGGAGCTCTCATTCTTCATCAACAAAGTGGATCAATCATCAACACACATCAATCTTACATCATAGGAATTTGGAAATGGCCAATTTTCACATCAAATTGTCACCAATTCCCCCATGGGATCAAGAGTTTTCTTGCTTAATTAGGATTCAATCTTTATTTTGTGTTTTCATTGTGTTCTTCAATGCTTTTTTCCTAATTCTAGCTTGGTGAATGGATTTCATGGGGAATGCTTGTTCTTGCTTGCAATTTATAATCTAATGTGTTCGTTCTCATTGTTTTGCAGGTATTAGGATTGGGGGTTCACATAGTTCCAAAATAGAATTCCCTCAAATAATTTTGATACAATTTCACTGCAAGCAAAAATTGTCCTTATGAAAAGTAAACATGTCCTATATTTACCCACACATAGGCATCTGAACAAAGATGTTTCTTGCAACAACTTCTTGTATCTGTGTAAAGATTTCCTTTGTAATATCAAATTGACCCCTTTCATCTAGCACAATGGATTCCCCATTTGTAGCATAAAAATTTCTTGGTCTCTGTGCCAACACTTTACAATGGCTACCCCATTTGCAACATAAAAATTTCCTGGTCTCTATGCCAACACTTTACAATGGCTGCCCCATTTGCAACATAAATATTTTCACTGCAAGCGCAAACTGTCCTTGTGCAAAGTAAACATGTGCTAGATTTACCCACACATCAGGCATATGAACAAAGATGTTTCCTACATCAGCTTCTTGTACCCATGTAAAAATTTCCTTTGCAATATCAATTGACCCCTTTTAGCTAGCATAATGGCTATCCCATTTGTAGCATAAACATGTCTTGGTCTATGTTCCAACACTTACATGGCCCCTTTTATGACATTAAGATCCTCTTGAGTTATTATTATACTCCTATTTTCCAAGAAAAAAATCCCCAAGGCCCATGGGAAATGAATGATGAGCATTTGAGTTTCAACTTGGTTTCATTTCAAAAAGGGAACATTATATTGTACAAGATTTATTTAACATCAGAATAATTTAATCCACCTATTTGGGACTATAAAATAAAAATAGATGAATTAATCTATATTTTCAATTATAGGTTCTTTTAATCTAGAATCTGATAGAAAGATAAAGCATAATACATTGAAGGACATAAAATGTTCTAAAATAAAGACTAAAATAGGTTTCCTATAAAATATAAGAAAGAGGAAAAATGAAAAGATAACATACAAATGATTCATTTGAGGTTTTTGATAAGATCTCATTTAACTATGTCAAATGGATTTGGAAGGGACAAAGCATATTTTATTGACTAAATCTTTTAGGTAGCTTATTCATCATCATTTTATGCATCATTTCTCTTGGAATCTAGCACATTAAATTAAGGAAAAGTTAAGTTTATTTAGCTTAAAAAGGTCCCAAGACCTAGTTTGAATGTGTAAAATACATTACAACACTAGATCAAGAAAACCTTAAGTTCATTCTGATATTAATTATTCCGAAATTAAGTGTGGAAATGTACGTGACGACATTTTTTGACACTACAACTGCTAAGATCTCCCATGATATGTATGATAGATTGCTTGACAAACACAATAGGCTAATTGATGAGTATAATAAGATGAGAGCCATTGCAACTCAAGCAAGCCAAGCACAAAGGAATCTACCACCCCCAACCTCCCCTTCCGAATTATCTCCCCAAGACAGAGAGAAATTTTCTTTGAGAATTAAGGGATTGAAGGAGGAGATACAAGCATCCAATGAAAATGAATCAAAGGTTAAGGCTAAGACAACCAAAATTGCTAGGAATATGATTGAGGAAATTCTGAAGCATAGAATTTCTCAAATGTAGCTCAAAATAGATAATGTGTGGGATGTATATTACATGAGGCTCACCAGAAGCATCTGAAGGTACAAGAATATTTTCAAAATACCTAGAGTAAGTGAAGTACTAGAGCTAGTTCTCTCAAACAAATGATGCCCAACATGAAGGATGATCTTGAGGCACCAACTCATCGTCTTGAATTAATCAAATCAATTGGATTAATTGGTGAAATAATAGTATTTCATGGTAAGTTGGGGGTGTACTTGCACGAAAAAATAAAAATGTTCAAAGAAATGGAGGGGGGACTGGTGTACCTAAAATTTTGAATTAAGATGAAACCGTGAAGGATTTTGACACTTGGAAAACAAAATTTGGAGACCTCCTTGATCATTTCCCTTAGATTATATATGTTTCTACAAAACCTTATATGGAAATTCTAAATGGTTAAATTGATGAGTTATTTAAGATTGAAGTGAATATGGATGCATTTTTCAAGGAAGCCAGAACACTAGTTGATGCAAGATATGAGGCACATGATGCCAAGGTTTAGAAGTTCTTAGATATTGTATGGCCCAGTGAGGAGGATTACAATGCATGGATTGAAAGTTTTATAGATTAAGCCTTTGATATATCAATGTTCAAATATTGTTCCCTCCTCTATTCAAATGTGTTGATACCATCTGGCTGATGTGGACTTTCTCCTTTATTTTCTCCTTTTTTATGTTTTATGTCATTTTTGTATTGGAGCACATGGAGTTGATGAAAAAGAATCTTCAAGCTTGTTACTTTCCCAACTTCTTCTTGCAATGACTTTTGGAAGGTAGGAGCATCTTCAACAACACGAGAATGATTGATTTTTGAATGTACAACTGTCTCTTCCAACATGTGCTTTCTAAAGAATGTGGATAATCTTCTTCAACAAATTGATGAAGATGGTTTCTTCTTTGAACTTGTCCATCATGGATGGTTTTGGCTCCTTTTTGAAAATGTAACTGAAATTCAAATGTAAATGTGACAAGTGTCAATTAGCCGATGGATTTTTTTTCTCCCTTGTGTTTATAAAAGGGAATTCAGGGCTAATTGTACAGGGGGTTGCTTGATCAATCTTATAGAAATTTTGTAACCAAGTCTAGATAATAGAAGTATGAGTTTGTTTATAGGTTTTAAAAGTTTTAAGTCTTGTAAAGGTGAATGCTGATAATAACTGTCATATTTTGAAATATAAATGGTGTATATTCAAGGCCAATGTTCTCCATTGTATACTTTGCATAGATTATGAATAAAAATGAATCATATATCATTTCTATTCATCTTCATTGTCTTTCCTCTAAATGTTTGTTCATTGTTAATATGCTTGTTTAAAGAATGGGCTAAATCTATTTTAACCTGAATAAAGGTTTATGTGAATGCATGCATGGATAATTAAGTATTATTTTTTTAGTTTATGAGTTCAACGGTGTAAGACACCATTGGTAAGCTTTGTTGTGATAGGTATAATGATGTTTTATGTTTTCAATTGCATGGTTTAAGATTTTGTACCCTAGAATAGGGTACTAGTCACCATAGGTCATGTCTATGTTATAGTTCTCTTGATTTTCCATAGCAACTAAATTCAAATCAATTTTAATCTTTATTTTCTATATGAATGTAAGTTGGGCTGAAATTATAGTATTTTCTTGTGCTTTAATATGATATATTGATAAGGATCAACTAGATCCTTAAGGTTTTAATCTATTAAGCAATTAAAGGAGAATTTATCTATCGAGTTTACAATGTATATGATAATTGGCTCAAGAGTATCTAAAAAATACATTGTAGGCATCACCCTCTTGAGTTTTGTAGAGCCCAAAGTGTAGGGGGAATGTCTAACAAGCTTTCACCTATTCCTTGGATAATCCCTCAAAGTTATTAACAATTGAATTTGACACATTCATAGATAACTGGTGAGATAAGTTTGGTTCATTAAAAATAACCAATAGGCTCTTGAAAACTTGTTTCTGGGTTTTTTTCTCATGTGTCTGCACTCCCATATTCCTAAATCTCGCAGTTGGAAAGCTGCAAATAAATTGTGTAGGTTAGTTTTCATGAAATTGCAAGAATGGTGATAACTTTGAAAAATTTGACAACTTTTCAATTTTTTCTCTTCAAGAGATCTTCCACCTAAAATCTATAATCACACATCAAGAGAGACAAATGTTGTTTGTTAGGTGAATGGGGTTTTTCCTTGGTCAAACCCCATTTTGGTATTTAAACCTTGTAATGAAATGAAATAGCATGAAGAAATGATGAATGAAAAAATTCAATTTCACAACTCACCAAACCCTTGTTTGAACCTTGGAATATGGATCTACAACTTGCATGAAATGGCTTCAAATCTTGATTATGAAACTTGATTTGAAACAATGCCTTTGAATACTTGAATGGATCTTGAACACTACATCAATGTATTAGCTCAAATAACATGCATGATGCAAGAAGAATTTGACATGATAATGGAATATTTAATGTTGCAATGATTCTTCAATAATTCTCCCCTTTAATGCCTTGAAATACTCTTGATCAAACTTGCTCATAAAATTGCTAGGATGCTCAAGAAGTCTTGGATTTTGCTAAGATGAAACATAGTGAAATAACCTCTTATTTATACATATTTTAACATTAATTCCCAAAATTCAAATAAAACAACTTGACATGAGAATACACATTTAAAATCATTGCAATACAACCAAAAACATATTTGAAATTTAGGTCCTAGGTCTAAGTGAGGACCCACTCGCCCTTTGGTGAATGGGTCCTAGGTCACTCACCTGGGACACACATTCTCCAATGTTAAGTGTTATGATATAGAATTAATGAATGCCAAGTTTTATCCTTTGGAAATTGTATTTAATTAGGCTTGGATTTGAACTAAAGGGACCAATTAAGGAATAATTAACCTTAATTAATTAATGAATCCCTAGATAAGTGTGAAAGTGTAAAGGCATACCTTACAACACCATAAATACAACACAATTAAGTCCATTTTATTTAATAAGGCCCTAAAATTAATGTGAATATGTAAAAAAGATATTATAACACTAAATTAAGGCATAATTTAGTCCTTTTATTTAATATTATTTCCCAAATTAAGTGTGGAAAAGGAATACTTTTTCCTACACTACATTTAGCCCCCACTTTAGTGAGAGTATGACCCCATGTCAAACTCACACTAAAGTAGAAATTCAAGACACTTATGTATGCAACAATGACAAAGATACTCAATCATACACCATCAAAGCCTAGGAGAAGAGGAGGGTGGATCAAGCTATGACTATTCCAATGTGATGTGGACTGCGACTATTTGTTTAGGGAAGGGGTAGGATCAAGCTTCGACTATCCCAATGTGATGTGGAACATGGTTTTTTGTCCTCGCTCACAAGAAGAACTTGATGTCCACTATGCAAATGACATGTATGCTCACACGAGCTAATGGAACCTCATGCCATCCATTAGGTGATCCCTTAGGGAAGTGGAAAATGAGAGAATCTTATTAGGCTCCCATACCATATCAAAGCTATCCTCTTGACAATTTCAATAAGGTTCCACACACATTTTTGTTTCATGCTTCATATGGCTTAACAAGCTAAATTATGGTAAGGACCTATGAACATGGGAAAGTCTCCACTAGAAAGAAAGGTGCGTTATTCTTGGTGGCCTTGATTTTAGGGGTTCAAGCTTCACAAGGTTAACAAGTTGTATTATGTTAAATAATTATGAACAATAATGCTAGTATAGAATTGTTCAAAGGGATCTTTCTTAGTTTGTGTAATGTCTTCTTAGGGATCATTGTGCCTAATGTCTCGAAGAGAGGACAAGTCCAAGATAAAAGATTCACAACTTATGGAATGTAACGTATAGCATCATCGCTAAGAGGAAATTCGTATGCTAAGAAATATCATGCTCTCAAAGGACATAAAACCCAATGACACCACCAAGAAAAGAACAAATCACAAGAAGTAAGAAAATCACACAAAGAATGTGGGGACGCCGATGTATACCCCCACTTTAAAGGAATTTCTAACACCATTGCTATGAGAAATAACTTTAAAGTAGAAGAAGACATTAGAGCTTACTGAGAAAGCCCTATGTCGAGTCATATGTTTCCAAATGAAGTTGCATAATGAAAACAAGGGGTTGCCCCAAAAAACATGTAAGGGATCTACGTATTTGAGGCCAGTATATCTTTGCTACAATGTGGTTATAGAGCTCAGAAATTTCATCATTCCCCAAATACTTGCAGAACTGGAAGAATGACACATCTAGAGAATGAAAACAAAGAAAAAGATTTTGGGTCAACATGGAAGAGAACTAAATATCTCGATGCCTTGTGTCATCCTCAAAAGGAAAACACAAGAAAAATGAAAAGATAAATTTTTACGACATAGAGAAGAGTGTAGATACAAATAGAGGAATACATATAAAGATAGAGATACATCAAACAAAATAGTACATGGGATCACATTACATACATGCAATCACACAAAGAACATGCAAAATAAACAAAGAAAAATACTAGTAAGGCACATGCAAATCAACCTATAGTAGGTCATTCGCATCCCAATATTTTTTAGTATATGTAGAAGGTGGGAAACTAGCCAAAGGGACAACGAAAAGTGCCAAACTAGGACACACACCAAGTTTGAAACACTATTTTTGGTAGAATAATCATTTAAGCTCATAGAAGAGGAAAAAATTAGAGTTAGCTCGTTATGAACTTCCTCATCAGTCTTAGCAATTTCAATATCACCATCCAGATTAATCACAATGGGAGGTCTAATGGAAATTTCCATAGAATTTTGTTGTTGTTTATGTTGTGGAAAGGGTGGAGAGGCACCATGCCTCATAGGAGACAATTTTGTATTTTGATTTTCTATGGTATTTTGTTCTTTTTCTTGTGACAAATGAGCAATATCACAATGTCTATGCCTATGCTATCTAACACTTCGATTTCTTTTCATGTGGTTTTAAATTTTTGCTTGTGTAGTAGGGGGTTTATCAACCATAGGTTTCTTTTTGTCTCTTAAGGGAGGGACAAAAGGAACAATGGAAGGCTGTTCAACCACTTCCTCTTTAGTTTTGTAAACTTGTTTAACTTTAGGAGGCACAATGAGATTAGCTTGGTTATCTTGTGGTCTCTTAAATGAAATGGGTGAAGGATTTGTAATAGGATACTCTTGGATATTTGGAAGGGCTTTGGGTTCAATCACGATCTTTTCAAGAATAGGTGGCTCAATCATAGCTTGAGACATGTTTCTAAGGGATAATTCTGCTATGAGCTTTTCCTTAAACTTTTGATAGGATTTGAAAAGGAAGTCTTTAGGGGGTCTAATAAGTTCAATAAGCTCAAGAAAAAATAAATCTAATGAGAAGTTCCCAGGGGAAGACATAGGATTAAAGCCACTATGATGAATAGTAAATATGTCATTGGGGTATGTGCAAGATCATCATGGAAAAAACAAGCCTTTAAGTGGCAAAAAAATTAGAAAATTCAGAGTTACGCAACTTGACGTAAAAATTTCAAAAAGTTATCTATATTATTTCAAAAATATATAAGAATAGAATCTGTAGCAAATTGAATGTAGTTTCTAAACTACTAGGTTTATTTTAAAAAAAGAAAAATCTATTTAGTGAAATTTTGAAATTTCAATGTAGTAGTACTTAAATTTCAGGGAAAAAATAAGAAGTAGGTGTCTATCTAACCACCTAACCAAAATAAAATGATAATATTTTTTAATAAGAATTTAGACATAAGTAGATGACTCATGTGGGATGTGATGCATATTTTTTTGTAAATTTTTCCAAGGAAATAATTAATTATGATTTTTTTATTACAAATTTTAAAAAATATAAAAACTCGTATGTTTGACCATCTTAACTTGGTCAAAACTTCATGAAATTCAATTTTTATTTTTTAATCCTATAGTATACGAAGCATAGAATGTGATGCTATTTTGGATTCCAAAAATGTGATACCGTTTGAAAGTTATAGATATTTTTCAATCAGCCTATCGATTAGGGCTTTAGTCATAATTCAAATTGTAGACACCGAAATCTGGTTATTAGCCTGCAACTTCTATATTCTTCATAATTCTTATTCTTTATGGTCATGATTAAATAAGGTCAATTATTTAATTAATTCATCTTTTATTAATTCTTCTATTAATTAAATAATCTTAAATATTTAATTAATTCACACTTTTCTTTATTCTATCTAATTAATTAAATAAACGCTTGTTATTTAATTATGTTACTAATTAACCTTCTTTTTGTTAAATTAAATAAATCATTATTTAATTTACTCTTTATCATATTTCAACTATAATTAAATAAATTCATAATTTATTTAATTATTCATTAAATCCTTCATCATTTAATTAAATAAATCTTATTTATTTAATTATTCTTCAAATATCAGTCTTGAATTAAATGAATTATTTAATTCATTAATTCTATTTTAACACATTCTTATTTTAGATAATTATGTGAGTTATCTAAGTATTCACTTTTACTCAACTCGACATCTATTTTAATCGTTGGTTAACTATTGATTTTAATGGGGTGGCGTCTTCGAGTAATCTCTTCGTCTAATCATGCAATCCTCCAGTTCTAACTCATTTGTGTGTACATGCAGATTAATTAAATATTCTTATTTAATTAATTAAATATTGTGCGTGCGTTCGAACAGAGAGTCATTATAATCAATCTTTATCTTTGTCATGCAAAGATATTTCTAATGTTTTCGAATCCGAACTGAAGATTAAATCATTTATTTAATCTTTAATTCTATCAGTTAACATAATGCATGTCTAATCAGTCAATCTCAACTGTTCGTTGATCTTTCAATTCTGACCTGTCGTCCGAATAATCAATTTTCTATAAATTGATTTGTCATTCTTCATACCAATCTCTCGCGAAATCTTATGACTTTTGAGAGCACTTTTGTTTTGAATCTTTGATATTTTGCTAATCACTATCTTAGGCTATACTTGCACGAATTACTTGAAAATCTGAGGGCAATTATACCATACAAGCGAAATGGAGAAGGACAATCGAGATAATTCATGGAAATACATTTGAAAATTGGTGAGATTGTTTTAGTTTTAATTACGTTTTTACTTTTCCATGTTCTTTGTTGCTTAACGTATGAATTTGCATTCTAGATTTAGTATTTGTATGCATGTGTGCTTCTAATGATCTAATCTTCCTTGTTGTCTATTGTGCAAAGCTTGTTTCATTTTCAGACGTTACATTTTGGTGAACCCGACGTGAACAAAATCCCGTCACCTTCTTTTGAGCATAGAAAAATAGGAAAATATAATATTTTAAAATTTTTTTCTGAGTTTTGTAGATCTCGTTCTCAGCTTTCCAGAACTTCAAACGGTTTAAAATTTCATTCAGATTTGAGAAAGTTATGGCCGTTTTAGTGACCGCAGTTTTTTAAGCTTTAACTGTCAAAACGCGAATTTTGTTTTGTTTATAACATTTTTTTCTTGCAGGATTTTGTAAATTTTTTTTTGGGTTTTGAAGGTCTATTCTTTAGCTTTCCATAGATATCTACTATTTAAAATTTTGTTTAGTTTTGAGGAAGTTATCACTATTTTAGTTTGCTGTTTTCAATTGATTTGTGTGTTACTAATATCTGATTTTCAGCGTGTGGCCATTTGGAGTTAACAAGCTTTTGCAGGACGATTGACGAAGAGAATATTGAAAATTACTAACAAGTTTTTTCTGCAGGACGCTTGTCGAAGACCCTAGTTAATTTTGAAACAGATTGTTTGGTAGTTTAGAAAATCTTTCGTTTGGTTAAAATTAACAAGTGTCTACTGTGTTTGGTGCGAAAGCACAAGTTTGGTCACCCTTATGACTTGGTATATCGAAGTATCCTCTCCCCTTGCACACCTGTGCGATCCTGGGTGTAAGAGAAATAGTTACCAACTCTAGAACTTGGGCCTGTTTTGGTGGGAAAAAGTACTCACCCCAGAACGACTCAGACCGATAGCACCCTGAACCCGAGGGACTTCCAGCCGGTATACAAAAGTGGGTTCTTGGGGAAACCCCAAGAATCACGAGTGTGGTTCCGACGAGATGGATCCGAAAGGGGACTCGCGCCGTATGGATCACACCCCACGAACGGAATGCCCGAATTAAATACCCTTTGTTGTAGAGACCAACCTATTTGTGGCCGTTGCTTGGTATTAGTGCTTGAGTACGCGATTATCATGCAAGATACTCACTCACCATCCCCTTGAGTAGAGATAGAGGTTCTTGGGAAGTCAACGCGAAAAGAATTTGGTGTGCTCGAAAGACATTAATGAGCCATGGAGGGGAGCCAATGCCACCAAATTCCTAAGCTATCCGCTCTCGAGAAGGAAAGGTGTTCATCACCAATCCGGGGTATTTCGGTGAGCTATACCAAGTATACAAACCCTAGGCCTTTGGCCTATTAGGATGTGCTTGTCTGTTATCACTTTAAACGTTCTTTGAGTCCAAAATTGAAACTGAAAACACTTTGTCTTACGATTGTCTTTGATTGTCAGAATTTGATCACGGAAAACAGAGTCAGTTTAAATTTCATGTCACTGAAAATTCACAGAGAGTCGCAATTGTTCACCAGAAACACGCATCTGATTTTTAAAGTCGCATTTGTTAATTTTGAGTTGCATTTGTAAGTTTTGAGTCGCATCTGTAATTTTTGAGTCGCATCTGTCAGTTTGGCTCACATCTAATTTATATAGGTCGCATCTGGTTGTTTTGAGCCGCATCTGTAATTTCTGAGTCGCGTCTGTCAGTTTCACTCGCATTTGTTTTAGAAACACCACATGCGTTATATTCTGAGTCGCATCTGTCAGCTTGAGTCGCATCTGGTAATTTTGAGTCGCATCTGTCAGTTTGAACCGCAACTGTTAAATTTGAAACGCATCTGTCTGATTACCAGAAAAACCAAAATTCACTGTCACTGTCCAGTTAGCAGGGTTATACCAGTTTCAGTGGTCTTCATACAAACAGTCTTCAAAAATAGAAACCTGAAATGATTTGCTCAATTTTGCATCCTTTAGGTTCATTTAGTCATTACCATAGTTGTCTTCAGTTAGAGTTTACCTTCATCTTAGGGATCATATTACTTTGCATTAGACTTTTAGAGAGGTCACTTTTACAAACTTTAGGAGTAGTCCACCATCTATACTCTAGAAAGGTCATAGTGTCAACGAAATCTGTCATTGAACCTAGTCTTATCATCATATACTTTGTCCTACAGAGAGTTGTCCTAGCTCATCAGTCTAGTTAGGAAACTCAACGTGTCTTTGATCTTTGTCCTACATTGGTTCCTTGACTTATCTAAATTGACACTTTGGTTTGACTTTAGGTAGTTGGTCCCTTCACCTTGGGTTTATAGAATTGATCATTTTAGGGTCTCACTTAGACTTCTTGCACCTTTAGAGTCTAGACTAGTATCATCATAGGACATCCCTTATTTTGCATAAGAAAACCCCAAAAACATAGAATAGAGTCATACAGTTTCTAGATATAGTTTTGCATTTCCCGCATATTGAGCTTGTCTTACATGGTTGAAACTAGGTCTAAGAGAAGAGAGAGAGAAAACATGTCAAACCCAAGCGAGTTCATCAACCCATTTTCTTCAAGACCTCATAAGAACTCTATTAGACAAATTTACCACTAGAAACACACAAGGACATGTTACAACAGAAGACATAGAGGCTGCCGCACAGGACCCTGAGTTTGCCTCTTTTGTAGATGAGTACCTAGCAAACGATCGTCAACGGTTCTTAGGAAAATTGCTAGCTGAAGGTGCTACCTTACCTCCAGGATTTGACATTAGCACCTTACAAACTCAACCTACACAAGGGACAAATACCATGACTGCTAGTACTACTATACCTCAAGTCAGCACGACTATGCCATCTAGCACGTCTACACAGAGTACGACAGTCCATACATCCCCATTTGGTACACCTACCATGACATTGGGATTTAGTTTCACTACAGGGGCTTCATCATCTACCCCCTTCGGTCCTCTTAGTGGGAGTAAAAGACCTAAAACATCAACCCATACATCTTATGTCGGTGTCACAAGTGTGCAATCAACAACCACACCTACTGCTAGCATTATGGGTACCTTGCCACAGTCGATGGCCATACCTAGTGCTCAGGTCACTAGTACTATACCAAGGATTACACAAACAAGGGGCATTCCCTCCTTCCAATATGGCAATCAAAATCCACCTTTCCAGACTAGCAGTCAAAATCAATTTACATTGGTTCCGAATCAGAACCCCTTTTCACAGATTGGTAGTCAGAATTCGTCTACCCAGATTCCAGGCCAAAACTATTTCACATCGGTTCCGAATCAGAATCCCTTTGTTCAGAGTGGTACTCAGAATCCATTTACACAGAATCCAGGACAACATCAATCTATGCCGATTCCAAACCAGAATACATTTACCAACATTCCGAATCCAAATCCACCTCAGATGCCAACATTCAATCAAAACCCATCACGAGACTTTGGATTTGAAAATACATATATGGATCCGCATAATCCTTCTAGCACATCTTTGACTCAAGTTGACGTCCTACAAACACAAATGCAGGCATTACAAACGCAAATGGATAACATGTTAGTGTCAACTAAGAAATCATTTTCACCAAAGGACATATGCCCATTCCCTTTTGATAGATCATTGTACATGACACCTTTCCCTCATGGATATGTCATACCAAATCTTCCTAAGTACAATGGCAAGCGCAATCCAGTAGAACATATCAGGGAATTTTCTACCATATGCATTGATGTCACTTACGACCCCACGTACCTTATGAGGCTATTTCCACGAAGTCTTGTAGGGGTTGCACTAGAATGGTTTTCGGGTCTAGATTCTGGCATTAGATCATGGGGAGAGCTAGTCGAGAAATTTGTGGAGCAATTCTCCTTCCACATTGACCATGAGATAAATATAGCAACTTTGTGCCACACCACACAAGACGAAGGTGAAACATTCATTGCTTTCTTCCAGAGATGGAGAACTATTGCTAGTAGATGTCCTGTCGAGATACCTGAAAAACAAAAGGTTACAATGTTTCAAGAAAACCTTCATCCAAAACTCAGGAGTAACTTAAGGGTACATTGCTGCATATCTTTTTCGGAACTAGTGGAAAAGGGGGTGATAATAGAGAAGGATCTCATTGAAAAGGGTGAACTCAAGATGACAACACCCAATCGAAACATGGTCATACAAAACACTCCCACCGACAGAAACAAATTCTGGTCTCGCAACAAAAATGTCACCAATGATGGGGTGGTTGATGCTAAAACATTACAACAGGACCCCTCCTCACATTAAAAGGGCCTCATAACTTTGCCAACACGCTTAATGCTGTCAATCAACCTCCCAACGTGGTCCAAAACACTCAACGTCCACCACCAAGGAGATTCCAAAAACGTGAGTTCACTCCCTTAGGGGAACCCATTGAGTCGGTGTTCAAACAACTGTTACAACACAACCTCATACAACTGCAGGAACCAAGACAATACGATCCAGGACAATTTAAACCAACTTGGTGGGATGACAACGCTTTTTGTGATTATCATAGGACTAAGGGACATAACCTACAAAACTGTCGACAACTGAAGAACATCATACAGGATCTTGTTGACAAGAGAATCATTGAAGTTAGTGGACAAAAACAAAAGACATCGAACACTGATCATCAAGTCTTTTCAGACCCACTACATGACCATGGGAAAGGAACTGTCCCCAGTTTGAGTACTAAGACCAATATGTCAGCGAATTATGTGAATATAAAACATGACTATGATAGTGGCAAAATCATTCATTGCCTTCACGCCGCCAATGACAACATCAATACCATTACTATCAAGGCTAATCCGGAATGTGCGGTCAATACTCGTCGTACTAAGTTTGTTACCCAAGGCCCTCCATCACAGCAAGCATCACAACCTTCCAAGTTACAATATAACCTACTTGACCAGTTGGGGAAGACCCCAGCCCAAATTTCAATCTTGGAATTGTTGCGTATCTCCCCCGAGCATCGGTCTATCCTCGATAAGGCTTTATAGAATACCACGGTCCCTAATGACCTTGATGTCAATCGTTTCCAGGAAATGGTGGCCTACTTAACCAATAATCATCATGCCACATTTTCTGAACAAGACTATGCCATCGAAAAGACGAACCACAATGACCCTTTACATCTAGAAGTCCTTGTTGATGACACCAAAGTTAGACGAGTTTTGGTAGACGAAGGAGCAGGGTTAAATCTATGCACTTTAAAACTAATTAAGGCATTAGGTATTTTAGAAGCATGCGTAGACACCACCAAGAGTATTGTCATTGAGGCTTATGATGATGAAGAAAGAAAATCAAAGGGGGTGGTAACACTTCCTATCAGAATTGGTCCTGTGGTAATGAAGACAAAGTTCCAGGTCTTGGATCTCACCCTCCCTTATAACCTTTTGCTAGGTAGACCATGGATTCATGCCATGAAGGCGGTCCCTTCCACATATCATCAGTGTCTTAAATTCCCTTACAATGGCACCAAAATAACTATCGATGGTGATCTCGACCCTTTCCAGTATTGCACCAATCTAAAGGACATCCCTCAATGTCAAGTGCCAGTCAACCAAGAGGCCTCATCATCTAATCCATCTTCTTATGTTGACCCGTCCACACTCACTCGAACATCTATTGCACCTTCACTTCCCACTACTCCTAGGGTTGAGATCCAAGACAAGGGTTGTGGAGAGTATTATATGAAGACTTCCTATTGTGTTAGCCACTTGGTCCCTCCTAAGTCATATGGTTTGCCTACAACAGGTAGGGGACAGTCTATAATCACTATACATGTTCCCCCCACAACAACTTTCACTAAATGGGGTGAATTAAGCAAAGAGGCTGTAGATACAGAAGATGTTACTTCCTGGCTGTATAAGGAAGATAATCAAGAACCCCTTTTACTTGCTCATATTCCTACAAGACTATATGGAAAGGGTTTCAAAATCATGCAAAGCAAAGGATATGATGGACAAAGTGGTTTAGGCTTAAACCAAGATGGCAGAATTGAACCAATATTTGTTTCTCAGTGGCCAAAAGGAGTAGGGCTAGGGTTTCAACCGATTCAGATTGGCGTTCCTAGTACTCCATTACCCTTACTTGAGGAAGTACGTGCTTCAGAAGAAATTAAGACATCTCACGAACCAGTAGACCAAAATAGTTGTAACTCTCCTGACTCTAATGATTATGAGTGGGATTCCTTATCCTCTACTTCTTCCATGGACCTTGACAAGTTATTTGGAGAACTTGACTTGCTGTTAAGTTCCTCACCAAATCCTTTAAATTCCTGTCCACCAAAGAAAATGACAAAAGAGGAGTGGTTTAAACACTACTATTGGGAATCGCTTGATCCTACCTCTTGGCAACCTGAGCCACCTCTCTCTGATTGTCGAACCTTGGCATTAGGCCCACCTATTCATCCACCTAGACCCAAACCCAAGAGCAAAAAGGACTTGGTACAAGACTTTTGTGATCACATGAATAATTCAATCCTTACCTTGACCCCATTAGATTTTGATAACTCTGACGATGACATGCCCTGAGTTTATCCCCAACTCATTGATTGGGATCAACAAGATACACCCGTTTTAGATACTTTTGAGAACGACGAAGCGATTGCTGAGTTCCTGGGATTATGTGAAGGCATACCTAATGGGGATCATAAAGCTGGTTTTACCATTGACTTGGACAATAAAGCATATTTTGGGGAATCTGTTCAACCCTCCAGTCGCAAAAATGAGAAAAAGAATAAACAAGATAAAAAGGATGAGTCTCTAGGTGAAAACCGCAAGGAACCTCTAGACCATGAAAAAGTAAAAAGAAAGGACGCATCCGAAGGTGAAAACCTCTCTGAGGTGCCTAAGGATGGAGGTTTGAACATTCTTCCCATTATAGAGGAAAAGTCACCTATGCTCGTGGAAGAAACTGTAGAGGTCAACATAGGCACAAAAGAGAATCCACGACTGGTTTATTTTGCAGCGTCATTGAAAACAGAAGAAAAGCCTGAGTTCCATGACTTCTTTGCACAGAGACAGATAAATTTTGCTTGGTCATATGCGGACATGCCAGTGTTAGATCCTAAACTTGTTCTACACCATTTACCTTTACAACCAGGTGCCAAACCAGTGAAACAGAAGTTGAGAAAAATGCATCCACAGATTGCTTTATTAGTCAAGGTAGAACTTAAGAAATTGTTAGATGTTGGTTTCATCAGACCTATTGACTATGCAGATTGGATTTCCAATCTTGTACCAGTCACCAAACTAGCTGGGGGCATCCGCATCTGCACTGATTTTAGAGATATCAACAAGGCTTGTCCTAAGGATGACTTCCCTTTGCCTAACATAGACATGATAGTTGACATGACAGCCAGGATATGAGATGTTGTCCCTTATGGATGGATTCTCAGGGTATAACCAGATAAAAATTGCAGCTGAAGATCAACATAAAACAACTTTTACTTGTCCTTGGGGAACGTATTGCTGGAATGTTATGCCCTTCGGACTCAAAAATGCAGGAGCAACCTATCAACGTGCCATGACTACTATCTTTCATGATCTAGTACACACTTGTATGGAGGATTATGTCGATGACCTTATTGTAAAATCCAAGACAAGGGCAGAACATTTACAGGTTTTAGACAAGGTATTTCAGAGACTGGAGAAGTATAATGTGAGACTCAACCCAAAGAAATGTGTGTTTGGAGTCAAGTCAGGAAAGCTGTTAGGTTATATCATTTCAAGACGAGGTATTGAAGTGGATCCGGCTAAGGTGAAAGCAATCATGGACATGCCACCACCCAACAATCTCAGTCAACTAAGGACATTACAGGGAAGGTTGCAATCTATCAGAAGGTTTATAGTGCAACTAGCAGACAAGACACATCCTTTTCAACATCTTCTTCGGAAAGGAGTACCATTTGCATGGACAGCTAAGTGTGCAGAGGCTTTTCAATTGATTAAGGAATATTTACTTACACCACCTGTCTTAATGCCACCTGTTGAAGGAAGACCATTGATTCTTTATATCACAGCAACCCATTCATCACTTGGAGCATTGCTTGCACAGAATAATGATGAAGGTCATGAACGGGAAGTCTATTATATCAGTCGAACTTTGGTTGGTTATGAGCTTAACTATAGTAACATTGAATGTTCCTGTCTTGCAGTAGTATTTGCTACCCAAAAACTGAGGCACTACATGCTAAACCATCAAACAATGTTGATTGCTAAAATAGATCCTCTGAAATATCTTCTTAGTAAGGCAACATTAACAGGACGTCTGGCTAAGTGGGTTATGATACTTAGTGAGTATGATATCCAATATGTAGAAAGAAAGGCTATTAAAGGACAGGTCATTGCTGATCAATTAGCTGATGCACCCATATAGGCAGATCACCCATTAGTGGCAGACTTTCCTAATGAGTTCATATTCACTTTTGACACAAACATAACATGGAAACTGTACTTTGATGGCTCACATACAAATCATGGTTCAGGGGCTGGGATATTGTTTATCACACCATAGGGTGATTCCATCCCTAAATCATTCAGGATTGCATTTCCATGCACTAACAACATGGCATAATATGAAGCTTTAGTGATAGGTTTATGCATGGCAGTCAAGTGGAAAATCAAGAACCTACAGGTATATGGTGATTCTCAACTAGTAATAAGACAGGTAAATGATGATTATGAGACTAAGGATGAGAAGCTTGCTCCGTACAAGCGCATGGCTGATAGTTTTAAAGATTACTTTGACAAAGTCAAGTTTCATCAGATACCTCATGTTTTAAACAAAGCAGCAGACGCTATGGCTACAATTGCCTCACTCCTTGACATTCCTAACAACGTGCCTAAGTTTGAGTTCTTGGTCGAACAGCTTTTGGTCCCCGCCTACGATATCCCAGATTCTGAAATGGTGTGTGACATTGTTGGTCCTGATTCCCCATGGTACAAAGAAATCTATGATTACCTTCATGGCGAAGTCATCCCCATTGGCCTATCCAATAACCAACATAGGACATTCCTTCGCAAGTCAGCCAAATATACCATCGTCGGAGACACCCTATATAGACACGCTTTAGATAATACCCTACTGAGATGTCTTGATTCTACTAAAGCACAAGCAACCTTGCGTGGGGTGCATGAGGGTATATGTGGTTCCCATTCTAGCAGTCCTACCTTAGCTAAAAAGATTATGAGACTGGGTTATTATTGGCCTACTATGGAAAAAGACTCATATGTCTTTGTAACAAAATGTCGCCAATGCCAAGTTCATGGAGATTTGATACATGCCCCAGCAAAGGAGCTCCGTCCCATCATGTCACCATGGCCTTTTGCCCAATGGGGACTCGACTTCATAGGTAAGATCCACCCCACCTCATCTAATGGAAACAAGTTCATTATCACTGCCACTGAGTACTTTACGAAGTGGATTGAAGCCATTCCTATGACATAAATTACCGACACATAGATTTCTAGATTTATCTTAAACTATATCATCTGTCGGTATGGTGTCCCTCAGTCTATAATCACTGAAAATGGCCGCCCATTTAAGAACCAAGAAGTTTGTCACTTGTGTGATCAATTTCATATCCAACATCACTTCTCCACTCCATATTACCCCCAAGGTAACGGCCAAGCAGAGGCATCTAACAAGACCATCATTAGAATCCTCAAGAACACTGTCAATGATGCTGGTCGTGACTGGCATTTACAGCTTAACCTTGCCTTATGGGCTTATCGTACAAGTATCCGTACTCCCACTGGTGCTACCCCATACTCACTTGTCTTTGGATCTGAAGCCATTTTTCCTATTGAGGTCGAGATTCCTTCCCTAAGGGTATCCCTGAAAGGCCACATTGATGATGAAGAGTATCGAGTGTCAAGACTCCATGAACTAGAATTCCTGGATGAGCGAAGACAAAAGGCACTGGACCATCTTCAAGCATATCAGAATCGGCTTCGTCGTAGCTATAACAGGAGGGTCTTAAACAAAAATTTTGACATTGGTGACCTGGTTTTAATGGAAAACCCAAAGAATCAAGTAGAAAGAGACAAACCAGGAAAGTTTGAACCTAATTGGTTGGGACCTTATGTTGTTACGAAAGCTTTTGGATCAGGAGCGTATCAACTCTCTACTCCTGAAGGCGAACCATTGTCCTCACCAATCAATAGTATGCATCTGAAGAAGTTCTACGCATAGCTTCTGGGAGCCTTTGTCTTATTTAGCAAAAATACAAAAAAAATCAGAAAATAAAAATAAAATCGTTATCAAGGTGAAAACCTGGCAAACAGGTGTCTTGGTAACACCAAAAAAATTAGTTAATATGGAAAATAGTAAAGACAAATCAATCGTCCAATGGTGAAAACCACTTCGGTGGCGCTTTGGATAGGTACCATGGTGAAAACCTGGCAAACAGGCGCTATGTGTACTCAACTCTGCTCCTTTGTCTACTATTATTCTAATCTATCTTGTATATACACCACTTCCCTGTACATAGCACACTTCATTATACATAGTCCCTTATCCCTGTACATAGCCCACATTCGTGTACATAGTCCACTATCCTGTATATATCTTTTACCTTTTATGTCCATCACTTGTATATATCAGTCCTAATAAGTGGTAGTCTTTTCCATAGCTTGGAACGATTGACATCGAGAGCATTTCATATCCCCCCATCTTACTCTATTCATAGTCAGTTGGTCTTATACTCGACTGGGGGCAGACACTTGACTTGCGTCACATTGGTTCTTACATTGGCTGTGTTGAAGACATAAAACCATGAAAATCCAAAAATATCGCAAAATGACCTAGGAAAACACAAAAACATTGAAAAACTTCAAAAAAATCCAAAAATAGAGTCAGAGTCAGTCGCACTTGTCAGTCTTTGTCGTCATGTCGAACTACGTTGCCTCTGCGACTGGACGTAGGCAAGGCCATCTGCCGATGTGCCCCCAAGGCATTAGGTCAGTCCGTTTAGGTTTGTATGTATAAAGTCTTGCGTTAATACATTTGTCTATATGACAAGGTCATTGGTAGTGTCGAACTACGAGGTCTCTGCGTGTACAACGTAGGCAAGGCCATCACACGATGAGCCCCCGAGGCCGCACTAGGTCAGTCCATTAGGGTTCGTCACATTCACTTTCACACACATCTTCTATTTGTAGTCAGTCTTGTCGGTCGCAGTCAAGTCGAACTACGAAGTCTCTGCGTGTACAACGTAGGCAAGGCCATCACACGATGAGCCCCCGAGGCCGCACTAGGTCAGTCCTTTAGGGTTTGTCATCACACACAGTCAATTGTCAACACGTCATATCAAGTCATGCATTACTACGGTGAACAGAGTCAACAGTAATCTCTACGAGTCATAACAAAACCTTTCCAAACAAAACAATTCAAAGCGAGATCCTTAGCCGATGCGCTCACCCAGGGATGTGTCGCTTGAAGCAGGGCGTTATCCAAAACAATCAACCTATGTCTTATTCGAGGATGTCGTCCTTCTGCGCAATGAAACTAGGTCAAACAATCAAACATAGCCTTACAGTTATCACATCGCGACATCTAACTCAAATGTCTTATCTGACATGTCTTTCTAAACCGAGGCTTTGTCATGCCTTGCTCTGATGATCATAACGCCAGAAACCGGACTCATGGTCTTGCTCCGGTACATGTGTATCTCCTGCAATCAGGCTCAATCAATCAAACAAATCAAACAAACAAATCATGTTTTGGCAAATATTTTCATTGGCTTATTGACTTTATGGCTTATTTATCTTATCATTTATCTTGAATTGATGACTAGGATTCATGTTACTAGCTTTCTCAATGATGTCCCATGAAGGATTTAGAGAAGCAACGACGTATCAGAATTCTATTTTCTTTGACTGCTGTCTGTCGATTGTCTTTTAAATTTGATTTTGAGTCATGTTACTAGTTTCCTCAAGGATGTCCCATGAAGGATTTAGAGGAGCAATGACGTCTCATGACCTGTCTTTTCTTTTGTTTGCTGTCTGTGGTTTGTCCTGACAAAAAGACTGGGGCAACTTGTGTCCTTAGTATGAGTTAGTGACAATCCTTGTCTGCGACTCTATTTTTAGCAAGTGGATGACCTTGCACACCTTGATTTATGTCATATCCTAGTGTTTGTCTCCATTTGTATTAGTCCCGCCCAATGATGATAAAGTGCAATACCTTTTGTGATACGGTAAAATATCAAAGATTCCTAACACTAACATTTATCTTCTGTCTTTTCATTCTTTGTCGATCTTCCATTCCGCATTAACAATTCTTCTTTCTTGCATTATGACAGAGTCCTGTGACACAAAATGGTATACATCATCCTGCATCAACATACATGTTAGAAACATACATATATATAGGCATATGTCACATTTAGATTATCATGGCATAATAGACAATAATCATCATTTAACATTGCATATCATAAGTAATAAACTGTAAATACATACATCATATTACATTTGTATAGCATCACATGTCATTATACATATAACATCACATTGCATCTCATAATCATATAGAATCATATGTCATATATAATCAAATTTATCACATTAGTTGCATAAACAACATAAAGTAGACACAACCATCCATCACATAGGCATATCATATAAACATCACATGTATAAATCAAGACTGCATAATCAATAAATAGACAATGCATATCATAAGAATCACCGCCAAAATCATATCTACATATCGCTCATATGTGTCACATCACAATGTCATAATGTATCATAAATACATGGAAGCTCACAGGCTATCAGATCAAAATACAATGTCTCAAATGGACCTCAAAACTGTATCTCTATCCTGAACTGCCACTGCCATCAAGTCAAGAGTGTGTAGGAGACTGATGCTGGGAGCTTGCTGATCTCGGAGCTATGAGAGGTCTGTCATATGGCCCTGCTCTGCGTGGCTGATCCACTCCCTCTATGCTCACTGTCCGTGTGTGGGTCCTGCTCTGAGACCTACTACTCTGTGCTGCTGAAAAGTTGGGAGCCCGTCTCTCTAAGGGAACCTCTGCCTCATACAAGTCTCGGTAGTATCTCTCCCTCTCGCCGGCTCTGACCAACTCTCTGGCAAATGCTACTGACGGTCCTATACATAATGTCCTGAGCTCTGTGAATCTCTGCTCAGTCTCCTGCCGCCGGGCTACAGCCTGATCTCTCTCCATCAAGGCTCTGTCTCTCTCTACCCTGTAGGCATCTCTCTCTGCCATCAACACTCTCATCTGCTCCTCCAAGGAGGCAACCTGGGCTCGTAATATATCAGTGTCAGACACCTCTGCCTCTGTATCATCCTGACGGACCCTATCTCGCCCATCCTCCTCCTCGTCCATCTCCTCCAAGATCTGATCCCTGATCTCTCTCTCATGATCATCCTCCTCCTCCTCATCCTCCTGGTAGGCACCTAGCAATCCAAGGGCATCGACCTCTGCCTCCTCTCCCACTGCCTCCTCTCCAACGACCTCCTCTGCACCTACCTCCTCGGCACCTGCCTCTGCCTCTGCTGGGATGTCAGGGATGTCTGGGATAACTGCCTCAGCTGGCTGCTCCTCCTCGCCACCTCTGGCCACATCTAGCATGGCCACATCCTCCTCTCCTCCCCTCTCCTCTCGGATCGGTGACAAGGCTGCTCCTCGTCCTCGTCGACCACGCCTCCCTCTCCTGCCTCAGCGTCGGCCACCTCTGCCATCATCCCCACCATCACCTCGGCCTCCTCTGCCTCCTCAACCACCTCCTCTACCGCGTCTGCCTCTGGGACCTCTAACACGCCGCTCTACAGGTGCTAGCTGCCCTAGATCTGTTAAGGGAATCGGCCTGTGCAATGCCCACCACTGATCATAAGCTAGGGTCATCCCTGGATCTGCTAGTCCACCCCTCCATCCCCATGGCTGCGCCTATAATCCATCAATGTCTGCCTCTGCAGTGGCGACTGGAATCTCTGGCCCCCATAGCAGGACTTCTCGCGATGACCGCGCAAACTCTGCTCTCCCTCGAGGCACATCCTGTACCTCTCCGTACTGTCTCAGTACCTGATTTGGCAACTGCCGCTCTATAATATGCATGTGGGAGACTGTCCGTCCCACTAGATACTGTGTCTGTCTACAATATGGCAAGTGCTCATCCTCATCTGACCATACCTCACAGCCCAGGTACGGTCTCCATGTGAACTCCTGCATCAGATCTATTGCGTGTCTGAAATAACTAGTGTCCCCAATATGGTGCTGAGTAGTGGCCCCCGCATAACGGAATGCATATGGCACTCCATGAGGTACATCAACTGTAACCGGTGGTCTCAATATAGCGATGTGCTCCCACGCCCATACCATTAGTAGTGTGGTACCACAGCTCATCGACTGCGCCTCTCTATAGGCAATGTCATGAAGGTGGAAGTATAGCATCCCCAACACACATGAACCCCAAGCATATACGACTCGGCGCTCAACCATGCCCACTAACATCTCTCCCCATCCTACAGGGAATCCATGACCTCGGCGATCAGGCAGTACAATACCACCTATCAGTGTCGCTACTAGACAGTCTAACTGTCTATATCTCTGGGCCAATACCCGCCATCTAATCTCATAGTCATCAACCCCTAGCTGTCTAACATCAGCATGGGGGTAATACCTACACATCTCAGCTATACCCCTCTGGGTATCATAGACCACCTGTGTCCCTCTAATCGGTAGTCTCAAAATCCTATACACATCCTCCAAAGTCACCGTGGCCTCTCCAGTCGGAAGGTGGAAGGAAGACGTCTCTGAGTGCCACCGCTCGCAGAGTGCTGTCAGTAAACCCCGATTTGCCCTAATCTGGGGCATATCGGTCACGTGCAACAAGCCTAAATGCCATAGAGTCCGTCGCTCGACCGGCCGTAGGCTGTCTCTGAATCGAAACATCGTGGGTCTCGACTCACGTGTGTAGATAGGGTCAAGAACAACCTGCAATACCATGCCTCATGTTAGCCTGAATCATCTACCCTAGTGAAAAATGAATGTTTTGACATAAAATGAAAATTGCGTCGTTATTTTGCAGATGCGTCACTTTTTTAACACATCTGTCACTTTTATACAAATGCGGTTCACAAATTACATATGCGTCATGATTAATCAAATGCGGCTGATAATCATCACATGCATCGTAAAAATGACATTTGCGGTGCAAAATGACAAGTGCGTGTCTACATATTCTAATGCGTCGCTAAACATGCAAATGCGTTGCAAAATTCCAAATGCGTTTCAACATAAACAAATGCGTATAATAAAATGCACATGCGTAGCTAAATTTCAAATGCGTATCAAAATGATCAAATGCGTTACAAAATAAACACATGCGGTTAATTTCTAAACTAAGCCTAACCGGTCGGCGTTAAAATGCACATGCGGCTTTTCGCAAGCAGATGCGTCATTCGCACATACAAATGCGGTGCAAATTAAAATGCGACACACAACTAAAAATGCAATAAATACCTTAAAATGCATCCCTTCACCTATTCTAATCCAGAGCTTGACTGGGGCATATTTTCATTGATTTTCTTTGACACAACGCCTAAACGACATTGTATCAAAGAGGGGCAAATGTAGACACCAAAATCTGGTTTAAGCCTGTGACTTCCATATTCTTCATAATTCACGGTCTTGATTAAATAATCTTAATTATTTAATTAACCACATCTTCTATTAATTCTCCTATTAATTAAATAATCTTAAATATTTAATTAATTCACACTTTTCTTTATTCTATCTAATTAATTAAATAAACGCTTCTTATTTAATTATCTTACTAATTAACCTTATTCTTCCGGTTAAATTAAATAAATTATTATTTAATTTACTCTTTATCATATTTCAACTATAATTAAATAAATTCATTATTTATTTAATTATTCATTTAAATCCCCTTCGTCACTTAGTTAAATAAATATTATTTATTTAATTATCCTTCGAATATTGTTTCTTGAATTAAATGAATTATTTAATTCATTAATTCTATTTTAACACATTCTTCTATATTTTAGATAATTATGTGAGTTATCTAAGTATTCACTTTTACTCAACTCGACATCTATTTTAATCGTTTAGTTAACTATTGATTTAATGTTTGAGTGGCGTCTTCGAGTAATCTCTTCGTCTAACCATTCAATCATCCACTTCTAACTCAATTGCATGTACATGCGGATTAATTAAATATTCTTATTTAATTGATTAAGTGTTGTGCGTGCGTTCGAACAGAGAGTTGCTTTAATCAATCTTCATCTTTGTCATGCAAAGATATTTCTTATATTTTCGAATGCCGAACTGAAGATCAAACCATTTATTTAATCTTTAATTCTATTTCTAATTCGAATCACTCATGTCACTTCTATCAGTTATCTGAATGCATGTCTAATCTCTCAATCTCAACCGTTCGTTGATCTTTCAATCTTGACCTGTCGTTCGAATAATCAATTTTCTACAAATTGATATGTCATTCTTCATTCCAATCTCTCTCGAAATCTCTCTCGCGAATTTTATAACTTTTGGAGAGCACATGTTTTGGAATCTTCGATATTTTGCTAATCATTATCTTAGACTATACTTGCACGAATTATAGAAAATCTGAGGGCAATTATACTACACAAGCAAAATGGAGAAGGGCAATCAAGATAATTCATGGAAATACGTTTGAAATTGGTGATTGTTCTAGTTTTAATTACGTTTTTACTTTCCCATGTTATTTGTTGCTTAACGTATGCACTTGCATTCTAGATCTAGTATTGTATTGCATGTGTGCTTCTAATCTTCTTTGTTGTCTATTGTGCAAAGCTTGTTTGAAGGGATTAGTGGATGAAGGACTATGGTAGGACATGGAAACTTGGAAGGGATTAGTGGAAGGTTGGTTTCCCTTGTCAAGGTTAGGATAAGGGTGATAAGTGGACGTTTGTTGTGGATTCATGGCGTGGATTATGCTAAGAGACTCTTGATAATGAGGGTAGATGGATGGAGGACTAGGACCTATGGATTGTTGGTAGGAATGATATGTGGGTAGTTGACCATGGGTTGACGTTGATTGGCATTTGGATTGGATATATTGTCTTTTGAAGTCTAGGGCCTGTTGGTATTGACCATTATGGAGTAACTGGTATTCAACTTGACTAGCACACATATCAAGATAAATTGCAGACATGGTGGTGAGGTTATGATGAAAGATTAAGTATGACTAAGGTATGTGATATGAGGGCTACGGTATGACAATGAAAAGAGTGACTTAAATCTAAGGTATGCAACCTAAGCTATGTTTTTGGGATTTTATGTGCAAAATAAGGGATGTCCTAGGATGACACTAGTCTAGACTCTAAAGGTGCAAAAGTCTAAGTAAGACCCTAAAGTGATCAGTTCTATAAACCCAAGGTGAAGGGACCAACTACCTAAAGTCAAACCAAGGTGTCAATTTAGTTTAAATCAAGGAACCAATGTAGGACGAGGATCAAAGACAAGTTGAGTTTCCTAACTAGATTGATGAGCTAGGATGACTCTCTATAGGACAAAGTATATCATGATAAGACTAGGTTCAATGACAGATTTCGTTGACACTATGACCTTTCTAGAGTATAGATGGTGGACTACTCCTAAAGTTTGTAAAAGTGACCTCTGTAAAAGTCTAATACAAGGTGATATGTACCCTATGATGAAGCTAAACTCTAACTAAAGACAACTATGGTAATGACTAAATGACCCTAAAGGATGCAAAATTGAGCAAATCATTTCAGGTTTCTATTTCAAAGACTGTTTGTATTAAGACCACTGAAACTGGTATAACCCTAATAACTGGACAGTGACAGTGAATTTTGGTTATTCTGGTAAACAGACAGATGCGTTTCAAATTTATCAGTTGTGGTCCAAATTTGCAGATGCGACTCAAGATTACCAGATGTGACTCAAATTGACAGATGCGACTCAGAATACAATGCATGCGGTGTTTTCAGAATAGATGCGAGCCAAACTGACATATGCGACTCACAAATTATAGATGTGACTCAAAACTACCTGATGCGACCTTTATAAATCAAATGCGAGCCAAAATGACAGCTGCGACTCAGAAATTTCAGATGTGACTCAAATTTAACAGATGCGACTCAAAATTAACATATGCGACTCTAAAAATCAGATGCGTGTTTCTGGTGAACAATTGCGACTCTCTGTGAATTTTCAGTGACATGAAATTTAAACTGACTCCGTTTTCCATGATCAAATTCTAACAATCAAAGACAATCGTAAGACAAAGTGTTTTCAGTTTTAATTTTGGACTCAAAGAATGTTTAAAGTGATAACAGACGAGCACATCCTAATAGGCCAAAGGCCTGGGGTTTGTATACTTGGTATAGCTCACCGAAATACCCTGGATTGGTGATGAACACCTTTCCTTCTCGAGAGCAGATAGCTTAGGAATTTGGTGGCATTGGCTCCCCTCCACGGCTCATTAACGTCTTTCGAGCACACCAATTCCGAATTCTTTGGGCAGTGACTTCCCAAGAACCGCTATCTCTACTCAAGGGGATCAGTAGTGAGTATCTTCGGGCATGATACTATACCCTGCACTAATACCAAGCAACGGCCACAAATAGGTTGGTCTCTACAACAAAGGGTATTTAATTCGGGCATTCCGTTCGTGGGGTGTGATCCATACGGCGCGAGCCCCCTTTCGGATCCATCTCGTCGGAACCACACTCGTGATTCTTGGGGTTTCCCTAAGAACCCACTTTTGTATACCGGCTGGAAGTCCCTCGGGTTCAGGGTGCTACCGGTCTGAGTCGTTCTGGGGTGAGTACTTTTTCCCACCAGAATAGGCCCAAGTTCTAGAGTTGGTAACCGTTTCTCTTACACCCAGGATCGCACAGGTGTGCAAGGGGAGAGGATACTTCGATATACCAAGTCGTAAGGGTGACCAAACTTGTGCTTTCGCACCAAACACAGTAGACACTTGTTAATTTTAACCAAACGAAAGATTTTCTAAACTACCAAACAATCTGTTTCAAAATTAACTAGGGTCTTCGATAAGCGTCCTGTAGAAAAAACTTGTTAGTAATTTTCAATATTCTCTTCGTCAATCGTCCTGCAAAAGCTTGTTAACTCCAAATGGCCACACGCTGAAAATCAGATATTAGTAACACACAAATCAATTGAAAACAACAAACTAAAATAGTGATAACTTCCTCAAAACTAAACAAAATTTTAAATAGTAGATATCTATGGAAAGCTAAAAAATAGACCTTCAAAACCTAGAAATTTTTTTACAAAATCCTGCAAGAAAAAAATGTTATAAACAAAACAAAATTCGCGTTTTGACAGTTAAAGCTTAAAAAACTACGGTCACTAAAACGGCCATAACTTTCTCAAATCTTAATGAAATTTTAAACCGTTTGAAGTTCTGGAAAGCTGAGAACGAGGTCTACAAAACCCAAATTTTTTTTAAAAATATTTTATTCGCCTATTTTTCTGTGCTCAAAAGAAGGTGACGGGATTTTGTTCACGTTGGGTTCACCAAAATGTAACGTCTGAAAATGAAACAGGCCTTTGCACAATAGACAACAAGGAAGATTAGATCGTTAGAAGCACACATGCATACAAATACTAAATCTAGAATGCAAATTCATACGTTAAGCAACAAAGAACATGGGAAAGTAAAAACGTGATTAAAACTAGAACAATCTCACCAATTTTCAAACGTATTTCCATGAATTATCTCAATTGCCCTTCTCCATTTCGCTTGTATGGTATAATTGCCCTCAGATTTTCAAGTAATTCGTGCAAGTATAGCCTAAGATAGTGATTAGCAAAATATCGAAGATTCAAGACAAAAGTGCTCTCAAAAGTTATCAAATTAGCGAGAGAGATTGGAATGAAGAATGACAAATCAATTTATAGAAAATTGATTATTCGAACGACAGGTCAAGATTGAAAGATCAACGAATGGTTGAGATTGAGAGATTAGACATGCATTCAAATAACTGATAGAAGTGACATGAGTGATTTGAATTAGAAATAGAATTAAAGATTAAATAAATGGTTTAATCTTCAGTTCGGCATTCGAAAACATAAAAAATATCTTTGCATGACAAAGATGAAGATTGATTAAAGCAACTCTCTGTTCGAACGCACGCACAACACTTAATCAATTAAATAAGAATATTTAATTAATCCGCATGTACACGCAATTGAGTTAGAAGTGGATGATTGAATGGTTAGATGAAGAGATTACTCGAAGACGCCACTCAAACATTGTATCAAAGAGGGGCAAATGTAGACACCGAAATCTGGTTATTAGCCAGCGACTTCTATATTCTTCATAATTCTTATTCTTCATGGTCATGATTAAATAAGGTCAATTATTTAATTAATTCATCTTTTATTAATTCTTCTATTAATTAAATAATCTTAAATATTTAATTAATTCACACTTTTCTTTATTCTATCTAATTAATTAAATAAATGCTTGTTATTTAATTATGTTACTAATTAACCTTCTTTTTGTTAAATTAAATAAATCATTATTTAATTTACTCTTTATCATATTTCAACTATAATTAAATAAATTCATAATTTATTTAATTATTCATTTAAATCCCCTTCATCATTTAATTAAATAAATCTTATTTATTTAATTATTCTTCAAATATTGAGTCTTGAATTAAATGAATTATTTAATTCATTAATTCTATTTTAACACATTCTTCTGTATTTTAGATAATTATGTGAGTTATCTAAGTATTCACTTTTACTCAACTCGACATCTATTTTAATCGTTCAGTTAACTATTGATTTAATGTCTGAGTGGCATCTTTGAGTAATCTCTTCGTCTAATCATGCAATCCTCCAGTTCTAACTCATTTGCGTGTACATGCAGATTAATTAAATATTCTTATTTAATTAATTAAATGTTGTGCGTGCGTTCGAACAGAGAGTCATTATAATCAATCTTTATCTTTGTAATGCAAAGATATTTCTAATATTTTCGAATCCGAACTGAAGATTAAATCATTTATTTAATCTTTAATTCTGTCAGTTAACATAATGCATGTCTAATCAGTCAATCTCAACCGTTCGTTGATCTTTCAATCCTGACCTGTCGTCCGAATAATCAATTTTCTATAAATTGATTTGTCATTCTTCATACTAATCTCTCTCGCGAAATCTTATGACTTTTGAGAGCACTTTTGTTTTGAATCTTCGATATTTTGCTAATCACTATCTTAGGCTATACTTGCACGAATTACTTGAAAATCTGAGGGCAATTATACCATACAAGCGAAATGGAGAAGGGCAATCGAGATAATTCATAGAAATACGTTTGAAAAATAGTGAGATTGTTCTAGTTTTAATTACGTTTTTACTTTCCCATGTTCTTTGTTGCTTAACGTATGAATTTGCATTCTAGATTTAGTATTTGTATGCATGTGTGCTTCTAACGATCTAATCTTCCTTGTTGTCTATTGTGCAAAGCTTGTTTCATTTTCATACGTTACACAAATAGAAATAAATAATAATTATTTATTAAATTAAAAGTAAAGCATAATTTATATTGGTGGAAATGTTAGAATCTCCTTTAAAAACTCTTTTCATTTCATCAATTTTGGGTAAAAAAAAAGTCTTCAACCACATACCCTACAAATACCCATCATATTGCCACTTTTTGGCCCATCATGATCCTGCACATACCCATTGCCAAAGGGAGACTTTAAGCATTTATGCAAAATTGACGAACGATATTCATGGAGTGAAGCCATGGATAGCCTAACTTCACATGAAATTGATTTGCTGATGGGATGATGGTGAATGATACTTCTAATTTTTTTGGTCCAACCTTTAGAGGGAGATTTATCAAGCCAATCACAAGGCACAAAAAACCATTATACATTTTGATCCATTCTTTTAGTCTTTCATATTTATCTTGATAGAGTTCATGTATAAATAGGAGTTCTTCAGTGATCAAGTTCTCTACATAGACGAGATCAATTACTATCCCACTACTAGGCTTGTCATTGATTCTTCTAGCTATGTATAGAGGGCCATCAGGTGTATTTTTAAAAGTATGTCTTATTGTGAGAAAGCAATATCAAGTGACATTTTTGTTGGACCCTTATGAGGTTTAGAATCAATAAAGTTGACTGAGGTATGTATATTATCACTCTCTTTATTTTTGAAGTTATTGTTAAGGATGCAAGCGAGGCTACAAAAAATTTGTATTCCTTGTTCATTCTTAAGCATCTTTCATATGTTAACTAGCATAGGAACCACATAAGGACTCACAAGGTTTTGCAATTGTTCTATTTCTTCATCCAACCAAGTCTTATGTTTTCTTGCCGGATATGAGAAACATCACACACATTTCTTGTAGGAAAGGAAGTAATTGGAAATGAGGTATGTTGGCCATGATTCATAGAGGGTTGATTATCAACAAATATTAGTAAAAGAGTTGAAAAACCCAAGATCCATAGTGAATGGTGTATCATGGGATGACATGAGTCTCAAACTACGTCTCACAATAGTATTGCTAAGGGGACATCAAGTTGTAAAGCTCATACAAGATTTCACAAACTTAGTGTACACATGCAAAATTGAAAGAGGGTAAAGTGTAATGCAATGACCTAGAATGCAATATGTAAATGAAAATTTTCAGATCCTAAACAAGGCAATTTTCTGATTACACAATGCAAAAACCTGAAAAAATAATGTCTTGTAAATGCAATTTTGAAATCACACAATGCACTAAATTTATCCAATTAAGCTAAATATGATCAATTTCACTGAACAAAAAATTTGTAATCTGAAACAAAAAAATGAAAACAACAAAATGAAATATAGGAATAGATGTTTTAATGCCCATAAAATTAGGAAATGACCTTGATCAGGGACTCATTTTCCCTAGGGCGAATGGGTCCTAGGTTAGGGTTTTAAAAAGTTTTTTATAGATTTTTGAGATGATTTGAGTGGTTTCTAGATTCTAATTAGAAACAAAAAGTTACAACTTGATTTTTCTATGAATTTTGTAGTGTCCCTCCAGTTGCTGCACTTTGATTCAGTTTGTTTATATTCAGTTGATAGATGTTTTAGCTATTTTTGATACTATGCTAGTTTTATACTTTTTTGATGATACATTAGATACATTGTTGATCATTTGATTATGTTTGTATGGTGAAATTATGATGAACATTATGTGTGTTATGGTTTTATTATGTTTTAGAGCATTAGTTTGTTTATGATGATGTATCTGATGTTGTTTATGATGTAGTATTGTATGTTATTCTTGGTGAAGGAGACAACATGTAGCATTACTCACTCGTGAGTACCCTGCTATGCTATAGCTCTCTTTCATAGTGTGATTGTCAGTTTATGCAAATATGTTTGATAGTGTTATTTGATGTAGTTTGCAGGTATTGGGCATCGACTCCATCTGCTTTATCAAGTTTGAGTGTGTCATGACCCAATGGAAACATGTTTTGGAGATAATGTCAGGTCCTTTGGCCATCATTCCCTTATAGGATGATTATCTATGTTGTCACCCATCATTGTATTGTCATTCGGGTCCATTGTGTCGTTTATGTTTGCATCTTGTTTGAAAATTAATTAATTAGTTAAATGTTAATTAATTAATTTATTTGATTTAATGTAATTTGATTTAAATGTTAAATTAAAATAATTATGTTTATGGTTTGATTTATTAAATTAAATTAAAAAAGATATTTATTTAAATGTAATTGTTGATTTTAATGTGCAAACTTAAATATATGAAAAGTAGATATTTTGAAGGGTTTGTTTTCAACATATTATAACTAATATTTGAAATATAGACTTTGAGTTAGAATCTTGATTTTGAGTTAGAAAGTGTTATTTGGTGTAATTGTTTACGTTGAAATTGGTTGATCAATCTTGATTGCATGTTGACAGTTAGTTAAGTTTTGTGATTATGAGTTAACTGAAAATGAATTAAAAGCTTTGGGTTGTGCAATATCATTCATGGTAATTTTTTGGAGAAGCTTCTTACACGGGCAATTTTTTGGAAAAAGTTTCTTTACCGTATTTTTGTTTTCGAAAGCTCTGTGAAAAGGGATTTGGAAGAATTTTTGTGATTTGTTGTGGATTGGTCTGAAGATCACGATATTCGAAGTTAGTTGGAAATCCAAAAGTCTTCTCCTTCGAATCTTTGATTGAGCAAGCAAGATTTAATAGGTTCTTTTCTTTTTATTTGATTTGAATCTTGAGGATACAAATTTCAAAATATTATGTTTGAATTTAAAATTTGCACTGAAAAGAAAATAGTTATGCTTGTGGAAAAGATAAAATCAGTCAAACCTGCACATTCAACAAAGAAACAACTAGAATGAGATTTTAAATTTAAAAGTAAAACTTAACAAAACAATGATTACAAAAAGTTTAGAAGAACTATTTTTGAGAGAAAACACTGTAGAGTAGAAAATAATTAGTATTTGATTATGTTTCACATCCTTGTGATCTTTGAATTTGAAGAATGCAGTTTAACCACCATTAACCATTCTTATTTGAAATAGAATAATAGAGTTTGGGAATATCCCCTTCTACTTGCATGATTTTCAAATCCCACATGCTATTCACAAGACTAAAGAGAAATGACTTCTCATCATGTTTGCAATCGTAACCCTCACAAACTTGGAGGAAACTTGGCTCGCGTGTCAGTGTTTCTTAATATTGTAAATTCATATTTTCAATTTTTTGATCAATGGCATCACCTGTATTTATCATTCTTTCTGGCCGATTCAATCCGTAGCTTCTCTTTGCTTTTTCTGACTCTTTCTTTCTCTAAATCGTCTGTGGAATTTAATCATTTTTACCACATGGTTAATGCACTTCAAATCCTTGAAACTAAAGGACTACCACCAAATAACTCGCTAATTCCTCATTCTCAACCATGCAAGTTCTGGGTGTGGCTTATATTCTTACTATGTTTTAATATATTTGAGTTTGAAGTTTTGTTAGGTGTTTCCAGTGCTGATCTTATAGTTTTCCTCTTATTATTAGATCGTAGGGATGCCATAATTGCCTGATTTCCCCTCATTTTTCTTTCCTTGAATGTTATATATACTCCTATGTGTGATTACTAAAGTCTGTAGTTTTTATTTGTTCTGAGTTATTCTTTTGACATCACAAAAAAATCCTGGGTGACGTAGGGAATTACACCCCATCACCCTCCCTTTCTTTAGAACTCGTCTCTCATGGGGATGGCATAGGCCCCCCCATATTAGATGGTCTTAAATAAAATTTCAAAAATCCTAGTATCTTATGCTTTAGCCAATGCTTTAGTAAGTTGTGTCTAACTAGAAGTTTAGTTATTGTCTTCTCTCATTTGCGAACTCCAAGAATGCTAATCAATTTCTGAGTATTTGATTATCTGAGAGAAAAGCTTAGTCAATTTTTATGTAGTCTTTGCATGTGTAAACTTAATCTCCTACTTTATTTTTTGTCTTGAATTTAGTCAGACCGTTGTGGAATTTATAGTGAAACTTCCTGAACTCTATGTATTGTGATTGTGCTTTAATCATACAAAGAATTGACCTCTGCATGATTACAAGATTGATTTTGAATTTACATATAGGTATGGGGGTAAATATAAGTTGATATTCAAAATTCCAATGATATTCGATGGTAGATGTTATTGATTAAATACAATGCAAATATATATATGTATTTATTTACTGATAGTCTTATGATTATAATATCCATTGTTTATATATATATATTCATTTTTAAATGATTTAAGAATGTACTTCTGTGTTTTGAGGTTTCAAATTATTCTAGAGGTTAGAGAAAATAAACTTGTGTTATAAAGCTTTTTATGCTTGTATTTTGATATTCAATTACAATGATTTAATTTGGGATTTAGCCATGCATAGTTAATTTGTTACCTTGGTGGTATTTTGAATGTTAAATAGTTTGTGTCATGTTTGAGATGTACTCATTCTTGGATTTTTTTAATGTACATGATGGCCATCCCTTGCTATTGTTAATGACGTATGTTATTAGGAAGAGTGGCTTTCGATAGGGGTCAGAACCCTAAGAGGTAACTAGGGTAACCTATCATAAGTTTATAATTCAATGAAAACATAATTAAATGTACTAGGAGTTGGGTAGTATTCATTAAATAATTTAGATAATTTGATTGCATTGCTTAATACCTTAGTGTTTTTATAGATTAAGGGTAGGTTGAGATGGTCTGGAATGGCATGATCATCTACTTTGTCTTCTTGAAGGGTAGTTTGATTCCACATGAGTTTGTTTAGGGGCTGGGAATTGATAGAGATTGCCAGGGTAACTCGGTATGAGGGACGGTAGTCTATGAAGATTCACCAGGGTAACCTATAATTTACTATGTGATGACACTCCTATCCTAATGCATGTTATGTGCTCTCTTGTGTAGAGTTACCCTTGTTTATGTTATTTCCTCTGGAAGCTTTTTTTGTAATTATGTGGTTAAGATATCGTTATGTTGTAATGTGTATGTCAAGCAATGTAATGTTATGGTATGTCTTTATGTTTGTTTATCTTTTTGGAAATGATATTATCTCCTAGCATAGGGGGTGGACCTTTAGGTACCACGTGGTTTGGAGGAATGCACTTTTTCCTCCATTGGGTCCCCTTGCAGGTGTTGCTGTGCTTGGATAATATTATACTTGTGACAGGTTCCTGATTCTACATTGTTTGTGATGTTGGGCATTGAGCGTACTCATGGACAAGGTTGAAAGATGTGTTATGATCTTCATCTTTATTGTATACACTCTTGATGTGTATGAATGAACTTTTGTAATGTTATTATGTTGTTACAAGATTTGTCATAATCTCACTTGATGTAACTTGAATATGTAAGTTGACTAAATTATGATTATATGATCGAATCGCTCTTTGTTGATATGATTTATCCTTAAATACTTTATGTCTTGGTTTAATGATGTGATGTGCTTACTTGTGAATGTTTAAGTAGCATTGTAACAGAAGCTTAAGAATGTATATGATGATGCTTCTTTTGTACTCATGTTGTAATTGAATGTTAAAATTTGTTTTGTTCGATTATTTTGTTACTTTATGTGTTGTTCTCTGGGTTCCCTAGTGGGGCGTTACAAATTTAAAGTTGAATGCAAGTGCAAAATGTGATAAAATGACAAACTAGGAGACCTAATTTGATGTCAAATTTTGTTTCAATTTTAAAATGCAAGTGAATGATGATGTAGTGCTATTAAATGGTGTGCAAAATGATTGATTTTTTTTGTATTTTTTAGATTTAAAGAATGCAAAGATGCAATCCTAAAAAAATTAAATGAAATGAAAATTTAAATGCAAACTAGACACCCTAAATGAGACTCAATTCAATGCAAAGAAATGCAAATGAATGCAAGATCTAAATCTAGGGTGAAAATGGACTCCAAAATCAAAAAATTATAATGGTCAAGCTTAGGTTCACCAAAATGAAATAAAGAAAAATAGATTGGGTACAATGACAATGGGGTAATGCAAGATAGGGTATGATGAACCTATTTCTCTAATTTCATTCAAGAAATGAGATTCAAACAATGAAATGAGTGTCAACCAATAGGTGAGTCAAATCAAGGTATGAATATGCATATTTTCCTTTTATCCTAGGACAGGGGTATGAGTCAAACAACACTTTGGGAAGAAAGATTAAAAATGGAAAATCAACTCCAAATTGTGATTTACAATGTGCATCTAAAATATTAAGCTCAATTCAAATGTCTGCAAAAATAAAATTGCAGATATGAGAATGGGAAAGTGATGTGTACTAGTCACCAAAAGTTATTTTTCAAAGAAAACTGAGGACTCATTCACCCTATGGTGAATGGTTCCTAGTTAGGGCTCCTAAAAATCTATTTTTTGGTTTTGTTCTCCTGTGTCTACATTCCCAGATTCCTGAATCTCGAAGTTAGAAAGCTGAAAATAAATTATGTAGATTAGTTTATGTGAAATTACAAGAATGGTGATAACTTTGACAAATTTACAATTTTTTCTCTTCAAGAGATCTTCCACCTAAAATATTGAATCACATATCAAGAGAGAAAAATGGTGTTTGTTAGGTGAATGGGGATTTTCCTTGGTCAAACCCCATTTTGGTAACTAAACCTTGGGTCAAACCACAATAGTGGTTTACAAATTTTATGAGGAAGGAAATTTCATTTTTCTCCCTTTCCCCAAACTCAATGGGTTCGGTCGAACTCAATGGTTCAGCCGAACCACCTTTTATGTTGGACCGAACCCTAAAACATAAACAAAAAAATTAATATTTTAAGGGGTTCAGTCGAACATGGGTTCGACCGAACCCCCTCAAATAAGACATAAAAAAAAAGAACTTGTCACTATCATTTTTCACTTTTTTCTGCTTTCCCTATGCTCTGTGCGTGCGGCAAATGACGAACGTGAACAACAAACGGTGAACGGAAAACTCGACTTCATCTCTTCGGCAAACAAAAAAATCAACTTCATCTCTCCATAGTTCATCGACCCGACTTGCATATCTCACCAGGTTTGTTAAATTCAAATTTCATAGACTTCAAAATGCATTTGTTTGTTAAATTTCTAAACCTTAAATGTGAAAATTTTCAAATTTGTTGAATTGAAACTGCATTTGTTTGAAAGTTTCTAAAGCCTTTTCAACATACACTATTTATATGATACATTTCTACTCTGTCAAGAAATTAACATGCCCTATCTATGCTTCCACATTTTGCATACATTTCTACCAGGGCACCTCCTATTTATTTGAGGCATTATATCAAAAAGTTCATTAAAAAATTTATTTGAGGCATTATATCAAACAGTTCATTAACAAATTTATTTGAGGCATTATATCAAATAGTTCATGGTAATTTTTGACGGAGTATGATAGAAATAGTGTTTCCATTGTATGCACCCTATATCAAACAATTCATTAAAAAATTTATTTGATGTATTATATCAAACAATTCATGGTAATTTTTGATGGAGTATGATAGAAATAGTGTTTCCATTGTATGCACCCTATATCAAACAATTCATTAACAAATTTATTTGAGGCATTATATCAAAAACACTATTTCTATCATACTTCGTCAAAAACACTATTGGAAATTTATTTGAGGCATTATATCAAACAATTCATTAACAAATTTATTTGAGACATTATATCAAACAGTTCATGATATAAATTATAGGGTGCATACAATGGAAACTTGGATAAAATTCTTCATATTTTTCCTTTGAGTCTTAGGACATTACTCCAAAAATGGTTGGTGAACTAAATGTATGAATCAAAGAATAAATTTAGAGGAAAGAAACTATATTGTTTGAATGAAATGTATAATAACATAGTTCTATTAGGATTAGAAGGAATGAAGGTATTATTAGTTTCTTAAGGCATATCCAATTATGAAAAACTATTATATACTTGTTATAACTATATTAAAGTATATCATGAATAAATTGAAAGGATAAAGAGTAAATCACTAAAAACACATACATAAATCATAGAAGTAAATTGATTAATATAAGGAGATTCAAGTGGTTGGATAATTTTTTCCAAGGAGTGGAAGAGGTTAAGAAGGAACCATCAAATAAATATAATATTTTAAATACTTTAAAAGAAAAATACATTTCTCCCTGCTCTAAATTCAAATGGTATTCCTTCTAAGATGATAATAATTGAAAAAGAAGAAAATAATCATTATGAAGATCAAGTACCATTGATAAGTTTTAAGAGATCAAATAAAATATTCAACAAAAAAAGAAAAAAGAGAAAATAGTTAATGCTAAAGAAAGCTATTATGTTAATAAATTCTCCTCTTATGTAGTCTTCATTTCCCTGTAAATTGTGGCCTCCTTGTACAAATTAGCTATTGATTACCATATTGAAACAAATTTAACATATTGAAATGGTTAAGCATTATTATTATTTTTATTTGTATAAGTATAATTATTATGGGTTCATTTCTCCTCTCCTACTCTTCCTAATAAGGTTCTATTTTACAAGCCTCATATAAATGTTAGGGTTCTAACTTCTAAAAATTGAATAGTGTCAAATTAATCTCATTAGACAATGCTCCCCTAGTATTAATGGGGCCAACTTTTTATCTATCAAACTCAGCTATGTTTACATTGAATAAGAATTTGATACATTTATCCTGATACTTGAACTATAATATCTTGGCTCTAATTTTAGTCCTTTTATCTAAAAATTATTGGTGACATATCCATTCGTGTTTAGTTTTAATCATTTATCATTGCAATTAATTATTACAAGGAGATTCTTGAAGGCTGTATTCCATCCCCACCATTTTTATTCTAAATATTTGACATTTTCTTTCAACTTAAAGTCTAAATTTTATCCTTAATGCTATACATATTTTTCTAGGATAACACATATTCATTATATTTCACTAAATGTGTTCAGGCATAGAAGAAAAACCTTCAATATATCTTTAAGATAACTTTGATACCATCAAGATAATCCCACCTTTCATTGCATTAATATCAAGGTTAACTAACCCTTCCTCTTTACATGCTTTTCAATTAGAGTATCCTCTAGTAAAAATAGACACATTAATAGTGTGGTTATCAAAGAGTGTCTAGGGATGCACACAACACTATTATTAATAAATTATAAGATTGTAAGAAATGTTTATGGAAGAAATAACTATCTAATAGAGAATATAATGTATTAGTACATATCTAACTATTACATATTTTAAATAAATCCCTTTAAAATCTATCTTATTGCCATTTAATGAGTCAACTAGGTTCAAAATTATTTTCCTCTTATTACCCCAAAATTCATCACCTTTACAACAAAACTTGATTTCATCTAATTTATCTTATTTATTCTCAAATCATATTAAAATCACCACCTTAATCTCTAAGAAATATTTGGTAACTTATTTATTTTATCTTCATTTAGAAAGGGGTGTGAAGGGGATTTAGAACCTTTTAAAGTTTCTTTCAAAATAACTAGGAAGATTTTATTCATTGCCTTTCTTGTTGCTTTTAGGATTAGTGTTATGAATTTTGTGCCTTCATTCTTAAAAATTCTTATATCAACTCATTTAGCATTTCCATGATCTTTTTATATGGGAAAGGTCAACATACAATGAGGTAGACACTTTCCATTTTTTTTATTCCTTAATTAGGTCTTTCTAGGGAAACTTTTAGTCTTTTCGAACACCTTACAAAAATAATGTGACTACCATTTGAGGCCTTGTAGGGAATTAGTTTTGAGTAGTATATATATGCTTTGGGAGCCTAATAAAGGATTATTAGGATTATTTTATATATTTGAACCCATACTATTAGGTTCCAACTATCTTCTTTCCTCACATTTTTACCTTAATATTTTTCTTTGAGGGATCCAATATAGGTGGAGATGTAATTTATTACTTTGAGAATATAAAGGGTAAGTTATTATTATAGAATATCATGTTAGCTCATTAGGCCATTAATATCATGGATTAAGGGGATTTTTAAGAGAATGGTTTAAGGGGATTAAATATACCTAGAAATTTACCTTTTTGTGTATCTTTTAAGTTTATTTTTTAGTATGTACATGTATTAAAATTACATTGTTAGATTTTAATTTTTGAAATTTTTACATGCTCAATTTGAATGATGTGCATGTGTGTGTATCCTAATTTTTATTTTAAATAATCATACATTTAATTTAAATATTTCTTCTAATTTCTCAACATGTATAATATCTAGTTTTTAATATGTTTATTTATAATTTAAACATAGATTCTTGAAAGTTAATTTTGTACTTGTTCATATATTTATATATATTTAGGTTCACCTTTATATCATGGATGAGTTTGATGTCAAGGATTTGATCAATCCCCCACATCCACCCCCTCCACCTCAAGACCCTCCACCTCCACCCCCTCCACCTCAAAACCACCCACCTCCACACCCAAGATTTGATGAGGCTTGCTTGCAAGCTTGGATCAATGACAATCTAAGATCCATTGAAGAAAAAATTAATAAAATTTGAAACAAAGCATTTATGCCACCTCACCTAATGCATTTTGCATCTTCGATGCAAAAAAATGTAGATGTTGTTAGGTCTATTGATATGGACTTAGAAAGTTTCCACATATGGAAAGAGGAGAGGAGACAATTTTATTTAGATGGAATCTCATATAGGGAAATCCTTGACCTAAAAAACAAAAAATCTCATTTAGCTCCATATTTTATTGACCTCATCACCAATCAACCAATTTCAACAAATAAGAAAAGAATATCAATTAGGTGGTGTAGGCATCCACAAATGGCTGGGCATTTTTGGGATCGGTGGTGGATGGTATTTAATCATCCACCACATGCTAATTGCAAGGTTCCTCTCTTTTTTTTTGAGAAATTTTTTGTAGAGTTTGTGATGGGTTTGAAACCCAATTATTTTGATTTCAAATCATTCCAAGGTGTTGGTGTGGCATGCCAAAACAAAGGTTAGGGGCATGAGTTGACTGCCCTAATGACCCATGCCTACTCAACCTCTCATGGATCCTCCTTCTACTACTATACTTGAACCCATCCACATCGTACACTAACATTTGCATTAGGAGGATTGAGGGAACTCTCAACTAACCTCGATGAGTAGACTACTGAGATGTTAGATGGGGTTACTGGTCGAGCCCATGGAGGAGCATCAAGTGGAGCTAGTACTAGTACCACTCCATGTGTGTCGACACCTCATTATATGTAGATTATGTACATAGGACATCAAAATTATATGTTTGAGGCAATTCATATAAGACACCCATATACAAAATAGTACAAAAGAAAGAGAAAAAATGTAAAGAATGCGTGATTGTAATCTATACTCGAGAGCATTAAAATTTTGAAATTAAACATAAAGAATAGTAGGATTTATAAATTAAATACATGAGGCTATTATATAATATCAAAAAAGACTATTTAAAAGTTTAAATTATTTATATTTTAATTTTAGGGTAAATACTTTTGGTTGAATTTATGAATTAGAAATAGAAATTTTGAAAGGGCCCCACCCTTTTACAAAGACCAATAAAGAGACAAAAAATGATGAATCATATTGGCATGGAACAACAACAAGAAAAATATAGTTATAAGTTAGAAAAATAACATCCAATTAGAAATACTTCACCAATAGTGGCAATGTATCTAATAAAGAGGGTCGTTTTCCCAAAAACATTAGTAGATCTATCATTTCACAACTTGAATCCAAAATTCTTCAAGGAACTATATCTTATTGTGAACCTTATCCTTTTCCATGAATTCAAACCTAGTTCAGGTTTGTAATGGAGTTTCCATCTTTAGTTTCCAAACTTGAGACCAAAGGGAATAAAGGGTTCCTATAATCTTCTAAACTTGAACCTTCTTCATATTTTTAAATTATTAGAAGAAATTCCAAGAGGTAAATGTTGCAATTCAAGAGAATGGTAGAGGTAATGAACTCCAACTAATCCATCTGTAACATGATTCTTGTCTCTATCAATCTCCTCTAAATTTCTCTTGACAAGACCTAAATTAGTGATGTCTACAAGAGGACCAACCACCCCTCGATTATGCTCAAAGGGAGTCTTTGAACCAAACCCCAGGGTAAATAAGGCTCCATCTCATCCTTATGAATTTTGTTCAACCTTTCCTTCCTCTAAAATTCCTAAACCTATAAAATACATAGCTATCTACACATGACAACATGGTGAAAACACAAGAAAATCCTATAGCATGTCATGTTGAACCCAAATAACCAAATTCAAAAATAATTTAATCTATAAGTATAAATAATTTGATGGTAGAAACTTTATACATATAAAAATATGATAAATGTGTGATTATTTTTCTTTCCACTATAAATTTTTGATGTGCTTGGCTATATAATTGAGATGATTCACTCATAATGTAATGATAAAAATTTAGTATATATGAAAGAAATATTTTCGAGACATCAAACTACCATTCTACATAACTCTCACATGGAAATAAGAATATTATTTTATTTTAACTAAAGAAATTGTGTGTACTCTATCTTGAAAATTACTAATTAATTTTGAATTATATACTTATAATTTAAAATAAGAGCATCCTTTGTAACATGGAATAGATAGGTTAATTTTAATGAAATAAAATATGTTTTTATAGTAAGAAAAATTTACAAATATATGGAACTCATACATTGAGAAATTGACTAAGATGTAACTCTGTATGAGAATTAAGATGCTCAAATAATTTATATACCTTCTTTCAATAATTAACATTAGAAATTAATACTTGGCTCATATTGTATACCCACCTCCCAATGGTCTTGGAATGGATGCATTTAGATGGAGAAGGATTTCAAAAGGCTCATGGTACTTGTGGACCCCTCAAAGGCATGGTATATAACACATGAACTTTATTTATGAAATTTGATCTTTAGTTGTTGGCTTCTAGTATGAATGTTATCTATAAGGTGGAATTATTAGTTGAGACTCTCAATCTTCCATTGTTGGTTTCTAGTGTGATTATACCATATGATCGCCAAACTGTATTAATTTCTAATGTTAATTATTCAAAGAAGGTTTTGTTTCATAAGAAGAGACCTATGTTCACATATTCCAAGGCATGTCATTATCCACAATGCATGACACTTCTTCACATCTCTACCGAGTTCTAAACAGATACAAATTTTCCATTTCCATGGAGCAGATTGATGATTTAGAAAGAAAATATCATGTCATTTCTTTCTTGAGAAGTCATGTTTGCATTCATGATTTGCAACTTCCATCTTCATCCAAAAATAAATTTTGTTATCATTATGTGCCTGATATTAACAAATCAAAACCTTCATTTGAGCATGATCGCCAACACAAAGGTAAACGAGTGGAAACAAAAGAAAGCTCGGTTAATGTCTTTCAGCATGTTGGTGGAAAATATGTATCTTTTTGAAAGTGGCTTTCTAGCTTATCAGTCTTATGTTTAGTAAGGTTTTGTAATCTCCACTGTGTTATGTATTTGGGTCACAGTATATCTAGTATGATGTCTTCTTTTGGGTATTTTGGGTGCATAAGAGAATGTGCATATGTACTGATGTATTCAACCAATGTGCTAGGGTTTTCTTGCTAGTTCTTTCCTGCCAGTATGTCTTCCTGAACCAACTATATGTAAACTATTATATATAAATAAAATTATAAGTGGTCTCCCACTTTTTCTTAAAAAAGAAGTTCTAGTAAATGTCCACATATTTTTCCTTGACACAGTTGCTATTTCTTAAAATATTTCTTATGATTTTTCATAATGTTGGTCAGTACTTTACTATAAATATTCTATAGTCATGCTCTTAAATGTCATAAGAATATGTCATAAGAGGGTTTCATCTTATAAAGCTATAATAATATTATAAATATTCTCTTAGAACATCTTAGACACCTCCCTTGAAGCATTCAACAAATGAAAAATAACTACCAACACAAAGTGAGATGCCTCATTTCCTAATATGAGGAAAAAATAATAAATCAAAATATTAGGATGCAAGGTTGACCCACCTTTCCCAATACTTGGCTAAGTTTATCATCTATTGAGGAGTGGATCCCAACAACAATTGTGCTTAGTGCTTACTACTAATCCAAGGAATACCTATTCATTTTTTCTTTATTGTATGCCTAATGACTCCTCATCTCAAGTTAAATTGTGGGAATGGATTTTTATGCCCTCCCTATGACTAAATGGCTACAAGGAGGTGAATATGATATGGTGGGAAAAACCAAGATACAAGTTGGTTTAGTTCTCATAAAACTCTCTAAAAAATAATTGAATTCCTACATCCTAACTATAAATACCATGAGGGGTTTAGATCCCATTTTAGACAAAAAATATTCTTATACTGATCACTAGTTCACTTGGACCAACTAAAGAGATGGTGAACTAAGGGAAACTTAGTTGTATTGATAGATTAAAACTTAGTTATTTCTCTTTCCATTGTCCCCTCTCCACAAAACACCCTTATTTAAGTAGATTCTATTAAACCTATCTCACATATCACCTCCCAATTGTTTAAACTTTTCAAACTTCTTATTCCTCATACCTAAGAATCTATCCTTTAAGCTCAACACTTCCCACCTCAATCAAATTGATCACCTTGCTTCCCTAATATCCCTTTGGTTGATGTTCCTAGACCTCATCAAAATGGTAAGTGGATACAATTGTGGAATGATGCGATTAAATCTATTGCACTACCTTACTATGATCTTACAATAAGAATATGGCTAGAAAGAGATCTAGAATGGAAAAAAAATATGGATCCAAATAGAAAAAAAAAACTTGTTTTGGCTTTAGCACTTACTAATAACTTTTCTACAATGAGTGGTTGCTTCCATTGAAATAAAACTTAGAAGATTTGAACTTAATTGTGGTAGAGGATCTCAATTAAGAGATAGGCTACATTGGATGAAAGGATATAAGGGATACAAATTATTTTTTAGTTATCTCAAACATATTTACATTCTTGAGAGTGGATAATATCTATCATTGATCAAGAGAGGTAGTTCCATGACAACTCTAATGATATTAAATCCATTTTCCTCCAACATTACAAATAATTTTTAATTGATCTAGTTGAAGGAGATCCACGTCAAGATATAGTTGAGGAATTGATTGGCACTTGCATACCCAAAATAATTGGTCTAAAAAAATAGGCACATTTAGATAATTTATTCACCCTTGAGGAGGTTGATATTTCCTTGAAGGATTTGAATACTCAAAAAGTCTTGGAATAGATGGTTTAGCTACACAATTCCTTAAAACAATATGTCCATTCATCAAGGAGGACTCTATGAGGTATAAAAAGTAGCTTTATCAAAGGGATCCATCATTTAAATTCTATTAATCAAGGGTTGATAAATTAATTCCTAAAGGAAAAATATTTTTTTTATCTAAGGGTGGATACTAATTACTCTTCTTAATACCTCCTACAAGATTGCGGCTAAATCCATAGCTAAAATAATTGAACAGATGACACAAGAAATTGTAAGACTAGAAAAAACTATATTTATAAGAGGGAGATTTAAATTATAAAACTTGAATCTTTTTAAGGCATCTCATTAGATTCTACTTACTCTAACTTAAATTTAAAAAACAACATTAAAATTCACAAAACAAATTTCAAAGACATAATAAATTATTACAATATTATTTAAAAATTTAATTGTAATGAACATGTTATAGTAATAAATATTCAAATTTTAAATCTATGAAAATATATATAACCAAATGATCCTTAGTTTTCATATATAATTTGTGATGAGAATGTTGAATATTGTAATTTTTTAGGCCAATCTTTAGGAACTAATTCACCATTGTTAAAGTGATCCTTAGTTTATTCATTGTTTTTTTATGATTATAATTTTTTTCAATTTCTATTAAACCAAACTCAAAATAATGGTATAGATTAAGATTCTTGTCTTTATCATAATTAGAAGTTGTATAAATTGTTAAATTATATATTTTTTAACATATATAAAATGTATGGTTGGATTAGTGAGATATTTATAACAAGTATGCAATATATTTAATCATATAATTATTTTTGTAATAGAGATGAGTAATTACATAAATGCTATAACAATATATAAGAGTTAGATAAAAGAATTAAAATTAAATATATTAATAAAAAATAGTGATACTATTATTGAGGGTAATATAAAGGGGGGTTGTCATACTAAAATAAGTTGCAAATAAAATCACCTGAGTAAGAAAAGTATTTTATTGATAATCTTATTAGGGATGCTAAGATGGTAATAAAAGTTTTGCAAGCAACAATGAGCTGACAAATAATAGTGTTTATGTGCTATGTAAACATGATATCACTATCACATTAACATTTCTATTATGAGTAAAGTTTAATATTATTTGTGAGTAATAAAATTAATAGAATGTTTGTATTAATTGTAGAGGGAGCCTTAATATCATTGAGTATTGTTTTAATAATCTTATCAATATTCATATCGATAGTTACCTTAATACTAATGTTAGCATACTTAACCATATTTATAGACTAGCTACCATTCTTTCCCACACGCAGGAAGAAGTACATGGTGACGTTCCCCTTAAACAAATACAGGATAATGTCACCAAAGAAATGATAAAAGCCACTTGTTTTCCATTTTATCAAAATGTGCATAAGGTTAGGGGATACCAGGTCACTAGATGTGTCGATCATGCTATGGCCTCATTGATCTACCCACAATTTCTCGTAGCACATGGTCTATACCCAAAAAATGACCAGATTCCATTGTATTTTGTTCAATAGTTGTATGCTGAGGTCCATTTGGGCCTCAAAGTTAAGTACCTGGACATTCCACCATATGCTGGTTAGGGGCGTGGCATGATTGCTGATAGGCCCACCTATCGTTGAGTAGATAGACCACCCCCAGTGTTTAGGGTATTGGTTGGTGAGAGGTCTCCTTCTCTCACCCCAACTCTAGCCCCCATAGCAGATGAGGTTGTCGTTGCTTCCCAAAAGGAAGCAATTGACACTGTAGGTGACATTGCGGCTGCCACCACTAGGATATCTAATGATCGTGTAGGTTAGTATTTGATGTCCATACATTCCTGATCCATGCCATTTTCAGCACAATGGACCACCATGGATCCTTTTACAATGGTCAGCATCCCTACTCCTACACAGCTTGATGCACTTATAGGAGATATGGCACGCATGACTGCATTGTTTGGCTGAGGACCTGTTGGAGGCATATGCCCACATTGCATCAGACAATGGGATCAGTATAGAGCATGTTAGAGATCATTTGAGATGTAGAGGTCATTTAGTTCCAGGATCCCATCACTCTTAGATGAGCACTAGTGCACATTAGGATCCACCTATAGTTCATTCGGTAGCTGCACAGACCATGGGTTTTACTGATATGTTGATTGGTTCTGGTTCATCATCACCGATGCCATCTCACCTTCATAGTCCTCTACATTCATCATTTATGATATGACATGGGATAGATTAGATGGATGCAAATGTTGATTCGTCGCTTGACCATTTGGTGGATATGGTGGAGGCAGCCATTTCAGAGAACTTAGGTCATCCGATATCAGATGATGTGCATGTATGTGTGCATGTGCATGTTTCAATTCTTTTTTCATTATTTTTAATTTTTTTTTAACTAGATATTCATGTAAGTTGATATATATATTTATATATATTGTTACAGGTGGACATACCTCATATCACTCCTAGCCTTGGTCCAGATCGTGTGCATGATCGATGTGACTCTGTGGATGAATCTGCTGCCAGTGGACATGTGAGTTTTACATTTTTATATAATCACCTGTATATGTACATGCAATATTTATGTATGCATAGATCTAGATAGATATATTTAAAAATACAAGTTCGTTTAAAAATAACTTTCATAAAATTTATTTAATATAAATTATATGTATTTAACCCATCTTGTACACAATTTTATTTGCAGGGCTCAACACATCCATCAGAGCAGGACCGTTCTCATTTAGATGGCCATTCGACTAGGAGTAGACATTCATATTAGGCCATGTACACTAGATTTATGATCTTTACCACATGTATTTGATTATATGATGATCTTTAGTATTTGAGATTTGATGATCTCTAACTTACATTTGCTTATATGATATACATACATTTGCTTATTTGTTGATCTTTAGTATTTGACATAATTTGATGATCTTTAATTTACATTTTTATTATATGATATGTACATATATTTTATTATATGATATATACATACATTTTCCTCTTTGCTTATAATATGTATTGAATCCCTTTACATGTATGTACATGTGTTTGCTTATAGTTTAAACATGTTTACACATATATATATGTATGCATTTGCTTTAAATATTCAATATACATGCATGTTTTCTTATTTTATGATCTCTTACAACTTACATTTCCTTATATTCAATATACATTTGATCTCTAGTAGAATTTTAGGGAAATCAATGCCACTTTATAATTAAGTTCATTCATGTTGATCACAATAAATATTTTTTAAAAAATGACTTAAGCAACATGAATCATTGAGTTGAGAACAAGATATAATATTTTTGACAAGTAAATTGAAATTCAATTCAAATATAATTAAGAAAATTCAATTCAAATTATACTGAGCTATTATACGTTTTTGACAAGTAACTTGAAATTCAATTCAAATATAATGGGTATGTGCAGGATCATGATGGGCCAAAAAGTGGCAATATGATGGGTATGTGGTTGATGGCTATTTTTTTAAACAAAATTGATGAAATGAAAAGGGTTTTTAAAGGAGATTCTTAGCTTTCCACCAATATAAATTATGCTTTACTTTGAATTTAATAAGTAATTATTATTTATTTTCCATTCAAATTATGACTAAATTCCTGATTAATAGGCTGATTGAAAAACAACTATAGTTTTCAAATGGTATCACATTTTTTGAATCCAAAACATGCATCACATTCTATGCTTTGAACATACTATAGGATAAAAAAAAAATTGAATTTCATGAAGTTTTGACCAAGTTAAGGTGGCCAGACATATGCATTTTTATATTTTTAAAAAAATTGTAATAAAAAATTCGTAATTAATTATTTACTTGGAAAAAAATTTACAAAAAAATATGCATCACATCGGGGCATAAGTTCTCTACTTATATCTAAAACCTTATAAAACTTATTATCATTTTATTGTGGTTAGGGTGGTCAGACAGACACCTACTTCTTATTTTTTCCCTGAAATTTAAGTACCATTGCATTGAAATTTTAAATTTTCACCAAATACATTTTTTTTAAACAAGCCTAGTAGTTTAGATACTACATTCAATTTGCTATAGATTCTATTCTTACATATTTTTAAAATAATATAGATAACTGATTCAAATTTTTACGTCAAGTTGCCTAACTCTGATTTTTTTGAATTTTTTGCCACTTAAGGGCCTATTTTTTCCATGATGATCTTGCACATACCCTAATTAAGAAAATTTAATTCAAATTATACCTTTATTATACATTTTTGACAACTAGAAACTCAATTCAAATATAATTAAGAAAATTCAATTCAAATTATACCTCTAATATACATTTTTGACACTTTAACACAATTCTAAAATTACTAGATATGTTGTGCATACCTATGAATTAAATACCAACAAACTCCACAATGAAATAACTTGTTTGTTTACTACTTGATTCATTTAAATTAGGATCTAGTTATTCCATGTACACTATAATAATTTTTTTCCTGTCCCATATGCATATAAATAGAAGCTTATTTTTCATTATTCTGGATATCAAATTGGAAGATTAATTCTCATTTATATCACTTGGAGCGCAGATTTTGGAGAAGAATTTTTTGCACATTTATCAAGGAGGAAAATATTGGAGCTCGACAACTTTTCATTTTTATCAATCAAGGAAAAATTTGGAGGATAATTTAACTAAGTTGGTAGAGGACTTGTTTTGAGTCATCTTTAAGTTGAAGAAGAAAATGGGACAACAAAGAAAAAGAAAAAATGTGTCTCAACGAAAATTGTCAAAAGAAGAAGAACAAAAGAGGCGTGAACAAAACTTGGAAAATTATCATAGAAAGAAACAAGGTACATGCTTGTTTCTTCTCTCTCTCACTCTCAAATGTGTTTTTAGGACTTTTACTTTGAAAAACATGAGTATTCATTTGATGGGATGGAATCCATAATGTGCATTACTCCACCCAATAATTTGGTTAGTACACCTAAACATAAATTTGTATGTGCATACATTTTGCATTGGATTTCTTATTAAAATTATAAATGTTTAATGTATGACCATTTTTCAACTTACAATACCCCAACTTAAAATGTACTCTTAAACTAAAATATTGTACATTAAATCCTTCCCTACAAACCTTACACTTATCTTTTGCCAATACCTTTGTTTAATGTTTTTGTCATCACATTATCATTGTTGAGTATTGCATCTACACAATTTTCTCTTTACTTTGTTCATGAAGAAAATGATAGTGTACTTCAATACATGGTTAGTTCTCCAATGAAACCTTAAATTTTGTGTCCCTCACTATGCCACTTTGATTTTCATAAAATTTTCAACCACATTAATTATTTTATGGCTTTGCAAATTCCTATATATTCTAACTTTACACTTTGAAAGAAACCATTATTTTTTCTTAATTATTCATGACACTACACCTTCATGTACAATGAAGTAGCATTCTAATGTTGATATTTGGTGATCAATATCCCCTATCCAATCTACATTACAACATCTAATTAGCTTAATATTTTTCTAAACTCCTAGATTGAATTTAATCTAATGATCAATAGTTCCTTAAAAATATTTTAATAATTGCCCAATTCTAAGCTCTAGAATTATTTGAAAATTAGAAATCAAATTATACTTAAAGCCAATGCAATGTCAGGTTTTCTAGAGACTAACACATGTATATGTCAAAAATCAAGCTATATGGTGCCAAGGAATAATAGTTATATATGATAAATTATTCTTTAAATTATGTCTTAACACACATTTGTTTTGAAGGTTTCTAACCATCATTGCACTTGAATGACTATAAATACTTTTAAATGTCCTCAAGTCATCTTGGTCATGCAAGTTGCAATGTTTATATGATCCTTGACTCCAATTCCTTAAGCCAATTCTTTTTGTTTCAATATTTGTGTTTTGTCTCTTTGGTCTTTTATTTTCATCACGTTAATGTTCTCAAATTATTTTTATGTTTTATGCTCTAGGGATTCCTCAAGCTGGAGTCGAGCCAAATCTAGATATTGGATCAAACAAATCCATTGAAGAACACATGGACCTTGAAGTTAGGGAGGAGATCCAAGTTCAAACAATGCTTGTTAGAGAGGGTCAAGATCACTTCCTTCTATTGGTATGGATGAGCATATAAAACTAGCACAAACTTCTCTCACTTATAGCATCATGTTTTATCAGTTTGTTTGCTTGCAGACATAAACTTCACTTATATAACATCATCTCTCACTTTTGTTTGCAAAATATTTTGTGACATGTAGAAAGGGCTCAACAAGTAGGAAGTTTTCATGCTCAAGTCGAGCCAAATCTAGACATTGGATCAAATGAATCAGCTCAAGAATGCATGGTCCTTGAAGATAGGGAGGAGGCATAAGTTCAAACAATGCATGTTGGAGAGGGGCCGAGATCACTTCCTCCTACTGGTATGGATGAGCATATAAAACTAGTTGAGAAGGTGAGGAAACAAATTTCTCATAGAAATTTAGATCATTTACTTGAAATGGATATGGAGAAACTGAAATATTATGCCAACCAACCTTATAATAGAGAAAGAGGTCAATGACTAAATATGTAAATGGAAGGATCAATCATCATTTCAATCATCTTGATACACTTGAAAAAAACCAATTGTTATCACGTTTACTTCTTCGTGGTGAACTCAAAGAGTCATTACAATTGTTGGGTGTACATTCGGCATCAAATAAGAAGAAACACAGGGGATTACAAAAGGATATTGTTCAAAATGTTAAAAAGGGTTTAGATTCCATTGGGAAAGGATCTCGATCAGTGGATAAGGCCACTACAAGAAGGGTGATGTTGACATCTATTGTACATCAAGATATAGCAAGAAAAGAAAAATGTCTGCACTTTCAACTGAAATTGGTTATAGTAGAACCACATTGATAAAATATGAGAAAAGAGAAAGTTTTTGGATGAGAGTTTAGAAGGAAATTGGGAAATTATGTGTAGAGCTCCCCATTCTGACAGGATTGAAGATGTTGTTAGGAACTTGGTCTCAGGTTTTTGGCATGATCGACTCATCCATCATCAAATACTAGAGATGTTATGAGACACAGGATTGGACCTAGTATTTATGAAAATCATATCAAACATTGGCTAGACATAACACAATTTGAGATGTATATGAACTTTTGTAATGCATATCCTCATATAAAGATTGGGAAAACAATGTTTCAAAGGTTAAAGCCATATTATGTGAAGATAAACAAGTTTTTTGAAACTTTTTGTTGTCGTTATCATATTGAATTTGATCTCTACTATTAGGTGTTTGGAAAGATGAGAGAAGAAAGATGTGGGTTTCAAAATGCACCTCCTAAACATGAAAGTTTGTTCATAAAGTCTATATTATGTAATCATGAAAATGAACCTCAAGTAAATTGCATAAAAGGAATTTGTGAGACATGTGGAAATTTGGCTAAATTTCCTTCAAGAATTGAGGATACTGACGTAACAAAGACAATAAATTGCAAGAGGTAAGTACTATTTTTATAGAGTTTATTTGTTTCAATTTCTCATAGATTGTTATTTAGATTCTCTTTGATGTAATGTTTCATTGATCAAGTGTGGTTTATTAGTTATTCACATATTTTACTGACACATGTACAAGTATGTAAAGTTGCAAACAAATTTTGGGAAAGAATCCACAAGGTTGAACTATGTAGAAGAGGAGATTCCCATTGGAAAATTTATGGAAGATTTTTGAAAATTGATATGACCATGCATACATCATTCATTTTTTGCTAAGTGGCAAGTACAAAAATTCCAAACATTGAGAGATACTTTCCCATGTGGAACAGTTCTATCAGTAGTTGACTTTGCAGAAAATTACTCCTTTGTACATCAAAAGGAGATTCAATCAGAGTATTACTTTTCAAAGCAGATCACTATTATGGTTCATGTGTGTTATCGACATGCATGCACAATCAGAATTGGATGGTGTTGAGAGTACAGATGAAGAACGAGCCATTAAGAAATAATATCACTTTTATATTAGTGATGATAAAGAGCATGGCACACTTTTTGTCCAACATTGCTTTACAATATTTTTTGAGAATTTGAGAAGCAGGGGTGTAAAATTTGAAAATCATTTTGTATGGTCAGATGGATGTGTGGCACAATTCAAATCTTCATGACCATTCTATGCACTTTGTATATATCATAAAATCTAAAAAATACCACATGTTTGGAGTTTTTTTGAGAGTGGGCATGGAAAGGGTGAGCATGATGGAGCAGGAGCATGATGGAGTAGGAGCTTGCATCAAATGAGCTTTAAGAAAGCATCAAATGAGTTATCCAGAAGATCATCTAGACAATGCACATGATGTTGTTGAATGGTTCAAGAAACACTTTGCATCAAATGTGGTTGGTACATCTTCAAGAACAAACTAACACATTCCACATAAAGTGTTTTGGGAGATATCGGGTATGTACAAATTTTTTTTTTTTTTTAAAAAGGGTAAATTTTTTATTGAAAATTAGAAAGGACCATTACAGAGAAAGAAAAGGACCGAAGTCCCAAGAACCAATCAAAAACAGGAGAATATAACACAACCAAAGTCAACCAACTCCATATCCATCCCTATCCTTAGCAAGAATTCCATCCAAATCATGGCGAAGCGCCAGGGGGATAAATTCCCACTCCTCAATTCACCAACCGTTGACCAGCTCAGAAGCCCATTTGGCCAAGCAATTAGCAGCCCTATTCCATTCCCAAAGAATCTGAACAAAAGTCACCACTTCCATCAACGAGCTAACCTACAAAATTTGATGCACAATCTTAGCCAACTGCCAACTGACCCCCACCACTTTCCTCGCAATGAGCATATTGATCAAGACCTGGGAATCAGATTCACAAATAACCCTTCTCCAACCCAAAGCATGAGCCCTCTCAAAGGCACAAAGGATTTCCAATCCTTCCACAATGTTGATAGTCTTCAACTTCTCATGGACTGAAAAGAGGAAAATTACCGAGCCGGAAGAATCCCTGCCAATTCCCCCAATACCCGCAGGCCCAGGATTAGCCCTGGAAGAGCCATCAGTATTGATCTTAAGAATTCCATTAGGAGGGAGTTGCCAACTACCAACCCTATGAATTTTTTGCTGCACCTTCCGGCCTCTCCTAACACAAGCAGAATTCACAGACAACCCTTGAATCCCCAATCTCTCCACCACCTCAGCATCCATTTTCTCTAAAGGAAAGCTCACAACACACTTAGCCTCCACCGTCTCCTGAATCATGCTCAAAATCCGCTACCAGACTTGCTGCACCAACTTCTTCTCTCGACGAAAAACATGATGATTCCGTTCTAGCCAAAGCTGCCACAGCATAAAGATAGGCCCCAAGTACCACACTTCTTGTAAGAAAGAAGTCCTAGAGGGAGGCCTACACACATTATTCCAAAAATCAATCAAGGAGGAAGCATGAACATAGGGGCTCAACCAAACACCCCACCAAAAATTCCAAATCTGGATGGCAAAAGGACAACGGAAAAACAAATGAGAAGACTCTTCCTCAGCAGCCCCACATAGAACACAGACAGAGGGGCCATGGAAACCCCTCTTCTGAATATTGTCCCAAGTCAAACACTTATTCCAGGTCAACATCCAAATAAAAAAATTACACTTTGGCCAGGAGAACTTGTTCCAGACCTTCTTCCACCATTGGACTTCCCCCCCTTCCCCCCCTTCCACCTGTGAGACACTAAAACCTTATAGCCAGAGGAAACAGTATAAACACCCATAGGATTAGGAGACCAAGCAAGCACATCTTCCTCCCGGAGAGAGCTACAATGCCGACTGGAAAGAATACCTTGCAGCTCAGCACACTCCTCTTGCAGACCAACATCCGGCCAAACATCAGGAGACTTCCATCTAGCCACCTCCAGCGTCCCACAAGAAGAGAAGGATTTAAAGTCACTCACCTGTGACCAACCAGCCTCAAGAAACCTTTGGCAAAGATTCATAAGATTAGGATACTGAGAGATGAGAGGAGGAGAGCCATCCCAAGAATCAGACCAGAATTGAACCGTTGTCCCCTTCTTACAAATCCAAAATAAACCTTCCTTAATAAGAGAAGCCCCCTTTTTCAGAGTGCCCCAAATCACCAAACCCTTCCCCATAAGGGGGTAGCGAGGAATGTCAGAGTGAGGAATCCCAGAGAAGTACTTTTGAGACAGAACCCTAGCCCAAATCTTATCTTGCTCAATGCACCATCGCCAATACAGCTTCATAGCCAACACCACCCCAGTCAGAGCCGACTGTCGTAATCCAAGACCCCCATACTGCTTTGGGCTACAAACAACCTCCCATCTAACCAAACTCCATTTAGAAGACACCAAACAACCCGCCCATAAGAACTGTCTAGCCATAGAATCCAACTCCTTAACAAAGCTCACCGGGGCAACCTGGAGCATGCATCTATAAATGGGCAAAGCCTACACCATAGACTTGATCAACTGAACACGCCCAGCAAAAGACAACCACCGATGAGTCTAGTGGTTAACTCTCACCCAAAATTTGTCTAAAATTTTTTGTCAAGACCCTCTGGGAAATCACCTATCCGAGATGGGGATACCGAGATAGGTCAAAGGAAGATTCCCAATCTGAAATCTCAAAGTCTGAGCAATCCTCTGTTGAATGGGCCTCAGAGTATTAACAAAGAAGATGGAAGATTTATCTTCATTAATCAGCTGTCCAGAGGCAATCAGGTAAACATCCAACACCCTACAGATATTAGCAGCTTCTCTCATAGTAGCCATTCCCATCAGAGTAGTGTCATCCACAAACTGCAGGTGAGACTGTGGAGGCAAGTCACCACCCCACCGCCAACCCAGGATCTGGCCAACCTCCCTAGCCCTTCAGCAAAGAGAAGAAACAAATATGGAGAGAGGGGATCTCCCTGACGCAACCCTCTAGAAGCACCAAATAACTCAGAGTGCTCCCCATTAATAAGCACAGAGAAAGAAGCTGAAGTAACACAACTCATAACCCACTGAATCCAATCATCCCCGAAACTAAAAGCACTAAGAACCTTCCGAAGGAAGGACCACTTGACCCTGTCATAAGCCTTAGCCATATCCAACTTGATGAACATCACCTTCTCTTTGGAGCTGGCCATAGAATGAATGGTCTCAGTTGCAATTACAATCCCATCCAAAATTTGCCTACCCGCCACAAAACCACTCTGCTCCTCAGAGACCAACTCTTTAAGTCCCTTTTTTAACCTGTAAGCAATTAACTTAGAGATAATTTTATAAATGACATTGCAAAGAGAAATGGGGCGGAATTGACTTAACCTATCAGCCCCCTCACACTTGGGAATGAGGGCAAGAAAGGTAGAATTTAAAGCTCTTAGCATTTGCTTATTCCGTTGAGATTCCTGAACCACTGCCAAAAGGTCCACTTTGATAGTATCCCAGAACTCCTAGAAAAACTCCACTGGGAAGCCATCAGGACCAGGAGCTTTCCCTTTCTTCATCTGGAAAATAGTCCCCTCTAGCTCCTCCAACGTGATATCACTCATAAGAAGTTCATTCATTTCACGAGACACCAGAGGAGGGATACAAGAAAGGACCTGGGATTCTTTAGGAGACCCCCCTTGCGAAACCTCCATAAAAAGAGAGGAAAAATAATGCATCGCCTCTCCCGATATTTTAGGAAAGGAAGAAAGCTGCTCACCTCGGTCATTCACCAACACCGAAATAGAATTTCCTTGCCTTCTTTCTTTCGTTGAATTAAAGAAAAAAGTAGTATTTTTATCTCCTTCCTGAAGCCACTCAATCTGAGCCTTTTGTTTCCAATACATTTCCTCCCGCAGCTCGCACTCCTCCAGAGCTTTCAAAGCCCGAGCCTCTTCCTGAAGTAAATCTTTAGTCACCCCACCCTCCCTCATCAGTCTCGTGATACCATCCAATTCAGCCTGAGCTGCCGCCTTAGCATGAAAGATATTCCCAAAGCAATGATGATTCCACCGCTTGAGCTGATATTTCACATACTGAAGAATTTTTGCAAAGGTGTACATTGCCGTACCAAAAGAGGGTGTACCCCTCCTCCACCAGTCAACCACGTACTCATACAGGGAATGGTTCTGCAACCACATAAGTTGAAATCTGAAAGAAGGAGAACGATGCACATGACAAGACACAATGGCCAACTTAATAGGCTAGTGGTCGGATCCTCTCCATTCCAAAATTTCAGAACAAGAAGACCACAAACCACTGATCCAGTAACAGGAAACCAAGAAGTGATCCAATCTTTCAGCAATACAGTTAACCCCAGGCCTGCGATTGTTCCAAGTAAACTGACCATTACTAGGTTTGATATCAACTAAATTCAAAGCATCAATGTTATCACATAGGAGCAGCGTGGAGGGCTCCAGCCTTGCAGTACCACCACGCTTTTCAGCCAACTCCATGATAGCATTAAAATCTCCAGCCAGAATCCAAGGATGGAAAGGAGCCAAACTGCGAACAAACCAGATATGGGACCACATAGACTGCTTACCCCGGAGATTAATAGGAGCATAGATATTAGAAAGGAGAATAATCTCCCCCGTCTCAAAGCTAGAAGAAATCAAAGACATAGCAAACTTAGAAGACAGCCACCAAAGAGGATGGATCTTCCGCAGGTTCCACAAACAAGCTATGCCCCCAGACGACCCATGAGCACCAATGCACTAGCACTCCCCATTCCTCCACAACTTAGGATCCAAACTAAACATAGCCTCCACTGATAGCTTGGTCTCCTGCAGAAAAAAAATATCAGGACCTTGATTTCTAACCAAATCATGAACAACTTTTTGTCTAGGGCCGCTGTTCAAGCCCCTTACATTCCAAGATAAAACAATCATTTCAAGGGGCTCAAAAATGAGAATCAAGAGTCTTAACCGACCCTGACTCCACCAGAGTTTCCCCCATCAACTTGATCTTTTCTAAATCCTTCTTTCTACCCAGTTTGGCAGATTTCTCCATCCCAACTTTCTTAAGATCTCTCTGCAAAATTCCCAACTGAGGAGAAGGCTTGTTGCTCTTAGCCGCCACCAAACTTATAGTTCGTCCAGGATGAGAAGAATCCCCACCACCTGTCAGTGCCTCGGCAGAAAGAATCAGCACCTCTGCAACCACTAGCTATTGGTCCGTAACCACATGCAAAGAAGCAACACCCGGTGGCACCAAAGAGGCTTCCGAGATATTGCCCACCAGATCTGAACCCACAACCTCCTGCTCCAGACTCACCAAACCTGGGTTCACTTCCTGCTGGCTGAGATCATCCAAAACTTCAAACCTGTTAAAAGTATCCTCCTCCTGGCTTTCCTTTAAGGGCCTCTTCTGACCCCAGTTCCTGCTGCGAGCCTTGACCTGAACAAAACCATCAACACCAACCACCTCACCAGAGGCAAGGCCCTTCCCCTTATCAACCGCAGAGGGGTTGCGAGGAGGTTGTGCAGATTAAGACTCCAACGGCTTATATCTTGGACATTTGCGTTGCAAATGACCATATTCATGACACAGGCGACAATGAAAAGGGAGAGTCTCGTAGTCCAATTGTTGCACCCAAGAGAAGGATCCCGCACACATATCCACAGCATCGGGCAAAGGCTTACTAAGATCAATTTCAACACAAATACGAGCAAAGGTCATTACCTTTTTACCCAGTGTTTGCAGTGAAGACCCAACTGGTATTCCAAGCAACGAAGCCAACAGGTACAAAGTATCCTCCCGACAACACTCCACCGGAAACCGAGGCAGATGAACCCACACCGGAACACGATTTGGCAGCACCTCCGACGGGATAAAGCCTGCATGCCAAGGTTTGATAAACAACCCCACTTGGTTATGGAAATAAGGGCCTCCCTCAAAGACCCTATTACGATCAGCGATACAGTTAAAGGTAACCATAAAGTAACTATTGGCCAACAGCATGATCTCCATTTCTCCCTCAGGTGCCCAAGTCCTTTGGGCCCAAGATTCCAAAAATTGCAGTGAAACCCTCATCCCCAAAAACTTGCAATACAATGAGTGGTTCGTATAATAATCAACATCCTCAGCAATCATCTCAGTCAGGATCACCAATTTTGGCCACTCCAGGCAACGCTTGAGACAACCGTTAATCTTTTTGAGCTTCGAACCATTAGACGAACCCGCACCTACAAACCCTGAATCCGAAGCAAAAAGATTATTATCAAAGGACTTCATCCCTGGGTTAGGAGACTTTGACCCAAATGCCGCACGAAAATCCATCTCGGGGGAAGCCCCAGAAGCCTCACCCCCATGCAAAGACATCAACCCCTAAACGGGCCTGCAAGAACACAACCCAACAAAGGTGGGGATACCCCACACCACCACACTCGCCCACCCTTCACACACACACCAACCAACCAAACCCTACCACACCCACTCCAAACAAAGAAGGTAGCAGCAGAGAAGAACCCCGTGCGCCACAAGACAGCAAAGCCCCACTCCCACTCGAGCCAGCCCAAGCCCACCACATAGCGAAAGCTCGAAGCACAAAAGCACTGAAGTCAAGCAGGAGAAAAGCCCACGCAGGAAGGAAAACCTCAGAGAAGAACGCAACCACACAAAGCAAACGCAAAGCAAAAAGAAAACGCAACCCCCTTGACGCGACAGAATGACCCACCCCTCTATGCACAGACAGACCAGGAGCAATCATGAGCTAGGGCTCGGGCACCCTAGCTCGCCCCGAAAAATTGCAGAGACCAACGCCATCCTTAAGGTTATTCTTTCTTACTTCCTCGGGTATGTATAAATTACATTAAATCAAAAATTTGAATTTATTTAAATTTAATATATATATATATATACATATTTGTTCACATAAGTTTTTTGTTGTACATATGTATCTAGGTGTGGATAGAAGATCGATGCATGGATGCAAGAGGGTAGAAAAAACAAGATCTTTACATTGTGTTAGGAGTTCATATAGTCGCCATGGATGTATATTAGACACAAGGGATTACTCTTGTTTTTGCACTAAGTGCATTGAGGGAAACTCTGATTATGCATGCAACAATCAAGAACTTGGATATGCTGGTAAATGGGATACGGTGCCACTAGTTGTTTCAAAAACATATGATGAAAACGAGGAAGAAAGATTTGAAGAAATTCCTTTGATTTCGATTGATTATGACCATATTTCAGGATTGGTTAGAAAAGGTACACATGTGTAATTTTTCAATAATTTAAATATTATATATATCTAGTTAGTGATCTTTAGAGAAATTTATAATTTTTAAATTTTTTTTTTTGTGTAAATTTGGTGTACACGAGATGTTTTTCCAGTCATAACAGAGCCTAGAAACATCGAAGGTGTTAGCTATTATTTATTGCATTGCACAGAAGAGAGGAATAAGTTAACAAAACCTGAAACAAGTGATGGAATGTCATTTCCCACAGGTGAGTTTGAATTTAAAATTTTATATACATTGTATTCACATGTGCACATTACATTATAAACATTAAATATATATTGTACAAACCTTGAGCACGAAAATTTTGCACACGTTCATATGTCTTACCTTAGGTTCATGTTTACCATGCAGGTTCTATTGTAGTGCAAGGGAAATATCTAAAACAAGTCAAAGTTGTTCAACATGGGATTCATTTTGTTGAATATCAACTTGATAACAAGGTATATCAATTTAGTCACTTAATAATTGCTACCACTCTACATCTTCATGCAGTTCCACATGCACATGGCTGAAGAAAATGGAGACTAGATAGTGATGATCATCAAAAAATTCTACATGTTATTGAAGAGCGAGCTGAACCAGAATCTTTGACTTAGATTCTATCCATGGTTTTCAAGTTCACTTGTAACCCTATACATGTTCAAATGAGAACTTATAGTAACTTGTACATAGTTGTAAATCATTTTGTGTAAATTACAATTATATGTACATATTTGTTCCATGGAAAATTCTTAAGTTCAAGAATCTTTGATAGCATCATCTCTCACTTTTTTTGGTTGCATGTAAACCCATATATATGCTTTCAATCCTTATTTGAAATGTAGTGAAGGTTTTTAAAATCATTTTTCCTAAATTACAATTATATGTACATATTTGTTCCATGGAAAATTCTTAAGTTCAAGAATATTTGATAGCATCATCTCACTTTTTTTGGTTGCATGTAAACCCATATATATGCTTTCAATTCTTATTTGAAACGTAGTGAAGTTTTTTAAAATCATTTTGCCTAAATTACAATTATATACAACTTATATTTTTTCATGGAATTCTTAAGTTCAAGAATCTTATATACACTTATATACAACTTATATAATTTGTTCCATGGGAAATTATGTAAATTTTAAAATTAAGTATTATCTAATTATAAAATTATTGTACA